>CP149046.1:3792500-5042500 GCA_038024825.1 Polylopha cassiicola
TAGGTATCTCTATTAGCATTACTAAAATAGTTAATCAAGCCTAAAAACCTCTGTCTTTTTAGGGTATCCGACTGATGAGGTATTCATCAGCCTGTAATAAATCGACGAATTTAATGAAGTCGTGACCGTAGTGGACTACAAATTAATAGGTAGGTATTAATTACTAGTTGTATTAAATCAATATGCAATATTGAATTATAGGATGTAATCCGAGCGAACATGGGTAGATGGCGCTGTTGACAATGTAAGTACTTATTAGGTTTTGTTATGAAGTAATATGAACATTGTTGAATGACATCGAAATACTAAGCTCTGTTCGTGATTTCGTCTGACCCGAAGAATAAGAGCTGTGAGTGCCTTATTAAATTGTAGTTATCTACGCAAAAAAGATTGTTACCTGCCACCTCTAGAAGCACACGAGCCCATTCGGCTTATTTGACAGGTACCTACCATATATAATTGACAGTCACAGTGGGAACGAATTTTAAGTGAAACGTTGCAGTGTATAAAAGTAGGCTTCCTTGTGCATATTCTACCAGTCTGCTACAAAAGTACCTACCTGGAACAAAGATTTGAGAACAGTTAATTTTAAACGCTTTTACCAATAATTTTGCATACAAATGGTTCAATGGTACCTGTAAAATACCGCGAAGTGTTTACTTGTCGATGGTATCTTTAGCTGTGGTTTGTATTGCCGCTTATTAGATTCATGTTTAATCGTGTCTCCTTAAAACTTCACTGATTGATTATCCAAATATATAAGAAGCTATTATACCTAGTAGATATTTCTTTTTACTACCATACTTACTGTTATGAATAAATACATACCTACTTACTGTTTTGAAAAATCGTAAACATAATTAATCAATGAGTGATGATTATTTAAGCGTATTTAACCGTATTGCAAAAGGTTTAATTCATTAGAAAACTGGCTCCCAAGCTGGTAATAATAAAAAAATGCAGTGCATAATAATTAATAATGTTCCAACCCGAGTTAAAAGTACAGATAACTCCGCTGTCTTTCCTAACTTGTTACATACAAAATGTCAAATAACGACTACATAAAATGGTATTTGCTATACCTTAACTTAGTACAAACGTTAAAATATGTCGTTAAACCATATTTATGTTTATTTAGTACGTACACTCCCTTTCAAATATTAGTAAAGTTATGTGTGAGTAGACAACTAGTATCTATGGGATATGTCACCATAATTATTAGCTTAACTTATTTAGAAAATGACCTCATAAGGAACTTAAGCTTTGTTAGTTTTCAATGAGGTTTAAGAATTCATTGTTTACTAATACATTCCTAGGTAGGGATATTTATTTTATAAGTATAAGAGTTTTTATGTTTGTTTTGTAGAATTTAAAGTAAGTACTTACCTAAGTACATAATAATATTTTGGTCATTTATTTTATGTAAGTATTACTAAAAAAGCAGACTTTTTCTTTAAACTTCAATGGTAACCAAAAATAAAATCGTATCAAACCATAACCACAAATTACAAAAATAAAAAACATTTTTTTTTTCAAACTGAATATTGAAGCGTAGTTGGCCAGCTTTTGGTCTTGTGGCGAGCCTCCAGAAGATAGACTTTGGGTTCGCCAACAAATAACTATACCTACATAGGAAGTCCGTTCTGCCTGTGTGGATATGATAAACTAAAAACGTCACCCTACATCGGGGCCGCAAGTCAAATATCTAGATGAGTTAGTATACAATGAGGTCTAGCTGTCTTTTCGACCAATGAGACAAGCTACTGATCTCGCCTGTGATTGGTGGAATATGACACCTGAACTTCATTCCACACTAGCTCATATTATTATATTAGCAGATTTTTTATTCACAACGGCCCCCCCATTGTTTGTCTGCTTACGACATTTTCAAGGTCCTTCAAAATTAGGCACATTATTATTTTGTCAATTTTATCTACGAACGTCCGTTTTTCTTTACAATAGCAAAGATTCGACATTAAAACTAATTACTTAACAATCGTAAATTGCAAGTTCCTGCGTAAATTGCACATGTCAATGCTATTTTTATAATTATTTTATACTTATAAAGAATAGCCAGAAACTATGATAATTATTTTAATAGTCACAAATTCAAGGATTGTCTTTTTAGTCAACGTAATAATATTTTATAAAACATTAGTTTGGTACCTAATTCAAAAACATTAAGTACCTACGTACCTACTGTGGGTCTCGATTTTTTCTACTCTTCTCCTGGTACAAATATCATTATACTTAATTGAAATACATTTTTTTTGATACATTTCGATTGATACATCGTTATTAATATTACGTACTTAGGAACTGCTACTACCTGCCTACTTAAGTACCTAATAATCAAAGCATTTTTTTTATATGTATTTGTATTCGAAGAAAATCGTTGCTCTTGTTTCCAAAACTAGACTACATCCGGTGTTTAATCTACATAACAATGCTTCGTCAATATTTGGTGATACAACAGAATTAATCGTCAATATTTGCATTGACAAGTCAAGTCATTCTACGATAAAATGACTCATGTCAAACATTATTGCATAAACGTACCGAAGTCATTCAACTTTCGAGTAGATTCAGAACCGGGCTTGCGTACGCGCATCGCGGTAACTCGCTAAAAAAAATAGAAAGTGTATCTGTATCAAGTAAAAGTATTCGTTTGAGCACCTGTTTATTGCTATATATGATTATATCTGTTTCGACACAATACGGGTTTCAGTATGTACTTACTTACTTACCAAACAATATGAAGGTGAAATTTTTTTACGCATAGGGCCTCTACTGTAACTATTAAGCTACACACTAATGATTTAGTATATAGGTATGCCCCTAGACAAGACTTTTTAAATTAAAGAAAATAATGTTTTTTATTCTTTGAGTACAAAACTACAACCAAATACCTACATACCAAAAAATATATCGTCCTTGACCGTCATTGGTAAAAAAACATTTAGGTACTACGTAATTTACATTTGGCTCGATTTCCGTTAAAGCTAAGCCAAGAGTATAGCGGATGTTTAATAAAAGTTTAAGACATATTATGTAGGTAGGTACCTAAGTCTCTAAGAGAGGAGACAAATCATTGAAAGATCTGTCCAGTTAAGTAGGTACTTTTCTAATGACCATGTCGCGGGGAGAATTTGTAAGATTTTTAAGAGCATCCTTATTTTGTCCTTATTTATTTTTACTTTTCTATTTGTAACTTTAATTATGTATCAATTAAGTGTTGGTACCTAAGTCTTAGATTAAATTATTATAAAGGTATTGTGGTAATACATGCAGACACTCCTCATTGTTTTTTTTTGTTCGCAGAAGAAACTTCTAAATTTAGAAGTACCTAAGGTACTTTTATACTTATATAACTCAGTAGGTCTGTAAGGTAGGCTTTCGTTGTTGCTTGTATGACACACATAAGCACAGTTTTTATAACATTACGAAGAATGTTGTCCATTATTCAGTGGAAGTAAAGTTTTCCTTTGCAATTTTATGTTTTTGCTCTTCCGCTGTCACATAGTTTGTCTGCGTGTTTTGTCGATTTCTCATAAATATCCGCTTTAATAGTGACAGCAAAAACATAACACTTAGGCGGACGCGTGATATGTAGAAAAAAACTTGATGGAAAACAATCAACTGATTTTCCTTCATGTTGTCACTTATATGAGATTCAGCGAGAAATGAATCTCTATCCTCATAATATAATGAATCCTATATTTTAATTTAAATGGGTTATGTAATAATCCCGGGAAATCCAGGGTTCAATAAAAATAAATTGTTATTGTTGGTGGTTGTAGTAGACGATCCGACCCGTAAAAAAATATTAAAAATAATCTGTCCACGATTTCTTAGACCAACCCATATTTAATATAATTTCTAAAATACTATATTTTCATACTATTATCAGCTCGTGTGAAGGTCGATGTCAGTTCAGATCTTAGTTACGTCTATCCGGCAACTTTAGGTATCTAAATAGGCTACCTATTCCGAGCTCTATTAACACCTTAGAACCTAATCATTAACTACCTACTTCAATTCATACGATACGTGTTAAATTATGCAACTAATTCGAGCGTCATTACAAAGTAATCCGATCATTCGAATAATCTATTCTCGAATAACAATTTTCTCTTTGTGAATTGCTACGACCCAAGTTCTTTCACCAGACATGCCCTTTATAACGTTAGTTATAGAGTTGAGTTTCGTGTAAACTGTACGCATCGTTATGTTTGTTACGCATGTACTTTCGATCTCATTGATGTAATGTAACCTTAACCGCTCAACGGATGAGAAAACTGTGCGATGTCATTCTTTTACTGGACGCGTTTCCATTGTTCATGATTATTTATGAAAATAGTCTTTGTAAAATAAATTTATATAAAATACTTCTTTAATTTATACATTAGATTCAAATAGGATACCTTTCATTATAATAGATTTGACACATACAAAATAAAAAAAAAATACTTATGTCAAATAAATAAATTTAATATGAAAAAGTCAACTTAGAATGCTACGAACACATGGAACAATGGAAAATGGAAAGTGTTGAAAACATCAGCGTAAAACATTAAGTAGGTAAGTACATAAGTAGGTATGCAAAACTTTTAATGATTGATTTATGGTACCTACCCGATTTCCTCAAAAGGAGATCTAGAGAGAGAGATATGTAGTAGGTTTTTTTGAAAAAAGAGTGTTTAATTCTTACTTTTTTATCAATTCAGTTGTTAAAAAGCTTTTTTTAAGTTATCGATCAATTCTATCCACCCTTTAGATACTTCTTCCCTTCATGGTCAGTCATAAAAACATGTAATAAAACCTTCCTTATTGTTTTTTTTATCACTAAAAATCACAAAAACGATCTTATCTATTAATTAGTTCGCTTTTGTACTTTATATCAATTTTTTTATTGATCGAATTTCTCTAAAGTTTGATCCATAATAAAGACTTTACCTAAATTACATAATATAATCTACATATAATAAGGGAATGACTATGATACAAGACTACATAGACATGTACTCTTATGTACATACATCCATAGCAAGGGACTAACTATGATATAAGATCCGATAGCCAGGATCCGTACCTAACGTCAATGGAAACTCGTGCGCAGAAAGCGGCGCTGGTTTCCGTGCAAAACGCTCAGTCTTCTCGCGGCTTGCTAAAAGGGAACAGTCCTAATACCTAGCAGAAAACAATTAACATTGTTTGTGTTTAGTGAATTATGATTTCATCAGTATAGTTGTGTGCGTGAAGTAAATTACGTATTATTGAGTTGAAAGGTATTTTTGAAAATTAATATTTTTGTTTTTAGATTCTGTTATTTGAGAAATGCGTCCATATGATTTATTTAAATAATACTTAGTTTAGAAGTTTGTATAAATAAAGAATAATAAAAATAAGTGTTTATTTAAATTAAATTAATATCAAAGGCGGTAGTAAGTATTATTTATTTTTATATTAAAAAGCAAAAAGTTACAAAAAGCAACTTTGAAAGAATAACATAACTTTCGTTAAAAAACATTCAATAACATTAAAATTGAAGTAAGTTGGTACCTAAGTAACTTAAGTTTTATGATTAAAAATTTTCAAAGATGCCCTATACAATCCGAATTGTGTGCGCTTTTCGCAAAAGTATCAAAAATACCCAACTTCCATTAGCAATGTAAAACGAAAGGAAACTCGACTGAAAGTTAATTGGAGCACATATGCCTTTTTAATTGTTGGACGTTACATTATGCGCACGCGGCGATTTCGCTCGCATGTCGAATTCAATGCGCAATGTTCAGTTTAATTTAATAGGAAAGAGGGACATACCTATTTAATTACGAAAATAAAAAAAAATAAGATTTATAATTTTTCAAAGCGATGCAATAAAATTGAATGCGCAAGGAAATATAAAATGGATATAATTAACTTAATTAGGTACTAGTAGAAAAGATATTTTTTATATTATTTCCTTATGACGACGCTTTGCGCTTTCCTCCTTATAAATTGAAAACTTTATTTCTATTATCCCGTACGATAAAAAGAGAGAAAAATACTACTTTGGTAGATACCTAAGTAGTATTTTTCTTTATAAGACCTCATCTGGAATATCGCTAGCTGTCTTAGTAATTATTTCATTAAATTCGGTTTAACAGTTTGGCAATAAAAATAACCAGGGGGCTAGACGACGTTCAACGTTAACGTTAAACGTTGGCAGCGTTTAACGTTAACGTTGAACGTTGGCACCTTGTCTAGGGACTCTGTTGTCATTAAGGTAGGTAGGTACATCAGCGAGCCTATGATGAATTGTCGAGTCGACATCTTGTCATGTCGATATCGTCTTATTCCCGCAGTGATCTGTCTAAAATCGGTAACGTTGTCGACAACGAGAAATCTTGTCATGTCGGTGTCATCTCTTATGTCGACAACGAAACAATTTCGACACGACAAACCTTCTCTTTGTCGACAACGTTCTTAATATTATTATGTCGACAAGATATCGACTCGACAGTTCATCATAGGCTCGCGTAAAGAATAGCAATTTAACCTACCATTTACCTTTCCTCAGGGTATAAAAAAAATAACAAACTAGTAGGTAACGCATTCGCGAAATATAAGAATTTAATACAGTTCACAGTTATTATGGGTTATTGACCTAGACGAAGACATTTACATAAATTTATTAGACACTACTTACCTACTGTTAAATATTTAAAAATACTGTTAATTATTCATTTCTGTTGAATTAGGTTAAGTTACTGTTTATTTATATATTATAAATAACATTATTATAAGTTTAACAATGCTTTTGACTATATCCTTGCGAAAAAAACTAGGTTTTTTCACTTTATAAGGACTCCACCAAATTTAGTGCTAGCCGCATGTAAAATAGTAATATTATAAAACTAGCTGTGCCCGCGACTTCGTCCCCGTGGAATAGTAATTCTTCATAAGGCTTCATATTTTCCCCGTTTTTTACACATTTTCCACTGTTTCTTCGCTTCTATTGGTCGCAGCGTGATGTTATATAGCCTAAAGCCTTCCTCGATAAATGGTCTATCCAACAAAAAAAGATTACAATAAACAAACTCTTCAGCTTTATAATATTAGTATAGATTACTTAAAAATGTGGAATTACATTCATAAGTCAGTTCAACATTCAAGTTAACTAATTAGTGGTTTGCAGTGTGGTTCACACATAATTTAACATAAAGTACCTTATTTAGTTTATATTTTTTTTATAGTGTCTGTTTGTTAACCCAAATCAAGAGAGACAAAAAAAATCGTATCAGGATCACCTATACTGGATAAGGTACCTACATAATAAGATTTTATTATGTACGTACCATGTATTCAAATAAAATTATATGATGTTACGATACATAGATATACCTAACGTAATTAAACCGTTGACAGATGTGAAATTGAAGTATCCAGATATTACTCAGCATTAGATTATGGTAAATTGCATGTACCTAAGTGATTATAGCAAAAATATATTATTAGAATAAATATTTACTAGTATAAACATACTTAATTGAATATTAATCAATATAATAATTTCTGATGCCTTCGCGGTTATTACACATTGGAATGAAACAACTATTAACGGATTTACAAATAAAATAAAAATACGCGAGTTAAATCCGTTAATAGTTGTTTCATTCCAATTAACAAATATAATTAAATCTAATAATAATATTATTATTATGCATAATTGAAAAAAAATGCAATCATCGCATCAATCTTTTTAATTAAGGTTAAGTTAATAACTTCTTTTTGAGCCTTTTTGGCTCCTTTACTGTTTCCAGTTCACTGTATAAATCACTTTAGCGTTAAACTATTGTCAGCTCAGTCAAGCTACGATTATGGAAACTGTAAAGAATCCGTAACGTCAGCAAATAAAATTAAATAAAAATACGCGAGTTAAATCCGTTAATAGTTGTTTCATTCCAATGTGAAATATCCGTGTAGGCATCAGAAATTATTATATATAAGTACATACTATTTAAACTACTTTAGTGATAGTGATCGCAAAATTACTTTTCTCATGCAAGATGCGTACGCGCAAAAAATCTTTCGAAAGCGAAAGTAGAAACTAGATCTTATAATAAAGATATATTATATAGCTACTAATTTAAAAAACGCCTCTTAATAATTAAAGTAACTTAAACAGCTGAACCGATTTTCCTTAAAAATAGCTAAGAACACTCTCGACTTACCAATTCACCCTTTTAAAATAACCGCGAAAAAAAAAACTAAAAGGCAATAAGTAACAAAAGCGCACTGAAAAGAAAATGAGGGCCAACTGTGAAAGAGTCTGTTTCGAAAAAAAAAAAGAAAAGAAAATGATAATAATGTTGTCTTCAATAACGACTAATATTTTATTGGAGTCGGTGCCGGCCTCAAACAAACTTGAGCACATTAGCATAGTTGTAGTTGATTTCATGAACGTGCTAGGGCCAGGCAATTTATTTAATTTCTTCTTTTTTCTTGTTTTTATCAATACAACGATATAGGTACGTAATGTTGAATGTTTTTTTTAAGGTAGATTAATAGAATGAGGAGTCAAATTCGAGGGGTTCAATGGCCTCTCAAGAGCTACTGCCGCCAGGTCACCACCGGTGTTAAAACCAATCAGTCCTCAGAAGCTCCACTAGACAGTAAGTTGTTATAATTGATTAACTATATCTAAAGTCTTTACTAATATAGGTAATAAAAGAGAAAAGGTAATGAATAAGCTCCGAAACCATTTGAAAAAATAATATTTTACTGATGGGAAGCTACTTACACTATTCCCGAATGACATAGGCTATAAAATAAATATGGATCTGCGCTTGCGCTTTAGAAGGTTATTTATAAATAATACTGAAAGTTTAGAAACACGCTGTTTTGGCCATAATGAGAGCTTGAACTGTTAAATTTAAGTTCTATTCAAACTTACTTAAATCTTAAATTCAATTGTTAATTTTCACCCAGTTAAAGCACGTCCTTGGTTAAAAATATGTTATTTAAAATGCTCATTATTATAAGATTTTTAATTACCTTAATGTGCATAAGTCCGCTATCTTTAAAGTACTTGCCTTAAAAGTTAAACACTCATTTGTGTTATTGTTATTGCATTATAATCACAAGTCTATCTCTTCCTAAGGACAACTTTTAAAGATTTATTTAGAGTGGACAATTAGGTACTGTATGCTTTACCTATTAATAATTTTATTGTGGTACAGGCGGTAAGCTTCAACCCCGGTCTTGTCCTGTCCACGGGCAACGTGCCCGGTCCACACACGCTGCCCTGGACACGTCAGTCTTCGAGACTGTCACTCCTTCATCCATCAGACCCTGGGAAGAAGTTCCGGGGCCAAAGCCGTTGCCGCTATTAGGAAACACATGGAGATTCGCACCTTTTATCGGTAAGTATAAATCGGAGGGAAAAGGTTATTTACCATTCAACCAGGTATACCTGTATACATACCGTACACATATATAATAATGTGTATACGTATATTATGTGCCTATGTCTGAATTTCTATTCGAAAATAATCGTCAATTACCTACAGACCCTCATCGATCAACAATTTGATTATTATTTTACGGAACTGTAAATGTTTGCTGTATTTTTGTATGAAAATCACGGTGCTATCGAGAGCTTTACATGGCATTTACATTCAAAATCAATTAAAATTCAACCTGAATATATTTTTTGTTACCTACCTATCTTCTTCTTCTTCTTTCTTATATATAAAAATAAATCGCAAAATGTGTTGGTAAGCGCATAACTCGACGACGCCTGGACCAATTTGGCCAATTTTTTTTTTTAAATGTTCGTTAAAGTCCAAGGATGGTTCTTACGGCGAGAAAAAATCGAATAATTGCCGGGAAAACCCTAAAAACAGCCCTTTTCTTTTCCCATACAAACGTTGTCTAACTAAAGTTACCTAATTTGAATTTCGAACGGGCAGGATGACGTCTGCCGGGACCGCTAGTTTCATATAAATTCGTCCTCACCGTTTCTCGTCACTTTGTTAAAAGTTCCCTAACATAATGTAATCTGGCGATTCTCGTTTACCTACCTACGTTGCAAACCTTTTCATTAACAAGCTACTTTCTACGTCTTGTCATCATTCTAGGAACATTATTACCTGAGGCTAGGGAAAGCGTTATAGCGTTTATACTCGAGAATAGGCCGTAGGTCGTGTAAGTATCTTTACTCATAATTAAAAATAATTTTAAAATATCTATAAGTAGCTAATAACAGTTTTTGTAGTCAAGAACATACATAACACTGTCCAATGGAATGAAACAACTATAAACGGATTTAACTCGCGTATTTTATTTTATCAACGAACGTCAGCCACGTTTCGAAACCTTAAAAGTTTCCATAATCGTAGCACGACTGAACAGACGATAATCTTACGCTAAAGTGTGTAATGGATTTGTCTCGAATATTTATAAACAAAAGCATTACAGTTGTTTAATTCCAATATGAAGGTAAAATAAAACCAATCAAAATTTCCTGAAAAGTGCTGCGTTCCTGTTAAACACACGCACACATGAGTACCTATGTGTTTTACATGAACGCAAACTCACACATCCTTGAGTTCCACATTTGAATACTTACACTCTAGTACGTGGACTAAAGACTGTTACAGCTTATCCATTAGTATCATCATGTATTGCTAATGACATCGCAATTGTCATTCGATGCACGTTGATGACACACGTCACGTTGACAGTGTGTCAATGGTCCGTTACGAAAAGTCAAAATGGGTACAAGGTCACGATTATTTTGATTCTCTTCGCTTATAGGAGATGCAATTCAACATGCAGGTTGAATTCTTTTGTTGCATGGTCATTATGGTCGATGTACTTCAATTTAATCTCTATATCGCACACCTAGATCTAAAGAGAGCTAACTCAAAAAAGGTACTTTTCGGGAGAGGCGAGAAACTGATTAGTATGTCCATATGCACGCATGAGTTTTCTGTATAAATATATACTTTTTATAATAAAGCTAGCAGAGTTATATTAGCTGAAATCAGTTTTAGTGTAGGTGGGTTTTGCTGGAATCCGATGGTTTGCATAACTCAAATCTTCTGTTTTTTGAGTTAGATCCCTTTAGATCTAGGTGTGCGATATATAAAGGAGAAACGATAGATGATGCAGGGCCAAATAAAAAGGGTTATAAACTGGATTTTTTCCACACTTATTCCTATCATAAACAGTAGGTACCTACTCTTAAAAATACAAATTCAAAAGGATTAATCAGTAAATTTATAAATTTAAAAGTACCTTTTACACATTCAATGATCATCTAGCGCTTCGATAAGATTTCTTCGAAAGTTTTATAAAAAAGGTTATGCTTATTAATACCTACCTATATTATTATAACAAACCAACCTCTCACGCGAGTGAAACATTCATACAATTATCCTGTTATGAAAATAATTACAAGAAGTAATAAACACATGATAAAATCATTTGATCGTGGTTTTAAACACTAGCTGGCCATATAACAAGTTTCCGCAACGTTCGCTAGACCAGTGTCTAGTGTCATACCAGTAGTACCTACGTGGATACTGGCTGTGCTATTTTGTAATGACGAAACAGAATTAATTATATACCTAGAAAAGGAAACTATACAGCCTACTTAAGACGTGCATTCGTGTTCATACTCGTAGGATTATCAAAAACCGTTTGATAAATCTTTTGATTACATTAAACGAGGTGTTTTATAAACAAATTGGTTTCGAAAACAACTCTAATAATGTGTATGACCTAAGGTTGACTGGTAGAAAATGCCTCGAACACTAAGTTAGGCTTTTGTAGTTACACTTATTCCTGTTAAGTTTTGTGCAATCAAGTATAAATAAATAACTGCATAAAATGTATACCAAAAAGACACTGTGCCGATATGGAATGTACGCCTTTGATGAGAGTGATTGGGGCATATAATTTTTTTAATGATTTCACTTTGCTCTTTACCTAAGTAAGAGCGACGGCTGCAGGTACAAGCTGTTAAGTACGTCGCTGTACCATAATAAGCCTGTAGTAGGAGGTACATTAATGGGCTAGATTTCTCTAGTCAATCTATGCAATCTGTTGAAAGTTAGATATCTTGCAAGTTTAGTCTTTATATCGGTAGGTATCTACTTGAATGATAGGCAATCTTAATAATTATGTTTTAATATAAAATTAATTATCACAGTTTTCATAATCGTAGCACGACTGAGCTGAATAGTCTAACGCTAAAGCTAAATTCCAAAATAATTAATATTTAAATAAAGACCTTAATAATGTTCCTTTGTTTCATAATAAGCTATGGCTAATTAAAGATTATAGTCCATTAAAAAGGAATAATTAATTATTTATAATAATAGGTAGGTACCTATTGCGAGATTTTCGCAACAATACCAGCGTCCACCTGTCTTTATCATATAATAATGATAATATTAAATGCTTCTTAATAAATCAGACCAATTAAGTTAGTTTTAAATTGAATATAATATGTAGATGAAAGTTTAATATCAGTTAAATCTATACTAGGTAATATTATAAAGAGGAAAGATTTGTACCTATTTTTGTATGTTTGTAATGAATAGGCTCAAAAACTACTGGAGCTGTAGCTTCCCAACAGTGAAAGAATTATTAAAATCGAATAATTCTTTCACTTGGGAAGCTACGTTCACCCTGACTGTGCGAAGCCGGGGCGAACCGCTAGTATGTTATAAAGTGCAACAAACTGTATGTATGTATTTTCTGCGGATGTAACATAATTATTTGCATTTGTTTTAAATGAGGAAGAAAGAAGAAATCATCGGTAGGTATAGGTATTAACATCTGATTTCAATATGCAATCTTTAGCACTATATTAGGTGAGGTTAGGTCTATTTAGAACTATTTAATTATTTATAGATATTTAGTTTTAAGAGTAGTTTAAAAGTTATGCAATTCTACGTAACTTTTTGAATCAATTATTTCATCGTCCGTTTTATAGCGTGTTATGAGAACATTATTAAATTATTATTCAGTCCAATTTTATTCTTAAACCTTTAATGAAGCTACTATTAGGAATTAGAACAAAGGTTCATTATTTATTTATACAATATCAAATACACGTAGGTAATATAATCTAATATACAAAATTCTCGTGTCGCCATGTTTGTTGCTAAACTCCTTCGAAAACGCTGGATCGTTTTTTTTATGAAATTTTGTGTTTTGATATAGAAATTTTCAAAAATCTGTAAATTATGAACTATCAGGATATTAGCAAATAAAACATTTTTTTTATAACAAAAGCGCTGTATTATACTAAAGTTTTTTTAAATAATTAATATACATGTTAAAAATAGAAAAGTTTTGTTCTTTCAACTTAGTGTCACACTATCATCAATTCAATCCGCTAAGTATGACTATTGCAGTTGAACAGAATCATATAAACGCCAACATAAAATCTATAATAATATATGTAGGTACCTACATACTTACATAATAATGGTAGACATGAGTTATATATATATATATACTACTCTTCATTTGTTTTATTCCAATCCTAGTATACATAAATCTTCATCAGAACTTCTAACTTGAGGCTAATCGCTTAAAACTGCTAAAACCACATATTTCACACAAGTGCACAAATTACTTAAGACAGACTATTTTCTGTTATTAACCTTTACTTGATATTACCCCATCATTGTGAAGCTCATGTGTTACGAACAAAACAACTTGAATATTTTACCACCTCTGAGTTTAGTGGCTATAAAATTCAAATTTTAATGGTCATAAAGGTAGTATGAATGAAGTAAAATACATGTTAATAAATTTAATGACGTATAAAGAATCCAGTTGTTCACATGTTCATGGTAAGGTAGTTAAATAAACCTACGCCAAAATTGGTCGCACTTATTCATTATATTATTATATTAATTTATCACATGAACGAAATCAAACTATTTAAACATCCTGTGTGGATTCAAGTCCCATTGAGATTTCGATTATCCTGCTCCTGTCTTGGTACAAATAGGTATAAATTTATAATTATTTTTCACATTTCGATTTTTGACTACTAATTTCACGCTTAGAGCCATCACTCCATTAACTCGTCTCTTTGTATAATCATTTCCGATGCCTTTGCGGTTATCACTTTTAGCATAAGACTATTATCAGCTCAGTCGTGCTACGATTATGGAATCTGTAAAGGCTCCGAAGTGTCAGCCAATAAAGTAAAATACGCGAGTTAAATCCGTTTAAAGTTGTTTCATTCCATCTCTTTGTAACCAATATGTGCAAATATTGTGCAAACATTATAGGTTTATCAGCGTTAAATCTGTAGTTACTTAAACCTCTTAAGAGGATTGATTAATTAAATTTAATCTATATATAGATTTTTAGATGCTAATAAATTTTAGCGTAAGTAATATTTCTTAAAAATCAAAACGTACAGACGTAGTTTCTCATTATATCTACAACATATCCAAAAATTATAAAAATCTAACTATATTTACTGGGTGTAAAACGTTATCGCCATTTGTATGAAAATTAACAGGTTCACAATCCTCTTAAATGCTCGTAGTTTAGAAATCAGATATTGAATTATAGCTTTTCGTAGTGCTGATGTTTTAACGTTATTTCCTTAATACTCGTTACGTATCAATGCGCATTTAGGTAGGATGGATGCAATGTTGTAACGTTGTGCAGGGTAGTATACAATGTTTCGTTTCATTGAATTATTACCCGAGTATTAAGTTTATGATGTGGTTTATATGTGAACTAGCGGCCCGCCCGCGACTTCGTCCGCGTAGAACTCCTCCTTTTTGCAGTCGGTTAAAAAGTAGCCTATGTCCTTTCTCAGGCTCCAGACATTATTTGTATCAAATTTCATTTAAATCGGTCCAGTAGTTTTAGCGTGAAAGCGTAACAGACAGACAGACAGACAGAGTTACTTTCACATTTATAATATTAGTAGGGAAGTAGGGATTGCTACGTAGTGGCTCGCCGAAAATACTAAAACTTCTGCTAAAAAAAAAACTGCCTTTGTTTTTGTACAAAAATATCATTAATTAAAAACTAATGGTATTGAACTAAGAATCGAAATTCGGTTGATAGATCGTAGTTAATATTCCGCTACAATTTAAAAATAAAGTAATAGTAGGTACTCGTGACCATAGACATTCAAAAAAAAAATCATGACGTAGTTATCTTATAGAATATTCCTTTGTCCAGGAAGTAAAAAACATTTCCTAATAACTTGCAAAGTGCATATGAATGCCCATGTTTTATGCAACTGAATAGATGAGTATCTTAATTGAGAAAGTAAGAGTTGTTTTATCCGTGACTAATTTAATGATTAGATAGTTCGTGATAAAAGTTCGTGATAGGTCTTTTGACCCCGCATAGTATGAGAAAAGCTAATGTTTATCGGTTTCAACTAAGAAGGCCCTTTACATTTCACATTAAAGAAATTTATACATTTTGAAAATTTGCAAAATTTAAATTTTCTGAACCTAACCTTTCGGTTTTGGTTATGCGTTGATATCAGTTAGTTAGTTTAGTTCTTTGTATAAAGATCTAAGTGTCAACATAATAAAAAATATTACTTACATATTAATTAAGATTAGAAGTATTAAGAATAATTTTACTATCGTCTCAGCCGAGCTACGAATATAGGAACTACATAATATAAAGTTTTCGAAACGTTAGCAAAGAAAATAATATATGTGAGTTATAGTTGTTTAATTTTAATAAGTAAAAGTCTGTAAAAGCTTTTAATACATATTGTATAAATATAGTCACGCCTTTTTCGCATAGGGGCGAACTAAGTTCATTTACTTTCGCTAACCTACGAGTAAACCCAATGACTATAGTACACTTTCATGTTATTATATATGTAATAGTGTTGCCCGTTTCATATATGTATGTAGCAAAAAATATTTGCAGGCAAAATGTACTTTTACATTTTATTTAAATTAAACGACCCAATGGCGAGGCATTCAGAAATAGCATTAGAATAAATTTTAATAATATGAATCGGATTCTACTTTTTATGTTCTCGTTTGTTGTTGAGTTTATTATCGCCAGTTATTGAAATGTTTTCGTTTGTAAGATGCTTGTAGTAATTAGTTAGAGGAAGCGTTTAAAGTTATAAACGCTCCTTCAGTTGTTTTAAAACGATTATCTAGAAAATAATTGGACACCAATCACGTGCGAGATGTACTCTCGCTGCGGCGCGCAAAAGTGAAAATTCTGAATGCTAGTAAATTCATTCAGGCAAGATAAATATAATTGCGTACTTAAAAGAAGTTTCTTTTCAACAAATAAAATCGTTAGTCAAATCTTTGAAGCAGCCATGTTCCATCAAGATAACAGTGTGACGTCACTTAGGTACCTATTATACGCGAACGAGAAACAATTTAAATGTAGAATTTTTACATTTTATTAGAGACTAGCGGCCCGCCCCGGCTTCGCCCGGATTTTTTTATAGCCTACTAGCGGTCCCGGCAGACGTCATCCTGCCCGTTCGAAATTCATATTAGGTAACTTTAGTTAGACAACGTTTGTATGGAAAAAGAAAAGGGCCGTTTTTAGGGTTATCCCGGCAATTATTCGATTTTTTCTCGCCGTAAGAACCATCCTTGGACTTCAATGAACATTTAAAAAAAAAATGGCCAAATTGGTCCAGGCTTTGTCGAGTTATGCGCTTACCAACACATTTTGCGATTCATTTTTATATATAAGAAAGAAGATAAGAAAGAAGATATCACTCGGGAATAGTGTAGTGTGAAATTTGAATTGTATGTGTTCATATAGACACTAATTTCCATATTTGACAGTCAGTCAAACCTACAAATAAATATGTTAACAATGGTGAAATTTGCATAAAAAAGACAGTCAATTTTTAGCGTAGGCGCGGTTGTCACACATCAACCTTGTTACACTAATGTAGGATAACATGTGACCGTTATAACCCTTCTCGTTATTATTACACCTGTAATATCTAAAACAAGTTTGGGAGTGAAAGTAATCACTGTTCTGTAATTATTATTTTTTTAAACATTGAGACAGACGTGCAAGATAGATCGGTTGATTAGTGTGATTGCTATCTTTAAATACAATTCGAGTTGGTAATAGATTGTTTTTTTTGGTTAGTTTTTGCGAGTGACTGCTAGGCGTCCTTTTGATACGTTTTGTTTTTTACTTTGTTCTATTTTTACACGTTTTCTATGTCACATTCTAATATGTATATAATTTAATAAGATCAGTTGTCAGTCCGCTCTTTATGCAGTGCTAATTTTAAACTATTAAAATCCCTACAAATATTATAAAATGCAAAAGTTACTCTGTCTGTCTGTCTGTCTGTTACGCTTTCACGCTAAAACTACTGGACCGATTTAAATGAAATTTGGTACAAAGAAAGTCTGGAGCCTGAGAAAGGACATAGGCTACTTTTTAACCGACTGCAAAAATGGAGGTCCACGCGGACGAAGTCGCGGGCAGAAGCTAGTAAGTATATAATTTAATAAGATCAGTTGTCAGTCCGCTCTTCTCGAAGTGCTTAAACTCTTTAAATATAATAATATACATTTAAATACTCAGCTGTTTTCATTAACGTTAGACCAGTTTACAGTCCATTCTATCGGTAATAAGTACTTGCCGAGAAATATTGCTGTCAGTTAATTTTATTATAGTATATTTCTAGCGCAGAATTAAATATATATATATAAAGCAATAAAACTTTACTTATGTATAAAGGCGGCTACAATATTAACTGAGTTTTTTATATATGTCTATCTATCTGTTACGCTTTCACGCTAAAACTACTGGACCGATTTAAATGAAATTTGGTACAAAGAAAGCCTGGAACCTGAGAATGGACATAGGCTACTTTTTAACCGACTGCATAAAAGGAGGAGTTCCACGCGGACGAAGTCGCGGGCAGAAGCTAGTATAATAATATACATTTAAATACTTAGCTGTTTTCATAAGAGTTGGACCCGTTTACAGTCCATTCTATCGGTAATAAGTACCAAGACATATTGATGTCAGTTAATTTTATTATAGTATATTTCTAGCGCAGAATTAAATATATATATATAAAGCAATAAAACTTTATTATATATTATATATTTACAAAAACGTATTAAGTAAAAGAAGAAAAAATGGTTTTACATAATTCCTTACTTACCTACCTATAAAGATATATACCTATATAGGTAGGTAAGTAAGGAATTATGTATAACCATTTTTTTATATATATATAGGTAACTTCCGCCTACAATAGCGGAAGTGTAGTGCGTCAGTTTTTCCTATTTTGACTTTTTTTTTCCAGGTAACTATTCAGTTGAGCACGTTGACAAAGTGTGCTTATCTCTTCGTGAGCAATATGGGAACTGCGTCAAAATGGCCGGCTTATTGGGAAGACCTGATATGCTCTTTGTTTTCGACGCCGGGGAAGTCGAACGCGTCTTTAGGTCCGAAGATGGACTGCCATATAGGTACGAAATTACGGCCGTGTTGGCTGTAAAATGTGATGTCAAAGCCTGTTGAAATCTTGCCGCCATCTTGGTTGCCATGGAAACTGTCATGTTGAAGCGCGGGGTTTTCGTCACATTATTTTAGTTTTTATATTCAATTCATATAATTATTACAAGAACAGGTAATACATAGTCGAATCCTGACAGTAATAATAAAACAAGTACTTACTCAGAATAATACCAAAATGGACACCGTTTTTTGTTGGAAAAATTGTGTTGGTAGTACCTACGTGTTGACCATTTTTAAATAATGAGTTTAATTTTTTTTACGACATAACTAACTATGGCCTAGGAATGTAGGTAATGTAAAATAATAAGATTTTTTGATAATTTTGCAGGCCGTCAATGCCCTCGTTGAATTATTACAAGCACGTGCTAAGGAAGGACTTCTTTGATTCCGAAGAAAACTGCGCAGGTGTCATTGCTGTGTAAGTTTTATTTTAAATAGGTAATCTTTTCCGTCCTCCGGCCAGAAAGCGCCAACTTTGTGGCCGCTCCGCTAAATGAAATTTCCACTTTCTGGCTTCGTCGAACAGAAAAATAGTATACTGACCTCGGCCAGTAAAATAAAAAAGCCTCAGATCACATTTTTGTCAACTGACAATTACTTGTGATCTGAGACATTTTTTATTTTACTGGCCTTGGTGCGTAATGTACTAATGGCTGGTGTCGATTTTTTTTTTTGATTTACGAACGGAGGCACAGAGTATAATCTGTCATCCCTTTTATTTTAATATTAAATATTATATTTTTTGTCAATAACATTAAGGATAATAAACGTACTTATTTAGGAAATTTTATAGATAGTTACAAACAAAACTGGTACATCTATTATAATCAGAGATACAGACAAAGGCATTGAGAGAGATGTAAATATGACAGTATCAAAAGGGCGGTCAGCTCAGCATTTCAGTCACAGCGCTGTTGTTAGTTAGTACTACCATAAATACTTTTCTTTATATTGTTTTGGTAATTATGTATCAACTAGTGGTCCCGGCAGACTTCGTCCCGCCCGGCAAAGAATCGATTTGACAGCTGTCACTGTTGCGTTTTGTTATACTATTTTAATAAATGAGCTTAATATTTTTTTCTTTTTTTTTAACTGGAACGTGATAAAAAGTATCCTATGTCCTTTTCCTGGCTGTAAGCTACCTCACCGCCAATTTTCAGTCAAATCAGTTTAGCCGTTCTTGAGTTATAAACGGGGTAACTAACACAACTTTCTTTTATATATATAGATAAAAATTTTCAGACACGGCGAGTCATGGTCCGCGTTCAGAACTAAAGTATCAAGAGTTGCTCTAAGTACTAACGCCGCAGCGCAGTATACGGTAGCAGTTAGCGAAGTTGCCGACGCCTTTGTTAATAGGTCAGATTCTTAATCTTTAATACCTATGTTTTATAAATATAAGGGTTTCTAATTAACACTATTATATTCTAGACTACGTGAAGTAAGAAAGGAGAACAGTGAAACACCAGAAGATTTCCTAAACGAAGTTCACAAATGGTCTCTAGAATGTGAGTAGATCTATTTTTTTTCTCCCATAATAAATATATATCCCATGACAACCCACATAAAATTCCACGCATGCTATAAAAAGGACAAAGATATTTTCTACGTTAAAGTGTTTCAGTGCTGAAATCGATTGAATAAAAATCCATTGAACCAAATAATTTTTTCACCAGCACATCCCTAATACTATAAAAAGAACAAAAGATTATTTTGACAGTAAAGGTATCCACAAATGCAATTTGAATTCACTAACGCCTCTAGTTTTTATTCAAGAGAACAACATCAATCTTAAGTCGAATCTGCACTTAAAACTAACTATAACAGAATAAATCGATCTAAAGAAACTAACCATTTTTCAGCTCTTGGCCTTATTGCTCTCGACACTCGTCTAGATTGCTTCTCTGCTACCAGTGGCTCTGAAAGCCAACGTCTAATAGACGCAGTTAACACATTCTTCCTCTGTGTTGGAGAACTTGAGCTACGGGCTCCTTGGTGGAGAATATACCCCACTAACATGTTCAAGCGATATGTGGCTGCGCTTGATACCATTCTCAGGTAAATACACCCTTAGATACATGTAATGAACTCACAATTTTCACCTCTTTCATTTGATGTTTTTTTTTCCACCCCTATCTGGTGCCGTGTATATTCGTAACCATTTTCCCGATTATGGTCAAGTCCAAACATGAAAATATCATCATAATATATTATAATTAGGTCATTTACTCACATGCCATATTTCATAAAGATCGGATCAAAGATGGTAGAGTACCTATGTATAACACAATGAATATTCAGGGCTTTTATTACAATGACTAAATAAATAAATAAATGACCGAGAGAAATAATGAGCTTATTGAATTTAAAAGCTATTTGATTTTTTTCTCGTTAAGGGTAACAACTGATGTTTTTGTCCTAGGGGATGCTTTATATGCACCAGAGGATGTCACTGTGATATTTACTTAACCCATTGTTGTAAATGTCATTTCAGTGTAACACTAAGTCACGTGGAGAGAGCGTTAGAGGAATGCAAGCAGAACAGTGGCAGCAAATCCTTACTCCAGGATTTGGTGGCTGCAGCCGGGACAAGAGTGGCTGCGGTGGCTGCTCTTGACATGTTCCTCGTAGGCATCGACACGGTACGCACTTGTATTCTATTTTCTGTAACAGACTATACTAGGGTACGCTTATTTATTATTTATTTCCAAAACTATACTAAAAGAAAAAAAAAATGAATCTACTAGATTTCTAGACAGGCAAACAGATATTCGTTTTCACTGGTTTAGAAATCTAATTTACATTATTCATTTTTATACTTTAAAAATCATAAATTATAAAATTTTAAATCGCTTGAATCCTGTCCCATCTTTTAAAATCAAACAGCGCTATTTTTAAACGCCTGTTGAAAAAATAGAAGCAAAATTACTTTAAGTATTTATTAATATTTAGAAATTATAGGCGCCTTATTATTAATTAGTCGAACTAATTTCAGACTTCAAATGCAGTCGCATCAACATTATATCAGCTGTCGTTAAGACCAGACGTTCAAGAAAAGCTTTATAAAGAAATAAGTAACGTACTGCAAGATAGAGATATGAAACCGGGAGATATAAGTCAAATGCCTTACTTGAGGGCTTGTGTCAAAGAAGTTTTAAGGTAAGAGAGACAACAGGTGCCTAATGTGCAATATATACGTACGAGTATATTATTCGTTTTTATTTACTTATCTATGTCATCTATATTTTTTCAGAATGTACCCAGTTGTAGTTGGCAATGGGAGGCAATTGAGCAAAGACACTGTTATCTGTAATTATAATATACCTAAAGGAGTAAGTACTTTTCTAAATATTTTGATTAAAATAAATTCAATATTAACTACGATCTATCAATCGATAATTCGATTGATGTTATTGGTTCAATACCATTAGTTTTTAATTATAATGATATTTTTGTACAAAGACAAGAGTAGAAAAATATCATTTTAAAATAAATTCAGTCACAAGTGACCTGCAATAATTGGGTCAGCAATGTTTTTTTATAATGTCGTATTATATAGGTACATAAAAGAAAAGTGGATTCGTTACACCATTTGTAACCTATAAAACGGCTGATTTTGATTTGAACACGACCTTTGATTTTTTACATTTCCTTCCCTGAAATCTGATACAGTTCTTATGGAATGATTATTTTTCTCTGCTTTGTCGGGTAGGACGTCGGGACCGCTAGTCTATCTAATAAAGAATTTTATTTTTAGACCCAAGTCATCTTCCAACATTATGTAATGGGAAACAGTGACGAGTATTTCACGGATGCATCGCAATTCAAACCAGAGCGATGGCTTCGAAGGCTGCCGTTGCAGAAACACCATGCATTCGCGTCTCTGCCTTTTGGATTTGGGAAACGTATGTGCCTCGGTAGACGATTTGCGGAGCTAGAAATTCATACAGTTATTTGTAAAGTAAGTAGTATTGATTTATAATAATGAACAATATTAAAAATGAAATTTTTTCTTGTCTTTCGCGCTTAATTACTACACCGATTCTTAATAATTTGGCAACATATATTATTATATATCGTCGATGTTTATACTATATTTATGCTAACGTTTCGAGTTTAAAGTTCCCATATTCGTAGCATAATGAGTTGAACATAATGTCACACTTAATAAAATTACATTATAAATGCCTTATTTTAGAACATCACAAAAAAACTACCCTTGGATATGCATATGTATAATATTATGTTCGTTTTTATCCAATTATCCTTGATTTTTAAAATAATTAGGTATTGCTAGTATTTAATGTGTTTGAAATTACTAATATGAAACTTCAAAATAGCACTAGTAGCAAAACACTTAACACACATAGGATAAGGGATTTTAGGGAATAAGTTAAGATCATCGTCATCATCATTTTTTAATGATACAATATTACTTTCAGATGATTAGAGCCTTCAAAATGGAGTATCATCATGAACCCTTAGATTACCACGTGCATCCAATGTACACGCCTAATGGTCCTATACACATCAAACTCATTGATCGGTAAAAAGTTATAAAATAAGCTGCGTTGTAAATAGTAAGTACTTAATCATATAAATTAACAATTAGAATATTTAAAATTTCAGTATTGTATGACATTTTATTAACTTTAAATATTTTGTTAGCGTCTTCTATAAATGAGCTAAATGATTTTTGTAATTGATTTTTTTTAATCCTTCTTTCCGATAAGCGAGCTCTTTTTACAGTAATTGTAGTGAATATAGTAACCCGTTAATTAAAAAAGTTTGTTAGATTTATTATGTATTTAATTAACTGATGAACACAATATTATGTTTTTTCTTTATTTTGATTTATGTATCTTTTTTAGTAATCTATGTAGATGTTTTCTAGCGGATAATTTACTTTTTTAAGGACCTAATGATTGATATTTATTTAAATATTATATAATTTATGTATTTGAAATCTACAGTATTAATGGTGCTCCCAAAAGGAAGCTAAGACCTCATATTTGTTAAAATAAATATAAAAACATATAAGTCGAAGTTTATTTCTTACTCGTACCTAATCCTTGTTAACTCGCAAATAGCTCTCTATATTTTTTTATTAAACTAATGGGAGCTTATTAGTTAACCACGGCAGTATCAAACTCAATGTACTACAGAAAGTACGTAGATATTCATATTTAAAGTTATTTTATTTATATCGTACTTACTCATTGTCTCTACATTATAGAATTACAATATTTATTATTTGCGTATCGATATTTAATTTCAGTAGTTTCAGAGAGAAGTGACTGTGACAGTTAGATTTAAATCTGCTAGTCTGTTTTCTTGATACGAGTAATTTATTTTTTCATTTATAAATAAAACAACACTTTTATTATGACATTCATAGAATGTTTATTAAATCATAAAGATTTCTTACAAAACTTTATCTCCATTCATTTCAACGTCTTGAATTGTACAAAAATAACTTTTTAACACGTACTAATTTTACGTAGGTACGTTTTAATTTTATACAACTATCGTGATCAATATTATTTTTTGATTATTTTTGTACAATACGAGGTATAATTAAATTTTGCACATTGTGTATACAACTAGATATATAATGTACTTTTTACATAGAATGGCCACATAATAAGCACAGCAAATTGAACATTTATTTACAATAAAATAATAAGTAAATTCACATATTCAATAAACAAGCTTGAAGTTTAGTACATCAACGGAACACATATTATTTATAAATATTTTGACTAGTGTAATAAATAAAGATAAGAAAAGTTATGTACATTATTTTTCTGAGGATGCAGTCAGAATAGTTTAAAAAAATTGCATATTATGGCACTATTTTATGATGTAATAAAATAGGCATCCGAGTATAAGCGATTTTGAGTTTATAAAGCACTCTGTACTAAGAGTAATGATACAATACAAATAATAATAAATGTCAACCGTGAAGCCATTTACATTCTCGTTAATGAGCAACAAATTAAAATCGTTTTTTGAAAAAGTAAAAACAAACTGACTTACTAGTATCACAAATTTACCATGTTACATCTTAATATAAGTACATTAACAAGTATTTTGAGTATTAATGTTAACAATTGAATTATTTCTGTTACGTCTATAAAAGTATATGGCTAAAGTCACAGAGAGGACCATGAAAGCAGCAGAGGCGACTGTGACGTAGATGACTGCTGAGTTATTCGTGGTCTCTGCCAGGACTTCGCTTACATGACTAACATCACGGACTACTCTGGACCTCGGCTTGGTTCTAGTAAATTGAAAATTATCTGAAACACAAAAAATGAGATAAGGTGCTGACTATAGAAACATAAAATTATACTTAAATAATATTATTAAGAAGGTATCTTACCTATTTCCGCCTGAGTATCGTCATAGTCATCCTTATCTGCCAACCTGGAAGCTCTAACTGATTTTATTTCATTTTCGGCTGGGAATGGGGGCAAGTATGTAGATGGAGGGTTCGTGCTACTTGGAGCGAAGGGCTGGGGACATTTAGGATCCTTCGAGCCCGGGTAACAGGAGCTAGCAGTTGTAGGCTTGGGACACCTGGGGTCAGTATTTCCGGGATAACAGTTTGGTGGAGTTTGAGTGGTTGGTTTCGGGCATCTGGGATCGCGGCTACCTGGGTAGCAGTTTGGAGGTGCCTGAGTGGTTGGTTTAGGGCATCTTGGATCTTGGCTACCTGGGTAGCAGTTTGGAGGTGCCTGCGTTGTTGGTTTAGGGCATCTTGGATCTTGGCTACCTGGGTAGCAGTTTGGAGGTGCCTGAGTCGTTGGTTTAGGGCATCTTGGATCTTGGCTACCTGGGAAACAGTTTGGAGGTGCCTGAGTGGTTGGTTTGGGGCACCTGGGATCTCGGCTACCTGGGTAACAGTTTGGAGGTGATTGGGTAGTAGGTTTTGGACAACGAGGATCGGTGGAACCTGGGTAACATCTAGGACCTTGCGTAGTTGGTGGTAAATATGTTGGTGGATTTAGTGTTGTAGGTCTTGACGGCTGAGGACAACTCGCGTCAGTTGAGCCAGGATAACAGGCTGGCTTTTTAGTAGTTAGCTTGGGACAACGAGGATCAGGACTGCCAGGGTAGCAGTTGGGAGGTGCTTGTGTTGTTGGTTTGGGACATCTAGGATCGGTATTGCCCGGATAGCAGTTTGGTGGCGCTTGAGTTGTAGGTTGAGGGCATCTAGGATCTCGACTGCCTGGATAGCAGTTTGGTGGCGCTTGGGTTGTGGGTTTTGGACAACGAGGATCGGTAGAGCCCGGGTAGCATCTCAATCCTTGAGTTGTTGGGGGTAAATAAGTAGGAGGATTTAATGTTGTTGGTCTGGATGGTTGAGGGCAGTTAGGATTAGGGGAGCCTGGATAACAAGTTGGCCTTTGAGTTGTTGGTTTAGGACAACGAGAATCGGTACTACCGGGGTAGCAGTTTGGTGGTACTTGGGTTGTAGGTTTTGGACATCTTGGGTCGTTATTACCTGGGTAGCAGTTTGGTTGGCTTTGGGTGGTAGGTTTAGGACAACGAGGATCTGAAGAACCTGGGTAACATCTTAAACTTTGAGTTGTCGGAGGCAAGTATGTAGATGGAGCTAGCGTTGTTGGTCTGGGTGTCTGTGGACATTTGGGGTCGGGTGAGCCAGGATAGCAGCTTGGCTTTTGAGTTGTAGGCTTGGGGCATCTAGGATCTGTGCTTCCGGGATAGCATCTAGGTTGCGCTTGAGTTGTGGGCTTAGGGCATCTCGGATCGTTACTACCCGGGAAACAATTTGGTGGGGCTGGGGTGGTAGACTTAGGACAGCGGGGATCGTTTGAACCAGGATAACATTTAGGTTGTGCTTGGGTAGTAGGCTGTGGACATCTGGGGTCTCGACTGCCTGGATAACAGTTTGGAGGTGCTTGAGTTGTTGGTTTCGGACAACGAGGGTCGGCAGATCCTGGGTAACATTTAGGACCTTGTTGTGTTGTAGGTGGTAAATATGTTGGAGGTGTGAGTGTCGTGGGTCGAGGTGGTTGTGGGCAGTTCGGGTCTAATGATCCTGGATAACAGATTGGTTTTTGAGTAGTTGGTTTGGGGCATCGTGGATCTGTGCTGCCTGGGAAGCATTTAAGTTGAGATTCGGTAGTTGGCTTGGGGCATCTTGAGTCAGTGCTTCCAGGGAAACATCTCGGTGGTGATTGAGTGGTCGGTCTGGGACAACGAGGGTCGTTAGAACCTGGGAAGCAGTTTGGAGCAGCTGGTGATGTTGGTTTAGGGCAGCGAGGGTCATTACTTCCAGGATAGCATTTCGGTGGAGCTGGAGTAGTGGGTCTAGGGCACCGAGGATCGTTGGAGCCTGGGAAGCAATTAGGCGGTGCAGGCGTTGTTGGTCTAGGGCAACGTGAGTCGGTTGAACCGGGGAAGCATTTAGGTCCCGCAGTCGAAGGCGGAAGATAAGTTGGTGGCGTTAGAGTGGTCGGTCTTGGAGGTTGAGGACAGTTAGGGTCCGGAGAACCTGGATAGCACACAGGTTTAGGAGTGGTTGGTTTCGGACAGCGGGGATCTGTACTTCCGGGATAACAGTTGGGTTGAGCAGGAGTAGTAGGTTTTGGGCAGCGCGGGTCATTAGAACCAGGGTAACACTTCGGGGCTGCCGGGGTTGTTGGTCTTGGACAACGTGGATCTATGGCTCCCGGATAGCAATTAGGTGGAGTGGGGGTCGTGGGTCGCGGGCAACGAGGATCTGTGTTTCCAGGATAACAATTTGGTGGAGCAGGAGTGGTCGGTTTAGGACAACGGGGATCATTAGATCCTGGGTAGCATTTAGGAGGAGCTGGTGTAGTAGGTTTAGGACATCTAGGATCTGAATTTCCTGGGTAACAATTTGGAGGGGCAGGCGTAGTTGGTCGAGGGCAACGGGAATCCGTTGAACCAGGGAAGCATTTAGGTACCGCAGTGGATGGCGGAAGATAGGTTGGTGGTGTCAGAGTGGTGGGTCTTGAGGGTTGAGGACACTTAGGATCTGGAGATCCAGGGTAGCAGGCAGGTTTTGGAGTTGTTGGTTTCGGACAACGGGGATCTGTACTTCCAGGATAGCAGTTTAGAGGTGCTGGAGTAGTGGGTTTTGGGCAGCGCGGGTCATTGGAACCAGGATAACACTTCGGAGCTGCCGGGGTTGTTGGTCTTGGACAACGTGGATCTGTGGCTCCCGGATAGCAATTAGGTGGAGCGGGGGTCGTGGGTCGCGGGCAACGAGGATCTGTGTTTCCAGGGTAACAGTTTGGTGCAGCAGGAGTGGTCGGTTTAGGACAACGGGGATCATTAGACCCTGGATAACAATTTGGAGGAGCTGGTGTGGTCGGTCTTGGACAACGTGGGTCATTTGAACCAGGGTAGCAGTTCGGAGCAGCTGGTGTTGTTGGTTTTGGACAACGTGGGTCACTTGAACCAGGGTAGCAGTTCGGAGCAGCTGGTGTTGTTGGTTTTGGACAACGTGGGTCACTTGAACCAGGGTAGCAGTTCGGAGCAGCTGGTGTTGTTGGTCTAGGGCACCGAGGATCGTTGGAGCCTGGGAAGCAATTTGGCGGTGCAGGCGTTGTTGGTCTAGGGCAACGTGAGTCGGTTGAACCAGGGAAGCATTTAGGTCCCGCAGTCGAAGGCGGAAGATAAGTTGGTGGCGTTAGAGTGGTCGGTCTTGGAGGTTGAGGACAGTTAGGGTCCGGAGAACCTGGATAGCATACAGGTTTAGGAGTGGTTGGTTTCGGACAGCGTGGATCTGTACTTCCGGGATAACAGTTGGGTTGAGCGGGAGTAGTAGGTTTTGGGCAGCGTGGATCATTAGAACCAGGATAGCACTTCGGAGCTGCCGGGGTAGTTGGTCTTGGACAACGTGGATCTGTGGCTCCCGGATAACAATTAGGTGGAGCGGGGGTCGTGGGTCGCGGGCAACGAGGATCTGTGTTTCCAGGGTAACAGTTTGGTGGAGCAGGAGTGGTCGGTTTAGGACAACGGGGATCATTAGACCCTGGATAACAGTTTGGAGGAGCTGGTGTGGTCGGTCTTGGACAACGTGGGTCATTTGAACCAGGGTAGCAGTTCGGAGCAGTTGGTGTTGTTGGTTTTGGACAACGTGGGTCACTTGAACCAGGGTAGCAGTTCGGAGCAGCTGGTGTTGTTGGTTTTGGGCAGCGAGGGTCATTACTTCCAGGATAGCATTTCGGTGGAGCTGGAGTAGTGGGTCTAGGGCACCGAGGATCGTTGGAGCCTGGGAAGCAATTAGGCGGTGCAGGCGTTGTTGGTCTAGGGCAACGTGAGTCGGTTGAACCAGGGTAGCATTTAGGTCCCGCAGTCGAAGGCGGAAGATAAGTTGGTGGCGTTAGAGTGGTCGGTCTTGGAGGTTGAGGACAGTTAGGGTCCGGAGAACCTGGATAGCACACAGGTTTAGGAGTGGTTGGTTTCGGACAGCGGGGATCTGTACTTCCGGGATAACAGTTGGGTTGAGCGGGAGTAGTAGGTTTTGGGCAGCGTGGATCGTTCGAACCAGGATAACACTTCGGGGCTGCCGGGGTTGTTGGTCTTGGACAACGTGGATCGGTGGCTCCCGGATAGCAATTAGGTGGAGCGGGGGTCGTGGGTCGCGGGCAACGAGGATCAGTACTTCCGGGATAGCAGTTTGGAGGTGCAGGAGTAGTGGGTTTAGGGCAGCGCGGGTCATTAGAACCAGGGTAACACTTCGGGGCTGCCGGGGTTGTTGGTTTTGGACAACGTGGATCTGTAGCTCCCGGATAGCAATTAGGTGGAGCGGGGGTCGTGGGTCGCGGGCAACGAGGATCTGTGTTTCCAGGGTAACAGTTTGGTGGAGCAGGAGTGGTCGGTTTAGGACAACGGGGATCATTAGATCCTGGATAACAATTTGGAGATGCTGGTGTGGTCGGTCTTGGACAACGTGGGTCATTTGAACCAGGGTAGCAGTTCGGAGCAGCTGGTGTTGTTGGTTTTGGACAACGTGGGTCATTACTTCCAGGATAGCATTTCGGTGGAGCTGGAGTAGTAGGTTTAGGACATCTAGGGTCAGTATTTCCTGGATAACAATTTGGGGGGGCAGGTGTAGTTGGTCGAGGGCAACGGGAATCTGTTGAACCAGGGAAGCATTTAGGTCCTTCAGTGGACGGCGGAAGATATGTTGGTGGGGTCAGAGTGGTAGGTCTTGAGGGTTGAGGACACTTAGGATCTGGGGATCCAGGGTAGCAGGCAGGTTTAGGAGTTGTTGGTTTCGGACAACGGGGATCTGTACTTCCAGGATAGCAGTTTAGAGGTGCTGGAGTAGTGGGTTTTGGGCAGCGCGGGTCATTAGAACCAGGATAACACTTCGGAGCTGCCGGGGTTGTTGGTCTTGGACAACGTGGATCTGTGGCTCCCGGATAGCAATTAGGTGGAGCGGGGGTCGTGGGTCGCGGGCAACGAGGATCTGTGTTTCCAGGGTAACAGTTTGGTGCAGCAGGAGTGGTCGGTTTAGGACAACGGGGATCATTAGACCCTGGATAACAGTTTGGAGGAGCTGGTGTGGTCGGTCTTGGACAACGTGGGTCATTTGAACCAGGGTAGCAGTTCGGAGCAGCTGGTGTTGTTGGTTTTGGACAACGTGGGTCACTTGAACCAGGGTAGCAGTTCGGAGCAGCTGGTGTTGTTGGTTTTGGGCAGCGAGGGTCATTACTTCCAGGATAGCATTTCGGTGGAGCTGGAGTAGTGGGTCTAGGGCACCGAGGATCGTTGGAGCCTGGGAAGCAATTAGGCGGTGCAGGCGTTGTTGGTCTAGGGCAACGTGAGTCGGTTGAACCAGGGAAGCATTTAGGTCCCGCAGTCGAAGGCGGAAGATAAGTTGGTGGCGTTAGAGTGGTCGGTCTTGGAGGTTGAGGACAGTTAGGGTCCGGAGAACCTGGATAGCACACAGGTTTAGGAGTGGTTGGTTTCGGACAGCGGGGATCTGTACTTCCGGGATAACACTTCGGGGCTGCCGGGGTTGTTGGTCTTGGACAACGTGGATCGGTGGCTCCCGGATAGCAATTAGGTGGAGCGGGGGTCGTGGGTCGCGGGCAACGAGGATCAGTACTTCCGGGATAGCAGTTTGGAGGTGCAGGAGTAGTGGGTTTAGGGCAGCGCGGGTCATTAGAACCAGGGTAACACTTCGGGGCTGCCGGGGTTGTTGGTCTTGGACAACGTGGATCTGTGGCTCCCGGATAGCAATTAGGTGGAGCGGGGGTCGTGGGTCGCGGGCAACGAGGATCTGTGTTTCCAGGGTAACAGTTTGGTGGAGCAGGAGTGGTCGGTTTAGGACAACGGGGATCATTAGATCCTGGGTAGCATTTAGGTGGAGCTGGTGTAGTTGGTTTTGGACAACGTGGGTCGTTTGAACCAGGGTAACAGTTCGGAGCAGCTGGCGTTGTTGGTTTTGGGCAGCGAGGATCATTAGACCCTGGGTAGCATTTAGGAGGAGCTGGTGTAGTAGGCTTAGGACATCTAGGGTCAGTATTTCCTGGATAACAATTTGGAGGGGCAGGCGTAGTTGGTCGAGGGCAACGGGAATCCGTTGAACCAGGGAAGCATTTAGGTCCTTCAGTGGATGGAGGAAGATAAGTTGGTGGGGTCAGAGTGGTAGGTCTTGAGGGTTGAGGACACTTAGGATCTGGAGATCCAGGATAGCATGCAGGTTTAGGAGTAGTTGGTTTGGGGCAGCGTGGATCTGTACTTCCGGGATAACAGTTGGGCGGTGCTGGAGTAGTGGGTTTTGGGCAGCGTGGATCTGTACTTCCGGGATAACAGTTGGGCGGTGCTGGAGTAGTGGGTTTTGGGCAGCGTGGATCTGTACTTCCGGGATAACAGTTGGGCGGTGCTGGAGTAGTGGGTTTTGGGCAGCGTGGATCTGTACTTCCGGGATAACAGTTGGGCGGTGCTGGAGTAGTGGGTTTTGGGCAGCGTGGATCTGTACTTCCGGGATAACAGTTGGGCGGTGCTGGAGTAGTGGGTTTTGGGCAGCGCGGGTCATTAGAACCAGGATAACACTTCGGAGCTGTTGGGGTAGTTGGCCTTGGACACCGTGGGTCCGTAGCTCCTGGATAACAATTAGGTGGAGCAGGAGTTGTGGGTTGTGGGCAACGGGAATCTGTGTTTCCAGGGTAACATTTGAATGCTGTAGTAGTTGAAGGTGGTAAATAAGTTGGAGGTGAAGCAGTGGATGGTCGAGGTGGCTGTGGACAGCTTGGGTCTGGGGAACCAGGATAACATACTGGTTTTTTTGTTGTAGCCTTGGGGCATCGAGAATCTGTATTGCCAGGGTAACAGTTTGGTGGAGCAGGCGTTACTGGCTTAGGACACCTAGGGTCAGTACTTCCAGGATAACACCTTGGTGGTGCCGGAGTGGTCGGTTTGGGACATCGTGGGTCGGTTGAACCAGGGTAGCAATTAGGTGAAGCCGTAGTTGTAGGTCGTGGACAACGAGAGTCTATGTTTCCAGGATAACAGTTTGGTTGCTCTGGAGTTGTAGGCTTAGGGCATCGGGGGTCTGTATTTCCTGGGTAGCAATTCAGACGTGTAGTAGTAGATGGTGGTAGGTAAGTAGGTGGAGACGATGTGCTAGGGCGTGGGGACTGTGGGCACCTAGGGTCAGTAGATCCAGGGTAACAGGCAGGTTTCTGTGTAGTGGTTTTTGGGCACCTAGGATCTGTGCTACCGGGATAGCAAGAGGGTGCAGAAGGAGTAGTAGGTCTAGGGCACCGAGGATCGGTGTTACCAGGGTAGCAGTTAGGCGCAGAAGGAGTGGTAGGTTTGGGACAACGTGCATCAGTGTTTCCTGGATAGCAGTTTGGTGGGGCGGGAGTAGTTGGCCTTGGGCAGCGGGGATCGGTACTCCCGGGATAGCAGTTAGGTTGCGATGTTGTAGGTGAAGGTGGCAAATATGTTGGTGGATTTGTAGGTCTTGGTTCTTGGGGGCATCGTGGATCTGTGCTGCCTGGATAGCAATTAGCAGCAGGAGTTATAGCTTTCGGGCATCTTGGATCTGTTGAGCCTGGGTAACACTTAATTTGTGGTGGGCTTGTGACTTGTTGACATTGTGGATCTCGTGATCCAGGATAGCATTTTAGGGGTGCCACAGAAGTCGTTATTTCTGTTGTGATACCATTACAATTTCCATCACAATTGTTTGTGCACAGCTAAAAAATAAATAAAGTTTTTTAGGTCACAATAATAGACATATACGAGTGCAAGTGCATGAGTAAATTATATGTAAGATTACCTCGACATTACAAGTAAGGTAGACTTGGTCAGTCTCGGGGAACCGGAAGGCACTGACTTTGCTATAAGCAATCAAAGTGGCTCCACTCTTTCCAGTATTGGTGCTCTTCTGCCATAAGTCAATTAACTTTCTCTTTCTGCAATAAAATGGATGAATTTGAATTTTTGTATAATGTCTTTACCTTAAGCACTTTGAATTGTCATTACAATTTTACTTACTTAGGGCATCCCTCTTTATCTGTTAGTTGAATTTTATTCGTTTTTGGACTGTCATAGTTATCATTATCATAAGCCCAACAGTCATGAATCTTTAGATTAAATTGGTTCCTGACATCTTTCAAGTACACCAAAATTGTGAGATATTCTCCGATCTTAATAGAGTCTCGTAAGGGGGACGTCTGAAATAAAAAATATAGGTAATTAAAATTTTAACTTACTAGTAGTATACTACAATTCTAGTTTTAACTGGAACAAATAACAAAGCTGAACGAAAAGATGAAGAAAGAAGACCAAAAAGAATAAAAATATCACGTTTAGTGACGAAGTAACGGAGAGATTTAATATAGATCCAATTAAGTACTCTTTATTGATTACCATTCTATCTTAGCTACAAAATCTTACACAACTTGGCAATGTTTGATTACTCAGGGGATTTACGAACTCACATTGGGGAAAACGCCCTTCTGTATATCCATCCAGCACTCTACTCCTCCAGCAGGGCCTTCCACGGCGACCACATCGAGCATGTCTACCATGAAGGGCTTTAATTTCAGTGTGTGTTCTTCTCTGACGCCAGTCGACACTTCCAGAGATGTTCGTGCGCATGATACCTGATGATCGAGAACTTAATTGAGTGTTTTTAGGAGAAATTGAGATAAATATTATCTAATATTTATAATCAGTTATATCCTGGCGACGGTAACTCTACTTGTGCCTACTGAACTCGCTTGGTATAACAGGTATTTATTAAATACATCGCTGGCACTGATATAAATGTTGTATTCAGACCATAAAATGAATACCAACTTTTCAGGTATCACAGGCTCTTGACTTGTGATTAATCATGCCTCATATTTTATTCTTAGATGAATATAGGGCATGCCAAGTTGAAATGTAACAATTTTTATTCGAACGAAAAGTTTACAAGAATAGTATCTAGTCTTGCAAATAAAATCGATATTGATCTATCAAACGATCTACTACGACTTGTTGGTTGACACATAGAAAATTTTAAGATTTAGGGGTTACCTTTCTAGCAAAATCAAGTGGTCCTTGTAGGAAATCATCAGCTTGGAAAATGAGGACGTTGTCGACGGTACCGCAGGCTCTGCAGAGAGGTCGGGACCCGCAGCCGTTCAGAGGCACTCTGAAAGAGTACCGCGACTGGCTGCCTCCCAGCGATACATATCTGAAAATGAGGTAAATAGAATTTTAATTTGCATGTTCCATAATTGCCATGTTCCACAAGGCATTTAATTTCGTTCAATAAGGGACGTAGGTATAAAGCAGCATGAGAATGAGAGTTTATTAAATTTTATGTTGTTACCATAAATATGTGGATGAAATTTTTTGGTACTGTTGTTGGTTAAGGAATTTATATTCATAGTTCATTAGATCAGTAGGTAAACTTAAAAACTAAACTAAACAATAATCAACTCAGTCACTGCTTGTACTTACTTGCATTTCGGATCATTTAGGTAACCCTTGCTGTAAATGATTCCATCGTATACATCAGCGAATTCAACAGTGACGTCAATAAAATCGCCTGCGCATTGCACATTGATGTCAGGAGAGAGAACCGAGTCAGCAGCTCGAGAGCCTCTGATGAAGTTTACGCCGGTTTCCTCCGAGGACTCGTAGAACGGGGACAGGACATTGTCTCCGGCCAGCTGGAGGTTCAGCTCAGCTGCGGAGAGAGTCCCGTAGTCATCTGAAACAGCTGTAGCGAGCGACAGCTACAGCGAGGCGAATATTTAGAAAATTCCTAAGAAAATATTCCCCGGGTAAAGAAGATTAAGTACCTAAAATTACTGGACATGTCTTTTTTCTTTTCTCAATTGAACAATAGATGATAAAGATAAGCGCTTTTAAATATAAATTGTACCATAACGTGACGTCAGGAGCTCCCACTTCCGACATTTTTGTTTGTTTAAGGAAAGAAAAAAAATGAAATATTTTTTTATGTAGTCGTCATCGATATTTGCGAGTAGAATATTTTACCATTCCCTGCTAAACTAAATGAAATTGTCCAACTCGTTAACCTAGTAAATTATTGTCAAAACGGCACCGATGCCAGTAAATATGAAGGTTCTAAAAGGGACGGTACATTAGAACTCTTATGCATTCAGGGTAACAGCTTTATCCACCATCTAATATTTTATTGTTCGCGTCTACACAATGGTTTTTTTTCTTCTCTCACGTGATACATATTTCAAAGTTGCAAAGCATTGAGTGTTGTGAAAAACGTAACTTGAACTGTCATTGATATATTGTTTTGGAACAGACGGTTAGTTAAAAGATCGTTATGATGTTAAATAATTGAGGTAATTCGCATAGTTACGGAGATTTTTTGAAACGAATCAATGGAAATGCTATTAATAATTGAAGATTTATGAAGCTGACTTTTTATAGTGGGAAAACTTCAATAGATTACGGAGCCCAATTGTATCTAATAATACATATTATTATTTAATTGTTCTTTAAGCTTGTATCTAAACGTTGCCAATATTACCAAAACATTCACCAGATCAAAACAAGCACGGGATGTACAGTCACCATCAGATATATCAGAACGGGCGAGGTACTCAAAAACATCTAAGCAACATTAAATTTCAATAAATTCGTTACAGCAAATAAGGCCAATAATATCTGAACGTTTAGCTCGTCACAAATATAAGAGCAGCAATTTTTCAATATAATCTGGACACATAACAACACAAAAATATCTAAACAGTACAAGTGTTCATAAATATCTGAACACTTAAGGAAAATATACCTTAAGTCACTGACATATAGTTTACATTCTATTGTACAGATGCAGTGAATATTCTGTCTCATGGTATCATTACTAGGTAAGCAAAGCAAACGAGAATTGCGACGTTGTCATACTTACTATTGTTTCCTGTTGCCAAACTTCAACTGTCACTGTTTAGTTCGTATCCTATTTAATTATGAAAGAATCTCATATATTATGGTCGTTGACAAGTCGTTGTCAACATTGGTAAGCAATTTTCGTCAACCTGATAATTGATTGCTTAGCCTCATGGTTTACATGTCGGATGCACGGTCATAGAACGCGGCTGGTTTATGTTCGAGACCAGGAAGAATTTGTGTGTTTTTTTTTAATTTTATTCCTTTTGTATTTTTATTCAGATCTTATTTTGTATTGAAGACGTCGGTGAGACACTTCCAAGACTAACCTTAGTTAAATTGTGTATTTTCTAGTTATAGTTTATTTAGTCTATGTAAGCTGCGTTTTGTGTAAAGTATAAATTATTATGGTAACCAGATGATTAAATGATGAGACATGATGGAGCTTAATTAATTACATACTTTGTCGTTTAATTAGGTACGCAACAACTTCATCAATTGTAAAAGTCCGTAGGTAATAAACGAACTGCAAATACTAATTAATAATACGAGTTTCGATTCTACGTATGTCCGATCTCCGTATGTCCTGCCACCGTATTATAGACTATAATAAATGAAGAAAAATCTTGCGACAAATAAAATTTTAATATAGTAGGTAACCTAATTTATTATAGAAATTAAAAAAAAGAATAATGTATGTAATATTTCCCAACCCATCCTTTAACAAAAATAAAATGCACGTGGACCAGTCGGATTCGATCCATGACGCTCGGTTTACTAAGCGATGTCTTACGCATTAAGCCAAGACAGTCTTATTTAGGTTATTTGAAATTTATAATAGGTATATGCGTTTGATTAGAGCCTAGTAATACCACGAGACAGAATATTCACTACATCTGTACAATAGAATGTAAACTATATGACAGTGACTTAAGGTATATTTTCCTTAAGTGTTCAGATATTTATGAACACTTGTACTGTTTAGATATTTTTGCGTTGTTATGTGTCCAGATTATATTGAAAAATTGCTGCTCTTATATTTGTGACGAGCTAAACGTTCACATATTATTGGCCTTATTTGCTGTAACGAATTTATTGAAATTTAATGTTGCTTAGATGTTTTTGAGTACCTCGCCAGTTCTGATATATCTGATGGTGACTGTACGTCAGCTGATGCGAGTAGTATTGCATAATACACCATATTCGCTTTACGGTTTAGCACTTTTGTTACAAGTTCCAAAACAAGTTTTTTGACATGATAGGATTGTCAACATACTTTTTTGTTGATCTCGACAGTATTGAATACAGTTTAAAAATTCTGTAAAGTTTTCTAAAGGCATTTCTTTTGATCTCAAAATAAATAAAAATTATTGAAGTATAAGTATCCTAACTAATATTATAAATGCGAAAGTAACTCTGTCTGTCTGTCTGTTACGCTTTCACGCTAAAACTACTGGACCGATTTAAATGTAATTTGGTACAAAGGATGTCTGGAGCCCGAGAAAGAACATAGGCTACTTTTTAACCGACTTCAAAAAAGGAGGAGTTCCACGCGGACGAAGTCGCGGGCAGAAGCTATAGACTATATTTTTATAGATGATGTCATATGTAGGCTTAGCTTCAGTTTCTATACCACCTACTCAACTATTTAGACTAATAAGCTACGTAACATAACAAGATAATTAAATTTGCATAATCACGATACAATCTCAAAATTTAAAAAATACTATTTCCATGGTATTTATTATGAAACTGGTAGCTCCAAAGTTGAGGTCAGAGTTCGTGTATTGACACGGTATCATCGTAACGACTGCCTAAATAAATGTTTTGCAACACGACTTTAATGTGTTATCGAATTCGATGTTATTGCTTAATTTCACAAATTCTTAGTTGCAACGTAATCTTTATCACGATTTGAGTTCTCTCAATATTCGCTGTGTTGTTTTTTTTCTTTCAGAATTTTTGCCTTAACTAATAAACCAATTATATTTAAGAAAAAAATTAATTAAATTAAATTAATAAACCAATTATATTAAAAAAAAACACGCTAGAACGGCTGAACCGAGTATAATCATTCTTTTTCGTGTTGTGTAAGTTAAGAAAGTTGCACGGAAAATTAGAAAAATTAAGAAAACTCAACTTTTTTATATACTACATTGTTTAAAAACGTCTCATTAATCGGTGTTACTGACATCAAGGGTGTTTTTCAAACGGTTATCTTTAGGCCTGGCAAAGTATTGAAACCTACAACCCAATGTCTGGACATTACCTATAAAACAGGCTCTTATTGCTTATTTCTTAATATTTTAAAGTATTTGTATATATACCTGCACAAGTGCAATCAGTGTCGCTATGCGCATGACAGTCGCTTCATGAGGCCCTGTAACAAAAAAAAAACTATTAACTTAGTTACGATAACAAACACAGAAACAAACGAACTCATAAAAAAACAAAAACGTAACGACATGAAAGTCATTTGCGTATAGATACATCCACAAAATCAATTTAAATTCACATAAAACAATAATTGTGGGTTTTAAACGAAGTAGGCACTTAATATTATTATACCTAATATCTTAACTTCTATAATATAATTTTATTGCCGTTGCTCTTTAGTGGGTAAAACCTTTTTCACTTGCAAATGTGTGCTTGGACTATACCTACCTATTAATTCAGGATAAACATCAGTTTTTTGTCTATAGTTCAAGATTACAGGTCAAGGAACATAACGTCATACGGTAACAATTAAAATTATTATAAATAACAGTACAAACAAGCGTGCCCGATTGACTAATTAAATATGCGCGTGAGTGGATAGATCACGAGCTCATTGATGGTTTTGATGGGCACTTCCGAATTGCCGACAATCAATAAAATATCAATACGTGATGTCGAACAAAGACAAGTCAATAACGCGTGGAATGACGATTATAGTGCTATCAATATAATTATTGACTTCTAAACTATTATTGCACTTAATAATTCATGAAGTTCAGAACGTTTTAATGATTCACGATAAGGTAATTTGAAACGTTTTTGTTGGCTCAGTGTTGAACAAAATAGACTATTAGTTGGAGTGAAACAACTATTTTATAACGAGAATAGTCTTACTCTAAACACACTCACACTGTTTTGTGTTAGACTATCGACAACTCAGTCTACGAATATGGGAACTGTAATGTTTTCAAAACATCAACAAACAATATAAAATAGGCGAGTTACATCCGTTATAGTTCTTTCGTTTCATTGTATAATAACCGCAAAGGCATTAGACATTATAAGGATTTTAGTTACAAATTGGTACTCCTAGGAATCTCGACTGTAATGTTAACGATATTAGATCCGTTATTGTCGGGCCAGACCTAAATAATCGTGTGATATTAATGAGACAAAATTTGTGTTTCTAGAATCTAGGTTCTGTAATGATATCGCACACCTAGATCTAAAGAGAGCTAACTCAAAAAAGGTACTTTTTCAGGAGAGGCGAGAAACTGATAAATATGTACGCATGAGTTTTCTGTATAAATGTATACTTTTTATAATAAAGCTAGCAGAGTTACATTAGCTGAAATCAGTTTTAGTAGTAGGTAGTAGTAGTAGGTGGGTTTTGCTGGTATCCGATGGTGTGCATAACTCAAATCTTCCGGTTTTTGAGTTAGATCCCTTTAGATCTAGGTGTGCGATATGTCCATAGATACACAAATTTTGACGTCTAGACGTCTTAGACAATAGACAACACTTTAAGCGTCAAGAGTGATCAAGCATAAGCCCTAATTTAAGCCAAACCTTACATCTATTAAATAATGTTAATAGTATAAATGGCAGATCACGAGGAACTTAATTGTAAGGTTGCACCCGTCCACGATTCGTGAGGTCAGTTGGCGTGGACCCGGGGCTTCTCGTTTCCGCGTTCAATTTCGACATTAACCAATTACAGGACTTTGTGGTTAACTCTGTGACAGTTGCAAAATAGAAGAGCAACGTTGTCTTACGAAAATAGGAAAACACACAGATAAATAAAACTTAGAAGGAAGACTTGTCCTAGACTCATAACTGTATATGACCAGTTTGAATCAATTAAAAAAAAAACATCGTTTACATTTGTCATTTGCGGCCCCGGATTTTTATGTCCATATCTCATTATTTCGACACGATACAGTTAAGTACCTTTGTCTTTTCTTTCATTCTTTTCTATTTTTTTAATTAATCCTCTTTTACATAAACCAGTTCTTTGGTCTCTCTCTTCTGTATTTCTTTTTCACATGGGGGTAAAAATATAGATCCAATTAAATAAAAGTTAGTTAAGTATGCAAAATTGTCGGATCTTAGTTAATTTCATAAATAACAGATTCCCTTCATAATAAAGACAACGTACTGAGTGGTAAATCACACCAACAATGTTCTACGTCACTGAAGTTAAGGAATTCTTAAATACAATTGCCTTCCAATTCCCATGTTTTTGCATGCCGCCAACAAAATATAAGTACAAAGATATTAATTTGTATTGTCCCTTTGTATCGGCGATCGTATACCGGATAATCGATTGTGGATAATCGATGCCAGAGATAACGTATTGTTAATATACATGTACCATATGCATGTAGTTTCCAGGCACTAGACTAAGCTATACATGCTACGGAACATATTAATGCCTTTTTAAACACAAGACATGTGAGAAAAGGCCTCTTTAAAAACTATTTTATTAGGTGACCTCCATAATAAAATCGCATGCTTAGAAAACAGAAGAATTATCTAGAAACAAATGACGAGCCTTACGAAATTTCATAGTTCTTCATTTGTTTTTTGTCTTGTTTTTTCTTATTGAATTTTTCTATTCTTCTTATATACCACATCGAAAACCCCTTTTGTGTCTTCCAACTTCCCTCCCTACGATCCTACATCCTACCTTTGGGTTACTAAACATATCACATTTCTTTAATATTTTTAATGTTGGAGACACGTGCAACTTCAAAATTGATTAAGTTCTTATATAGGTAGAAGTCTATTTTAAGTCTTGAATATTAGGTAAATCTATTTATAAATTCTACTGTATTATAATTTAGAAACTCCTAATACGTAAACAAACCTTGGCATAGCCAGTCAAATAAGTAGGACTAGGCGTATGGTCCAAGATCCCAGAGCGATCTGACGTAACTTATTTTCTGACGAATGAAACCTTAAGATATCAGTAGCGTCTAGAGTGCCTTGAATATCTACGGGCTTGTGAAAACTGTCAGAGTGACACCAGAGCTGGTACCAGGTGAGAAAGGTGACTAAAAATAAGAGTTATCTTACTTATTTTCTCATGGCTCATTTTTATATATATCATGTAGAATATTATTTTAAAGTAATGGATATAAGTGTCAGACACTTGAGATTGACCAGAACTTTTGTCAGACACTTTTAAGCTACCCAAAAAATGGATCTCAAAGATGGATGAACATAAGCATATCGTGTTTAGGCTCATTCGACTCGGTATGACGAGCACTTTCTAAACAGAATATGATGATGGTAGTGCTGATGATGAATCCTGAAGACTACTCCGGATATCGAAGTTGGATCATAGGCATATCATGTTTAAGCTCATTCGACTCGGTATGACGAGCACTTTCTAAACAGAATATGATGATGGTAGTGTTGGTGATGAATCCTGAAGACTATACTATGGATCTCGAAGTTGGATGATCATAGGCATACCGTGTTTGGGCTTATTCGACTCGGTATGACGAACGCTTTCTAAACACATGATGATGGTAGTGCTGATGATGAATCCTGAAGACTACTCCGGATCTCGAAGTTGGATGATCATAGGCATATCGTGTTTGGGCTTATTCGACTCGCTATGACGAGCATTATCTGTTTCAATCAGTGTTGGCGTCAATCGATTACAAATGTAATCTAATTACTAATTTGATTACTCAGTAACCGATTACTCAAGTAATCGGGTACTCTAGTCACAGCCAGTTTATTCCGAAACTATAAGAGCTACATTATTAAAATTTGGTGCGTAGATGTATTCTGTAAACCGCATTAAGATTTTAAAATAAAATTAGAAAAAAAAACAAAATTTTTGGGGTTCCCCATACATTGAACTGAAACTCAGCATTTTTTTTTCATCAGACCTTTACATGTGGGGTATCTATCATCATGTGTTTAGAAAGTGTTCGTCATACCGAGTCGAATAAGCCCAAACACGATATGCCTATGATCATCCAACTTCGAGATCCATAGTAGTCTTCAGGATTCATCATCAACACTACCATCATCATATTCTGTTTAGAAAGTGCTCGTCATACCGAGTCGAATGAGCTTAAACATGATATGCCTATGATCATCCAACTTCGAGATCCGGAGTAGTCTTCAGGATTCATCATCAGCCCTACCATCATCATATTCTGTTTAGAAAGTGATCGTCATACCGAGTCGAATGAGCCTAAACACGACATGCTTATGTTCATCCATCTTTGAGATCCATTTTTTGGGTAGCTTAAAAGTGTCTGACAAAAGTTCTGGTCAATCTCAAGTGTCTGACACTTATATCCATTACTTTAAAATAATATTCTACATGATATATATAAAAATGAGCCATGAGAAAATAAGTAAGATAACTCTTATTTTTAGTCACCTTTCTCACCTGGTACCAGCCCTGGTGTCACTCTGACAGTTTTCACAAGCCCGTAGATATTCAAGGCACTCTAGACGCTACTGAAATCTTAAGGTTTCATTCGTCAGAAAATAAGTTACGTCAGATCGCTCTGGGATCTTACTCTAGTACTAAAGTCAATCTTAATAGTTATGTCTGTTTCGAGAATTTATGCAATATTTGTGAGTAAATGATAATATGCATGCAGAAGGTCAGTGTCTGAGCCACGCTTTAAATACTAATTAAGGCATTAATCAGAAAAGTTCAAGGGCTTCTTATTTTGATGTTTTACCTAAATCGCTCTTTTTATTAAATGTACTTGTCTTAACATTAATTATAGATAAAATATGAGTATTGGAATGAAACAAATAGATAGACGGATTTATCTCGTGTATTTTATTTTATTGACTGACATTTCGGAACCTTTACAGATTCCATAATCGTAGCACGAAATAATAACTGCGAAAGCATCAGAAATTAAAACATGAGTAGACATAATAATTTCTGATGCCTTCGCGGTTATTACACATTGAAATGAAACAACTATTAACGGATAATTACTGGATTACGATTACCTACGATACTAATCCGAAACGTCAGCAAATAAAATAAAATAAAAATACGCGAGTTAAATCCGTTAATAGTTGTTTCATTCCAATATAAGTAGACATGTCAATGAGGGCAGTTGCGGTTGAAAAAATCGATAGATGCTAGTGTCGAGTGAGATTTATGTATTATCTTCCACCAATCACAAGCCAGTAGCGTCTCTCATGGATATTAACAGAATTTAGAGGATTTTTAAAGGTCACAGCGCGACCACTTACTGATTGAATTTGATTAGTATATGATAGAAACTGTAAATCTTACTTTTTTTCTCTGAGTTAGATACTGTAAGACGGTTTCGTTAGTTACGTTACGAAGCTTTCGAGACAACGTTTATATTCATTATAAATATAATAAAAGGTACCGTGTATTATTATAACTGTCTTTTTACGAATCACCGTGAATAGTAAAATAACATAACGTAATTTTTAAACCGGAACTGAGTATGACCCTATCGGGCACTCTATACCGACCTCCTCACCTCGTGTCGTGTATGAACGAATGGTAATAATTAAGATTATTATGTAATGTAATACTATCTATCTTCTATAGGTACATGTAATTAAATAATCTTAACGGTAAGTTGACTACAGACAGGTTAAACTAATGCATTTTAACAGTCGGAGATGTAGTAGGTACTTAGGTTAATTATGAATATACTAATATAGATTTTAGATAAAAAATAAAACAGTAATTGTAGGTACTATTATCTTGTACTATTTTGTACTTACGCAATACACAATATTCGAAAATGAGTTGTAGGTATATTTTTTTGTTTGACGCGGACGGTAGAATCTTCCCATGTTATGAAAAACATACTATTAATATTTTTAAAATAAAACCTAAATAAAATTATTATAAAACTTATATTAAGTTATTACCTTTAGCTACTTTTACAATATAATAATAATATAATTGTAAAATTCAGTATTAAAAAAAAACAGTATAAAAACAATACTTATAGGCACACGGCTTGCCTAAATCTGTAAAAGTTCTTTATAGGTCAACTAATTCACAATCAAAATCATTCAACCAATCATTAAAAGAAAATTAGGCAAACTGAAGTGAACAATTAAATATAATCTTTATACCAGTTCAATAGTGCACTAAACTTCACAAAAGCAAGTTAAATACCATCAATTGTACGAATAGTTGACTTATAAGTGTGCCATGGTCGACGTGACATCACGTGTCGTCCCTTTGTACCGGTCGGACTGGTCTGCCGATCCGTCTCAGGATTTATCGGTTAATCTGTCTGCTCTGGGGTTACGGAACTTGCTATTATTGGCTGATAATTGTTAACCGGCAAACTGATCTCTTTGTTAAGTATACCACATCTTTTTAAAGGGTAGAGTTCTGTTGTGCCAATGATAAAGTTAAACCTGGTAAGTACATGAACCTCATAATAATATGAGTTTACTGCGTTTGCGATGAGGACGGCAGAGTTAAATAATTAAAAAGCTAATTTCTGATGCCTTCGCGGTTATTATAAATTAGCGTCTTTAGGGTTAGACTATCGTCAGCAAAGTCGTGCTACGAATACGGAAACGGTAACGTTTTAAAACGTCAGCAAATTAAAAAAATCGCTAGTTAGATTTTTTCATTCAGCTTAGTTTACGTAATGGATTAGTTTCGTAATAGGTAATTAATATTTGGGTATAAAGTAATGTTTTAATGACGAGCACAATTACAATTTTAAAATTAGCCTTTCTTTTCTTTTAAATAATTTTAATCACAATCTTTTGATTAACGAAGAGTTGCGTTATATTTCGATATCTGAATTGTAAAAATAATCATCGAATAAGCAATAAAACAGGCAAAAATAAGATGTTTATCGTCGGAGTCAATAACGTGAACAGATGTGCATAATTGTACAATAAACGTGAATCGAAATATCGATCTGACCATAAATACCTTTGCATAATTATTGGTAAAATCAAGTGATGATGGTAAAATATGAATCATCCGTAATATTCTTAATTTGTTGTTCAACCTCGCATTAGGATTAAACAAACTTAAAACAAAGTCATTTAAAAAAAAAACCGACAATGCACTGACTTCATTAATAATTCCATTTTCAATGTCGGTTGTTCGTAAGGTGCTATTTACGCATCACTAAATCAAAAGTTTCAAATTAATCAAAGATTCCACACAATAGAAAAAACGCTTTAAAGGTCACTTGTCCGTAACAAATTATAAACACTACGTTAAAGACATCCTATACTTATCTCAAATGCTATTAATTATTCTGCCGTATAAAACAAAAAGTATGAATTCTGCTCAAAGCTTTTCGCAACTTTCCGCTCGTATGTGAGATTTGAGATAAGCAGCTGCCATAGAAACATGTTTCATGTTGATATTTATGGCCCTTTAATAGACAATAGATGAAAAATTATACTACATAAATTATAGCTATATCATCTCATCATATCAACCAAAAGACCTACCAAGCTGGACAGCGGCCTCCTCCAAAGACCTCAATAGTTACTCTTCCCGCGCCAACGCCTACCCACGCTGCGTCTCCCAATCTGTGGTCGCCACAATTAAGTTAACGAACGTACGTAATTTGTTGCGAAAAAAAAACCTTATGCCATAATAATATTTTGAATTGTCATTACAATTCAAAATATGGCATAGTTCGGATATTTCGTATTTCAATTGAAGCTAACGTAAGCATAGCGTATACAAAAAAAATGTGGATGTGCTGCACGTTGCTAGGTATATTGACGAGATCATTTTACTGAGTATGAACGGGTATGTTTTATACACACAGCTTTGATTGGGGCGAGCTTTTCACCTTATACAAAAAAAACAGAGGAACAACAGCTTGTTTTCACTGGTGGACAACTGTCTACGAATGTATCTGGTAAAAGTGAGCATATAATATGCACTTTTTAATAATACCAATTATACATAAAGGTTGGTCTAATCGGCTTAGTTTATATTTAATAAGCACTATTATATAGATGGAAGCTTGATAAATAATAAACCTACATAATTCTAGGTAAGATCACTACAACCGCAACCAATTTACTGTTTGACCTCACTCGACCTGCGTTTAGATATGAACCAACGATCTCCCATAAACTTTTCAAGTATGAAACTGTTAGTTAAAGTAATAATTTATCTTAAGTCATTAATTGGATACTTATAAAATGTGCCTATTGAATACGTAATAGTTGTCCCTTTAATATTTTAGAAGCTTCTTAGAAATTAGATGGTAGCCTAACTAAGAAGTCAAAATAAAGGTGTTTATTTTTAATAGGTCTAATATTGAGAGACCTGAGACAAAGCCTATTACCAAAACAAATAATCTAGACCGCCAACTATTTGGAACTGTACCTATGTACAGTTCCCAGCATGGATGGACAAAAAAGATAAATTAATAAAAGGTGTTGTACAAAAAAACGATTACTTATTTTGGTTCAATTTGATTAGATTAGATACTTACTATAAAGTCTCGTCTTTTTTGTAGAAAGTAGGTATGTTCAAACTTGAAACAGGAGTAGGTACTAATTCCATTAGGTATTATTTGAATTTTTCTTTGTAGGGTCTTTGAATTACAAAATTACGTTATTATTTTTTACATTAATAAAACATTATTTACAACATCTTCTATACATCAATTACTTACTTAACAAAACACTACAGTTTTCCTCAATCCGAAATCATTACGCAAGTTAAAGATGCTCCATGAATTTCCTTAATTACACCGTTGTCTGGACCCCAATCTGTCGAGCCATTCCACTCTTGCGCAAGCAAATATTACGGTGTACTTAAGATGTCGCTAACGACTGCCCTTGCGGTGTATATACCTACATTCTGTGGTCGAGATAGTTCTTGTGAATCCAAGAACCTTTGTTCAATGTTGTTTATAATAAAGTCAAACTAAGAGGGTTTTGCATTATATTCTATTATCTACTGCATAAATAGATATTCCGACAGTAGACTGTAGAAATTCCGAGACGAAGCCTATTAAAAAATCGATCGATAGTAACTACGAGACTAACATGTATACCCTAGATCGATAGTCACAAAGTTTATCTTAGAAGGGTGACAGTTAGTTCATCAGTAATAAATAAATGATCATCGTTTTAATTAAATTTTATATTTTATGTAGTTGGCATTCAAACCTTTATTTCTTTTTAATAATGTTTGATTGAGTTCAAGTCTGGAAGCTACCTAATTGAGGTATTCTCTCGACCTATTATCGTCCCAAACGTACCTACGTTTTATGTCGATTTTTTATCAAAGAAGCATAGATCTCTAGTCAGTGGTTGAAGCGGCTATTATAAACACCAAATCAAAAAAATCATATTCCATGAAAACAAGTTCTATGTGAAATAGGTTAAATATTCAAATGATTGGGTACAAGTTATAAATAACAAATGGCCAAGTGGGCAATAAAATGAGCAGAATAGTCACGATTTTGTATGCAAACACTTATTAAAGAGATTGTTTGTAATTATAAAAACGGAACGGTATAAATTGTGGATTGAAGATGATACTCGAGATTCTGGTTTGAGATGTATGTATGTATGTTAATTGTGCGTTATGGCAACTTTTAAGATGCAGTCAATTAAGGTTAACATAATATTATGTTGCTCAATACGAATCGGTAAAAGTTATATGTCGATGTTTCTATGATTCTAATAGTACATTACGCACCTAGGCCAGTAAAATAAAAAATGTCTCAGATCACACGTAATTGTCGTCGGAGGCGAAGCCGAGGTTGACAAAAATGTGATCTGAGGCTTTTTTATTTTACTGACCGAGGTCAGTATACTATTTTTCTGTTCGACGAAGCCAGAAAGCGGCAATTTCATTTAGCGCAGCGGCCACAAAGCTGGCGCTTTCTGGCCGGAGGACGGAAAATATATTTTAACTTAATTAGTAGGTATAATAAATAACAAGTGTAAGTGGAAGATGCAGTTTTGGTATGCACGTTTATTTAGAATTTACCTACTAATTAAATAGGTATAAAAAAATAATTACGATATATCAATCGTAATTCAATCAATATCTATCCCCTAGTGGGATTTGAATCTACGTCCATGCCTTTGTACGCGCGTATTATCAACTGTTCTTAAATCACTTAAGAATGATATTGGAAAAGCAATAAACTGAAAAAAAAAATAACTCAATTAATTTTGAAACAACATCTATCCTACCTAGAGAGCTATTAAAAATATGACATAATATATACTTTGCAGGACTCAATTATTCTTGTACCAATATCTGTCCAAATTAGAGATCAATTAAAAAATATACTTTATCTACAAAAGATCTTAAATCTATGACTTATCAGTGTAATTCTTGGAGGTTGTAAACATTTCGCTATAGAACGGACGGCAACCTTTAAAAGCGTCTTCACATGGGTCAGGCACGACAACCGCGAGCAAAAGATCGTCTAATAAATTGACACACGTTCACCTGTAGATGTGTGAAATTAAATGGAATAGGTTAGGTTAGGCTTCTATACGCAATATTTTTCACACGGTCATTGACAGTTGATATTATCAAGCGGGCTTTTTGACTGCAGCTTTCTTTATTGCGTTTCGATTTTTCAACCCTTTTCTATCCCCGATTTTACGAAACACAAGCTTTCGGACCGAAGCTTTACAATAGCGTTTCGATTTTTCAACTCATTTTTCACCCCTTTAAGAGAATAATTCTAAAACATCATCCTACTACTATTATAAAGGCGAAAGTTTGTAAGTATGGATGTATGGATGTTTGTTACTCTTTCACGTAAAAACTACTGAATGGATTTGAATAAAACTTTACCACAATATAGCTTATACATCAGAATAACATATAGGCTATGTTTTGTTACGACGCGTAAAGTACTCATCGTGTGCAGACGAAGTCGCGGGCAGAAGCTAGTAAATTATATTTTCGAATTAACTCATGAAAGGATTAAAAATGTTCAAGTTTCTAGGTCCTTTTTTTTTTATCTGTGCGGTGATATCAACCAATCAGTCAATGCGCAATGTAGTCTTTTATATAAAATAAAGATACTATTCAATGTTGACGGACTCTATTGTGGTTTTAGTTTGGTAACTTTACATGCGTCCAACAATCCTCTCGGACAAACCTACTTCAGCTATTTACGAAATACCTCAAAGCTTAACATAACAAAAGATATTTAAATAGGCTTATGTATTGAACATCCTTAGCATTTACTTACTCACATTTTACTTAGGTCACGACGATTCAAAATATTTGAAATCTCTTGTCGCAATCATTATTTGATGCTAATGTTGTATGTTTTGTGTTCTGACATATTATTATACCTACTGCATTGTCTACAATCTATAGGTACTAAATGGTACTAAACCATTCTAGGTACTAAAGTTAAGAAGTCTTCGCATCATAATTATTATGGTTATTTTATTTAAAAACATATTATTAACAAAAGACTATAACGGATATAACATGATAAACTATCATCATCGTCAGCTCAGTCGTGCTACGAATATAGGAACTGTAGAGCTTTCGAAAATAAAAAAATATTATGTATTAATTTCTTTCCAATGTGTTCGATAAATAACAGCAAAGGCATCAAAAATGATTACAATAACAGGCCTTGTCAAGAGCTTTTAGTACATAATTGATGTCATAACTTCATAAAATATTTTATGTACATGACATCCATTAATGTTTATCTGTCATTCATAAAGTCATTGAGGAATGGCGCCAGCCTGTCTGGTATTGTACGCAGTTGATTGTCCGCATAAGTAGGGCACGGATCCGTACAGCAAGTCGTTACCAGTCGATGTTACCAAACCAATCAGAACCACTTGTTTCGGTCTTATATTGAAGATTCGAAACCTTATTGGCTATCGCGTAATGTCGTTTATTGTAATCGTATGATGGATTCAAACTCAGATAAATCATTTTATATTTGTATCTAAATTTGTAGGTATAACAACATAGTCGATAAAAGCTTTTTAGATTATTCGATTGAGCTTTAACCTACAGATGACATTATAAAGCGTATGCATTAAAACAATATTAGTTACAAATTGGTCATGGTCTTTTTTGTTTCTTTTATCTCAACCGAGTCCGTATTTAAATTAATTATTGAGATAACATTTAATTAATATTATTTAAGTTATTTGAGAATCTGTTGATGATGGTTGAAGAGTGAAAATTTAAGGTTGTATGTATTTTTCCATCCTGTATCATAAAAAAAAAAAACAAAAAAAAATACCAAAAATTAGAAATCAACATTTTAAAATATATATTGGCCGATTTTCTGAGCTACCCAATATGCACGCAATATATATCATTATATTATTATGATTTTTATTTCAACCGTTTTGGAGGAGTTTAGCAAAAGACGTGCCACGAGAAATTAATATATAAGACAATAATTAAATATCATCATCAAAAGACTTCACTAACAAAGATACTAAATCGTGTTCCGAAATACTGTTTTCGTAATTACAAATGCAATGCTAAAAGTTCCGCAAATACGAGCATTGTATAGGCAAATACTGCATTTAAGATGCAAGTTTCCCAATTGACCATACTCCGTTCCCACGATTATTCATTAGCAAATCATCGCTTCAAATAATCTAATATTAAGCTATGTAACATTTCCTTCGTCTTGAGGTTAGATCAGAGATAGCAGTTTAGCAACAACCAAGTATGGCTTGAGTATAGTTTACTAGTCGAACTCAATATTACGGAAGATGAAACCTATGCTTATCCGTTGTTATGGTCTTGCTGTTTTTTTATTTTGAATTGCTCTTTGCCAATAGGTAACTAGACGTTTCGGGTTTGGATTGACGTAATTTAGTACCTCATCACAGTCAAAAACAGCAATAAGTGATAATTTTTGATGCCTTCGCGGTTATTACACATTGGAATGAAACAACTGTAGACGGATTAAACTCGCGTTTAGGAACCTTTACAGAGTCCATAGTCGTAGCACGATTGAGCTGACAATTGCCTTTTGTGATTGTACAGTTGTTTAATTCCAATGAGCCATAAGTGATTTAATCTATCTATTTTATAAATGATCCCGTTGAATTAAGAATCGTTTTTTTTTGAAGTCGGTTAAAAATGACCGACTGTACCCAATTGGATAATTATTTTTGTTTCGGGTTTGTTATTGTCAATACAAGGTATGTTATAGAAATTATTCAATTAAGTGCTTATTCTTTTTAACGAAGTAAAGTGTGTTATTACATTTTTATTAATTACGATTATTATTTAGATTTTTTAATTATGTAAGACGTGTTGTCATTTGGTCACCGTATTAAAAACGGATGTGGTAAGTGTTAAAGGTTGCTCATATTTGTACAATAGTGTGGGCGCTATACTCGTGAAATGTTACTTTATGACAGAAAATTTGAGTGGTCAAATTACATTGCGAAACAAAGTTGAAGTGACGATTGAATGCCGATTTTATTTGCACATACAGAGTTCGGTAAATAAAGATACTGCAATATATGTCCTTGTTCAAATAAATGCTTACTTATCATTTTTTATTTCAGATAAAAAGAAAGCTGGTACTTATTATGATTACATTGGGGCGTAGACAAGGTACCACGGCACCAAAATGTATGGGATTTGACATACGCGAACGACTGTCACGTACGTCGTAAACGTTCGCGGATGTCAAATCCCATACATTTTGGTCAATTCGTTTAACGTTAACATTAAATGTTGGCATCTTGTCTACGCCCCCATGACTTACCTAATAATATTCTTATTTAAGTCATTTTCAAATATCATCTAAATTTAACCTAACTTCGATTCTCTAAATTACTTATTTTCCCAAAATTCAAATCCACCAATCACCTGCAAAGTCACAAATTCACACACGAAAACATCGAAATTAGTTAACATATTAATTATGAACCGTTTTCAAGGGCACGTCAATTTAATTTATTACCATATACAGTTGAAACAATAGCATCTAGTTGGGCAACAGAGGCGGTGTCATTTCACGAAGCTTGGACAATGGCTCGATTCTCACAGAGACGTTAAAAAGTAAAAACATTACGAAACATACGGTCGAAAGATTCTCATCCCAAATTCTTGTGATATTACTGCGTAGAATAGGTGCTGAATGTACGTGTTCTATAAAGAGAATTTGAACATTTTCTGATACTTTTGCGGTTATTTAACCATGGAATAAAGTAATCTAATCAGATTAATAGTAGCGTATTATTATAATGACGTTTATAACTTATAACGTTTTCTATTCGTAGCTAGTAATAGAAAGCTTAAAAACAAAACCATGGTATTTGTTAGTATTATATTTTATTATATTACAAACTTACCTATTCGATTTAAATACAATAACTTTTAATACAAATTAAGATGGCGGTGTCGATCTTCTTTTTAATTTGCAAACTGAGCACACATAACCAGCCAGCCATTTAATTTAAAATGTTCCTTCTACATTATGTGCAAACTTTTTTTTAATTTATTTACTGTCGAGCAGATCTTGGTATTTCAGCCAGTTATACTAATATTGTTTTTTTTGACATGTTCTAAACAATGACAAACCTTCATGAGACTGTAGCGACAAAAACACAATTCGACAGTTCTTTAATGCCTACGTTTTAACAATTGAATGTCATTGCTGTTAAGATATCTTTGTTCTAGGTTTTATTGCAGGTTGAAGTAGCCTGTTACATACTCAATTATAAGTCTAACAATGACACTGTCAATTCTAAATTATGCTGGCTGTTGAGAATTCCTAAACTTATAACCATAAAATAAAATATCTTACGTAAACTTAAAATGTGAAGGTTTTACATTATAGAAGCTTCGGAGCTCAAATTAAGTTTTTCTGTATTATCTGAGTAGAGCCATAAATTAGGTCGTTAAATATTGATTCAATAATTCACCTGGTGTTTTCTCAGAATTCGCAAAAGCTCTCGTAATTATGTAATTTACCTTAGGAAAAGTTGCATTGGATTGAAACAACTATTTACGGATTTAACTCGCGGACTTATTTTGTTTTATTGGCTGACGTTTCGAAAACTTTACAACTTTTTGTTTACATGGTAATCAATCTAAGGTTTAGCTACACCTATGCATTATTTACCTAATGCATTTATGTTTATCTTAAGCTATTAGATACTCAACATAAAGTCAACAGTCATAGAAAGTTTATCAAAAGACATTTGTTACAAAAGATAGCTTAAAATTTAAAGAATATATCGCTGCTTTTCTACAATAGTGTCACAACTCGAAATGTATCACCATTTTGAATTGAAATTTATATGTGACGGTTTACAATCTAAAATTGAGTAACAAATTATTTCGAGTTGTGACACTATTCTAGAAAAGCAGCGATATTTTTATCAATTATCAATTGATATCTAAATATGCACATCAACCTTGGTCGCCTTGGTCGTCTCAAAGTCGTGATGACATCCACACTAAAGGTTGTAAGTTAGGCAATGCATTACAAACATATATTTACTTAAAAAATACTCATACCATTATTAAAAGCATCGTAATTTGAAAGATTAACGTTTTAATTCCGCTAATAAAATCATTAAAAGCAATTATCGACTCGTATTTATGACGTGTAAGTCACTTGGCATTTATGTGAATGCATTATTACATTTTGTGTGTGAAACAACTTTGTATTCTATATGTTTGTAATGAGAGTTGATTTTGCAATTATGTCAATTAAAGGGCAAAGGTGGTTTTATTAACAAATTGACTGTTTGATATGAGGGTTTAGGTAATTTTTGATGTTCTTGGCTAGATAACAATATAATGTACTTATGTATGGATGATATTATTATCATTGGAGCATTTCATCGTTTTACTTGTTTTATTTCAATTAAGAAATGCAACAAAAGAAGTTTGCATAGAATAGAATGTTGAATAAAGATTAAATTATAATAATATAAGTCCTACTCTATAACTTTCCTTGATTTAAAAGTCCTACTAGACTAGACCAAAAACAGATTGATTATGACATTTATCTAAACCTTTTACACACTACCTATAACATATATTAACTAATATCATGAATTAGTAAAAAACAGATATATAAAAATGATGATGAAACTAACATCATTTTACGAATACATAGGTAGGTATATGATTTTGTCTAATTAAATAAAATTTATAAAAGAAAAGAATTTAAACGACAAAAGTGATGCTTATAATTATACGCTTTTCTAAATAAATTAAGCGTTGACGATATTGCGATGTTATGTTAATTAACTGATAATATGTCGTTTGGAAATAAATATTAGCAAATTATGTGTATTATTTAATTTCAAAAATATTTAAATTGTTAAAAACAAAAGATACCTCACTATTCTTTTTAAGTCATGAATAATTTTCTTTTTTACTAAAAGACACCGGTCGTCCAAGTAGCTTACCTGTAACAAAATAATTTTCATTATTAAAATATGTTAGGGTTTTTAAATGATTAATTATTTGATAAATTACAATACGTAAATGAATTACTTAGCAAGTAAATATATTTAATATTATATCGTTAGTAAATAATATAATTATATTAAACATAAATAAATATCTTTCCACAATTCACACCAACTCATCCAGTCCAAAATTAGGCTAAGCTTACTACTGATAAACAGACATAAATACATAAAAGGCATCCAAGACTTAGGATTATCACACTAACATCTGTCCATAGCAGTATTCGAACCCACAACCTCTGGTTTCGTAAACAAGGCCCAGTAGGTATACAAATTTATTCGTATTTTAAGTTAATAATCATCATATTTATTATAAACAGTTGTCATCGTCAAAACACATGTAACATATTTTTGCATTTATTAATTAATATTAGCGTATAATATTTATTTCACTAATCAAATTAATGGACACTTTAGAGTTAGACTATAATCAGCTCGATACGAACATGGGATCTGTAGAATTGACTAAACATCAACAAGTAAAATAAAATACGCGATTCTAATTCATTATTCTTACATTCCAATATTATTATGTGATAGCCGTGAAGGCATCAGAAATTATTAATTAACAGTCTCTTCAGTGTGGCCCTAAGACAATAGCTGTCAGAACCTCTGACCTCACAAATTGACAGGTGTTTGGTAAACTATCGACATTTAAAACTAAACAAACCGACCAACAACATCCCTGACATTCACTTTTCATAATATAATTCCCACGATTACCAGACGTGTGTAATCATAGTTTTGTTTAGAAACAAATTTAGATTGGTATTTAAGTAAATCGTCTGATAATGTTATAATAAAAATAAATGCCGCGAAGGTCAATGGATACATCTAAATACAAATGACTAGCTTAATAAGAATACGTACGAGAATGCCGGTTGGTACTTTTTGATCAAATATAGGTACAATATTGTATATTAAGTATTATAAATAGAATGAGATCCCAGTCACTCAAGACTTAGGTACTTACCTACATTTAGGAAAGTATAAAATAAACTAAGAAAAGAATGGCTACTCGCTTAGCTGAAAGCGGGCCGTTTTACAGGTTGCATGTATCAAAGGTGGAAAAAATCATGCTATTTTTTCCCCCTCTGGAACTGGATAAAAAGTATCATATTATGTCCCTCTCCTGGTCCTAAGGTTCCTCCCCACCAATTTTCAGCCAAATCGGTTCATCTAGATTAATTGGTACGAATTGTCCAAAGTATTATGAATTAGACTAACTATAAAATATTGCGTTTTTTTAGTAAAAGTACCTACAGCCATTACTACATGACCATTATTTAAGGATCTAGGTTATGTAATAGATAACTTTACATAAGCAATTAAACGCTCAATATTATAATGACTATACCTACTGTTTTCGTATTAGTTAAACGTAAAATATCTAAGCCATGTTGCCAACTCCTAGAAATTCGAGTCGCTAAACTCAAAGTCAAAAGTCGCCAGAAAGTCGCTAAAACTAAAACATAACCATAAAAAGTTAGGGGACAAAATCGCTAAATTGGTAACACTACAGTGTTACCAATTTAGCGATTCTAAGCTCTAGGAAGTTTTTAAGTTCAGTTGTTATTCAACAGGTTTTTGTTAATGATATTTTAAACGTTGATGTTTATTCAATGTTTTACAACACTGTTGATAGTTAAAATATTAATAACTTAACATTGCCGACTTCTTACAAATCAAATTAATAAAGTGTGCTGACGAATATAATAAATTTAATCAATTATACATTTTGATGTCATTGATTTAGAAGGTCTATTGCTTAAAGTAACAAAATATTTATTACGTGCTCCTTCAATCACGTAGATTGAATATAAATTATATATAACTATATAAATTTTGTTCAAATCTTAGCAATGCGGAGTTAAATTAAATACCAGAGATTATTTAAATAACATTTTACTATCATAGTTCTTACTCTAAAGCAAAAATTACAAAATAAATTACTACCTAACTAAAGGATTTTGACATTTTTATCTCAATTTATAAATATTTTTTCTGTTCCTAATTTGATAAACAGATTTATAATACAATAAGCCAAAGCTAATACAAAAAGGCAAGCGCTTAAAACTACAACCTATTAAAACGGCAAGGTGTATAAATTAAATCTAATAACGGTCATATAGCACAATAAGTCTTATAAGAGCAATAAAAACTCGATTACATTGTCATAGATCACCGCTATTATATCACAACAATGCGTTGCATAAGTATCGATCACAATGGATCTATAGATCAATAGAACAATATTGGTGCTACCATATTAGTGTTGGTATAATTATACAACTTTCAGTATTGACATTTGATCGTTTTCGTTTTGATTCTATTTTGCGATTGTGATTTGTGTTCTGATGCGTAAGGAAGTAGTTGGGTTATATGCCAAACACATATATACCAAAACTTTTTTTTTAATTGTCTCACATTAAGTAAATGTATATCATTTAGTAGTGTTATTAATTTTTAATGCCCTAAATACATATATGTAAAAGTCTTTATCTGGAGTATACAATGGATTGCACTTGGTATGACTTCATTCATCTAAGTTTTTGTTTTGACCTTTCCGTTAATTAATGATAACAATGATGTCAAATCTACGTGACATCTAAATCACTACACGTTGTTTTACCTAAATGTCATCGATTTTTAAATCTACCAGTAAAGATCTTAGAAAAAAATAGCATAATTTTACATTAACGATGTTTAGCAAAAGTAAACCAGTTTCAGAATTATTTAAACCGGTACAAGACTGTAGGGGTCAAATTAAACTAAAATATCTTGACAACTTTACAATAAATTAGAACTCGCCTTATGCGGAATGTCAAATTTTTTAACCATCCGGGTTCATATTGCGTCATTGCGAAAGATCTAAAACCAGCCTTTTAAATGCTAACATGAATAAAATCTAGTATTCATAAGTTACTGATCTATAGACGATAAAACATTGCAAAGATTAGTTGATGACATTAGAACTTCCTCATAAAAAACTAAGGCATGAAAAAAAATGGAATATCGTAGTTTGAGGCATAAATGACACAGTATGTATATATATATATGTACATGTCTACTTTTAAATGTAGCTTTAAAGCACAATGTTTATTTTTTGAAATAATTAAAATATTAAGTAAGTATAATTATTTACACGATGGTATAAATAAATAAGTAGATACCTGCCTAATGCACTTTAGCGTAATAAAGAATTCACAACTTCTGGCATGTCAAAGTTTAGCAAAAGGAAACTTTAGTCTTCAAAGTGACTTTGTATCGTCACAATTGTAGAGTTATTGCCAATTTAAACACAATAGTATATTACTAGTTATTCCCTGTCTTTATATCGACAAATTGCAGACTTGCATTATAAAGCTCATATTGAGATCAGTATGATATAACTTTTATAAAACTGAAAGTTCTTTTATAAAACTAAAAGCAAAATGTGTTACGGTTACCTACAAGTAAAATAATTATATTTTTACAATTTTGAAATATAAGAAGTTTTTATTTAGGTAAGTACCTATTGTAGGTATAAAGTTCAGAACTTTTGTCTTGGGTCAATAAAAATGTAGCTGAAGTGGTTTAAAGAGGTATAGGCAAGGAAAATAATAAAAGGAGTCCGGTAAATTAAAATAATAAAAAAAAACTTTTATTATTTTCCCTAATAGTAAGTATCTAATATTAGGTCAAAACTTCAATTATATTTTTTATTGGTAGGTACCTATCATTACATTGATGATGATTTTGAAGTACTAGATTATTTCCCTAAAACGTAGGCTAAAACTTAATTACTGTTAACAACCCAATACAAAAACCCATTTATTCTCATACAGATCTTGCATACTGTTTTCAATATAAGTACTACAAACGCTTTCTCTGTCGTGATCGCCCGTCTGATCTCGATTGCATCGAGATGCGTCCATTGTTCATCTGAACTCATTTCCCTTTCATCATGACTCATGACATGCCGGAAATAGCTAATCAATGGGTCAACTTTTTAGACATACTTGGACTATAATTTTGGTAGACTGTTTTTAACCCCTGGCGCAATGTTATAAGTTGGACGTGTCTATGTGTGTGTGTGTGTGTGTGTGTGTGTGTGTGTGTGTGTGTGTGTATGTGTGTGTGTGGCATTATAGCTCCAAGACAAATGAACTGATTGTAAATGTATTTTTTTAAAAGGTGTAAATGTAGGGCAAAAATCTGATAAGCCATAAAATGACCGTCTTAATCATAATAGTTTTGTTTGATAACTAGGTAAAATATAATCATAAAAAATATACAAATAGCTTAACAGATATTTACACCTATAACAAAAGCTTTAACAGCTTTAATAAGTTGTAAAAGCAAATTATATAACATATAGCCTTGAAACTAATGGATTTAAATAATGAAGCATACTAACATACTTATTAACATTTATTATAGATATAGTTGGATAACAAAATGTGCCAAAAGCGTTGACCGTAGAATATCATATTGATTCCGGTTCTGAAGATGTCATAGGTATAAATTAAGTGGTTTTATGGTTGTATAAGAGTTGTAGTAGACCTCATGTCAAGGTCTCGGACACACCTAAAGTCAGAAAGATTTTTTGAAGATTGGTAATGTTCAGTCAGCTACGAATATGGAAAGTGTAAAGTTTTCGAAACTTTATCATCCAATCAATATACGTGAGTTAAATCCGTTATAGCTGTTTTATTCTATTGTGTATATAATATACAAATATAACTGCAAAACATCAGAAATTATTTAGGAAAAGTATTTCAAAAAAGTATTTCATCAATTTTAATGTGGAACCGAATCACGTTTTATTTAAATTAAAAGTTTAAACGATTAATTTAAATGCGATCTTGATAAAATGTAGAATGAACTAGAACTTAGACTTAAAAATAAAAGCATATTCCTTATTATTAAAATGGTGTCAAGTTTTTTATACCTACGAAAAAATGGTATTGTATAATTTTATGCAATTTGAAATGTTTTTACTAAAACCATTCCTAATAATATAAAATCCCAAATGTATTTACACAGAATAAAAAGATAGCAGCTCAAATCTTTGCAAAACTGTAACAATTACAAAGTAATTTATTTCGACAAACTCTTGCGCGTGATTTTTCGTAATGAAGTCTTTGTAATGTTTTTGAAGACAAGAATTTCTGATTTACGCCACACTAGGTGTTATTATATCTTTTATTTATCACTAGCTTCTGCCCACAACTTCGTCCGCGTGAAACTCCTCCTTTTTGCAGTCAGTTAAAAAGTAGCCTATGTCCTTTCTCAGGCTCCAGACTATCTTTGTACCAAATTTCATTTAAATCGGTCCAGTAGTTTTAGCGTTAAAGCGTAACAGACAGACAGACAGAGTTACTTTCGCATTTATAATATTAGTAGGGATTATTAAGTATCATTTATAAGTAACACTACCTATTTATAGTGTTTTAGTTCTTTTATCTAAATGACATTTTGTCATAAAAGTTAGCATTCCTAGTAATACTTAGCTGCTGCGAAAAATATAAACGAATATATATATTTATCAAATAAAAATTACCTATTTTGTGTAAATTTTTCTCAAGTAGGGCTATTTTTCAACAGGTAATTACTAATCGAATTTACCGAGAAAAGCTTTTAAAAATTATATTACTCATTGAATAAAAATCTATCGAAGTAAATTATTAACTTTGTCAGAGTTTACATTTAGATGTTTTTTGGTGGTTTAGTGAAAAGGTCAAGCCTATTTAGTTAGCCGCTGAACCGGTTGTGAAGAGACACTTGGGTAGGCCTCGTTAACTTAGAAAAATAAGTAAAGCGGTCCTTTAAATTACGTAAATATACGTGAATCATTAATTGGTAAAAAAAATATGTAAGTATATTTAATAAAACACCTGTTTCTTAATTAATTTTGATACCTAATAACATAAAAAAAAACCTAAACTGTCTTCCTATAGAAAAAATAATAATATGAAAGCCATGAAATCAATGGAAAATATGTACATACATAATGATTAGACGGCGTAAGACTATTGTCAGGTCAGTCGTGCTACGATTATGGGAATTGTAAAGAATTCGAAACGTCAGCAAATAAAATAAAATAAAAATAAGCGAGAGTTAAATCCGTTAATAGTTGTTTCAGTCCAATGTACACACATAGTTTAGTTCCTCATTCCAAAATGACACATTTTAACTTCATACATATTTATAATAACATTCAAGTCTATCTTTAATTAAATACCTAAAAATGACATATAAAATTGTTAATTAAATGCCAGCACTAGCTTCCGTATCGACAGATACAGATAAACATATTATTTAGAAATAAATAAACATTAAGATCAATTCATTCAGTAACACTGATTAACCTAGTCATATTATTATAAAAACAAAAATAATGTTCATAAAATAAAAATAAAAACTTTGGGGTGGACTACCCTTAATATTAAAATTAGATGTTAGCCGATTCTCAGACCTACCCAATGTGCACACAAAATAGAATAAAAATCGTTCAGCCCTTTCGGAAGCAACAAACACAGCGACACGAGAATTGTACTCTTTTATTTTTATTTTTTTTAGGTATTAGATTATTTTAACTCAAAATCTGTGCGAAGCACTAGAATTATTTGTTTTAAACTTTGCAAGTGTACGCGGTTTCATAATCCTCCTTCATGCGTTAAACATATTAATTTATGCAAATATTGTGCAAATCACTCGTCTCTTGACAGATTTAGTTCCAGCGTATGCAATAATGCCAATGTTAGTCATAGACATTTCAGTTTTCACAATGTGTTTGTTGTATGCACAGAGTGTATTACTCAAAAGACTGCAAAAAGATTACGTGATTCTATTTTTAAGGACCATTTTTATCTGTCAAAGTAACGATGTATTATAGATGAGCGATCCGCCCCTTCGCATGGATCGAATGAGGTATAAACCTTCGTCTTGAATCACTCTATCTATTAAAAAAACCCTTGAAAATCCGTTGCGTAGTTTTAAAGATTTAAGAATACATAGGTCCGGACAGACAGCGAATGTGACTTTGTTTTACTATGTACCTACCTAGTGCACGTCAAAAAACAAGTCTGTTGTATGAGCATTTTTCCATATTTATTCTGATTTTTTTTAGTATTCGTTGTTATAGCGTCTACAAAAAAATAATTATATCTATGAAAATTTTAACTAATGGCAGACGGAACGTCAGACTGACGGCAAAGTCTTAGTATTTAGGGTACTATTGTGCCTTTTTTGTCCGAAAAAAAAGAACAAATAACGAACAAATTACCAAGTTTTTATGCCCATAATGAATTGCTTAGATATAAGTAACGTAGTACCTACAGTACATAAATTACAATCTTCAGATTACCAGTTACCTTAGAAAACGTGTGAGAAAGTAAACTCACGCGCATCTCAATAAGGAAGGCTAGTTTTATATTGACCTGCCTCGATAAGGAGATTATAAAACTAAGCAATAATCATGTAACTCAGAGCTTTTATTTCTTTTCTGATTACAAACTCGGTAGTCGTTAGCAGTATTTATGAACTCTTAACAGGATTGCCAGTTAGTATTTTAATAATCACAGAACGTGTAATGATTCTCGGTTTTATAATGTAATGGGCATTAGGAAAATAGGTTTTCTGTTTGGAATGATACAACTATAACGGATTAAACTCGCGTTTTATTTTATTTGTCGACATTTCAAAAACTTTACAGTTCCTATAGCGCGACTGAGCTGACGATAGTTTAGCGCTAAAGTACGAATATGGGAACTGTAATATTTTATAATTATTTCCCTACTGATCTAGGTCCGCGATACATAAAGAAGACTGACTTCATGACTGACATATAAACTATAAGGACAGACTTGGAAATTCTGCGCAACGGTCCATTTTATAACGTAGTATTTTTGAAAATTCACCACATAAGGGAGAAAAAAAGGGGTGCTTGTATCTTACGCAGACGAAGTCTCGGGCAGAAGCTATTGAATAATAAACACTTTATAAGCTATTGAATAAAAATAATAAGCAATTATAATAATGATCGATTTATATTATTCATAACTTTGGTGTCCTTTGACTACAGAATTACTGGGAAAACAACGCCTACACACCAAATTAAAATGAAATTTGATATTTTAAACGACGTCCTGTCGTATTGATGACTTCATTTATTTATGCTCAAATCATCGATTGATGAAGATAAAATGCAAAACAATTTTGATATAAATGTTATTAATTAATATCTAATCATCATAATATAAAGGTCAGGTTGGGTTTTTGTTTAAAAAGATTTTTAGACAAAAGGTCAACAGTAAATAATATTTTGTTTCGATAAAAATCACGTGAGATTTTAATGTTAATTAATACGCTTTAGTTTTTGGCATTTAACACTAGAAGTAGGTTTTCATTATGTTTTTTAATTGCAATGTTATATTAATTCGCATTAGCAAAACAGTTCTTAAATATGCTAATAGGTGAAATTACTTAACACACATCATAATGACATACACACACACACACTCACACTCACATACATGCACACACACATACACACACACACACACACTCAAACACACACACACACACGCACGCATGCATGCACACCTCAAACCCTGGAAATGAATCCTTAAAGAGAATACTGCGTCATGTACTAAGAAAAATCGTACTTATAGAACTGAATCAATTGATATCAAATATAAAAAGCTATATAGGCATCTATAGACTTAAAATGTTCATAAGTCTAGACTTTAAATGTTTGTTGTTCTATTAATAACATAATTAATAAGTAGGTATGTCAAACTACTTTGGATTATAAGTAATTCACAATCATCATTCAGTAGCTCATAATATGTAATAATACGCACACAATCAATCAGAATGAGTTTAATTGATGATCATCATTTGTTTCCACGCCCACACACGAACGTCTTGTGAAATATATAAACTGTGGGAACAAAGTAGTTAATTATGTGCCTAAATTGTACGCAATGGACACTTTTTGGATTGGTACGACATATACGTAAAAAGAACATTGTTATTTATAGTTGACTATTTAGTATACAAAAATGGTAAGACCGTACAATTAAGTGTAAATAAACTATTTCATAAAATACGAAAAAACTTTTTCTATTTCGTAAGCTTTGACTATTTTTTAACTAGTTAATGATCTATGGTATAAGTATTATGGTTTAAAATCATTAATTAAATTATATTGATATTAATTACCAATATGTACAGCAAAATCCGAGAGATTGTCGTCCGAGGCGAAGCCGAGGTTGACAAAAATGTTGACACTATTTCCGAGTGACATAGGCTATATAAAAAAGGATCCGTGCGAAGCCGAAGCGGACTAGTAAATTAGATAAAGGAATAATTGATCTTATAACTGCTCTCAAATCCTTGTTTCAAGCACGGTACAAGTTTCTTACAAGAAAAATATCTGTGTAAATATGTACTGATTTTGCTTGTTGGGATGTTCACTACTGGACATCTCAACTTTGAATAAATGATATTTTCTGTCCTCCGGCCGGAAAGCGCCAACTTTCCGGCCGCTGCGCTAAATGAAATTGCCGCTTTCTGGCTTCGTCGAACAGAAAAATAGTATACTGACCTCGGCCAGTAAAATAAAAAAGCCTCAGATCACATTTTTGTCAACCTCGGCTTCGCCTCGGACGACAATTACATGTGATCTGAGACATTTTTTATTTTACTGGCCTCGGTGCGTAATGTACTAATATTCGATTTATATACACTTATAATTATGACATACTTAATAAGACACATAATGTTTTATATGCTTTATTTGATTTTGAACCAATCTAAAAATACGTTGTACGTAAATCTTACTGTACGGTTTGCACGTAGGTACCTACTCAAGATTTATGTCGCGGGTGAGAAACCATATGTCACTTTTACAATAAAAACTTACGTGTTTGTGTGAACAGCCTTTGACCTGTCTCCTTTTTTAAATAAACGTTATTTCTTTACAGTCCAAAAAGTTAAATAAATCAATAGGTTACATTGAGGTCACTGTATAGACCTTCAGTGTCTATATTTTATTTTAAAAGGATGTCGTTAAAAATATAAATTTATTTTGATTTACGTCCCGCGGAGCTGTTCATAAAAGCATATTTTCTTATATTATTTTTTACTTTTTTGGTAGCCAGTTTTCGTATCGAAAGAAAGAATATTACAATAAGATAAAGTAGTACAATATTAATTGTAGAACGATTTTTGATTAATTATTAAGACAATTAATCAATAATTAAGGTAGGTATTATTTAACTTTTTCGCTACTTCCCCTTGAAATCATGACTCGAGAATATTTCTATATTATGTGTGGTAAGAACCTACTAATACAATATAATTACTAACATAATATGTCATATTGTTATCTTATAAATAGAAAAAGGTTGAAACATTGTTTTCGTATTAAAAAAGGTCGAGGTTCTAATGATGTTTATTAAAAGTACCTACTTACCTACAATATTGACACTTTTTTGCAAATTGCACAGTAACATTTAGTGCTAAATTTACGCACGTAGTTGTATAAAGGCGCTAAAAACGTTACATAACCTCTATCCATCAATACATATGGTGCTATATGTAAACACAAATATTACGTGTTACTTTCGACGCACGCGCAATAGAAAACGACGAGACGAATCACCTAATGTTTCGTGGCATATTGTACTTGTACGGTAGGCGAAGTTAGGATCTAATTATAAACTCGCTCTTATGGCTATTGTAACAGGGGTCATTATTTGATTTGTGTTACTGTGCTGTGTTGTACAGTGACTCACGTGTAATTACCGGTTCTGTTCATACAATACAATTTTTAACGGTGCGTGTAATATTGTTAAGTATTTTAGTCTACTTTAACATAAAACACACATTTTTTTGGTATAAAATGTATGTCTTGGTAATATTGTAATCTATTTATACCTTATTTTTATATAGTTTGACTTATTGCTTTATCGATCAAGCAGGAAAGTCTTTTTGAATAACATTTATTTATTATTACCTACATATTTTAATCTTACTGTTATTACTTTCGACGATCTCAATAAGAGTGTATGTAATTTACTTTTCTGTCCTCCGGCCACAAAGCGCCAACTTTGTGGCCGCTTCGCTAAATTAAATTGCCGCTTTCTGGCTTCGTCGAACAGAAAAATAGTATACTGACCTCGGCCAGTAAAATAAAAAGCCTCAGATCACATTTTTGTCAACCTCGGCTTCGCCTCGGACGACAATTACATGTGATCTGAGACATTTTTTATTTTACTGGCCAAGGTGCGTAATGTAATATAATAATGATATTGTATGACTACTGAACAATAAAATAATCTAACCTAATCTGTACTTTTAATGGAAATAAAAAATGATAGCTTTTGTACCGCACAAGGGTAGGCACTCTGTAGATTTACCAGACAGTGCCTAAATGGAATGCACGCAACGGCGTGTATATTGCACTTGCGAGTGGAGTAGTAGAGTTATAGTTGGATATTATAAAATAGGCTCCGAATACCAATATTGGTAAGCCTTATAAAAAGCTCGCAACAAACGAGCTTATGCTATTATTAACGGTGTAGTATAAAATTAATAATTATTACCTTCATAAAACAAAGACGTGATCACACCTGCGTTGCGACATCCTATAGGTAAACAATGAGTGCCTTTGGCATGCCTAGTACCTACCTAAACCTGCTAGGTAATTTGAGTTGGGACCTTATACCTACTTATTCAGTAGAATACTGATGAGCATTTTGTATAGTTATTTCACATAATATAGAAATTAGGTAATGGGCTTATGTATTCAGTATTTTATTTCTTTAAGTATATTTTTTATGCTTTCGCAGTTACTATTTCGTCTATACCTATATTGAAATAAAACAATTATATAACGGTTTTCTACTAAGTGTTAGACTATCGTTAGCCAAGTTGAATATAGGAACTGTAAAGTTATCGAAGCTTTATCATAAAATGAATATACCTAATCAAATATTCAATATATTAAACAGAATTGAAATTATTTTATCCTTAATTAAACAAAATATGAAGCAGATATGGCCCGTTAAACATTTGTACTATACATAAAAACTTATAAGTAAAATTAGGTAAGCTAGTCTCAAAATCTTATGCCATAACGATACCAAGAACCGCTGTCAATTGCTGTCTAGTCACTTCTAGTTAATTAACATGAATATCAGTTAAAACTGTCTAATTATTGTTATGAATGCATATTCGTAATTCTATCCTTTTTAATTTGCATAATAAATTGAGAAGTTTCTTGATTTTAAAGTCGTCTCGACATATAAAATGTGTAAGAAACGATTATATGCGTTTGGAGTTAATTGGTAGGTAGGTGTTGACACAAAGGTGTTCTACCTGGCCCCTATTTTGCTAAAGCGACAATTGTCGGTGACAAGTGACAATTAGAAGTGCAATGCGTACTCAATATAAAGCGAACCGGCAAGGATTCTTATCGAGTTTGTAGTGTATAATTATTTATTATTATTTACTAGAAAATTATTATTTCAAATAAGTAGGTATATAATTATGTGATATTATTTTTACACACATATACCTATATATATATGTATATATATACATATGGAAAACGTTTTAGTTACACTGTTTATAACTTAAGAACTACTGAACCGTTGAAAATTGGTGAGGAGGTAGCCCGAACCAGGAGAAGAACATAGGATACTTTTTATACCATTCCGGAGGGAAAAAAACAATAAAAACATCTAGCCGTTAATTCTTAAAAATAGTATGACGAAACGCAAGAATGACAACAACTGTCAAATCGATTGATTAATCTGTGGTCAGAAAAGTGGTCCCAAACTTTTATAAAATAAAAGTCATAATAAATAATCGTATTAAGATGATTTCAAAATGATGTGAAATCAAATACCTAAAGATGACTTGAGACTTCCATGTCCGAATGAATGTAAACATAATTATTGTATTTGCTAATTGGTATTTATACACCGCTGCTTATGATTTACATGATAATCAACACTTAATTACATGGTGGATGACAAAATCATACTTGAGAAATTAGTTGTAAGTTACACCTATTTGAAGATGGTTATGAGAAGTGACTGTTGGGAAATAAAAGTTCAGAACACGTAAGTACTTTTGATGTTACAATCCGTGATAATGCCCCATAGATGTAATAGGTAGGTAAATGTTTCTTTGTTTGTTTGGATTGAATAGGCTCCAAAACGACTGTACAGATTTGAAAAATTCTTTCACTGTTGGGAAGCTACACTATTCCCGAACAGTTAAAATAGTGTAAATAGGAAATAAAGTAGTAGGTATTTAATTAGAATTTAAAAGTATTTTGAGGCCTTTTCATAGCGCTTGATACAAATTCTAATACATAATCTAATATATTCTTATACTAGCTTCTGCCCGCGACTTTGTCTGCGTGGAACTCCTCCTTTTTTTACAGTCGGTTAAAAAGTAGCCTATGTCCTTTCTCAGGCTCCAGACTTTCTTTGTACCAAATTTCATTTAAATCGGTCCAGTAGTTTTAGCGTGAAAGCGTAACAGATAGACAGACAGACAGAGTTACTTTCGCATTTATAATATTAGTAGGGATAACACAATATTTTGCTAAACCAAAGGATAATAAATAGGAGTTTAAATGACTATGGAGTTTTTAAGTTAGATTAGTTTAAAGATTTACTTCTAACTAAGTAAAAAGTGAAAACTACCCGAGTGTAAAGGTCTGAACGTGACAGAGCTAGCGCCTCTAGCAAGATGTTAAGTTAAAGGAAAGCTTCAAATCTCTTTACAATATACTCATAAATGTCCGTATGTCACAATATGTAATATTGACATAGCTTTAAATTTATTGATCTATTTATAAGCAAAATATATTTGTAAAAATTATCACTTTGAAATTCGGCGTTGGAAACAACTACCAGTTGATTGTTACCCCTGCGAAAGACAAGTTTTACCCCCAGGTTAAGAACCAGGCGCGTGCAGTGAGGGGAGCGTAGGTATGGCGCTAGGGTAGGCACTCAACACATTAGTGACACTTTGCCTATATGGAATGCTCGCCCTTGTTAAGAACCTAGGTTGACTAGACGGTTGAGAAACGCACCACTGGGCGCTCACCTATACACTGCGCAAAAACTGAAAGATACGTTTGAAAAATGTATGTCTGTACAAAAAGTATATGAATTATTTTATTTGCGATGTTGTGATTTTATTCATCTGACCACAAAACCCTTTTAGCAAGGTCGTCAAGGTCTTTGGCAACTAAGCGAGTTTTTACATAATAGTTTTATGAACTTAATTTGCAAGTATAATACTGGACTGAGATGGTTGAGAAAGGGTCACGTGTCAAATCGAATGGACACTGGCGAAAAAAGTTTTATAAAATATATGTATTTTTATGTCATTGTTAGTCAATATTGTAACTTATTTGTAACGTAATATTTAAATACCAGACCAGGCGCGATAACACAAACTCTTATAAATTCAGCGCTTTATTAGAGAATGTCAATAAGCAGTAAGTATAAGGTATTGATGTTTTTGGCAGCACAGAATTTGTATTTCTAATTCCGTTTAGTTTAAAAATTAGATAAGAATTAGATTTCTAAACTTTAAAAAAGGATTGTGTTAAAATTGCTAATATTTTCAAAGACTTCTTTAATTTCTGGAAAAAAAAGTACCACTAGAAAATAAGTTGTAAACTTTCGAAATAAGGTACCGGAAAATAATACATTACGTAGAAACTTTGTACAAAATGAAATAATAAACGATTACAAGCATTTAGTAATCGATTGGAGAACGATTATCCAAACGACAATTTTATCGAGCTTTGTGAATATGATTAAAGTGCAATTATTTCACATTTCGTAAAACCTTCACATCGGTAATCGGAATTCACCTTTCGACACAATCCATACAAACGATTTACTGTGAATAGCAAGTGTTATTATTAGCATAAATATTTATGGTTTTAGCTTAGTTTTGGTCTATTGTTCACCATTTGCGTATTTGAGCAAGATTTCTTTAAACAGAACGTTTCTACCTATTTATATCTCTGCAACAGAAGCAAATTGAGACTAGAAAAAGTATAAAGAAAAAGTTTTCCTTCATTTAATCTCAATTCCACAGTCTTATTAGTTTTGTTTGCGTTCGCTATTAACGAATGACACTTAGTCTTTTTAAGGGAGGGGGGGAGGTTTAATGTTTTTAAACTAATGTATTGTCATTAGGTACCTACTTGTCACATCATTGATTTATTTTTTTCATTCATAATAATCGTAATCAAATACCTACACCTTAGATCCAGATAGTCATATAATGTGAAACTCATTTAAGGAAAATATTATTAAAAGCAATAACTTATACGGCCTATATACGCTTGAGCATCGCGTGGGAATCCTAACTAATTCGTTAATAATAGGATGTTGCTTCATTCATTTTAAAAGTGAAAAATAATGTCTTGCGCATGATCGTTTATGTTTGATGAATTGTTTTGTAATCGCAAATGTCAGCGAACTTTATATCATAAGAGCGGTGTTGCTTTATTACTAAGCTAGTAATTTAATGATACGATGTATCAATCGAAAATTTACGTATATGGTTTATCTATACTAATATAATAAAGAGGAAAAGTTCGTTTGTTTGCATTGACTAGGTTCCTGAACGACTGGACGATTTGAAAAAAACTTTCACTATTGGGAAGAAATAGTGTACTATTCCCGAGTGACATAGAGGCTATATTATATTTAAAAAAAGGAGGGATCCGTGCGAAGCCGGGGCGGATAGCTAGTATATTGTAATGTTAAATGTTAATTAATTAAAACAATTAAAATACCTACTAAGAAGCTTAAAATATTTATCCCATAAACAGCGTTCAACGGAGACTCAGCCTTAGCTTATTTATAAAAAGATGTATAGTCAATTGGTGCTATTATATATCAATGATCTTTGTTATACTGACACGACTAGTTTGACTCTAATGATTTCCTAAATCGGTAAAGTTGCCCAAGAGCAATATGTCATCGGATATATTACCTTCGGCTAATATTGATTGATGATTTTACCTTGAAAATTTCTTTACATAGACACGTGAAGAGACCTTATTTGTACTAATATAGATAACAAAAAGGCAGTGGTAATTATAATTTTCTTTAGAAAACGACTTAATATTTGACCTACTGAATTTTATATGAAAATAAATTGTTATACTAAATAGATTTTGATTTGACGTTTATGTACGTAAAGAGTCAAAATTAAGACATAATTTGTAACTCTTAAAAAAAAACATAGGTACTCATTTAAAAAGCTATTCATCTTAATTAGCATATTATAGTATAGGTAAGTACACAAGACAAATAATTTCTGATTCCTTAGTGGTTATTACACATTGGAATTAACAACTAATTATTTATTTTTTTTATATCTTTGGACAATTCACACCAATTGTACTAGTCCCAAACTAAGCAAAGCTTGTACTATGGGTGCTAGACAACGGATAAACATACATAAATACATATAGACATCCAAGACTCAGGTACAGATGCCAGTGCTCATCACATTGACATCTGCCCCTAGCAGGATTCGAACCCGCGACCTCCGGTTTCGTAGTCAGGGCCTCTGACCACTAGACCAACAGGCCGTCAATTTAAGACTAGCGTTAGACAATGTCAGCTCAGTCGTGCTACGAACATGGGATCTATAAAAAAATTCAAAACGTCAGCAAATAAAATACGTGAGTTAAATCGGTTATACTTGTTTTATTCCAATATACACTTCAAGTACATGAACAACATCAAACACAAATTTAATATTATGTTGTACAATAAAATCAGAAAGCGAGAGTAAACAGTAAAGCACTATTTGTATTGCATTCAGATGACATAGTGTGTAAGTGTGCCAGCGCATCTTCCGTGAGAACCGCCCACTTCGATGAACAATGCGCGCGCGCAGCGTAGATCATTGATAAGTTAACGGTGGCATTTGTATGTGTAGGAAAATAAACTGGAGATTGATATTTGGTAATGAAGATGTATTTAAAACTAAATTATGTAATACGTTTTTTTTTTAAAGGGATTTAAAAGCACATTATCTATACATATTATTTATTATGTTGTAAACTAAGCAAAGCTTACCTATATTATGAGTAATACACAAAGACATGAATGATCCAGGAAGATATGCTATAGTTCATAAAACTGACATCAGAATCTGCCCACAATAGGAATCGAACCAGTAACCTCCGGTTTCGTAACCATAGGGGCTCTGATCACTAGACCATAAGACCGTCAAAACTCATGTGCTTATAGTTTTGTTCTTAATCAATAAAGTATGTATATTTCCTACAATCGTCTGAGGCACCATTAAAGGAAAATTCATTCAGAGTAAACTCTTATTTATTCTTAAGTCCATCCTTATACTTAGACTGGTTAGCGTTGAGTAACCGTATCTTATTAACTTTTTATTACATCTTCACAGCAATGACGAAAGTTTCCATAACGTACCATCAACCTGTCAACTGTCAGTCGACACGTAATTTATTATACACCCTCACAAAAGCAAATGTCAATTTAAAAGGACAGCACGTCAAATATTGGTTCAAAAGAATAAAAGAGATTAATTAATTAATGAAATTACCCGTATGCGAAAGTGTTGTCTAATGATTTCTTGTGCTTTCGTAGTTATTAGACATTGGAATGAAACAACTACATATAATATAACGGATTTAGTTATACCTAGTTGTTTAATTCCCATGTGTAAATTGAATCTGCCATTAAGTATATCTATGAAATGGTAAAATAGTGTTTTCTTATTTAAACCTGCGCTTAATACGCTTCGATAATTGGTCCGTGTTTAGCATTAGTGTTTCAACCCACACCAAGCTAGTTTTGAGATATCGGCGCTTAAAGTTTTTTGAGAACATTCTTCTTTTTCCGCTTATTTTAAGCAAAAAAATATTGTTATGTGGTATCATTTTTTTTGTTGAAGTGCCTAGATTAAGGATATAAATGTATTTATTTCAATAAATTCATAATTAAATAGAAAATGCAGAAAAATGGTTAATGCTTATCGGCTATAAGGTTTATTACATTTAGCATTTATGTGCTAAGCCACATAACACTATGCAAAATTCTAATTTGTTCTTTTATAATGAATATATTTTACACTATTTTTTGAAAATGTAAAATAATAAACAACTAACGTATTAAAACTTTAATTTAAGTACTTATTTATTTAGTTTTTATTGTTATAACATGTTTTAAATAACATTACAAGTTCTGCTAAAAATGAGAAATAGGTACAACAAGTTAACACTTATATTATTTCAATTACTTAAAAGCTCAACCAAATTGATTTATTATTATTATTTTATCATATTGAATTAAACCAATAATATATACTTCCGTACCTAAAAAGTTAATAAACCACCTAAAAACCATTTTTCGAAGAGTTGATAAATTGTGGCGACAATTCGTACATTCTTTAATATTATTATTTATTATAATATTCTAATTTTTATCACACACGTTTAAATCTAATGACGTTTGTATCTATGCATAAACGGCGGCTCTTTTGATTGCGTCGGCGATTTTTTGTAATTATGTTACAATTTCAAGGGACGGTAGTCCTGAGTATTTGATATTACTATGAATTTTCGTTTGATACCTACCTCCACGCGTTACTGAGGTAAAGGATCACACAGACAACAAAGTAATCCTGTAAGGGTTAATTTTTATTCCTTTTAGATACGGAACCCTAAAATATTTTATTTAATATGATAAAAATAATAATAAGTAATAAAAAAATAAGTTAGTGTTAACTTGTACCTATTTCTCATTTTTAGCAGAACTTATAATGTTATTTGATACATGTTATACAACAATAAAAACTTTAAATAAATAAGTATTTACATTAAAGTTTTAATGCGTTAGTTGTTTATTTTATTACATTTTCTAAAAATTAGTGCATAATATGTATAGGTACCTATTCGTTTTAAAACAACAAATTAGAATTTTGCATTAATGTGATAGTATATGGCTTAACACATTAATGCAAAAATACAAATCTGACATGGGAAATAAGCAATAATGTGTTATATGTGGCTTAACACATTAATGCAAAAATACAAATCTGACATAGGAAAAAAGCAATAACCAATTTTGTGCTCTAGAATATTCTACGATTTTTTTTAAAAAAAATGGATTTCACTGCTGTATTCCTCATGATCTATTTAATAAAACTGCATTCATAACTCAAAACCCGATTTTTTGTGGGTTGACACACTAATGTTAAACACGGTCCAATTGTACTGTATATTTTTGTGACATAATTGCCGTCATTAAAAAGCTGTCGCAAAGTTCGATGAAACTCAGTTAGCAAATAATTTGCATGATGATTGCTTTGGCCATTAACATTTAATTTCTTATTGATATTCACTTCACCCGTTAATCCATCACGTGTCATAAAAAAACTTATAAATATTAACTAAACTACAGACGCACCCAAACAATGACTCAAAACGCAATCGGCCGCAATGACCCCTAAACATTAAATAAACTTTACGGTCATTTTGCAACTGTGAATTCACGCGAATTCAACTAAATCCGTAACACCCACGGACTGTTAGTTTTTTACATGTCACTATTAAGTTATTTACGACAACGGCATGCTTTCGGTTACGAAATCCTTCTGCCTAATGAGACAATAATTGGTTGCGTCCAAAAATTATCTTATAGGTGAATATGCAGATGTACTAAGTAGGTAAGTTAAACTTTTAGGTCGATGCGCTTGCAGTGGCGTGAGCATCAGTACGGCGCCTGGGTAGGCAGTCCATACATTAGTGACACTGTGCCTGTATTTAATGCACGCCCCGTCGATCTATTTATTAAATCCCTACTAATCTACTAATATTATAAATGCGAAAGTAACTCTGTCTGTCTGTCTATCTGTCTGTTACGCTTTCACGCTAAAACTACTGGACCGATTTAAATGAAATTTGGCACAAAGAAAGTCTGGAGCCTGAGAAAGGACATAGGCTACTTTTTAACCGACTGCAAAAAAGGAGGAATTTCACGCGGACGAAGTCGCGGGCAAAAGCTAGTGACCCATAAAATTACTAAAAGAAGAAAGATATTTAATAGGACGTAGTTACTTTTCATTTTTTATACTTATTATAACATGTGAAAAGTGTCGATTAATAATCTTTCGTTTATATGATCATTAACACTTGTAGGATGACCTTGTAGCCTTGTTATACTCGCAAAAGGACATTAATATTTACTATTATTTTATCACCTAAGTTGCATATTGTAACAGTCACCCACTGACCTGTACCGTCCACTAATCAACCCATCTACACAACATGACGTAAGAGACACGTAACGTCTCCGCTTTCGCTTACCTTTGACATTATCTATGCTTGTAACATTTCTTCTTTTGTATGTTAGGTCAGTTTTTGTTGTAACGATGCTATCGATAGCTCTGCTTGTAAATCAGTAAAAGGATGACGTCAGATTCATAACAATCGAGCGACTGATTGGACGACAGATCGGTGAATTGTATCTATCTGACACAGTGTCAGAGGTCGTTGTTTTTAAGTTCGCGTTTCGTTTTTTGAATGTAAATTGGTGTGATGCTTATGTTATCTCAATCGCTAGGAGAACAAAGTGTTGTATTTTCTTATAGAATGAAGGAGGTGTCTTGAGACTTTATATAATTTATGATACAGTATATTAATTTAGTAAGTCTTTTTATTCTTTGATCATCATTGAATAGGAAATATATTCGAAGGCATTAGTACTATGTTGTAATGACACGTGTATTCGTCTATATGAAATTGGTTGTGACCGAATAACATTTTAATGTTATCTATGATGATGAGTGACGTCATTTTGCTGGTCTTTTTAAGTGGTTTGAATAATGACCAGCCGTTAATTATTTTGATTGTGACAGTGTAATTAATAAGTATGTATTTTTATGATTGTTACTCATAAATATAAATATTTCTTTACAGTATCATAATGAACGAACTTGAGTGCATTATATAATATTATATATTATATCTATGTAAGTAATTATAATGTACAAAATAATCTATATATATGAAAATCAATTGCTTTTCGTTAGTCTCGCTAAAACTCGAGAACGGCTGAACCGATTTGGCTGATTTTAGTTTTAAAAGGTTTGTAGAAATCCAGGGAAGGTTTAAAAGGTGAGAAAACTTGGAAAAAAAAAAGAAAAAAAAACTGTGTAGGTACGCGGTACGAAGTTCGTTGGGTCAGCTAGTAAGAAATAAATAAATCTAATCTAATCTTTGTTTTTAATCGTTTTTTATAGTGTCAAGGTTAGACGTTTTCCTAAATTATTTTGTATCTTGAAAATATTTTATGTCTTGAATTATGCAAGCGTTATATATTTTAATTTGGTAGTTTCAAATGTGCAGTATAAAATAAAAATAAATCGTGAATATTTGCACACGTTGACCTTTTAGTGCATTAATTATGGAAGCCTGGGAAAAAAAATAATTGACTTAGATATGACTTAGCGAGATAAAAATTATAAAGGCACCATATGATTCATTAGTTGATTTCTCACCATTCTTTAGTTTTTTTAAGTTAAGTTGGTTATAGTTGGGAGTAAGTGACACATTCAACTTATGTCTTAATACGTAGATATTATGATACAGTTAAAGAATAATAGAGTTTTTTTTAATATTAGGAATAATCTATTACTAACTTGCGTTATTCCTCATAGCTCATATATTTGGTACAAAGACCAAAAGACAATTAGGTAGTGAACAGAGGTAGTGAACAGAGGTCTATGGTCTATGCCACAGATCGGTAAGACGCTATTTCGATAAAAATCAAAACTAAATCTATGAGCAAAAAAGGCGTGTGTCGAATCGATCTCCTATAGATATTCAACTTGGATCTAATGGCAATATTTCGATCTACGGATGTAAGTACCTAGATATCCATTTTTAATTGAAACGTTATTTTATTTTAATTAGTTTAAAAATAAATGTTATTGAAAACTGAAAAAAAAAAAATACCTTATCATGTATTTTAGCTAAATTTATGAATTGTTAGCGTCAGGTATAATATCTCTATTACCTAATAGAACGTCCGATTCACCTAATACTAGATATACGGTTATTAGGTGGGGTCATGTATCTGTAGCTGACTGTACAAGTAACATACCACTTTGTTTAAACAGTGAATAATTGCATTGGAATAAATGCCATCCTCTTAAACTGACTGACAAGCAGACTACTGTTATACATCACGTCTATTGTTACAGCCTCCGGCCTATCTAACATCGACTGTACATATTTATGCACAAATACTATATCTTCGAAACAACCTTATTACGTAAGGCGTAAGGTTCAAAATATGTTGTTGTGGGTGTCTAGTCAACACGCAAGTTTAGCTACTGGTTTTGCTTTGTTTAATGAGATCGTGTCTGGGGTTTAAATTATAGGTTAAGTTAAATGTTAGGATGTTTTATGCGTATTGTCGGTTTACTTATTTGTTTTTAACGACTTTTTTATTTTTTGTGGGATGCGACAAATTTTTTGGGAGACACGACTAATTTTTGGGAGACACGACTAATTTTTGGGAGATACGACTAATTTTTGGGAGACATGACTAATTTTTGGGAGATACGACTAATTTTTGGGAGAGGACAAATTTTTGGGAGATAAAAGAGTAAGTAATTTGAAAGATAGGTCTCGTTTTGGGAGATATGACTTATTTATGTTGTCTCACATTACGACTATTTTATGGGAGAATCTGATCTACATAATTTTTAAACTAACTAGCACAAAAAATAAACAAATAGGTACTAAAACTGTATACTTACTTGCTTATAGTAAACACGTATGTATGATATACCTACATAACAGTGGTATTCATACAAATATCTATCCCAATTCGGATTAGAACCTGCACTCGTTCATATAGTTCCTAGAGGGTTCATCGAGTGAAGGTCGTGCTTTTCCTTTCCTTGACCTTCCTTAGACTTGTATATCAGGTTTGGAAGCGATGAGTCGAACCTACTAAGATTTCCCTTTCTGTTCTAAAAATATTTATTAGTTATGTGTTCTATAAAGCCAAATTGTTTTTAAACGGTTTTAGTTTAATCAAAAATAGGTGTAAAATAATTCGGTACAATTTTGTAGGTTATAAATTGTAATCTTATATTATTCATAAATGTCAGAGGATTCAATAACAAGAATGACATAACGAGTATTGGCCAAATTTTCAAGGATAATTACATACATATTGATAACAAGATTCAATTTCAATGGGTTCTAAACCCAATATTAATAATTAACCCATTATAGCCTAGCGGTGCCATATGGCACCCAATTTTATGCGTTTATGTTTTTGCACCATGAGAGCATCTCGAGCGATGGAGACCGATGGTTGGCTATCGAATCGGTACTAGGGATGATAACTAATTGTTTTATTACTTTTGCTTCAACCTGTGCACTTGTTGCGACAAGTATTAGCGGTAATAAGTTAGTGTTGAAAAATTATTCGCAAAAAATGAATTCACTGTCAAGTAAGAGAGTCGTAATTTATTTATTATGTGTTATTTAGCATTGAAATGCATCTTAATTTGTTGATATATTGTTGTTCGACTAGATGATATCGTAATATTATGAAAATTTGTTTGTATGTTTGATTTATCGTATGTGAAATGTTTCGGGTGCCGTATGGCACCGCTAGGCTGATATGGTGTCTTTTCGATACGAGTGAGTTAATTTTTATTTCTCGGTTTTCATTAGTAATAATATTTATTTATTATCTTAGGGGATGTACAATGCATAAAGAACTAGCATTACTAGAAAATTACGTATATCTCAAGCCACATACACTCTATACTAAATATCTGATCAACGTTCTGCTGACGAAAACGGGGGTAGTCCTATGAATTACCTTATAAATCGTCAAGTTAACGTTGGGTACGAAGTAGTGTTGGTGTCTCCATCTCTGTCATCACGCCGGACATGCATAACTAGCCACAAAACTAACTACAGGTGTGTTACTAAATATAAAACCTGTACCTAGACGAAGTATCCCATACAAAATCACGCGGTTCATGCTTCTTGAACGAGATTATACCTAGTTAATTTCGAGAAAAATCACGATTAGAAACGCTGGATTTATTCTTGAGAATAGTGTTCTCAAAATACTTCGAATCGTCACAAAATATATAGCCTCTTTTTGTAATTACCGGTTTTATGTTAATACATAGATGAAAAAACTTGGTGTAATACCAATAATTATATGAATTCCTTAAATGAAAATGCTCATTTTCATTAACTAATCCCTTTAAATTAATTAATCTACTTTATAAACATAGAAAATGATAATTAAACAGTAAATACTATTAGTTAACAGTCACTTAATACATATTTAGAAGAAGGCTGTTTTGACCCCGTATTAGCCTAGCGGTGCCATATGGCACCCATTGTTTTTTCCAGAAGTAATGAATGGATTCAACTTCTGATAATCAGAAATGATTAAGGGGACGTCAAACAATAAAATATCCAAAAATTATCAATTTCTGAAAACCTAAAATAATTCAGGTCATAATGGGTTAAATATTACAAAATAATTAATTAAAGATTGAAAGACATGTAGAATTCATGTATTTATGGCATATGACTAAATTAAAATAATTTAGATAAAATGATGATACAAATGTTCTTTTTGTTATGTTTTGTTTTTATTCTTAAGGTTTCAATTGAATTAATTATGCAGATTTTTGGGTCTGACATAAAGTATCGATAATTTTGCAAGGTATCATTGGAATTTTATAATTTGGAGGAATCAATAAGGGTCATTATGGCAAATCAATAACGCAGTAATAAAAAGTTATGAATTTTATCTTAATTGGAATGAAACAACTATTAACGGATTTAACTCGCGTATTTTTATTTTATTTTATTAGCTGATGTTTCGGATTCTTTACAGTTTCCATAATCGTAGCACGACTGAGCTGACAATAGTCTAACGCTGAAGTAAAGTTTTAACTTAATGTTTTTTAGTAAGGAAAACCATCTATCTGGTACAAAAACTATAAGGTAAAGTGAGTTTTATAATAGTTTCTGAAGCTCTTGCGGTTATTACATATTGGGATACAACAGACGGATTTGCCTTACATTTTTTGTGATATTTCGAAAACTTCACAGTTATCATATCCGTAGCAGATTGTGGTATCTTTCGAAATGTCAACATCCTTACTATCCTTATCCTTACTTCCTTACTAATATTATAAATGCGAAAGTAACTCTGTCTGTCTGTCTGTTACGCTTTCACGCTAAAACTACTGGACCGATTTAAATGAAATTTGGTACAAAGAAAGTGTGGAGCCTGAGAAAGGACATAGGCTACTTTTTAACTGACTGCAAAAAAGGAGGAGTTCCACGCGGACGAAGTCGCGGGCAGAAGCTAGTTCATTATAATTGTTTCATTCTTAGATGAGTTTTCGTTTAAGATACGCGTTTAATTATAATGTTAATTGTAAAAGTACCGGATGTCAGCTTAGAATGTGCATACGTACACGTGTGTAATGTTAAAATTACAAAATAGCTAATAATTTTAAACTCCGTTAAGTAAAATAATAAATTACATAAGTTTTATACAGTCAAGGATTTTATTGCTTGCATAACACTAATATTATCTAAGTATTACAAAATTATTGTAATATTTGTGCATAAATTTCATTATAATGAGATGTGTTTATGTATAAACTCTTTACTATGCAGTAAAATATTTGCAGAAATGCAAGAAATATAATGTACTAGCTTCTGCTCGCGACTTCGTCCGCGTGGAACTCCTCCTTTTTTGCAGTCGGTTAAAACGTAGCCTATGTCCTTTCTCAGGCTCCAGACTTTCCAGTAGTTTTAGCGTGAAAGCGTAACAGACAGACAGACAGACAGACAGACAGAGTTACTTTCGCATTTATAATATTAGTAAGGAAGTAAGGATTAAGGCGAATTTGTCCCTTTAAGTAGGGTTGCCATGCGTCCAGGTTTCCCCGGATTTGTCCTAGTTTAGAGGGCGTCCGGGGAGCGTCCGGGTCGGACTTATATTGGCATTCGGGTTAGAAAATGTAATTTTTTATAGATTTATTTGGTCTCGAAAACTTCCGACCATGGTTTATATTGACATGTCCGGGGTTCTGGGATTCAAAATCCAGGGATTTCACGCGGCTTGTCCGGTTAGTCAAATTTTAGAGATAGCAATACTAGCTTTAAGGTATCTCTTTCAGTTAAGTTTTAGGCAAGTACTTATACCTAGTGAAAATGTATAAAGAAAATTCAAATTTCAAGGTATAAAACAAGATAGAAACGAATATTGTTATATCTTTATATCGATTATTTACCGTACTGTACTGTTATGACTCAATTCAAAATATGTCGTTATCTCCATTAACGATTATAAGTCGTTATTTGTTTTTAATTTTATTTCCTCAAACATTTTCTATGAGCTTTTTTGATGATATCTTCAAATGGTAGTATGAAGTTTACCGAATCAGTGAATTTATATATACACAAACGTATGGAATGTATGTTTGTATGCTAGGCTTCGACTATTTAATATTCATAGATCAACCTTATAGGCTTGCCCTGTTGAAAAGGTTGCGATGCACAACTGCATACTGAAATTATTGGTTGCACATGCATGCGAAGCTTATTGCTTGATTCAACCTCATAAATATGTGATATTTTGAATTCAATTTCTATATTCATTTTTGTTAGTTTCTGCTTGTGACATCTTTTTTTAGCTTACAATAAATTTAATATTGTTATAATAATTTCTGATGCCTTCGCGGTTATTACACAATTATTATATATGGTTATTAAACTAATAAAATAAAATAAAAATACGCGAGTTAAATCCGTTAATAGTTGTTTCATTCCAAATTAATATTGTTATTTTTATCTTTGTAAATAAATTATACCTGCTTCACAATGTATCCGATAAGTCCCAGGTAAACAATTTGCAATCTTTTTGTTAAATGATTAGATCCCAACTTTTAATTGGTATGATCTAATATCGCCACCTAATTCAGTGGATTACTATTGAATATTACCTAATGCTTAATTTTTTTATGTAATAGTAAAGCGACAAACGAATTATTTCAATATTGCCATAAAGGCCACTAAGCTTTGCTTATGGAAAGTATATACCAAAAGTATTATCATTTGCATAAAAATAGTAAAAAATATCTTATAGCACGACTTTCTTGACTTTGACATCTTATTTAATTTGATGAGGATCCAAAATAGTTGATAGTATAATAATATTAATTCTAGCCGGGTAAACCCGCGTGGCACAATAAGCAATTTTTCGCAATTGGTATTTCATATACTAAATGATACCAATCATTTGGTATCTTCGCAGAAATGTCGAAGTGCACTGACAGCAGCTGATGGCGCGTTGATGTCTTTTTGATGCGACGCCTGTTTAACCTTTACTTTCATACAAACTTCATACAATACAATGCTAACATTTTTTTCGTAAAACATTTCGCAATGATAATCAATCATTATGTAAGAAATGTTATAATAATCGAGTGAGAATATTGTTAGTTACTTTATAAAATAGGTACCTGTATTTATGTACCAAATTTGATGGAAATCATTTATATCATCTTGATGTTATATAATATTGTATTTAAATCTGTTACTTGTCATAAAATTTACGTGATAATTCATAATTATTTCAATCTATATATTATATATAAGTTGTATTTGTTATCATTAGTATAAAGGACCTGTTTTACAATATGCAAGTAACCAGGGAGTAATCTACTTCCTACTTTTCTAACAGATTAATAATAATTTGGCCAATATTATTATCTTATTTTATTTATTATTTTAACTTTATTTTTAATAATCGTCGACCGTAGGTTCAATTACGGTAAGGGACAAAATGCCGAAAATGAGTTAAGTATACAGTTTTGTTCAGAATTTTGCGCTCTTTCGAATGGTGTATTCGAAAAAATTCTAGCTCAAAAAAAATGTTCCTTACCATAGTGATTTTTAGGGGTCACAAGTCAAATTATCCCTCGGCCAATAATGTATCTGATAATTTTTGAACAATAGCATCTTGGAATAGTGTAATTACCGCTGTGAACTCAAATTAAATAAGGTAAGGGTCTTCGCATTCTATTAATTACATGTACATTGTTTTTCATAAAGAGAAAATAAAAAATATCACCCATACCTTAAAAATATTGCACAAGTTTTAAAATATTTGTCCCTTACCTTAATTTACATTAGCGTACCGAATGAGATGTTACCGTTACACTAATTTTATCATAACAACTCGGGATGTGTCACCACATGAATTCAAATTTAAATAACTAAGACATAGAGTCTAAAATGGAGTAACAAAATATTTCAAGATGACACACTTTTCTAATAAAGGTGCGATATAAATATATTATCTTCATTTTACAAGTTTTTTAACTTCATAATACAAGATACAGGCATGTGCTTATATAAGATATGCTGCAAAATGCAAGATTAGAGTAAAAAAAATAGCATTGAAAGAAGAAAGAGTAATGTTTAGGATAATTCTTTCCAGCTTGCAGGTACTCAATTGTTTATATTCATTCGAATTCATGCAAGTAATATTTATTAATACCATAAGTATTGTAATACATAAAAAATACCACCAGAATAATCAAAAACAACAGTAAAACCTACTGCTTTCTTTACAGGATTAAGGTTTGAATCTAATTTTAATCGTCTTATCTTCTTTTCTATTGTCTCAAAGATTTCAAACCACCTTCACAAGACAATTCATCGTTATTGGAAATTGTAACTTTTCCGGTATTATCTTTTCTTAAGTCTTTCATTCAATCAATTCGTGATTATTAATTATAATATATGCCCAAAAACATTAAAATCGACATACCGCTTATTGTTGTCTACTTTTGCATTAATATTCAGTGATGTTTCTTTACAATCGTAATAAACATCACTGAATATTCTTTGATTTTGAACAAAACGGTCTATTCGTGTGATGACATCTAGTTTGTAAAGCAGTATTTGAATTAGACTGGTTCGACTAATTCAATAGCTTTATTTTAATGGAGTTCTCCAGAGCCATAACTAGTAGATCTAACTGAGGAGTAAACCTCCAAGAACAAAAATTGTGATTGAAGCATCTTCTACAAATAACCAATAACAGTCCAGTCTTGGACTGTTGTTATTTTACGCACTTTCATAATAGCTTTATACGTAAAATTGTTATGATTAAGTCAATTTTCCTTTCAGCAAAGAAATATTGGTATATTTTAATATTGCATAATAATATAAAAACACTCAGCATGCACTTTCTATACATTTTCATGTCCCTTAATTTTTTTTAAAACCTGTTTGCGATTTAAAATTAGCCTTACGATAAAATTTTCCATTAATTTCTTTTGCAACAACTGTCTTACAGTATTTTATCTTTAATTTTTATTTTTAACACGTCTTTTACACTATTTGTAATAAATATTTTGATTTTAACTTAGAAGTCAATTTAATGTAAGGGGCGTGACTACGAAATACTTGCAATGTAAGGGACGTAATTTTCGAAAAACGCTAGTGTAAGGGACATCTATTTTCTAAAATAGCTGGAATATTGAAATAAACGTTACAAGGACTGATAGAGCACTACAATATAAGGTTTTTTGTGAAATCAGATCCAAAAAAGGATAATTACAAAAAAAGTTACAAGCGATTGAGTCCGAAAAAAAACTTTGTCGGCCTCTCCTGAAAAACCGTATTTTGTCCCTTACCGTAATTGAACCTACGGTCGACGATATACCCCAAGAGTAGCATTTAGTTTACTTGGACATTATGAAACAGGCTATTTTTTATTTATTATTTAATATAAAAACTTTAATCATTACAATTTTCATATTTTTTCAATTATAAAAATATTTATTATATCTCTATCAATATTAAAATCAATCATAGGTATTATTCATCACTTAATACAAAAAAAAATGTTTTAAATTGTTTATCGTTTAATAGAGAATTAACAGATTTTTTTTAAACAATATCCTAAATTAAAAAAAAAACTCACCTTGCACACAAAAAAAAAATCACACACGTCACAACACACTAGTTCGCGCGGAGGCTGGGGTCAAAGTGCGACAGCGGGCGCTCGCGGCGTCTTCCCGCAACTCGCGAGATCTCGCGGCGAAAGTGTTTATATAGCTTCGGTGGGGTCACGTCACCGGTGCGATTTGACTGCCATGCCGTACAAATTGGGGGATGAATCTTTGAAACCAAATTTAATTAGTTTCTGATGCCTTCGCGGTTATACACGTTGGAATGAAACAACTATTAACGGATTTAACTTGTGTATATTTATTTTATTTTATTAGCTTACGTTTCGGATTCTTTACAGTTTCCATAATCGTAGCACGACTGAGCTGACAATAATCTAACGCTAAAGTCAAGTTAAAGTAAAAATTAATTGGTTTTTAAATCGTGATCTTTAGGGATAGGCGTCGACCGAAACTTACGAAAATTTGTTAAAATAATATTATATAATGATATATTTACAAATATATCATTATAACCAAAAATATTATACCCTTATCTTTGTACTTGTAGAAAATTTTTGATCTTGACTTTGTACAAAAATATCATTATAATTAAAATACTGAACCAAGAATATCAATCGAATTTCGATTGATAGATCGTAGTTAATATTTTTGGTATTAAAATCTATATTATATTAGTATATGTAAAGATGTTTGGGATATACTTGAATGATTGAACTTGTCTATATGACATACATATTTTAATTACCGATTTGCATATATTTGGTGTTAATAATACTTCTAATCTTATCCAATGATACCATTATTAGATACTAGTATTAGTAGGTAATGCTGAAATTTAGGGTCCTAGTTAAAACGGTTACAAGTGCAATATTGCATTTAAAGATACCCTTTTTTAATAATCCTAAATAGAACTCGTATTAGGTAGGTACTTTTATTCTGAAGAATTCTTGTATGTATTGTTTGCGTTATTGAAGGTGGCGCTAAGTCTATACTGGGGTTAGAAATGGAACTAGAAAGGTATCAAAATAGGTCCATAATTTAAGAAACATCTATAAGTACTAATATAATATAATAAAGAGGAAAGGTTTATTTGTTTGGATTGAATAGGAAGGACTGGACCGATTTGAAAAATTCTTTAACTGTATGGGGAAGCTACATTATTCCCGAGTGACATAGGCTATAAAAAAAGCAATCCGGGCGAAGCCAGGCGGACAGCTAGTATAACATAAAGAGTATAACATAAAGAGCTTACAACATAACCTTTTTAATAATTTATGAGGAAGATTTTATATTGAACGGGTAAATGTCATCGCTAACAATCAAATTAAATACCAAACGAACAAAGCAGCAAAAAAACATGAGACAAATGATTGTGAGTCAATTCTTCATACTGTCATGTCAGATTTACTGCTTATTGTGTAGTTAATCAAAAATATGAAACAAACGCAATCGGTGACCAAATCCTCCCGAGCATTGTCTAGCATTTCAGCTATGCAACCACCTTTCGTATCTTTTAAATATTGCAATTGGATTGGACATTTTTTTAACACATCTGCCATGAGAATTTAATCCCTACTAATATTATAAATGCGAAAGTAACTCTGTCTATCTGTCTGTCTGTCTGTTACGCTTTCACGCTAAAACTACTGGACCGATTTAAATGAAATTTGGTACAAAGTAAGTCGGGAGCCTGAGAAAGGACATAGGCTGCTTTTTAACCGACTGCAAAAAAGGAGGAGTTCCACGCGGACGAAGTCGCGGGCAGAAGCTAGTTTTAAATAAAAAAAAAAACAACCTGTAAGGTGAGCGCGCCTCGGAGCGCTCCCCATTCATCCGGTGAGACGAAAGAGTCTGTTTTCGAAAAAAAAAAAAATATATTTTCTGCTTTATTTTCTTTCCTCGCGGTTATTATACATTGAATAAAACAACTATAAACGGTTCAAACTCGATTTTATTGAGCGTTAGACTATTGTCAGCTCAGTCGTGTAACGATTATGGAATCTGTAAAGGATCCGGAAACGTCAGCCAATAAAATAAAATACGCGAGTTAAATCTGTTAAAGTTGTTTCATTCCAATTTCCAACTATACACGGATTTATCGTAAGTTGTCGTGCTACGAATATGGGAACTGTAAAGTTTTCGAAACGTAAGCAAATAACGTGGTAGGTTTAAAAAAAAACTAATGACGAAGTATCAACTTAATGACAACTGTCAAATTGATTGACTTATGTAGCTATACTGTCTTTGCCGGTTCGGACCACGTCTGTCGGGACCTCTAGTATTGGAATAAAACAATTGTAATAGATTTGAACTGTAAAGTTTTCGAAACATCATCATAAACCTAATAGGTATACGCAAGTAGAATTCATTGTAATTGCTTTATTCCATTGTGTAATAATTACAACAGTATAATATTAAACCCAAATTTAAACTGATTTAACTCACGTATTTTATTGGAATGAAACAACTATTAACGGATTTAACTCGCGTATTTTTATTTTATTTTATTAGCTGACGTTTCGGATTCTTTACAGTTTCCATAATCGTAGCACGACTGAGTTGTTAATAGTTGTTTCATTCCAATGTGTAATAACCGCGAAGGCATCAGAAATTATCACGTATTTTATTTTATTGGCTAAGATTTAGAAAACTTTACAGTTTCCATATTCACTTTAGCGTTAGACTATCGTCATCTCCGTCGTACTAGGACCATGATAACTGTAAGTTTTCGAAACGTCTGCCAATAAAACGAAAACGTGAGTTAAATTTGTTCCAACTCCATGTGTTATAACCGTTGACATAAGATTTTTTTAATAATACTATCATTTCTAAAATTAAGTTATTTAACATTCATAATCATGTACTATCAAATAGCTGTGATAAATAAATATTATCTCTCGTTATAATACAGTATTGTATGCATTTAAATGTCACCGGAAGAATGCATTCATTGGCGATGTCGTAAGCGATTTTTGGTCACTATAGTTCTCATTGTTCGGTATGTGGTTATGTAATATCGATGAGAGGTAAATAAACTGTGCTATAAGAAATGACGTGGGACTCGATCTTAACTGAATTAGACGGTTTAGTGGTTAGAGCCGAGATGAAACAGTTGCGGGTTCGAATCACGAATTTTTGTACTATCTTAAATGTATGTAAGCATATAATAATATTATATATAAATCTAAAGTGACTTAATTAAAATATACCGTAATTGCAAAGGGTTCTAGGTCGAGTTTTCGACATTTCGAGTTAGGTCACTTTAGTACAGTACTTAAGTATATAGGATATTTTTATACGTTGTCTATTAGGTATCTATAGTACAAGCTTTGCTTAGTTTGGAACTTGACTAATTAAAGTAATTGTCTAAAGATATTTAATTATTTATTGAAGTAGTAATAATCGATATTGAATATTATTTGATGATTTAATACCGTTAAGAAATATATTTTAAAATAAGGAAAACTTGTTTTTTTTTTAGTAATTAAAATTAAAGCTGATTCCGGAATAGGTACTCAAAGTAAACGGACTCCTATAACTACACTAGCGACTCGCCGCAGCTTCGCACATTTATTTAAAAAAAAATCAATTTAGTATATTTTTTTTCCTGCTACCTGCAAAACGGCTCGCTTCAGCTTAGCGAGTACCTACCTATATCTTTTTAAGTTTAGATTAAGTATACTACCAATCCTAATAAGGTCTTCTTAGCTAAAATCTCCTAAGTCTGGGCTGAATGGAATCTGATTCTACTGAATATACCTGCGACTAATGAAAGTTTTAATTCATGGAAGGTGCATCGGATTGCATTACCTGCCTGCAAATATACATCTATGTATATTTTTTCACATGATCAGTTGATAATTAGTGAAACGGAGCTATGGCTGTATGGGCGGGGACGGGTGAGGTTAACTTGTTTCTTGTGTTTCATCCGTCTTGTTCCACTGTTATCCATTGTCTTTATAAAAAAAAGTTTATTGACACTGTAGTAGTATGTAAGTAGGTACCTACTTTATATATTAGGTAAATTAGGTACTTACTTAATATAATAATATTATAAATCGGCATCTAAAATTATTATAATACTGTACATACTGGATTATGCTATATAAAATAATGAGAAATATAATGATTTAATCGAACTATAGTAATATCTATAAACATAAAAATGCGTGCGTTAAACCATTAATAGGTAACTCAAGAATTAGTAAAAACTACATAGTTTATAGTCATTTATTTAAAAAAAAGACTGCAGAAAATAGTAGAATAACTAGGTATGTAAACATCGAATAATTATTTTTTTTACAAAAGTAGTACATAACTTACTTGGACATTTCGAAAATGGATGCTAAAATAAAGTAATATAAAAAACATAACTATATATTTAAGATATTATTCAACTATTGTCAGCTCAGTCGTGCTACGATTATGGAAACTGTAAAGAATCCGAAACGTCGGCTATTAAAATACGCGAGTTAAATCCGTTAATAGTTGTTTCATTTCAATGTATAATAATATATAATCATAATATAAAATAAACAAGGAATTCCACGAGGATCCGGTACCAAGCAGAATACATCCGTGCCGTTTGCGAAACAAAATTATATTTTATGCGATTCCAACAGTTGTGGGTCAGAATGAATCACTCGTCAATGGATCCATTGCAAATCAATGAACATTTTATAGAAATAAACAAGTTCGCCCTGAACGTTTATCTCGACCCGTTCATGCATTTTTTTTGTATTTTTGTACTCAGAATTTTCTACTCTTTCTTTTGATACCTTACTCGACTATGTTTTTTAAAACTATTTTACCACCCCTATTTAACCCCTCGTAACCCCTTGCCGGACGATGATTGTTGTAATTTTATAATAAAGACTAGCTTCTGCCCGCGACTTCGTCCGCGTGGAACTCCTTCTTTTTGCAGTCGGTTAAAAAGTAGCCTATGTCCTTTCTCAGGCTCCAGACTTTCTTTGTACCAAATTTCATTTAAATCGGTCCAGTAGTTTCAGCGTAAAAACGTAACAGACAGACAGAGTTACTTTCACATTTATAATATTAGTATAGATATAGATTAGTATAGATAATTCCTATATAGATATTATATAGGTCATAATATTTATTACCTACACATTGGAATGAAAATGGAACCGATTTAAATCACGTATTTTATTTTATTTGCTGACTTTTCTAAAACTTTATAGATCCTGTTCTTAGCATGACTTAGCTGATGACAGTCTATCGTTAAACTGAAAAAAGTAGGAGTAAAATCCGTTACAATCATTTCATTCCAATCTAAGTAGGTCATTTACGCACTTGACAAATTTAAGAAGACATCTTACAAACATGCTCAGCATCGTTGCTTAGTCGTCCTCCTAACTAAATCGAATATAATTACATAATAGGTAATTCTTAGATAATTTACACAAATTGATCTAGTCCAAATTAAGCAAAGCTTGTACTTTTGGTACTAGACAACGGATAAACATACATAAATAATCTTATGACCTAGAATTATGTATATGGAAATATCATTTATTCAAAGTTGAGATGTCCAGTAGTGAACATCCCAACAAGCAAAATCAGTACCTATTTACACAAATATTTTTCTTATAAGAAACTTGTAGGTACCGTGCTTGAAACAAGGATTTGAGAGCAGTTACAATATCAATTATTCCTATATCTAATTTACTAGCTGTCCGCTTCGGCTTCGCACGGATCCTTTTTTATATAGCCTAGCCACACGGAAATAGTGTAGCTTCCCAACAGTGAAAGAATTTTTCAAATTGGTTCAGACGTTTTGAAGCCTATTCAGTATAAATAATCAACGTTTACATGTTAATAAGTCTTATAACATACCTACTTGAGAAGCGACAGAACGTTATTAGTAGGTAATTCCAGACTTATAATATTTTTTCTGTCCTCCGGCCAAAAAACGCCAACATTCTGGCCACTGCGCTAAATGAAATTGCCGCTTTCTGGCTTTGCCGAACAGAAAAATAGTATACTGACCTCGGCCAGTAAATAAAAAAGCTTCAGATCACATTTTTGTCAATCTCGGCTTCGCCTCGAACGACAATTGCATGTGATCTGAGACATTTTTTATTTTACTGGCCGAGGTGCGTAATGTACTATTATAGCTCTACTTTGCTTGTTATTGTTTCAGTTGATGTGATAAAGTATTTATTGCATACAATGTATGTCAACATAGGTTTTCAATTAGTTTTTATAGCATTATCTTCTTCAACTTTGACCAACATCTGACATTTATATAATAACAAAATAAATAGTTAATATCAGAACATCGTTATTGGTTTTTACTACTAAGACATACTTCATTTTATGTCCTAAATAACATCATTAATGTAATATATTATGATTAAAATTCCACGAAGATTAAACTAAAAGTTCATGGCATTAGTTTAAATGAAATATAAATGAAATAGCTTAACTCAGAGCTTCACAATTATTTAAAACATGATTAGATTATTAGTAATATATTTAGTCACTTGATATAAGTATATGTACTTATAATAATACTACTGTTTAATAGTATTACTAAATAATAGTATTAGTACGTAAATTAGTTTATGTTTTATTATACTTTGATTAGATGCTTTCCTTTAAAAAAATACCCAATATAAGAATATCATTCATATAAGTAAATACAAAATACCATATTCAAACTCTAACAGTTATTTAAATAAAGGGGTAACCTTAATTTTAGAGTCACCTCTTTGTTAAAATCACCCCCAATTTTTGGGATTAAAACTGTCCGATTTTGGAAACTGTAAAGAATCCGAAACGTCAGCAAATAAAATAAAAATAAGCGAGTTAAATTCGTTAATAGTTGTTTCATTCCAATGTGTAATAACCGCGAAGGCATCAGATATTATTATAATAATATATCACTAGCGGCCCCGGCAGACGTCGTCCTGCCCGTTCGATTGTCTCGTCAAAGATCTGTCAAAGTCTTCTGTCACTTACCGTCAACCACTTTGTATATGGGGTATAGAAAGATGTTGATTGTACAATTTTTCAAGATGTTTTTTAAATTTTCTCTACCTACAAACCTTCCCTGGACTTCCACGAATAATTCAAGACCAAAATTAACCAAATCGGTTCGTGCGTTCTGGAGTTATAGCGTCAGGGAGGAAAACCCGACTTATTTTTATATAATAGATAACTGTTATTCACTATTTTGTTCGTAATAACTATTACAAATGTAAATGGGAAACAATAATATCTAACATTAATTAGATTACCCATATAATGACGTAGTTTCTGATGATTCGATGATCATTTTCTCGAGGTTGCTCGCCTCTACCGGACTTCATAGTATCGGAGTTTATTATACCATGTCACAGTGTACACATATTCAGTAACTATATTTAGTATGGAAATTGATTTTTGAAATGAAAATTCATTCATCAAGAAGTGAATGAATTTTCATTTGAAATTGATTAATTCAATCACCTTGATGATGAATATTTATGTAGATTTTTTTTTTATTTTTATTTTCGAACTGAATACTGAAGCGCAGTTGGCCAGCTAATGGGCCTTTACTGCAAAACCGGACGGGTGGCGAGACTCCTGAAAGGAGACTCTTAAGCCTTTTGTTTATGTAGAAAGTAATAATAATGTTCGGGTAGAAAAGAAATAAATCAGATTATTTAAAAAATACACCTCAAACCCTAAATACCGATTTTCATTATTTTTTCAGCATTTCGTCGAGAAAAACACAATTACCTATAACTATTAAATTCTTACCTTCCTTCAAATACGGTTAAGGGTTGACTTTGAACTAAGATTTATTGCGGCGTTTCCGAAGCTGTAGTAGATTCATGTGACGTGTAAAAATACTTTTTTAAGGTATTTTTACTTATAAATTATTTAATTTGAATTATAGCCCTCTGCTGTCCTTTTACCAACTATAAAAGTTATATTAGTATGATCGTCTACTCATTAGAATAAAACAATTAAAACAAATTTAACTCGCGTAATTTATTTTGTTTGCTGACGTTTCGAAACTTTATAGTTTTCATATTGCACGACTGAGCTGACGAAAGTCTATGTTAAATTAAGTGAGTTGAATCCGTTACCGATGTTTTATTCCAATGTGTAATAACCTCAAAGGCTTCAAAAATTATTATGATCGTCTACTGTTTGTTTATTCATTACTGTTTGTATGAGGAAGCAGGAGATCCCGTAGTTACCTAGTTGTGATGACGATGCGGCACGCAGCGCGTGCGTCGATCAAGTATGCTTAATTGTGTCATGAGGAGACATAGCTTAAAACTATACAACTTGCCGCACGCTGCTTTGTATGCGTTCATTTCAGTTTTTACCTACACAACGGGCTTTATAAACAATGTTAAATTTTCTGTATACCTACTATTACAAACATTACACACGTATATTAAAAACTTTTGAGTCTCGTAAATTTTGAATCTTTGGTTCTATATAAGTTGTAAACAGGCTGTGACTCGAGCTTTTAATACTTACCTACTTATAGTAGGTACCTACTACTATGGGGTGCTTTGTCGGGTAACCTCCTCGTGTGCCTTGGTGCTGCGGTTCCCCTTACGCAATTGGAGGTGCGGGGGGAAGAGCAGTACTTGGGCCGGTGTACCCTGGGCATCGGTCAACAATTTCTATATTGTGGGGTGTCTCTCCGCGTGTCCCTCTTTCTAGAAGGCACTGTGGATGAGACCAGGGGGGGAAGTGCAGCGGAGGAGGGCAAGGCGAAGGAGGGCAGCGGTCATAGGTAGTCACACCACTCCGTTAAAAAAAAAAAGGTACCTACTACTATCACATTGCAATTTAATCATGTGTATAGACAAAATGTTATACGACTGAGCTTGCGTTTAACTTACCTGATATAGTAAATCGAAAATGCATCATATTAAAAAGTTTTTTTTAAATATAATAATAAATTATACAAACACGGATACTGCGATGACCGCATCCATCACAAACCAGACAAGTCTATAAAGACGTTTAATGTTAATAAGCTGATGTTATTATCACGATTCTGAAATATAGCTCATTAACAATGTATATTGTTGTAGACGCCATTTTCTTTTATAAAAGTTCATTCTGTTATATGCTTATGATATTTTACATATTTATTCGCCTTTAAGTCTATGTTGCGGAAGTGATAAGATTTGTTCATTGATTTTTTTTTTTTCTAAATCGTTTTTTTTTGTAAGTAAGTATACCGCACACCATATATCGCACACCTAGATCTAAAGGGAGCTAACTCAAAAATCTGAAGATTTAAATTAAACACACCCTAAAAATAAGGATCCGATTCCTTACAACAATTTCGCTTCTCCCGAAAAAGTTACTTTTTTTGAGTTAGCTCCCTTTAGATCTAGGGGTGCGATATATATATAAGTATTACTTATAATAGCAGATGTGTAATGTTTTGCCTTATTGGTCTTTTCATTTTTGTATAAATTAAAAAAAAATCTTAATACAATAATATTTGGACCATTCACACAAATGTGATAGATTCGTAACTTCAAACTAAGCAAAGCTTAAATCAAACAATACATAAACATACACAAATAAATAAAGGAAATACAAGATAATTGAGCCAATCATGTTCATGACACTGACATCTGCCCCTAGCACGATTCGAACTCGCAACCTCCGGTTTCGTAGTTGGTGGCTCTGACCAACAGACCGTCAAATATTATGTAACGTCATCTTGTAGATATATTTTTATACAAATCTCATTTTAATTAATGTTTATATCTTATCCTAGTCATATTATTTATGAGCTATAACCTAAATAGAACAAAACAATTGTTTAACACGTTAACAATGATAGCATAATGTAATAATTACTCTAGCGGTAGACTATCGTCAGCTCAGTCGTGCTACGATTTTGGAAACTATAAAAACGAAACGTCAGTAAATAAAATAAAAGACGCCAGTTGAATCCGTTATAGTTGTTTCATTCCAATGTGTAATAACCGCGAAGGCATCAGAAATTATTAAACACAATATTTACATTTTAATTATTTGTCAATGTTTTTGTAACTATAAAATCGGATATTTATCAATGTACGTAAGACGCCATTGAGTAGCTCAAATTTAAAATCAATTATGCCAATTACGTTTCCGTTGGAAACGGTCGTTAAATTACGAGGAAACAATAAAATTAGTAACACATAATAGTGGCTTCGCTGTTGAGTAAGTTTAGGTATTGTAGCTTATGGAGGCTTAAGATGGCTTGCTTTATTATAACCGCACGTTTCTTTTAAGTATGCGGTTTTTTGAGCGTTTGAGACGCCGTAATTGTCGTCTACATCTATATAATTATATAATGGTTGCAAATAATATTGTTTAGTATTAATTGAAATAGGATTTGTACCAGTACCAGGGGTTATATCACTTCAATTTTTGTTACTTATTACTTATATACTTATTGACTTTGTTTTTAAACATAGATGTAGCGACAATGACGGCGTCTCAGTCAAAGATCCGCCCAGGTATTAAATTTAAAAAAAAATATGTCACATCACATCACATCACATCACCAGCCCATCGCAGTCCACTGCTGGACATAGGCCTCTCCAATTGCACGCCACTTTGCTCTATCTTGGGCTGCTTGCATCCAGCTCCTGCCAGCTATCTTACGCAAATCGTCACTCCACCTTACCTGAGGACGTCCTACACTACGCTTGCCGAGACCTGGTCTCCACTCCAGAACACGTGAAAAAAAATATGTATATGTTAATAATGATATCGTAGAAGTGACACTTATTTAATATTTTTCTACTGTCCATGTATGTACGGGAGCCATTATATAAAAATTGTCCCGACAAACGTACTTACACAATAAAAACATACATTTCGGTGATTTTATAGAAACACATTATTTTTTAACCTAAAATAAAATAACAAAAGCAAAGACATTACGCTGACTCGCGAATTTATGAAAAATTGTTTTAGAGAATAAAAAAAATATATTTTTTGCTATTCGGCACTTAATAATATTTTGAATTGAAAATTAAAATATACGTTCCTAGATGTGTTCAAAATACACCTACATATCTGAAATTCAATTAAAATTATTATTAAGCGACCTTGCTGATATTAACCTCTTTACAGTACAGATAACATCTTTGACAGCGAGTGCTTTTTCAATTAACATAGACGAACTAACTCCTATGTTTCTAAACAATGCCAACAAAACAGATTCTTTTGCACTTTCGAAATAATAATACCGAACTGTGTCTACTCTGTTTATGATTTAGTAGCCATTGCTGTCTTACGAGTTTAAGTGTAGCCTATGATACCTAATATAGAAGACTTTTATCCATTTACCTTAAAAAAATCTCTACAAACCTACATATTGTCACCTAATTTGTGTAAAATTCCTAAAAATGATAAAATAGTAGCTTTCAAATTGCACCACCACTTTGGTGTAAAAGGGACTAAAAGTTTACATTATTTTCTTTTTTTAAAAAATAGGTAATTAATTAATTACAGATGTCAATTTAAAGAAATAATCTGCTAATACTTTCTAATGAACAAAATAATTGTAACGGATTTTGTTAATAAAATTTTAATTTACCATAATTTCTATTCCAGATATGAGAGGATTTATTTCGGTTTCATAACGTATTATTTAAAACACAAGGGTATTTCCTTTTCTTTCCACTTGACCTATTGTTGATCTGATAACAGCAATTTGTATGACGTTAACATAATGATGGCAATATGATAAATGAATTCATACATGTAAGTACTTTACAGCCATTGTTATATAATTAAAAAGGATGTTGAATTTCATCATAATATTCACATAGGTCGTATTCGTAGTACAGCTGAAAATAATACATTACTGAATAATTACATTCTTAAATAAGTTTGCATACAATTTTGACATGAACTTAAGCACTGGAAAAATAATAATTGAATGATAATTAAAAAGAAGTTTTGCTCCGGAGGTTTGGTGAATATAATTTTTAAAAATCGAGGCTTGCTGAATTATATTTTTAATAATCGATTCGTAGGTATAAAAATATCATTCTGCAACATAAGAAGTATTCTTTGAAAATTTGCTGATCATGTTTTCTGTCGTTTTTAGGATTGAATCTTCTGACTATATATATGAATATGTAGACCTACAGCAAAAGTTAAAATGACAATATTCATTAACAAATTCGGGTAGGACTTTTTATAAAACTTTTGCTATGAAATATAAAAACATCTATCTTTTACAAACAAAAAACAGATTTAGTCACTCGTACATACATAGGTACTTACCTATCTATCTTTTGTTATTTATACTATCTATTATCTTTTAAGAAGCCATATAAAATAATTACGACTATGACCCTACGACCGTGGCCAAATTCCAGACATCATTTGCAAACTGTCGTAAGTACCGATCCTACATTCCAGATACGTCTTTATGTAGAGTGCATGAAGTCTAATTTCAAATCATATGCCTACGCGACCTTATGCCTTTGATGACGAGTGACGAGCTCCGAAACTTGCCACACCTCTGTCACAGATACCTGTTGATCGAATCATGTTTCTCTCTAAAAGTTTATTGCGAAGACTGCATACGTTAGCGACTATAGAATTGGTTACGAGGTAGTTTGATTTTTTTATAATATTGTAATAATTAAAGTAGGCTGAGTGATCGATTGACGCACTGTGCCTACGGTTGGGTCTAGAAAAAAAAATAGATTTTTAATAGTAAATGTTTTTATAAAAAAATACAATACCTTCGGATTATTGTTTTAGGAATTCATCCAAAGAGATTATAGTGTGAAATTTAGGTACTGTTTAATTATGACAGTAAAACCTAAATTAAGCAAAAATTTAAAATTCGAATCCCTACTAATATTATAAATGCGAAAGTAACTCTGTCTGTCTGTCTGTTACGCTTTCACGCTAAAACTACTGTACCGATTTAAATGAAATTTGGTACAAAGAAAGTCTGAAGCCTGAGAAAGAACATAGGCTACTTTTTAACCGACTGCAAAAAAGGAGGAGTTCCACGCGGACGAAGTCGCGGGCTGAAGCTAGTTTGAAATAAAAATAGATGAGCAAATGAAAACTGGACGGTGGAACCCAAGAAAATCGTTCCAAATGACTGAAGAACCAGGTTGAGCTTAGAAAAATGGAATTCCTCAACGATACACATCTAATGTCCTTTTGTGAACAAAACAAAGGCGGATTCCTATTTACTGATTTAAGAGGCTATTGAAACGCAGAAACTGTCGACTGAGGAAATAATTGGAATAAAATAACTACTTATATAACGGACCTGCTTCTGCCCGCGACTTCGTCCGCATGGAACTCCTCCTTTTTTCCAGTCGGGTAAAAAGTAGCCTATGTCCTTTCTCAGGCTCCAGACTTTCTTTGTACCAAATTTCATTAAAATCGGTCCAGTAGTTTTAGCGTGAAAGCGTAACAGACAGACAGACAGACAGAGTTACTTTCGCATTTATAATATTAGTAGGGATAGGGATTTAATTCGCTTATTTTATTTAAGTTTCGAAAACTTTACAATTCTATAGCGTAGGTACATGGCTACGCTTAAGTGATTTTTACACTATGCCAACTCTGTTATACTTAGATACTTATTTCATTCCAACACCATGCAAACCCCTTTGTAGGTGTTTTATTTAATTTGTAATAACCGCGAAGGCATAAGAAATGATTACTGGGTAAATAATCAAAATAAACCTTGACTAAATACTCCTAGATTATAATGAGTTTATTTTCAAAGTGATACGTTTGTATATAATTAGTGTTGGCATTTAAAGGCTATCTATTATATTACTATTTTTTATTATAGGTAAATCTATCGTTTTTATACCATTCACAAACGCGACCGACGTTTATTAGAAACTAATATAGATATTATTATGCAGTCAGATACGAATTAAAAATATGTGAATAAAATATTAAATGTAGCAGTTTATTTTAAACTAGCGGTTCGCCCCGGCTTCGCACGGATTCCTAATTTTTTTCATCATATTCTATAGCCTATGTTACTCAGGGTGAACGTAGCTTCCCATCAGTGAAAATTATTAAAAACGGTCCAGTAGTTTTTGAGCCTATTCATTACAAACATACAAAAATAGGTACAAATCTTTCCTCTATAGTATTGATATAGATTTATCATATTAGTATAGATGTTAAAATATAAACTAGCGACCCGCCCCGGCTTCACACAGGTGCTATAAATCTTCCTCTTGAATTACTCTACCTATTAAAAATAAACTGCTTCAAAATCCTTTGCGTAAGTAGGTAGTTTTAAATATTTAAGCATACATATGGACGGACAGCGATAGTGACTTTTTTTATACTGTAGTGATGGGTAATGACAATAAAAAATAATGTTAAATCGCCGAAGTTCTAACTTTAAGTGTTACTGTATATTGTTCATACATTATGCACGTATGAAGCCTTAGTAGTCATCTTGTACAGCCCATTATGACATCAATACACAACAAAACATAACAATAAATTGATCATTTGTATTTTATTGATTTCTGCCTGCGATCGCTTCTTCTTCTTCTAATTGCGTAAAATTATCGCAATTACAAAGTAAATTTCTCTTTTTTTAATTCTCTTAGAGGCTATATCCATGATAAAAACTATTATAATTATGCCTGTATCCAAAAATTATATGCTTGTCACTGACTTCTGCCTGCGACTTCGTCTGCGTAAAATTATCAACGTAAATTTCTTTTCTTTTCATCCCCTTAGGGGCGATATCCGTGATAAAAACTATTATGTGACTGTGTCCGGAACTCAAATCATATTAATAAATTAAATTTAAATTTCAATAAAGAAATGTATACGTCAATCATTTCTGTCAAATAAATTACCTATAATTTTATCCCATACGCCCCGTTAGAAGTAAAATTGCGGAAAGTCTTTTTTTATTGGAAGCCATACAAAAAACAACCTCCAAGTATCAGGTCTCTACGATCAGCGGTTTAGGCTATGATATTCGTCAGTTATTCAGGACAAGATAACAATAGGTTAAGATAGATTATAATTATCAATGTCAATAGGTACCTATAACTTATATGTAACTTTGTCTAGCTTAGTTTTTAAATACTAGATAACAAAGATGAACATTTAATCGGTAAAGTTTTAATAAATATATAAAAATTTGTAGATCCACTAAGTACTTCCGCATATATGTTCACACTTAAATTAGGTAGGTACCTACTTACCTAATTAGAAAAAGTGTTAACAAAAAATGATTCGGATAGCAAAACAAATACATTGGTAAAAAATATCCATATTCTTGTTTAAATACTACCATATAAAAAATCATGACCTAATCGCCGTTACGGATCTAAAAAGAAGCAACAGTTTTTTTTTTCAGGTTTAAGTAAAGTAACACTTTGACCTATTATTTGTAAGGTTTTGAATTCTAGCTCACGGGAACGCTACCTCAGAAGAAGATACCTAGCGTTTTCGAAAAAACTGCACTTGAGAAGAAACGGCAAGAAACTCAATGAGATCTTTTCAAAAGACTCACAGTTCATCATAGGCTAGGCCAAAATACCTATAGTCTTTAATTGTTTATAAAATATCGATGTTTTCAATTTGCCGTTCATTAGTGTTGTGAAGAGCATAACCTATAACTCGACAGGTGCTTTTTCCCATGCGAGAGGTCGCGGAAAAGGGTAGGAGTGAAGGCCGCCTGACCGCATCCGTCTAGTGATGTGATTTGTCGATAACAATGCACTGTGAACTTTAAGTTCATCGTATAAATCTTTACTTGTGTCTTACTTGCGAAGAGTTTGTTAACGTTTCGATTTAAATATATAACAGATATATTATTAAACATGAGGTAGGGATGAGGATAAGGGTAAATAAATGTGCTGAAAACTCCCTGAAAATTAATAGGATATAGATACGGAATCTTTTATAGCGTTTATATGAAATACTTATATATAACACTTTCTTTGAATGAAACAATTATAACGCATTCAACTCGTGTAAGTATATTAGTATGGTCTATTGTCGATACTTTTTTTTTATTGGATGTAAAAGGAAAAAAAATGGATTTGCTATTTGTTAGAAATATCATACTATTTGTTAGTTAGTTATTGTGCAGTACCTACCTGTATCCGCTGGTGGAATCGATCTTTACCTTGACTGTGAACCTAAGCTAAGGAAAACAGGTTTAAATCCCACCATAAAATATTTTACTTGGTTAGACGTATTTTGTAACATTGTGGTAGATTTCATTGCGTTATACAATACTTTTGCCCTCGACTACGTCCGCGTGGGATTAGCCCTTAAAAGTAGCCTATGTCCTTTTTTAAGCTCTAGACTAGACTAGAGTTACTTTCGCATTTATAATATTAGTAGGGATTAGTTCGGATGCTAGGGTAATACAGTGCCAGATATATCGATATTCATTAAATTTGTATGATTTTTAGTTATTTTGATAATAAGATAAAGGACTTGCTTTATAAAATATACATCTTCATAATTATTGTCGTGAGACATGTACATATTTATAATATAAATTATAATATACCTACTTATGATGAACCGAGTATTAACAGGACAGGAATAGTAACTGTTTACAAGATTTAGTCCCCCTGTTATTTAATCCCCAATTTTACTATCGATATTATTATCGATCAATCGTATAATTACGACATGTATGATGCATCACTATTGCCGAAAATCAAATGTTAACACTTGGATGCGCGCGCGCAGTGGAGTGTTATGACACCGATTGAAGGATAATGCTTCAGTTGTAATGTTTTATTGCCGTACATTATTACAATGTTTATATTTTATTTGACCCCGTACACATACCATTACGGTGTCAAAATAGAAGATTAAAATTTTATATTGTTTTAACATGATCGGCGCTTTAACACTTACTCAATATTTGAACAAAATGATACCTAACTATAACGTATTTCAATGGCTTAAGTATATTAATTTTAGGTTTACCTACATTTCGAGAATTTTATAGTTCCCATGTTCGTAGTATTCTGAGCTGATGAATGAGGTGTAAAAATAGGCATTGTAATACAAATTGTTAATTAGTTAATAGACCTTAAATACAGGACAGTTTCATTAAACGCCAGTTACTTATATAAAATAATAAATTTTATCAGTCCACAAAGGTTTCGTAAATAATAAGATAAGTGGTTAAAAAGAAAGTAGAGTTTCACGCAATTGATAGATCTGACAGGATCAAAGCAACGTCTAGGCAGATTATTGGAGATAACAAATAATTGGCTATCATAAAATGTCATCATATTATTATCATCGTCGTGGTTGTGTGACGTCATACTAGCCTGTTTACTGCCGACTGCACATTCGCGACTTTATTAAACTGTAACATCTCAAAAATAAACATACTTAGTAAATATTTAATAGGAACGACAACTGACTGATTAGTTTATTAAAACAATTGAATTCCCCATACAAACAAAAACTGACAAAGATAAGTGCTTCTTAAGTTTGGGGGTGGGGGCTCGTGACGTCACGAGTATCAACTCCCGGACTTCTGAATCGCTTATCTTTGTTATTTACTTACCTACTTGAAAAATGAAAAAAATACGTGTCGAATATTTATTTGGTAACTAGCTTCTGCCCGCGACTTCGTCTGCGCACGATGAGTACTTCACACAATATCGTTATAAAATATAGCCTATATGTTATTCTGATGTATAAGCTATATTGTGGTAAAGTTTCATTCAAATCCATTCAGTAGTTTTTACGTGAAAGAGTAACAAACATCCATACATCCATACATCCATAGTTACAAACTTTCGCCTTTATAATAGTAGTAGGATGTACCTAAAAACAAATTCGATTCGTCACATATTTACTGTACTTATAGATAAAATATCCAATTATGCAATAAATAAGTAGGTATCTATACTTAGTGAAATTTTAGGTTGTCTTTATTTTTATTTCTAGTATTAGTTGTAAAACACTAAAGTTTACTGGTAGAGAATGTATCAAAGCATTTAGCACTTACAACTGCCATATTTCGTGCAATTAAATATAAATAAATGTCGTATTGCAATACTAAAATTCAATTTGATGAGCGTCCCCCAATATCGACAGTCAAAACGCAGGTCACGGGGTCACGAGGTCCGAGGGGCAATTTGTCGTGATGCTACAATACACGTTAGCACGACTCATTGTTAGGTATATAAGAGGACTATCCAATACTGAGCTATTAATTAGAAGCTACAAATGTAATAATTTCTGATGCCTTCGCGGTTATTATACATTGGAATGAAACAACTATATAAAAAAACGAATAAACGGATTTAACTCGCGTATTTTATTTTATGGATGACGTTTCGGAGCCCTTACAGATTTCATAATCCGTTAAAGTTGTTTCATTCCAATGTATAATAACCGCGAGAGCATTAGAAATTATTCTCCACATATTATTATATATATTAGTTGTATAACTAATAAACGGATTTAACTCGCGTATTTTATTTCATTGGCTGAATTTGACTGGCATTGTAATTGTTTGCATAACTAAATATAAATCACTTTAGCGTTAGACTATTGTCAGCTCAGTCGTGCTACGATTAAGGAAACTGTATAGGTTCCGAAACGTCAGCCAATAAAATAGAATATGCTAGTTAAATCCGTTTATAGTTGTTTCATTCCAACATGCAATAACCGCAAGTGCATCAGTAATTATTCTTCTGTAAAGTTTTGTAACATTATTTTGTTAAAGTATTTCTGTTATCGTTTTGAAGAAACGATCTCTTTGTATATAAGTTTATTTTTTTTTTTTATTAGGAGATATAGTTCATATATAACTATCTAAGTCAGAGGTTGCTGTTCGATTCCTGCTAACAATATCACGATCACTCGCGTATTTTATTTTATTGGCTGACGCTTCGGAATCTTTAGTTTCCATAATCGTAGCACGACTGAGCTTTAAGTCCATTTTAGCGTTAGACTATTTCATTCCAATATGTTACAGAACAATTTGTTACGTGTTCTGGAGTGGAGACCGCGTTTCGGCAAGCGTAGTGTAGGATGTCTTCAGGCAAGGTGGAGTGATGATTTGCGTAAGATGATTGCGAGCAGCCGAAGATCGAGCAAAGTGGCGTGCAATTGGAGAGGCCTTTGTCCAGCAGTGGACGACGATAGGCTGATGATGTGATGTTACAGAAAAAATAACGCGTGAGCGATTGCCTTATTGGATCGTTCACCTTAAGATTTCGACACTAGTCTTCTTTGCTAGACGATCCCTATACGTCTACGACTGGAGGTCGTGTGTTAAGATACTTTTTGTTAAAAGATCAGACATTAAGAGATTGCAACTCTTACGATCGATTTAACTATCGATTATAGAATGACGTGAACTTTTTTAAGTGTTTTATTTCGGTGCAGTTACAATCTTTGATTGAATTAATTTTAGCGCCTAGATAAACTAAATGGTCGCTTTGTACCACAGCATTTTGTTCATGAGTTTTGAGAATCATTCCTTTTTTTAAAAAACGTCTACTTGCTACGTTCTGTGAAGATTCTTAACTAAGTAGGTAGGTAATATGAGTTTTTTAAAAGATCTTAATGGACATACTTACTTATGGGTTTATTAGAATGTTAATAGAAAAATTCGGAAATTTTTGCATAAGTCCCAATTTATTTTTAGAGAAAACATAGCAAAAGAGGCTGTCTAGTAGCCAGTCGCCAACAATTGTTTTAGGTAATATTATTTAATTTAATTTTTATAACTTGTCTCGGTTTTCATCTTCGAAGTCGTTTTTAATTAACCAACTATATTTTCATACAGTTCCATTCATTGCCTCATAATAAAGTTATTAATTTGTTTAATTTCATTATTAGCTGAGCGTTTTATAAATAACTCGGTAATTGTGTTTGTATTATTGGATTTTTTAAATTTTTCTCATCGTACATCACTTGTTATTTGTCATGTGCAATGATTTATTATACACTTGTTCCATATATGAATGTAAACAGACAAAGACCATGTAAGTTAACATGTATTTTTTTCTCATACTGTTATGTAGTTGCGCTTATATCTATCCTTGGGGCATAGACAAGGTGCCAACGTTCAACGTTAACGTTAAGCGAAACGACCGAAATGTATGAGATTTGACATTCGCGAACGTTTGTGACGTACGTGACAGTCGTTCGCGGATGTCAAATAGCACACATTTTGGTGCCAACGTTTAGCGTTAACGTTGAAAGTTGGCACCTTGTGTACTCCCCCTTTTCTTGAATAGTATTCGTCGCTGCCTTACCTTTGTAGTTTTAAGTGAAAGAGTTATAGTGATTGATTATAAATTATTTATTTATACTTTATTGCACAAAACTTAACAGACATATTATGTGCATAAAAGGAGAACACAATGCCTTGACGCATTCTCTATCAATCAACCTTAGAGTCATAAAAAAAGCAGTTCGTACCTGTACGTAAGTGTCCGTACATGAAACCAATTAAGGACTAAAAACAACCTAAAAATACTATAAGACTATAATAATATAGGTAATATTGTCCATATTAATATAACATCGGTACATACAGTATATAACGTTTATTATTCTACAATAACGCTTTGTACAAAGTAGATAATAGGTACCTACTTAAGGAAATCGGTAACTATATACAATTCTTGTATTTCATCTCTAATTCTCATCATCGTATTTTACAATCATCCTGACAGAATGACGGTTATGTTGAATATAATCACAATTATTGAATCACCAAAATTGTTTAAATGTATAAAAGTCAAAATCAATCAATTTATACGACCTTGCCATAAACCGGATGAGATTGAAGTTTGTTGTAAATGTGAGAATCATCAAGTAATCTGACATTTGTTCATTGTTGTTACTAAATAAATTGCCTTACTGTTAACTCGATTGCATTCGTATTTTTTTATGATTATGATATAATTATGAATTTTTACCTTTACATGATAGATGTTAGAAGGAAGACCATCATTGCTGAGAAGATATGCCGCAAGAATTCTCATCAGAAAGTTAACAAAACAATAGGCATGACATTGGAACGAAACAACTATTATCGGATTTAACTCGCGTATTTCTATTTTATTTTATTTACTGACGTTTCCATAATCGTAGCACGGCCAGTGACGACGTGAGTCGTGTTACGAATATGGAAACTGTAAACAATCCAAAACGGCAGCAAGACGATTTTTTTGCCCATTAAGTAGATTACCAAAATTTTTAGACACGTATTTTTTTGTTTGCTTGAGATTCGATACATGCTTCTAATGTTCGGGAGAGGGGGCGCCTGACGTCACCTTATCCTCTTGGGGTTCAAAGTGATAATACTAGGACAAAATCAGTTTGCAGTGAAAGCCCAAGTATTTTAACAGAGACTTGGGGCAATGACCCACTGTGATAGTACTAGAACAAAATATTTACTGACACCTGGTATTTTTATATGACGTCATGAACTCTCACTCCCGAACCTTTGACGGACTCATCTTTGTCATTTATTGTTTGATTGATTGCACTATGAATCCTATGTAAAATCTGTTAGACGCTTAAAAAAAAAACAAAATATGTTGTACGACAATTTTACTTGAGCAAAATTTGAAAATGATTCCTTTAAGTGATGTACGATGAGAAAAATAAATCACTTTAGCGTTAGATTATTGTCAGCTCAGTCGTGCTACGATTATGGAAACTGTAAAGAATCCGAAACGTCAGCAAATAAAATAAAATAAAAATATGCGAGTTAAATCCGTTAATAGTTGTTTCATTCCCATTTGTAATAACCGCGAAGGCATCAGAAATTATAATTATTCCTTTACTAAATGCGCTAACGTTTTTACGCAACAAGTAAAACGAAGATTTAACTGTTCAAAGGCCATAGTTCAAATACAACTAAATAGATGATACTGAAATACCTACTAATACATGTTCAAAAACAATTTGCGTGCACTTCATCCTCAATTATGACCTCAAAACAATGATAAACAATCATTACAATACAAGTAAAATGATGTTAAAAGCGCCCTTGAAATCATAAGAACATCCATTGTCTACCTCCTATCTCAAAATATCGGAATAATCACTATTAAATTGTTTTGGTCGATTATTATGTATCTCCGTTCCTGTTATGATCGATCTTAATCATACATCTCCCTGGTATTTGCAAGTCGTGCCTCGTTGTATAGAATTATTATCTTTAGATATCTAGTAGTCTGGTCGAGAAAAATCGACCCAGTTGTCTTAAAAATAATTATGGGGATTGTTGCATTCGATTCAGAATTTAATTTCGAGAAGGGGTTTTTTTTTCCGCCATTGAAAATTGCAATTTCTATAAACAATAAACGTAGTGAATAAAAAGTAGTGTCCTATTTGTAGCTGTTACTCGGAAAATATTGAAGTAAGCTGAAATTTTAAAAAAGATTCTGCAAGAGGAGGAAATTTCAATAACAAATGTTCCAGCTCCGGAGTTGTAGCTCCATTATTTATAATTTTAATTTAACGTTGAAAATTGGGCTCCGCGCGGCCAATTCGGCGCCGCCGCTACACCGCGAAACAAGGTATCTAATAGAAAATAATTTATTTTAAACATTAAATATTAATTTATAAACCTAAATAAATTATAGTGTCACCTAGACAATTCCAATGTATACAGTAAATTTCTAAAAAACTAAATTAAGTCGAAGTTATTCCATTGTTAATGAAGTAATTTTTCGTGGAATTCATCTTACATAAAATCCGTTGTAAAAGTTGAAATAATCTTTCTAAAGTTGTTTTCTTTCTTGGAGATCTTTTTGAAGATATAGGTACTCAACAGGATTCCGTTATAAAAAATCATAGAAGTTATTTCATTTGATTATTATGATCTTTTAAAGAAGGCAAAAAAATGAAATTTCTCAAAAAATTGTTAAGTTTAAAAGTTCATAATAAAGAAATGAAATTATTTCTATGATTTTTAGGTATATACTTAAGGACTACGCGAAATTTCAGTACACAAACCCGTTACACAAGAAGCACAAAACAGGGCAGTAGATAAAAAACATTTATTAATTTTAACTGAATTAATTACACATATTTGTTATATTATTGTTGTAAAAGTAAAGTATTCTAAAACAGATTTTTTTTGTACTATTATACCTATACGACCTTACAATTTCTAATCGTTACCTTCTCGTTACCTTAGCGTTACAGTAACGATAAAAGTCTGCGTTAACTCTATGTTACTTATAGCAAGTTATAGCCCATTTCCACGGCCTTACCCAACTACCGTCACTCCGGTTTCAGTTCGTGTTGGAGTACTGATTCGACAGTAATAGTTCCCGTAGTCATTTATAGTTGGATAAGGAAGCTTCAATTTACCGGTCCAAATCAGAGTGTCATCCTGAAATTAAACATGGAGGTTAAAAACTACGCGAAATTAACATAAATTTATTGGAATATGACACTGGCTGAATAAACAAGTAAACTTGTTACATATCAAAGATCTACGTGTAAACACTCTTGTCACTTCAACATTACAAATAAAGAACATTGCGCTTGTATCTATACTAATATTATAAAGCTGAAGAGTTTGTTTGTTAGTTAGTTTGTTTGTTTGTTTGAACGCGCTAATCTCAGGAACTACTGGTTCGAATTCAAAAATTCTTTTTTTGTTGGATAGACCATTTATCGAGGAAGGCTTTAGGCTATATAACATCACGTTGCGACCAAATTACTATTCCACGGGGACGAAGTCGCGGGCCCAGCTAGTTATACATAATCCTAGTTATTCATCAAGCGCGGCCAAGTGCGAGTCGAACTCATGCACAAAGGGTACAGTAGGTACCATTATAAAAGCGAGAAAAAACACGTTTTGAGAGCTCTTTTCTATAGGTATTTATTTTATTCTGATTAGTATTTTGTTGTTATAGTCGCAAAAATTAAACTGGCTAACTGTCACGGGGCGTGAGGTACATTCTGATGACAGACTGAGCGACGGACGCACGAAGTCTTAGTAATCCCTACTAATATTATAAATACGAAAGTAACTCTGTCTGTCTGTCTGTCTGTTACGCTTTCACGCTAAAACTACTGGACCGATTTAAATGAAATTTGGTACAAAGAAAGTCTGGAACCTGAGAAAGGACATAGGCTTCCTTTTTTGGTTAAAAAGTAACCGAATGCAAAAAAGGAGGAGTTCCACGCGAAGCTAGTCTATTACTAAGACTAAGGCTTTATTACTAAGGCTATTACTAAGGCTTTACTAGGGCTCTAGCCCTGTTTACCCTTAGGGTACGGAATCGCATATACAAAATTAATGAAACCTGTAATGTCGATTAAGAAAAAAGCGATAACATCACATAAATTAAATTAAAATTTTGAGCACTTTTCATAGATTCCCTTCGTTTAGCAGTAATTTCTCAATATTTTGGTAATATTCCACCTATGTAAAATTCATACCTATGGAATTTTTAAGTGTTGCCATAATATAATTGAATTTAATTTCTTTTAGGTACACGTACCTTATACCATCTCAATATTTCTGTTCCATCTAGATCCTCAACTGCACAGGGTATCAACAATGGCGTTAATTTATCCTCTGGTACAGTTATCTTTAACTGCTGGAATATGTCTTTTGTGGTGTCGGGGAATTCTGAAAATGATTAACTTCTTTATCTCCTAATCGCGGAGTAAATTTTAATAGTTACATTTCATCAACAATAATGCTAAAGAATGTCACGTAATAATATACAACGCCTACATAAAAATAAAAGCAATTATATTTTAAGTAGGTTTGTTGCATTATTATTCAACCTAGGCGTATGTTCCTAAGTAAAATTCTGAACGTCATAAATTAGGAACTAAATAAAAGACCATAAAAATACAACGTGCTTGTAGGAAAAACTTAATGGCAGGTAAACAACCATAAGAAGTTTGTGTTCGATCGAACTTTTCTTAACCACTTTCCTATTAAAATTCTTTTGATCGCTAGTTATTAATAAACACCTATTTCAACCACCATTTCGATGCTAAAATAAAATAGTTGATTCTAGTTGAAAGTATATATTTAAAAGACTGACTTAATATTAAAACAAAACAATATGATGAAAAATCATAAACAATTAAAAAATATAAATTATATATGAAAAGGTTCGCCGACAACCTACTTTACTTTTCTCTGTGAACTAACCATTTTCTTCTCCACTGAATTATTTTTACTCACCCCGTAATATAATTCCGAATCTCTTATAATCGGGGGATGCAAATTTATTTTTCGCTTGGCATAAGTAATCTCCGCGTAAATTTTCAGTAAGGTTTTTGATAACCAAGTCATTGCCAATAAAATCGAAATGTTTAGATTCTGTAAAAAAAAATACAATGCGAAGTATAGGCATTCATATACAACAGGAATAACTCGCGTACGTATATTAATTTCATACCAACGTTTGGGAAACTTCACAGTTCCCATATTCGTTACCGAATGAGCCGACTATCTAACACTTACTTTTGAGCACAAATCCTTTGAATAGCCACGTTATAGTGGGTTCAGGGTTGCCGGTAGCCTCACAGGGTATGACTAATGTATCTCCAGCAACTACAGTAAAATCCTTTGAAGCAGTTTTTATTGTAGGTGGACCTGGAATTAATTTCAAAATGAATAAATTGTGTACAGCTTTCGGCTCTATGCAGGTTTTGGGCTCAAACAAAAGAAAACAAATGAAAATCTACAGTCGCGTAGTTTTTTCTTAAACCTTCTGGCCTTTACAATCTGTAGTCTTATTTTACTTGTGCTGGCATACCTGGAACCTGGTACCCACTTTGAATACAATACAATTCGTTGAGCAATCATATCTGAAGTAGATTCAGATTTCTAAAAAGTTTCAAGTATAATTATCTACTGAAAGAAAAAGGTTACCCTCAATGAAGACCTCGTAAGATATTTGATCCGTGGTAATATTGTTGCTAGCTGTACAGGTGTAAATACCTTTATGGTCTAATCGTGCTTGCTTTATTTTCAAATTGCCTTTAGAGCTGAAAATAATATTAAAAAACCGTGTAATTAATTTAAGAAAACGACTGTAATATTGGCAATCTTGATTCTAATGCTTTCGCGGTTATTAGGTACACATTGTAATGAAACAACTACCTAAACGGAACTAAATAACTATAACAGGGTTAATGAATTTATATGGTAACATTTCAAAAACTAAAGTGATTTTACATTATAGTTATAACGTGTTACACGTGTGTTGTGCTGTTGTGCATTACACAGTGTTAGAGTATGGTCAGCTCTTTCTACGAATATGGAAATGTATTTCGTAACATAAGCATAGAAATTAATACGCGAGTTAGATCCGCTATAACTGTTGAATCCCAATAGGTTAAAAACAAATAACATAAGATTAAAAAAAAACCTCACTCTGTAGGTTTCATGGTTTTAGGTTTTGAGGCACTGTTTGTAAAAGTCCAAGATATATTTGGTTTAGGGAGTCCGTGTGCATTGCAATTCAGGGTAAAACTACTATCCACTGTTACTGTACGCTTCTTATTGCGGGGAATATCAATTTTGACTGGAACTGAAAATAATAATCGTTTGATCAAAGATCTGTAAACTAGAATCGTGCGTAGTAGGTAAGTAAGAAACAAGTTGCTCATTAAGAACTTCCAAACGACACATTGCCGGTCGAGCGGTCGAGTCGAAGTTCTTATCTACCCACAAAATATTAGTATAAAAATATATGTATAGGTATATATTTAATTTTGCATGTTATTTACATTTTATAATACTTAAGTTTCTCATATAAGGGAATTGAAATAATAATCTTAAACCACAATAATAATATACATAATAATATCTATGGACAATTCACATTCATCTTTTTTTCTGATTAACGGTTGCAGAGGCCGTTACTGCTCCACCAAACAAGTGGGGTACACTCCCTTACACATCGATTGATCTCGCCCCAAACTAAACAACGCTTCTACTATGGGTGCTAGACTACGGATAAACATTTATAAGTACATAATACCGAATAGGCATATAAGACATCCAAGACCGAGGCAAAAAGTAGTACTTATTTAATATTAAATAAAAGCTCTTTCTGAAGGGGTTAAAAAATAATTAATACCTTTTGTCTCTGGTATAATTGGAACCAAACTCCGCCTCACGATGTCGTGACCTTCCCTGCTCTTGCCTTTAATCTATAAAAAAATATATATATCGCACCCCTAGATCTAAAGGGAGCTAACTCAAAAAAAGTAACTTTTTCGGGAGAGGCGAAATTGTTGTAAGGAATCGGATCCTTTTTTTAGCGTGTGTTTAATTTAAATCTTCAGATTTTTGAGTTAGCTCCCTTTAGATCTAGGTGTGCGATATAGTTAGTGATTTAGATAGGTACCATTACGAAACGTTATTTTAATCGGGGGATAAACGTACCAATATTTTAAAAGTCTCATTTGGTAAGAGTGTGGCATCGGTTACGTAAAATGGTTCTGATGTCTCCACAAGTTGTGGTGAAAATTCAGCGAACACCATTTCAGTATCCACGGAGACAATAAGAATACTTTTCAAATCGAATTCGGTGTCTGTTGATACCTTAATTGATACATGCAATTTACAGTCTGTGAAAAAAATTAACTAAGAATTAATTGAAGTGTTATTGGAGTAAACGTGTTCTGGAGTGGAGACCGCGTCTCGGCAAGCGTAGAGGACGTCCTCAGGTAATGTGGAGTGACGATTTGCGTAAGATGGCTGGCAGGAGCTGGATGCAAGCAGCCGAAAATCGAGCAAAGTGGTGTGCAATTGGAGAGGCCTATGTCCAGCGTCAGTTCAGTCCACGACGATAGGCTGATGATGTGATGATGTGATGATGTGATGTTATTATTATATAACTTGTTTTGTTCATTTTGTTAAATTTCCATAGAGTATGTACCCACTTAAAACAGTCATAGATCAACGTCATAGATAGATTAGATTTACGTCACTTAAAACATCTAGATTTGTAAATGTAACAATTTGTATGAGAATGTGACAACATTGTTGAAATTGACATTCTTCTTTGCTACACGTATACTTACGCCTTTGAACGTGTTATTTTAACATAATTGCTTACCTATTCTAGGATGCAAGATAGTTTCTTCAAAAGCAGTCGGTCTCAAACGAGAGAAACCGTGATCAAACATTATGCTTGTTTCAGCTGAGACCACGACGTACGCTGTGGGTGCGGTACTTTGTACCGATATTTCATACAGAGATTTACTTAAGTCTATACCGACAATCTAAAATCAGAAACATAATTTATTATACTCGAGCATCTTATCTGTCTCCACACATGTACGTTTCAGTTGTTACCACTTTCAACCCTAACATAGCTATGTGAACTTTCGGCATGGCACCGTGTTTACATGCTTAGAAGTAATTACATATGTCGATGAAACTGGTTTTCATCTTCTTTCTTCGTTATTGTCATGCTAAACCACATCTTACGTGTACGGGCGAAAAGAGGTGCGACGAATTAACAAAACCCGCTGCAATATGGCCAATAACTACCTTTACCACCTCGCTTATGCCCGGGCTACACGAGGCTGGTTTTTCGAGCTAGGATAGCAAGTAAGTTTTTTACAAAACTGTCTTGGCTTCCTGACCTAACTTGAAGCATGCTAGTTCTGTTTACATGAGGCTAGATTTTTTTAAGCTAGTATTTACTGGAGTGATCAGGTGACCACACGAATAAAATGAAATGCATACAAAAAAAAAACAATCCGTTTAAAACAGGCATTACGCCACTTGGTAAGGGTTGTCTGTGTGTTCTGTGGTTGGTTCAAATCACCAGTCGATATTATCGACATCGACTTGATTGTTACGATGTGTCGATAAATATTTTTAGGGATAAACAAGTTTATGTTAATTTTAGTCATGTTATATCACATTGTCAAGTAAACGTTTTTTTAAACTTCACTGATTCAGTGTTATTGGTATCAGAACTTTTAGAATGAACTTCGGAACTCAACTATAAATAAATTAGAGATTTAAAAAAAATTAATGTTAGGACCGACATAAGTATAATTGTAATCTATGTTGATAAGAATTTAGCAAGAATTTTTCCCACCTTAGTATCTTCTAGGTTAGTTAAGTAATTAATAGCTAATTCATTTCCTTTCGTATCTTTTACTTGTATTGAGGGGTTTTTTCCTGTAAGAGATATAACGAGATCTGCTGTATTAGCATCGATTCGAACCTGAAATTAAAGGTCCTTAAATAGAGATTTGTATAAAATCAGTATTGTTTTTAAGACGTTCTGAATCTATTAAACAATCAGGGGATTGTTAATAAATATGTAAATATTGTTACGCGCTAGGGTAACGGATTGGGTAAAATAAACACCTTCGTTAGTTTAACTAACTTTAATACGCGATTAAGAGTACAGGTTTACCACAGTCTTCAAATCACACACTCACTAACACTATTTCACGTACGTCACCAACGCAGTTCACTATACTCAACCGTACGTTACACTGTACAACGCACTATACCGTTCAACTCACTATACTGTACAACTCACTATCCCGTACAACTCACTATCCCGTACAACTCACTATCCCGTACAACTCACTATACCGTACAACTCACTATACCGTACTACTCACTATACCGTACAATTCACTATTCACTTCACTATTTCTCTCTTCCGGATCCTCCTCTTCCGAGCTCCTTAACTGAACTGCCGTGGACCGCCAAGCGGTCGCCTTTTATACACACACGCGCCGAGCCGATATTCTCGTACCTTCCATTCTCGATATTTCGCTACTCGCGACTCCTAACGCCATCTAGCGCCGAGTGGCGTACTCGCTTGGTTACGCGGCATCTTTTAAACACCGCGAACGTTCCAGAGCCTCAGAGTAGTGGTGTGCGATTCGTCGATCTCCGTTCTAGTAGGAATGTACTTTCTGCGCGCGTCTAGACGTTTCGTTAAACGTCATCTGCGCAACACTACCCCCCTCTAAGTTATGCTCGTCCCGAGCATCATTATCCCCGTAATATCGTGTTAGCCTGTCGACATGAACAACCTTCGCTGGACTAGGTGAAGAACAACGAATCCGGTAAGTTATGTCGGCCTCACGATCGTTACGTGTCTTCATGCGCTCACTCGCTTTTAACTCGACTTCTCTAACTTGTGAGTAGACCCCCAACATTTTCCTTCTGAGACCCTTTGCCTCTGTATCCTTGCCCTGTAGCTTGATGCCCATTAATCTTTGTGTCCTTGGAGGTAGTATGGTATCGTTCCTACAATGTCCATCCTCAATAGTGACTTCGTTATTGTCACATTTCAAAACACCATTCACAACGTCAATAATACACCGATGATTCTTCAGAAAATCTAATCCGATGACACAATCATCCAAAATGTCAGCAATCACCGCTTTCTGGATATACAGTCTCTCACCAATCCTTATTGCCACTTCCCTCTCATCTCTCACAGGTATACGCTGCCCGGTAGCAGTCAACAGCTGAAAGTTACTTCTTCGATTCTCTCCATGCTTGCCAACACTGCGCAACAGTCCTGAACGTACAACTGTTCGCGAAGCCCCGGTATCCACTGTCAAACGACACATTTGTCCATTAACTGTCCCTTTCACAACAAGACTATCACCGTTTCTCGCTAACCTTTGAGTAATCCCCGTTAACTTTGGACACCTGATCCGGAAATGTCCACGCTCTCCACAGCTATAACACCTTGGACCGAAGAAACGCCTCGGTTCCTCCACAGTAGCCACTACCTTCCTTATACGATGGCTATCCATATCTTGACGAACTGCCTCTTGTTTAACCTCTTCCGTAACGTTTAACTTTGGACATCTAACCCGAAAATGTCCACGTTCCCCATAACTATAACATCTAGGACCAAACAAACGTCTCGGTTCTTCCACAGTAGCCACAACTTCCCTTACACGATGGCTACTAAGATCTCGACGAACGGCCTCCAATTCCAACGCGTGCGCGAGAGCCTTCTTCAGAAGCGAATGATGTCCCAGCCGTACCGCAGCTCTAACCTCGCCGTCCCGTATTCCGTCAACAAACGTCTCCACCAGTATGTTCTCTATATCTGAACGTCCCTGATAAGCCTTTCGAACCAGCTTCTCTACTTCGATAGCCCATTGCTGAAGACTTTCATTAAGGCGTTGTTTACGGTCCTTAAGCTGGGCTCGATAAGCATGTTCCAAATGCTTATCCCCATACCTAGTCTCCAGTGCATCCAACAATCGCTTATAAGTAACCTCTGGCCCGATTGCTTCCAGTACACTCAAAGCTTGATCACGGAGGCTAACTGTCAACGCCGTCGCTGCCTGCTCGTCATTCCATCCGTTCATCTTGACCACTTGCTCGAACTGCAGTCTATATGCCGGCCATGACGAGTTTCCGTCGAAACGTGGTACTTTAAATTTCTCCCCTGACGGAACCACAGCACCTGACGCGACGCCCTTCACCCTGATATTAGCTATCTCGTTCTTCACAGCTGCTAACTCCAAGTCATGTCTTTCAACAGCATTATTCAAGCTGGTAACATGTCTCTCGAGCTCTTCAAACCGACCATGAACCTTTTCCAACTGTTCATTTATGGCCCTCGTTACGTCCTTAATGACAAGCTTGAATTGCTGTTCTTGACGTAGAATTTGCTGTTCTCGATCATACGCCAATTGCTTCTGTAGACTTTGAGCCTGCTGTTCAACTAACAATTTTAAAGCAGAAATCATCTCAATCAACTCCCCTCGGCCCTTGTCCGCTCCTTTTTCTACCTCCACTGGTCCTCTATACTCGGCGGTAACCGCTGTACCGTCCCCTTCCTCCGAAGTACCAGCCTCTGCCTGACTACAGGTCCTGGCCCCTGATTTGTTTTCGCGTTCCATTAACGGCATTTTTTTAACGCCCAATCCCACTTCTGACACCAAATGTTACGCGCTAGGGTAACGGATTGGGTAAAATAAACACCTTCGTTAGTTTAACTAACTTTAATACGCGATTAAGAGTACAGGTTTACCACAGTCTTCAAATCACACACTCACTAACACTATTTCACGTACGTCACCAACGCAGTTCACTATACTCAACCGTACGTTACACTGTACAACGCACTATACCGTTCAACTCACTATACTGTACAACTCACTATCCCGTACAACTCACTATCCCGTACAACTCACTATCCCGTACAACTCACTATACCGTACAACTCACTATACCGTACTACTCACTATACCGTACAATTCACTATTCACTTCACTATTTCTCTCTTCCGGATCCTCCTCTTCCGAGCTCCTTAACTGAACTGCCGTGGACCGCCAAGCGGTCGCCTTTTATACACACACGCGCCGAGCCGATATTCTCGTACCTTCCATTCTCGATATTTCGCTACTCGCGACTCCTAACGCCATCTAGCGCCGAGTGGCGTACTCGCTTGGTTACGCGGCATCTTTTAAACACCGCGAACGTTCCAGAGCCTCAGAGTAGTGGTGTGCGATTCGTCGATCTCCGTTCTAGTAGGAATGTACTTTCTGCGCGCGTCTAGACGTTTCGTTAAACGTCATCTGCGCAACAATATATTTTCTCTTGAGCTACAGAGTATTGAAGATCACCACGATGTATTTTCTATAAAATATATATTATTGTATATGATATATATGAAACCGTCGTCGTTTACTTGTGGCGTCGTATTAGTCTTCAGTATAGACATTTAATTACAAATAAAATAAGTACTTACAATAAAAGTGTCCGATATATTAAATTGTATATAAGTAATCACATCTTTCCTGATTTGTGCATTACGTAATATATATTGGTGTAACTGAAAGTAAGGCAAGTAAATAAAATAAAATTACTTAATGATAACTGTACAACAATTTTAAATTTAGTGCTTTATAAAATATCATAATAATAAGTTATATGCGTGGATAATTTTGATCAATTGATATAGTCCGAAATTAAGCGAAACGAGCAAACAGAAAAAAGTAAGTAAATACATACAACATCCAAGACAAAATAAATTATTGTGTTCATCATACCATCATCTACCTCTAGCAGGATTTGAATCTGCAACCACAGTTTTTTTAATCAGAGGCTTTGACCAACAAGCAAGCCTTTGTCACGATATTCAAATTTTGATTACCTTCTTTGTACCGGCCAAAAATTGGATTGATGATATCAATAATTTTATTCAATACTCTTAATTAAATGATAATGATGTTGATACTAAACAAACAGAACGAATCAAAACCCCAGAAACGTTTAGGTTTATTTTAATAAATATAATTAGTCTAGTTTTAATTAGTAACCTTGTCTATTTCCTTTGCTTTAATATTAAATACTTCACCAAAAGTAGATTTTGCAATCGGTTGATAAAATGTATCCTTTATTACATCGTAATTGCAATCGATCAGAACGAAATTTATCTGAAACCAAATATTATGGATTTTTTATAACTTTTCATTATTTCATAGTACATAGCAATCCTGTAGGTTTTTAGTAAGGAATATTATTATTAAAGCGCAGTTGATCAGTTGATTGGCTTCATAGACCTATTATATTTATTTATTACTTTTTATGAAAAATAAGTCACACAAAGCAAGTAAGACTATGTAAGACATTATCTTTTTTAACATTTAAGAAATGTATTTACAATAATTGTCATTTAATAAAATATTAAGTAAATTAATTTTACCTGACTTCCCATTTTTTGACTAAGATCTAATATTTCATCGGTATATTTTGTTTGAGTTTCCATCATATCAGTAAATGCATATATAGTTGAATATTTCCGACTTTCTCTTATTGCAACTTTAATATTTTTACCGATATCCTCACTGCCACAAGTTGAGCCCAATTTGCTGAGTTGGTTTTGAAAAACCGTGGAACTATTAGTTCTTACAAGAATATTATCTAAAAAAAAATTGGAAGTGTTCAACTGGTCAACTCAGTCTGCTACGAATGTGGGAATTATAATGTTCCAAAACATCAATCAAATTATAAAATTTGCACGAGAGTTTCATCGTAGGTAACTGTTTTATTCCAATGTGATATGACTGCGAAACTATCAAAAATTATATTCAAATTAACACTTTTGTCTCAATCTCATAAGCTGTACAAGTTGTATAAGAGCGGAAGCACTCTCCCAAAAAGCAAAATAAGTACCGATAAAACAAAAATAAACGTTCTCAAGACTACATTTATTTTCCCTATTAAACAAGAATTTGGGCGCAGATACAGAAGTATTTATTCCTATATCTAGTCGTAACTTAAAATTAACATATATATTATAACATACATTTATAATAAAATACTTGTTAAATGAATATACCACAATATGTACCTTTTTAAGAATGTTATTAGTAATTCCAGACTTTTTTTAAATTACTTTTTTGTATGGTGGCTCTTATACAGATTTTTAGATTAACTATAATGTTATCTAAACTCCGAAAGGAGTAAAGCAAGAAGATTGAAAGATGTTATGATAAAGTAGGTATAGTGAAAATACATCATAATATTACCTGGAATGGAGCTACATTCATTCATAGTCACTAGCAGATATTCTTCAACATACGATGCCTTAGACTTAGAGACATCATTGAAAACATTTATCAGAGCCTTTTGAATGTAGTAAAAGTTGCTACTCATAGACGAGGATTCATCTAACACAAAAGTCAGACTACTTTTTGGCCCACTATATCCATAAACAAAGTAAATACTTTGGATGAAAATAAAAGTAAACACATAATAATAATAGGTGTTTTTATGAACCATTTTGTCAGAGTACCGCGAGCTGACTGACTCGTTTTGAAAAGATAATTTTACACTACAATGTTATATCACTTAAACACAGGAAAATTAAAATATTTTGAATCGGTGCTATATTTATAAATTTATTGTTTACTCACAAATTTGTCAAGTGTTAAAAAAGGATGGCGTAATATACTTCATGTACTTTATTGTGTTGACAACCGATACATTATTTAAAGAAGGAAAATTTATACTTATTCTGAATTAAGTAAATCAATTTATATACACAAAATATTCGTACCAAAAACCGATTGCTGATCTTACATTTTTTGTATGAGCAGTAACGGACTAAGTTGTCGTCAGCCGACCATTTCGAGGGTATGAAATACCTACACCGAAAAATATTTGTTTGATAATAATTATTTGTTTTGATGCAACGACTTACTCTGCTTGTATATGTTGTCAGAATGAGGGCCACCGCGTGTCAGAAATCCGCTAGATGCGCTAGTGTAGAATGAGGTCCAGCTGTCATGTACCATCAATCACAGGCCAGTAGCTTGCCTCTCATTGGTGAAACATGACAGCTAGACCTCATTCTACACTAGCGCATCTAGCGGATTTCTGACACGCGGTGGCCCTCATTAATCGAGTTTAAATATTATATTAGCTAATGGCACTGTTAGAACAGGTACCTACTCGTGAAATCACCCATAAAACATAATAATATATTTAGGGTATATTTGAGTAGGTATAATTACTAAACAAAGTACCTATAAATGTAAGAGTGATAAAGGTAAGTATGTAATCAATTCGGTAAAACACCATTTTATCACTTGACTATCAACCAAAAACAATATCATAAAGTTTGTTCGGCTTGTATGTTGTTTCTTAGGAAGAAGCCTATCTTGTTCTTATACTGTTAGTGTTTTAGGTAATAAAATATTTAGTAAGAATAAGAATAAGAAACGTTTATTTAGTGCTATAAAACAAACATAGGTACATCTTTCAATTTACATACAAAGAAAAGACGTAGATACTGTCGACATTGTAAGAGATGTGAATAGGACAGCACCAAAAGGGCGACCAGCTCAGCATAATGCTGCAACTTATAGTCACAGCGCTGTTTTTCAGCTGGACCCGAAAGTACCCACCAATATTTTTATTTAAGTAATGCAGTGTATCCAGAATGGCGACTTTATTACAGTTATTATAAATCAGAATTGGAGCATCATATTATTGTGACAAGGGAGCCTAGACAAGGTGGAAATGTTCAACGTTAACGTTAAACGTTAACACCAAAATGTATGGAATAATTGACATCCGCGAACGACTGTCACGTACGTCACAAACGATCGCGGATGTCAAATCCCATACATTTTGGTCGTTTCGTTTAACGTTAACGTTGAACGTTGGCACCTTGTCAATTCCCTAATTCTTAAGAATACTAACGACAATTTGTACCCGTGTATGTCACGTTTAATTAAGGTATTTTTAAAATAATTGGTTACATTTAACGTAATGACCTTTATTAAACATTTAGTTTGCGTTTGATTAATTTAGTTATTCGGTACGGTTAATGCGGTAACTTTTCCTGTTTGTGGAAGATAAATTCTCTGAACTAAGCTCATTGCCTCTATATTTAGCAAATATTATTGTGATATTTTTGTGATTGTCCTCTTTATAGCAATACTATTAATAAAAAATAATTAGAATATAAAAATAGGCAGTATTTTTTTGTTCTTAATTAGAGAATGATTTTTTTAATTTATTTTAATTAGATTATTAACTCAGTGCCTTTTGAATGACTCTAAGCCTTATTATGAGGTATATTTACGTGAAACGTGGTTGCTCAATGCTCACAATGGACCTCATAAGGCTAAGTAAAGAAAAAGCAAAAAATAATAATCAAGATAAGCTAGAGCTTAATGAAGGAAAAACGGAAAGTAAAAAAATATTATTAAGTACCTACCAACCTAATAGACGGTCTCAGCAGATGTCTTCCTGCCCGACAAGGCAGAGGCATACTAATCAATTTCAATTTGCTAGTTGACATACCTAATAATATTTTTAAAAAGTTTTCTTAAATTTTCTCGGGTTCCTTTTTGTTTCTCCTGGTATCAACATTATTATCATTTATTTAAGAGTATTGAATAAAACCATCCATATAAAGACAATTTTGACTGGAAGGTACAAAGTAATCAAAAATTTAATACCATTACAGGGAAGCGAACGTTGCGGGTTCAATGTTAGTGTGATGAACTCGAGCATTTGTACCTGAGTCTTGGATATTATAGATCTATTTATAATTAAGTACGTTTTTCGTTCGCTAACCTAACCAACAACAACAACAAGCCTTTACAAATTCCATATTCGTAGCACGTCTGAGTTGACAATCTTATGTTAAAGAATTATTAAGATATCGAATCTGTTAAGGCTCCGAAACGTCAGTCAATAAAATAAAATACGCAAGTTAAATCCGTTTGAAGTTGAAACATTTCAATGTATAATAACCGCGAAGGCATCTGAAATTATTAGGTATCAGCAAAGATTATTTACCTGCGAAGATTTATTACAAATCTCAATATAAAGGACCTTCCATTTCAGGTTCGATCGATGTTAATACAGCACACCTCACTATATCTGTTATAAAAAACTCCTCTATGAAAGTAAAATATAGGTACTAAAAGAAATGAAATACCAATTAGTTACTTAGGTAACCTAAGAAATGGTAAAGGTAGCAATTGAATACTAAAATGGGAATTTTTTTGCTAATTCTCATCAAATTAATTATAGTTATAAATTGTATTAGGTAGTAATCAAGGGAGGAGGCATATTATGTAAGTAGATTTATAATTGTGGATATAATATTTAGGAAAATGATCATTTCTTTCTCTCCGATTATACGCAATACTTAACAAGGTCAATTGGAAGAGATCCCTTAAAGGGACAAGTTCGCCTTTGTACATTTATATTGTTTTCGCTTCTGTACTTGTTCTGTTGTTGTGAAATAAAAAATTCACATACGTACATACAATGTACGGACGTGTAAATAAAGTTCGAACCTTTAAAAAAAAACGGTTGCTTAAACTGTTTATGAAGACCAACGCCATGTTGATATTCAAATTAAAAAGAAATTACCTACTTCCCGGCCTAGGCCAGCAACGACACATTTCCCGGCGGGTTTTGACGCACATAAGGACGATATTTCATTGCATGTTTGAGAAAAATGTATTATTACAATGTGGCTATATTAAATATACTACATACCTTCGGATATCAGATCGCAACGCAGGCTTCGTCGATTATTGTTTTTATTATGAATTATTAATATGTTTACCAACCTTTGTTTTTTTTAGGTGAGTTAAGGCAGTCAATTCTATGTCCGTTTTTTTTACATCGTAAACTGTTATATTGGGATCGCTTCCAGTAAGAGATATTTTAACGCTGGACATTTCACCGTCGACTTGAATCTGAAAATAGTTACTCCAGATTATTTTTTTGTATCATTTATAAAAATCTAAATAACGGTTGCCAGGTCGCCAATCTTAATACAAGCCAGCCAGTTTCGCCGGACATTTGGGCAGAAAAGCCGGACTTTTAATAGATAAGACAAAAGAATTGTATGTAAAATCAAGGTTATTTGATTATTGTAAAAAGTCTAACAAAAGCCGGACACGGTTTGTTTTGGCCGGACACCGCCGGACACGCAATCAAAGAGCCTGCCTAAGTCCGGCGTTATCCGAACGCCTGGCAACGCTACATAATCGAATATTCATGACTTACGGTAAAATTTACGGATTTCGAAAATTGCCGGGCAGTGATTACATTTCTCCGACCTTGTACACTATATGATACATATTTCAGTATCTGCAAAAAATATAAACAATTAATATGGATTGTTAAATATAGAATTTCATCGTTGGTTGTGGAATTTTGGAATTTCTGGGCGATTATTCCGCCTGTTTCCCTATATAAGTAACATTATATATCGATACCTCTGGGCTCAAAGGGCGTAAGCGCCATTTTGGGGAAAATGAGTTTTGAATGCAGTCGTACTTAGTTTTTTTTTTCTCTATCGATCTGTATATTCAAAGTTTTCAAATTCGCAAAAAAATGGTGAATACGCCCCTAAAATTTTAGCTTGATTTGCAAAGATTTTGAACTTTTATGGTCGTATCGGAAATGTTTGTTATTAATGACAATAAATTTGGGTGTAAGCGACATTCGAAAAAACCATATGGCGTTTACGACCCCTGCCTGTTTTATATCATGAAAATAAATGACTTTTACACCCACAAATATTTATGTGTTATGGATTACAAAGACTCTTACGTCTACAAATATTTTCTATTTTTATAGTTAATGGACTTACACCCCACAAGTTTTCCATAATTTATGGTATTACAGATAATATGTTAAATTGTACATATTACTAAATTAAAATTATGTAGTCGTATTTGCCGATATTACATAGAAAGGAATTAGAAATTAAGGTACCTATGGATTTATTGTATAGGTAATACTGTGGCTACTTTTATAGGTAGGTAGGTAATCTAAATTTATAGTTTTTTTAAATACTAACTATAAGTACTTACTGTATAAAACAAACCTAAGTTTTGTTATTTCTTATTAAACTCACGTCAAGTAAATACTGCTATATTTTAACTTATAAATACTAACTACCTTGGTCATCTTCTAACCATATTGTATGCTGTTACGTGGTTATAAAACTAACTCAAACCGTATGTCGAGGATAGTGGTTCTTAACCTATTTAGGTCCTTTACCTAAAATGGGGTGGAATGGTAAAATCTGTGACCCCAGTTAGGTCTTATGACCTGACTAGGGTCACAGATTTTACCCGTCCACCCAACGAAAAACTCGCGTGATAGCCGGCGCTATGCTGCATTCAGACTTGTCACTTTGAAATTCGGCGTTCGAGACAACTAAATTTCGAAATAAATATTTTACCCCCGCGGGGTTAATTACCCCCAGGTTAAGAACCCAGGGTCTAGGAGAGCTGGAGTCCATTGCTACTTTAACAAGGTCCTTTACAATTAAAGATACTTATAGAAGATAGGCTTTGTTTTTAATCAATAAATAGGTACTTAATGACATTTTTGTATTGTATTTATGTATATGTTTATCCGTTGTCTAGTACCTACCTATAGTACTAGTGTCGTCGCGATTGACCTCCTTCGTTGACGCGGCCGGCTGACAGCGGACTGGCTACCGGGACATTTGAAGCTAGACTTGACGTACCTACTTAACAATTGAGACCGACGATAGGATGAGACTAGAGGTTTCTTATTCCGATAATAAAAAAAAAAGTGAAAAGTGCACAACTAGCTTTGCTTAGTTTGAGGTTTTTTCAAAGACAATTATTTGTATAGGCACTTAAATATGTTATAATGTTTTCTTATGGAAAGTACTTACGCACCTCATCGGTCTGGTAATATTGTATATTAAAAACTTGACCAAAAGTAGCTTCGGCAAGTTCTTGAAATAAACTATCGTTATGTCCACTACAACCACCACTCAACATAAAATTAATCTGAAACACAGTTAACATATACTATGTAGGTAAAAACAAATTGTTGAAACATTGGAATGAAACATTATAACGGATTTAACTCGCGTATTTTATTTTACCTTAACATTAGACTATCGTCAGTTCAGTCCTGCTACGAATATGGGAACTATAAAGATTTCAACACGTCAGCAAATAAAATAAAATACGCGTGTTAAATCCGTTATAGTATTTCATTCCAATGCGTATTAACCGCAAAGGCATTAGAATTTATCAAATTGTTGTAAATATTGAAAATAAAATAAAACAAATAAAGCCCTTTTTCGAAACTTCGTTTTAAAACTTTTTAGTCACTTATTTACTACTAGTCAATGAAGTTACCCCTGAAAACGAAACAACTTTCTCTAAATGTAAACATAATAGATATATAATATTATAATAAACGAACATAATTTAGCATTACTGAAAGCATTTTCAGAAGTCTCACTAAGTCAGGTGTCATGTTAGTCAGGTATACTAAAAAAATATAATAATACTAGGGAGTCTAGACAAGGTGCCAACGTTCAACGTTAACGCTGAACGCTGGTACCAAAATCTATAGGATTTGCCATCCGCGAACGACTGTCACGTACCTACGTCACAAACGTTCGTGGATGTCAAATCCCATACTTTTTGGTTGTTTCGTTTAACGTTAACGTTGAACGTTGGCACCTTGTCTACGCCCCCTTATCAGAATGAAGTAGAACGGTTTTTTAATAGTATCGAGAGCTATCAACCGTCGAGTCTTTTTTTGGTAGGTATGTATTTTAAAAACATAATCTGCTGCTTGCATAATAGGTACCTATATATTTTTTTAAGGTAAAATGCTATCTTTGAAGCAATTATACTTAACTCGCGTATTTTATTTTATTTGCTGACGTTTCTAAACCTTTATAGGTAGATCTCATATTCGTAGTCGACTAACACTAATCAAACACATGATCGTTTTCATTCCCATGTTTAATAACTGTGAAAGCATCATAAATTATTAAGAATTATGATCTAAATAGAGTAGATATGTATGTCAATAGAAGTTTTATTTTCATTTAATATCCTAGCACTTAACAATATGATGACACTTGATTTGCAAACTTCACTCAGATAACATAATCTTGGAAAGGTAAGTATAAGTTCTTAAGAACTTACCTGATTTCTTTTTGCTTGACTGAGGTCCAATAGAGTATCAAAATGTTCGTATCCTCGCTCTGACCCGTCAGTGAACACATACAGGGTGGAATATTTTTGGCTTACATTTAACGCGAGCTCAATACTTCTCATAATCGGTTCCGTACAATCGCCATTACATAAAACAACTTCAATTTTGTCGAGTCTGTACTTAAAATCTTCGGTTTTGTTTGTTTTTATAAGGACCATTTCTGTAAAAAAACATTAAAGATACAAAATCGTAGGTACAATAGCTTTCAATGAGTGCGTTTTCAATTTTAAACCACATACCTAATAACGATATAAATATTATTATGACACATAAAATGATAAAAAAATATGTACCTTAATGAATTAAGAAATAATGTATATAGGTAGGTACGTTGCACGTCCGTTTTTGAGTAACAGACATTCATAATTTTGTGCATCTACCAAATGCACTAACTTAGACAATGATAAGGGTTCTTACTTTTATTCAGGGATACGGAATTTAAACAGTTTTAATTAATTACCTAAGGGTTCTTCATAACAGTTGTTCATATCCACCAAAATATACTCTATAGTATCCAGCTGTGTAGCAGGCAGATGTTTTTTGATTACATCAAGTTCCTCTTCCATACTCTTACTGCTATCGATCACAAAAGTTATGCCTCTTTGCGGAGTATACCCTTGAATAAAAGTTATGGATTGAACGGAAAAAAATAAAATGACGTGACATATTCTTGAATTAGCCATATTGGAACACACTGGATGTTAAACTAACAAATCTATTGAAAGTTATTTTAATATATTAACAGAAACTTTGGTATCAATCGATACCTTTTGCGTTTTAGATCCTGTAACTACGGTTTGGTGAGCTGCTCTCACATAACGAACTGGAAAGGGACAGAGCTGCTGTTATCAATTTAGATACAGGAAACTTAAATTTACCCTAACACTAATCAGTAGATTATATAAATTTATCCTTATTACTACTATTTGTTAAAAACGAAGGTAAATGATATTGAATAAATATATTTTTCTGTCCTCCGGCCAGGCTGCGCTAAATGAAATTGCCGCTTTCTGGCTTCGTCGAACAGAAAAATAGTATACTGACCTCGGCCAGTAAAATAAAAAAGCCTCAGATCACATTTTTGTCAACCTCGGCTTACATGTAATGAAATGGTATTATATTGATATTGTAATCTTGCTGTTGTTTGACATAAGTCAAGTGACATTGTATGAATTTTGAGAAAAAAATCCAATAAACAATAAACATTTTTGGTTATTTACTTTATGAACAAGGAAAAAAAAAACTTCATAATCCTTATTTTATTTTATTGGCTGACGTTTCGGAGCCTTTACAAATTCCATAATCCTAGCACGACTGAGCTGACAATAATCTTATGTTAAAGTTGTTTCATTCGAATGTGCATAATAACCGCGCATCAAAAATGATTAAGTAAGTAGGTACTTACTACGTGAATAGTTTCGTAAACTTTTTAAACTTTTCTTAGGTAAGTACTTACTTAAAAACCTTTTCCTGACTATAACAAACACAACAAAAAATAACTAGTCTAAGTGTAGATTTTAATATTAATCTATACTAATATTATAAAGAGGAAAGATTTGTATTTTTGTATTTTTGTATTTTTGTATGTTTGTAATGAATAGGCTCCGAAACTACTGGACCGATTTCAAAAATTCTTTCACCTTTGGAAAGCTACATTATCCCCGAGTAACATAGGCTATATAATATCACGCTAGGTCTTATAGTTGCGGAGCAGTAACCGAAAATGTTTCAAAAACGGGGGAAAAGTATCGTTTCTGAGGCCTTCTGTGGCGTGCGCTGAGCATATAGTTAAAGTTATACAAAAATGCTTTATGGGTGAATTGTTCATCTTAACATTATCTTTAAAAAAGTCCGCGAGAACATATGTCTATCTTTTATAGTTTACCCATAACAATCGTTTTAATGATTTAGATGTTTGCTCCAAAGTAATGTCATATATAAAACGTAAAACTATGAAAAAAATCTTAAGTCCCCCCGTGCGAAGCCGGGACGGGCCGCTATTAGAAATAAGTCTACGGAGAAAATTCGAAAATTGCAAAAACCGCTTAAATCTTTCACTGATGAGAGGTTGTCAACCTACAAATATTCGTATTAAGTATTCTTCTGATACAATTAGATTTACAGTAAAAAATTAAGTAGGTATAGGATGATTTTGATTTATTTGCAGGTTCCTCGGTATTGGTTATAAACAGAGGTTATTTTAAATTCGATGGGACTCGTAACTAAGTAGGTATAGGTACTTAATAAGATTCATTGAAGTCACAAAACTAGATATGGGGTAAATAATATGCTATTTCGATTTTCTTTCTTAACCTCTTTTACAGACCTGAAATAATCTTTGGGTACTAGCACAAAATTTTCCTTTAATTGAATCATACAAAACATGTTAAATAGGTACGTATATAGTATGAGTATACCTACTTAGTATTGGTATTGGTGGTAAGCTCGTTTTCCGCACTTGATCGGCAGGTAATTTTATTTTGTACTTGATCAGGTACTACTTACTTAAGATAATAATATAATATTTTTGGTGGGGCAGCTGATAAAAAACGTAGGTATTTCAGAATGTAGGTGGCTAGGCATCGGTCGCCAAGACTTTTTAAGTGGTAAACTATGACAGAAATGAAATGTGGTAGGTAGGTATACAATTATACATTTAATTTCTGTCGGTTCATATATTATAAGATTATTTTTTGCCAATCATTCGAAATTATCCCAGGGCTTGTCAAAATAATCTGTGCTTGAAAAAGGGAAAACATAAAAATGTATCTTTCAAACACGCGTATTTTCTCTTTTAAATAAGAAATAAGTAATATTAGGAAGCTTTAAATAAAATTAAATATTTAATCAAATTAACGGAAAATGAATTTATTATGTACGATTTTTATTTCCTAAAACAAATGTAAGTACTTCAAATTTCCCAAAAATATGTCTAAATTACCCCAAAGCGCTTTAAGAAATTGAAACTGAAAAATGATTTATAAAACAAATTACATATATTTGGTATTATTTTATAGATGTAACAGATAACTTCTAAAACTCTTTTTAAGTTTATTTCATTTCAAAGAAAATAATTTTGCTTTGTGACCCGAGAGAATTTGTTAGGTAGGTACTGAACATTCATAATATGTCTTGTTACTTTGAACTCGATCGATTTCAAGAACACTGACGTAATCATAATTATTATGGAAGTTTTTTTGGAGAAACCTGAAAATCAATGTGATTAAATACAACATAGGCACTACCAACTATAAATGTACCCATGTCTATCATTATCTTAGGATTATTAGATAAATAACTTATTGTCGGTCACCGTAAACCAATCGAAAATAGTGGAACGAATAAAAAATTTGTATACCTATACATGACATTCTTTTAAGTAGATCTTTATAATTTTGTCATATGGACACCACATTTATGTTCGCTATTAATTAACGGGTAAATACGCTTAAACATAATTACTTTACATAAAAAAGGGAGGCACATCTGCTTTAAAAAATGATTCCAATTGAAGTGGGAATTCCCGTTTATCTCATAACTAGCCGTGCCCGCGATTTCATCCGCGTGGAATAGTTAATTATAGTCATATAATAAATTTCCCCGTTTTTACACATTTTCCACTGTTTCTTCGCTCCTATTGGTCGCAGCGTGATGTTATATAGCCTAAAGCCTTCCTCGATGAATGGTCTATCCAACAAAAAAAGATTTTTTTCAATTCGAACTAGTAGTTCCTGAGATTAGCGCGTTCAAACAAACAAACAAACTCTTCAGCTTTATAATCTATTATATAATTATATAAAAATAAGTCGGGTTTTCCTCCCTGACGCTATAACTCCAGAACGCACGAACCGATTTGGTTAATTTTGGTCTTAAATTATTTGTGGAAGTCCAGGGAAGGTTTGTAGGTAGAAAATTTAAAAAACATCTTGAATAAGTGTACAATCAACATCTTTCTATACCCCATATACAAAGTGGTTGACGGTAAGTGACAGAAGACTTTGACAGATCTTTGACGAGACAATCGGACGGGCAGCGAGCCTATGATGAGTTGTCGTCGAGAAGAAATATTGACAACGGCTCCCGTTAAATTGTATATCGTTGCCGAGTGGCAACGAGTGTTGCCAATAAGGAGAAATTTCGTTGGCGACTTGATAAAATGTTGCCATGTTATGGATATCTGTCTTATCTATTTATTATAGTGTTGCAAGAAACTACTTACATTTATTACTTAAGTGTTAGGAAACATTGTTAACATTAAAAATAAATTTTATTTTAATAAAAATAAATCGGCCAAGGGCGTGTCGGACTCGCGCACCGACATTAATTGACGTGCTACTTATAATACGTTGTCGCCTTTAGACGACTAGTAAATGTCAAATTGCCTACATTTAAACGTCAAAAGTGGATACCTTGACGTTTGAAAGTGTTTATTAATCGTGAAAACAAAGAAAGTAAAATATTCAATATTGTTTATTTGACGAACTTTTAGTGATTTGCATGATATTCAATCAAATCCTATTTAAATACCCACCTACTTAACTACTTGTTTCCATTGAGTAAGATGATTAATACCTAGGTACTCTGTGAAAGAAAATTCACAGCAAGTGCCTATGCTTATAAACCACAAATAGGGAATATAATGGACAATTATTACCATGGAGTACATAGGTACGTTGAAAAATTGTTTTTATCTTTCATAATAATATTGTTAGCTGTTAATGATATTAAAATAAAATACTTAAGTAGTATTTGACTATTAGAACACGGGTGATAATTAATAAGTAGTACTTACTTATATCACACAAATTAAGTAACTACCTACTTGGGTAGGTCTGTACCTATATTTTAATGTTGTAATGCTTTAACTAAGTATTATTTTTAAAACATATAGGTATATTCCAATCAAGGTAATTAGGAAGGCAGGTAAGTATATACATATTATTATGAAAACATTGCCCATTTATTTTTCAGGAATAAAATACTAACCTAGATGACAGTAATAAAATGAACCCAGAAATATCTTTGAAAAAAATTGTATGTCAGCACTGAGCAGCCATCTAAATATTTTTACTAGCAGTATCTTTTAATTAACTCAGAGGATCTCAGAATTTAAGTAATTCCACTACTTTCGTTTAGGAAGTAATATTACCTACCTAGCATAATAATAACCAATCTAGTTTGTCTGGGATTATTATTGATCTAATTAAGTAAATGTTAAATTATATGTAAGAGAGATGCCAAATTGGATGGACATTAAGTATATAAAACAGGCTAATCGTGAAAACAAAGAAAGTAAAGCATTGATTTATATCACTTACTTCATTTAAATGAAAGATCAACCATATATTTCAAATTGAAATTTTATTAGAGCTACTATTTCAACATGCCTATTACTTATGCCTACATTGCGCTCTGTTTCTACATAAATGAAATCCCTAGCAATTTTGATTAACTAACACTATGTCCATAATAGAACTTAAATAAACTAATAAAATTGAACAAAATGGATGACATCTTGTCCCCTAAATTCCAATTACTTCATAGTCAATGTAATTCTTTTTCACTTTGATAATTTCAAATGTCACACAGTTAGCTAACAAAATGTTTACTTATAGGTAGCTGATGTCAATTGTACAATCTTGGAGTCAATGTAAGGTTCCCAGAAGAGTCCCCATGATGACGACGCATTTATATATATTTAATAACTCTGTTACTGAAATGGTAGCTCAGCTCAAGAGGCTCCATTAACAGTCAGATTGGGGTATACTTTATTCTGGGTTAGTAGATACCTACTTGTGTAAATAAATTTAAAACCTTATTAAAAATATAAAAGTATTTTAAACTATTTAATTATATTAATAAAAATATTTAATTATATTATTTACATAATATTTATGTTCAGTTTCTTCTAAAACCTGCATCTCTTCAAGAAAATCTCCTAATAAATATTTTAAAATTTGAATATTGTACAATTGCAGGTGTCAGAATCTGGGTAGGTATGAGCCGTGACTCATGACTCCGGTAGCAGAGGCAAGATACACCCACTGGCACGACAGTACCATAGAAGTAATTGAAAAAATATATTCACGACAATAACTTGCTGAAAAGAAAGCACATAGAAAGCGCTCGATCATTATAAATTATCATTATTTCACTTGATTATTTTGTTTAATTTAATACCCATGCAATGTATCTCCTTATAATTATCCTTGCTCAGGATGTAAACTTGTGTGTGCATACCCGCTGACTACTAGGTAGGGTTAGATTAAAAGGATTAAAACAGAAAACAGTTTATAAGTATTTATTAATTTAAATAACACCTTTAGACCATACATTAAGTCACCTACTTAGGTAGGTACTTACATATAGAATTTTATCAGTATTAAAATTAAATTATAAACTAGCTCGGTGAATTTGCACCTGCTCAAGAATGTGTGCTGTAGAACATTGACTTCAATGAGAACAAGCTCACACACAATTTGCAGTTTCATATTTATAGATAGTGTGTCCGTGGAACTGTCTTTGTTCGACTGTCTATCTCAGTTTCCTGGAGAGCTTTTGATAGCACCGATTTTCTTGCAGAGCAGTGAAGGTAGCACCAACATTGGAATCTGTTGACCAGAAAGTAGAATGACATAGTTTGGTTAACTCAATTTTTGATGCTTTCGGACAGACTGATTTAACTTGTGTATACATACTGATTTTGAAAACTTTACATTTCTCAAAAAGTCATAATTCTAATCTTGAATCACATTCATTCATATGGAAGTCCAAATAATCAGAATAATATATTATCTACATCCTGATATTCAATTATTTATTTAAAATTTAATTAATAGGTATTGATGAAATGCTTAATGACATAGCTACATACCATGTGCGCAGTAGTAGACACAGCACTGAGGAACTGAAGACGGCAGATGGAGTTATTTGAAGTGAAGCCCACTATACAGATGGTACACCATGCAATACCTGGAGAAGAAGAAGTGCAAGGGTTTGCAATTGCGGAAAGAGCAGCAAGAAAATGGGTGCAACATTGGCAGAGAAAATTAAACATAAATAAAATACAAACCAGTATTTCAGTTGCGATCAGTGCATGTAGTTGTACAAAATTGCTAATTGGTTAAATGCGAATTAATTATACAGGTAAAAGTAAAACAAAACTTCACAAAGCCATACATAGTTATTTTAACATACAATTAGGGTCATGAGATAAGTACAATGAAAATTGTATTCACAAGGCAAAATAAGTATATTGCACTTTATATATCATACTGCATGGACAAACTTGGATCACACCAAATAACAATCGCACATCTAAGAAAATAGTATTACTTACCACATTTGATGTTGAAGGAGTCTGGCCCTGTTTTTTCAGACCAGTTTAATCAGCCAAGTAATTCAAGGAACTTGCCTCAAATCGGTTCGCCATACGTCAAAAAGCCTGACTCTCTTTTTATAAACTCTGCGTAAACTTTATATATAGGTAGATTAACTTCTCTTTACAAACCATTACATCGTAATGGCGGGAAAATACACGTAACACGATTAATATTTAATTTTATTAATAATAATGCTTCCATCTGACATTTGCAGTCAACGCACGTTCCGAATCCGAAACCAATTAAAGTATCATTCATAAATACAATATTTTATACTCATTGTAAAATATTATTAGCTTTATTTCATATTATTTTTCACTTCAAAATCCGCTGCGTAGTTTTAAAGATTCAAGGAAACATAGGGATGGACGGAGTATTAATTATTTTACCTTTACTTAATAAAACAAGAATTTTATTATGCAAATAGTTTGGTAGATTGTCCACGACAATAATTTTTTAGTTACGCTCGATAGCGTCAATTATCACCGCTCGAACATTATTATCGTTCCGTTCGTGGCGTGCCTATGTTTGCTTGAATTTTCTTTCTTGTTGGCTGTTGCGTTTGCGTTGACTGCAAATGTCAGATGGAAGCATTATTATTAATAAAATTAAATATTAATCGTGTTACGTGTATTTTCCCGCCATTACGATGTAATGGTTTGTAAAGAGAAGTTAATCTACCTATATATAAAGTTTACGCAGAGTTTATAAAAAGAGAGTCAGGCTTTTTGACGTATGGCGAACCGATTTGAGGCAAGTTCCTTGAATTACTTGGCTGATTAAACTGGTCTGAAAAAACAGGGCCAGACTCCTTCAACATCAAATGTGGTAAGTAATACTATTTTCTTAGATGTGCGATTGTTATTTGGTGTGATCCAAGTTTGTTATGCAGTATGCTATATAAAGTGCAATATACTTATTTTGCCTTGTGAATACAATTTTCATTGTACTTATCTCATGACCCTAATTGTATGTTAAAATAACTATGTATGGCTTTGTGAAGTTTTGTTTTACTTTTACCTGTATAATTAATTCGCATTAACCAATTAGCAATTTTTACAACTACATGCACTGATCGCAACTGAAATACCGGTTTGTATTTTATTTATGTTTAATTTTCTCTACCAATGTTGCACCCATTTTTCTTTGCTTGCTCTTTCCGCAATTGCAAACCCTTGCACTTCTTCTTCTCCAGGTATTGCATGGTGTACCATCTGTATAGTGAGAGCTTCACTTCAAATAACTCCATCTGCCGTCTTCAGTTCCTCAGTGCTGTGTCTACTACTGCGCACATGGTATGTAGCTATGTCATTAAGCATTTCATCAATACCTATTAATTAAATTTTAAATAAATAATTGAATATCAGGATGTAGATAATATATTATTCTGATTATTTGGACTTCCATATGAATGAATGTGATTCAAAGATTAGAATTATGACTTTTTGAGAAATGTAAAGTTTTCAAAATCAGTATGTATACACAAGTTAAATCAGTCTGTCCGAAAGCATCAAAAATTGAGTTAACCAAACTATGTCATTCTACTTTCTGGTCAACAGATTCCAATGTTGGTGCTAGCCTTCACTGCTCTGCAAGAAATCGGTGCTATCAAAAGCTCTCCAGGAAACTGAGATAGACAGTCAGACAAAGACAGTTCCACGGACACACTATCTATAAATATGAAACTACCGAAATTGTGTGTGAGCTTGTTCTCATTGAAGTCAATGTTCTACAGCACACACATTCTTCGAGCAGGTGCAAATTCACCGAGCTAGTTTATAATTTAATTTTAATACTGATAAAATTCTATATGTAAGTACCTACCTAAGTAGGTGACTTAATGTATGGTCTAAAGGTGTTATTTAAATTAATAAATACTTATAAACTGTTTTCTGTTTTAATCCTTTTAATCTAACCCTACCTAGTAGTCAGCGGGTATGCACACACAAGTTTACATCCTGAGCAAGGATAATTATAAGGAGATACATTGCATGGGTATTAAATTAAACAAAATAATCAAGTGAAATAATGATAATTTATAATGATCGAGCGCTTTCTATGTGCTTTCTTTTCAGCAAGTTATTGTCGTGAATATATTTTTTCAATTACTTCTATGGTACTGTCGTGCCAGTGGGTGTATCTTGCCTCTGCTACCGGAGTCATGAGCCACGGCACATACCTACCCAGATTCTGACACCTGCAATTGTACAATATTCAAATTTTAAAATATTTATTAGGAGATTTTCTTGAAGAGATGCAGGTTTTAGAAGAAACTGAACATAAATATTATGTAAATAATATAATTAAATATTTTTATTAATATAATTAAATAGTTTAAAATACTTTTATATTTTTAATAAGGTTTTAAATTTATTTACACAAGTAGGTATCTACTAACCCAGAATAAAGTATACCCCAATCTGACTGTTGTGGAGCCTCTTGAGCTGAGCTGCATTTCAGTAACAGAGTTATTAAATATATATAAATGCGTCGTCATCATATGGACTCTTCTGGGAACCTTGCATTGACTCCCAAGATTGTACAATTGACATCAGCTACCTATAAGTAAACATTTTGTTAGCTAACAATTGTGCTGACATTTTGAAATTATCAAAGTGAAAAAGAATTACATTGACTATGAAGTAATTGGAATTTAGGGGACAAGATGTCATCCATTTTGTTCAATTTTATTAGTTTATTTAAGTTCTATTATGGACATAGTGTTAGTTAATCAAAATTGCTAGGATTTCATTTATGTAGGAAACAGAGCGCAATGTAGGCATAAGTAATAAACATGTTGAAATAGTAGCTCTAATAAAATTTCAATTTGAAATATATGGTTGATCTTTCATTTAAATGAAGTAAGTGATATAATCAATACTTTACTTTCTTTGTTTTCACGATTAGCCTGTTTTATATACTTAATGTCCATCCAATTTGGCATCTCTCTTACATATAATTTAACATTTACTTAATTAGATCAATAATAATCCCAGACAAACTAGATTGGTTATTATTATGCTAGGTAGGTAATATTACTTCCTAACGAAAGTAGGTAGGTACTTACTTAAATTCTGAGATCCTCTGAGTTAATTAAAAGATACTGCTAGTAAAATATTTAGATGGCTGCTCAGTGCTGACATACAATTTTTTTTCAAAGATATTTCTGGGTTCATTTTATTACTGTCACATCTAGGTTAGTATTTTTATTCCCTGAAAAATAAATGGGCAATGTTTTCATAATAATATGTATATACTTACCTGCCTTCCTAATTACCTTGATTGGAATATACCTATATGTTTTAAAAATAATACTTAGTTAAAAGCATTACAACATTAAAATATAAACAGGTACAGACCTACTTAAGTAGGTAGTTACTTAATTTGTGTGATATAAGTAAGTACTACTTATTAATTATCACCCGTGTTCTAATAGTCAAATACTTACTTAAGTATTTTATTTTAATATCATTAACAGCTAACAATATTATTATGAAAGATAAAAAACAATTTTTCAACGTACCTATGTACTCCATGGTAATAATTGTCCATTATATTCCCCTATTTGTGGTTTATAAGCATAGGCACTTGCTTTTTGTGAAATTTTCTTTCACAGAGTACCTAGGTATTAATCATCTTACTCAATAAAACAAGAGGTAGTTAAGTAGGTGGGTATTTAAATAGTTTGATTGAATATCATGCAAATCACTAAAAGTTCGTCAAGTAAACAATATTGAATATTTTACTTTCTTTGTTTTCACGATTAATAAACACTTTCAAACGTCAAAAGGTATCCACTTTTGACGTTTAAATGTAGGCAATTTGACATTTACTAGTCGTCTAAAGGCGACAACGTATTATAAGTACTTACGTCAATTAATGTCGGTGCGCGAGTCCGACACGCCCTTGGCCGATTTATTTTTATTAAAATAAAATTTATTTTTAATGTTAACAATGTTTCCTAACACTTAAGTAATAAATGTAAGTAGTTTCTTGCAACACTATAATAAATAGATAAGACAGATATCCATAACATGGCAACATTTTATCAAGTCGCCAACGAAATTTCTCCTTATTGGCAACACTCGTTGCCACTCGGCAACGATATACAATTTAACGGGAGCCGTTGTCAATATTTCTTCTCGACGACAACTCATCATAGGCTCGCAGGACGACGTCTGCCGGGGCCGCTAGTATTAGTATAAATATAAGCAATTAACTTATAAAATAAACTTAATATTAATAATATCATGCTGTCTTCTTCTATACACATGTATTAGCCACAAAAAGTCTTCGCAAGACGCATCGACCGTTTAAAAAAACGAACATGATAACGTAATTTATCTGCAAGTTCAAATGATACTGTCGTAAATACCTAATTAAAAAATCTCGAAATATAATTCCTCACAACGATTCTGATCGTCGTAAGGGGAACACGGTCAGTAAAACATGGCCCTCAGAAAGTATCATTTTAGTATTCCTGTATTATTTGCAATTATTATAGTTAGTAATACAAGTAAATTGAAGAGTAGTTTGACTTTTGTTATTGATAACACCGGTTCCATGAGTGATGATATTGAACAAGTGATGGAAGGTGCTGATATGATTTTTGACACAGTGATGAATTCGAATTCTTCGCATATAGAAGAATTTGTATTAGTCACTTTCGACGATCCAGGTTGGTAATGTAATTTATACAAATAGATAGATACCCTTAAAGTGTAAATGGATATTATATCGGAGTTTTGTTTATATTTCCAGATGGATATAATCCGTACAAAAAGCCAAAAATTGGTGAAAATTTAGGTAAGTTATCTTGATAAAAATCGTATAAACTTAACGGTAATAGTATTTTTCCGTCCTCCGGCCAGAAAGCGCCAACTTTGTGGCCGCTTCGCTAAATGAAATTTCCAAATCACATTTTTGTCAACCTCGGCTTTGCCTCGGACGACAATTACATATGATCTGAGACATTTTTTATTTTACTGGCCCTGGTAGTATCATTAATGTACTTACTAATATCTTTAATGTTTAAGTTTAAAGATAATTTTATTCTGGTTAAGAATTTACAATTCACTTATTGTGAAAACTCGATGCTTCATTTTTATTTGTGTTGACGATAGTAAATTAGTTTTATTGAAAAAAAATGACTACCCACAAATAACGAGTGTTACAGTTTTTTTTTTATTTTTATGTAGTTTTATGTAGGAGTAAAAAAAAACTGTAACAGATTTAACTCGTGTATAGCATAATAGTCTAATAGCCTCAGCTCAAATAGCTATGAATAAGCGAACTGTAAAGTATAATTATTGTACTGTTATGTACCTATACCTACGCAATTAAAATCCGTATAGTTAATATAATCCAATCTATACTAATATTATAAAGCTGAAGAGTTTGTTTGTTTGTTTGTTTGTTTGAACGCACTAATCTCAGGAACTACTGGTTCGAATTCAAAAATTCTTTTTTTGTTGGATAGACCATTTATCGAGGAAGGCTTTAGGCTATATAATATCACGCTGCGACCAATAGGAGCGAAGAAACAGTGGAAAATTTATAAAAAACGGGGAAAATATGAAGCCTTATGAAGAATTACCTACTATTCCACGGGGACGAAGTCGCGGGCACAGCTAGTCTATACTAATATTATAAAGAGGAAAGATTTGTATTTTTGTATTTTTGTAATGAATAGGCTCCGAAACTACTGGACCGATTTCAAAAATTCTTTCACCTTTGGAAAGCTACATTATCCCCGAGTAACATAGGCTATATAATATAACGCTAGGTCTTATAGTTGCGAAGCAGTAACCGAAAATGTTTCAAAAACGGGGGAAAAGTATAAACGTAAAACTATGAAAAAAATCTTAAGTCCCCCGGTGCGAAGCCGGGACGGGCCGCTAGTGTTTAATAACCGCGTAATCATCAAAAAATATTATACACAACTACTGTACTTACTAAACTATCGCCGGAATCAATTATTCAAAGGTTTATCAACCGGGGTTAGTACGTATAAAAAAAAGTCATTCAAGTTTCGTTCTAATAATATCTTCAATTAAGACGCGGGGTTATCAGTTTTGTTTATAAAATTTCTTATGTTGTTACTTCGCCTTTTTACCATTTTTTGTTTTGGAATGACTATAAACGGATTTAACTCGTGTACCTATTTTAATTTATTGCCAAACAATTCGGAACCTTTACAGCTTCCATAGGTACTAATTATTTATTTTTCTAATGTATAAGACTATTGTCAGCTCAGTCGTGCTGCTATTCAGCCAATAAAATAATATAGGCGAGTTAAAGTTGTGTAATAACTGCGAAGGCATCAGAAATGATTACATTTTCTTATTGTTTACATTTACTCTACTGACATTTCAACCTTCGTATAAAACATTACCTGTCTATGTTATAACTTAACGATAAATATATGTGTATGTATGTATCACTTTTACTTGAATTGATCGTAAGTTAGTTTAGTTAATTAAATTCATCAAGTACCCCCGACGTGTGTTAGGTTTGTTTACACGACTAGAAAGATAATGATTTATTTGGTGCACATACAAAATTTAAAACAAACAAAACTTAGCTCCAAAACAAAGAAAATAAAACCCAAATCAACAACAATAGGTATACAGAAACTAAAATTTATATTAACACGAAAAACAAACAAGTTATGTGCGCCCAAAAAGGTCTCCACTTAGCATAATGCCACTAACCACAGGAAGCCGCAGTATTTGACGCTGATTTTCAGTGAAGACTACTGACATCTAAACATTTTTCAAGGTGCCCAAGTTCTTGCACGTACAACCGACCGTGTCGAGTTTAAGAATAAACTAAGAAGTATCAAACTTACTAGCGGAGGTTACTGTCCGGAGCTGGCTATGACGGGAATTGAACTCGCACTTCAGAATAGTCGAGACGGCTCATCGTTGTACGTATTTACGGACGCTTCCGCTAAAGATTTTGAGAAATACAATGCAGTACAAGCTCTTGCTCAAAGCAAGCAAAGTCAGGTGAGCGGCGAGTTTATATATAGTTCGATATAACAGACCCAGACCAGTGACAAACATGTTTATTAACTCTACAAGAGTCTACGCCCGTTGGCTCCATATTGACTAAGAATTGCATTTTGTAATGTCACATGCTCGAACAGTCGTTGCGTTAATGAAATAATGGACAGGTATCTTTTTAAGACACCAAATATTAATTTATCGCATCTTATTAAAGCAAAGCTATATGATTTTTTATCGCGCGAGAAAGCATCTGTCACGGGTTTCTTACAATAAATGACAGATGCTAATTCACGCGTCAAAAACTTAACGTGCTTTTTTCTTACACTCATTTTGAGTTCATTGACTGTGACGTTTGTCCCATTATATAAAATATGATATATATTTTTCACACGATTTATAATTTCCTGGAGAATTGTGAAAATAACCGATTTATTTTATTATACGTCGATTAGGTATATATTATACAATTATATATAAGGAATATATATAATAATATGACGACTGGATGAAGTGTGTTGTTTATATGTTTTATGTACTTGCTATATATTTATTTTGACGAAGACGACTTGTGGATTGCTTCATTATTTATTATATTCTGTGGCAATAAATATAGGTACGAGTATCTGTGTCATGAATAAAATAATTAAAATATTGGATATCACTACATAGTATAAAACAAAGTCACTTTTTCTGCCCCTATATCCCTATGCCGGTACGCTTAAATCTTTAAACTACGCAACGGATTTTGATACGGTTTTTTTAATAGATAGAGTGATTTAAGAGGAAGGTTTATAGCACCCGTGTGAACCCGGAGCGGGTCGCTAGTTATAATAATAATATGATGAGGTGAACACTAAGTTAATTCGTTTGATTTCAGGTTATTTTTGTGCTTACCAGCATGTGTGGTAGCAAAAGGGATAAAGACTATCTGGTGTATGAGCAACTAGCGTGGGCTACAACCGGACAAGTATTCCATTTAAGAAAAAATGAAATTGGACAGGTATAATGATATTTTTGTACAAAGACAAGAGTAGAAAATTTTTTGACCCCCAGTGGGATTCGAACCCACGCCTACGCCTTTACTAGCGGCAGCGTGCTGAACCATTACACCATAGGAGTCCACTGACAGGTCATTAAATTTCTCTACTCTTTTTTAGTTCGGTCTTTGTTCTTTAATGTTTTCATGCGAATTTTTCGCTTCAGCGCCACCTGTGTAAAATTTTTTGCAGCATTTAGCACACACGATTGGGTAATATATAATATTATAATTAATAAAAACTAATGGTATTGAACCAAAAATATCAATCGAATTTCGATTGATAGATCGTAGTTAATATTGGACAGGTATGTTTGACAATTTGAATTATAGTCATCATCATCATATCAACTAAAAGACGGCCACTGCTGGACATAGGTTTCCCCCAACGATGACCACATCGACCGGTCACGTGCCTTTCATCCATCGGTTACCAGCAACCTTCACCTGGTCGACGGACTACCTTGTAGGAGAGGCAATTTGAATGTCAAATTAAATTGGAATGAAACAACTATAAATGAATTTAGCTCACGTATTTTATTTTATTGTTTGACTCTACAAAAACTTTACAGTTTTTATATTCAGCATATAATGATACATATTCAGCTCAGTAGTGCTACAAACATTGGAACTTTTGAAAGTTTTTGAAACTTCAACCAATAAAATAAAATAAGTACGTGAGTTAAATTAGATTATAACGCGAAGACATCACAAATTATTATATCAAACTAGGGTGATGGCACCAGTAATGGACATGGCACCAATTATGGACATTATTTTCGTTGATCGAATTTATTAAGCAACTGGCCCAACATTTTTCAATTGGAGATACTAAAACATAAGCAATAGACGTTTGGGCTTTCATTTTGATACACCTCATCAAAATTGCCCGCTTTATTTGAAGATGGTTGGGAATTGAAATCTCGTTTCGCGCGGTGGTCATAAAAATCCGTTTTTGTTAGTGAAATTGTTAAGGAGGTGAGTACATATTTGTGCATGGTATTATCTTGTGTTGTGTTGTAATGAGATTTTTTGTTATTTTTACGAAATAATACTATATTGCAAGTAAATTGAGCTAAGTTGAATATGTCCAATCCCAATAATAAGTTTTTTGTGGGGTTTGTTCATCACTGGATTCGATTTTTTACGAATTCCAGTTATGGACAAGTGTCCATTCTTAAGTTTTTAATATTTTTTTAGTTTATTGTATTAATTTATTTAATTTGTTGCACTAAACATTTGGGTTGAGTTGATTTTGTGATTGCTCTTTATTTTCCAATGATGGACAATGTCCATAAATGGCTATTTTTAGTCGTCCATCATTGGGTTCTTTGTTTTATCTTATATGGCGCCAATAAAAAATTACACCCCGGAACAAATAGGGAGGGCATTTGATGCTGTATGATGCTGCTGAGGATAGGAGAAATGATGATCACAGCTGTCCTCCGGTTTCTTCTTCTTCTTCTTCAACCTTATTATACCCAATGCTGAGTAAAGGTCTCTTCCATTTCAGCCCACTTCCCACGATCTCAAGTTTCCCGCATCTAATGTTTCCCAGCCACATGCACCAGATCATCGGTCCACCTCGCTGGCTGTCTTCCGACATTTCGCCGCCCCTTTCTCCGTCTCCAATCCAGCATCCTTTCTTCCGTCGGACCTACGACAGACATGGCCCGTCTACTTCCTTTTCTTCAAAGCTATGGTTTTTGTTATGTCGCACGTCGGTTAGTCTGGTTCTCTTCTGAATATCGGTATTACGGACCCGGTCACAAAGAGAAATACCTAACATAGCTCTTGCCTTATACTACTTGGAGTCTATACTTGGAGTCGATGGATGATCTGCCTCGTGAAGTCCCGGCTCCATAGACCATTACGAGAAGAACGCACTGTTGAAACGTGCGACGCTTGAGGTATAAAGACGCACACGTTTGTCTTTCAGGACGTCTGAGAGCTTACCAAAATCCCCCATCCCAGTTGGATTCGCCCTCCGGTTTGGGGTCCCTCAAATAACTTTGCATAACAAAGTCCAGGCAAAAGTCCTGCAGTTTGTGCTATGGGACTTCAAACTATTCTCACGGCAGAGGAAGAGGGCAATTTGGTGAAATGGTTGGTCGCAATGAGTTAAAAGCACTTTCACATAAATTTTCAAATAAATTAACAGAGAGCGTGCAAAAAATTCTCCAGGCTCCAGGTATCCGGAGCCAAGTATCTTCATTCTACATCTGGTGAGGGCGTCGCAGTGACACACCAAGTGTTCCACAGTTTCACATTCCTCTCCACACATTCTGCAGTCGCTGCTGTTTGTAAGTCCCATTTTGTGTAGGAGTTCGTTGACTCCTAGGTGACCAGTGAAGACTCCTGTTATAAGTCGGATTTGTCTTCAGTTTAGAAACCAGAGTTTTTTAGTCCAGTTTTCATTTGGGTGTTGTGTAAATTGCCGTGAGGACCTTAGACCAAAGCATGCCTTCCACTCTTCGGTGTGGCTCTTGATTGTGTTTTCCTTAAGGCCTGTGTTAAAGGTGTTGAACGCCATGCGCATTATATACCAGCCCCGACTGCACTTTATGGCCTCCAAGGGCCTTCACCGCAGCCTGGCTGTCACTCAAAATATAGATGGTTTTTCGTCCAGGTGCCTGGCTATATTTTCTTGTGCACATGCAGCATACGTCTCTGCCTGAAATACTGTGGCATGCTTTCCCATGCTTACACTATAGCATATATATGCACCGCAGTTTCTGATAGATCTCAGCTGATTGATTTATTACCTATGTTACCAATTCTAAGCTGCAGCTGCTGGCAAAGAGGCAAAGCCTCAATTAATGTTTAATAAATGATTAAAAACCAGATCGTTGATTGAAAGCCTTATAGTATAACTTTGAAATCTAAGGCTGATCACGTTAAAAGTTCAAATAGAGTTAATCAAAAGTAGATTTTTGACATTTGTTTTATTTATCTGTGCAATAAAAAAGTGTCCATTAATGGATGTTCATGACTGGGTCCATGTCCATTACTGGGGGTCCATCACTGAATCTTCGATGTCCATCAATGGTGATATCGTAAATTTCAATTTATGTATTTTTTATTAATTATGTATTATTCATACAGGATTTTTGGTGTTGTTTAAATGTTCCTCATGTATTTGAGTACCGAAAAAAAAATCACCATTTTTGTATTGCCAAAAAACATCCCATTTTTAAACGGAATCCTAATTTAGTGCGCTTAACATGTCCATAATTGGTGCCATCACTCTAGCTGACCCAGCGAACTTCGTACCGCGTACACAGTTTTTTTTCTTTTTTTTTTTTCCAAGTTTTCTCACCTTTTAAACCTTCCCTGGAGTTCTACAAACATTTTAAAACTAAAATCAGCCAAATCGGTTCAGCCGTTCTAGAGTTTTAGTGAGACTAACGAACAGCAATTGATTTTTATATAATATATTATATTAAATAGATTAAAAGTTAAGATTTCATAATATTTTATGTAAAGTCCAAAAATTATAGACGTTATAAGTACTCGTTTTTGATTTAATAAGTATGTAATAGTATGTATACCTTGTTTTTTATTCTTTTTTTAGATTCTGAACTATGTTTCTAGCAATATTGAAAGTCGAAAATATACTCTGGCTAGCAAAACCTTTCCTTCTGGTCATGGAAATTCTTTTGATGTAAGTACTTATACACTTACTAACGAAATGTAAAGGTACAGATACAACTTAATATAAACAGCGGAGCCATATCATATTATCATCAACAACATCTTTTTAGTACGTGCTCAGCACTTACAAAAAACTTTACGATAACTGAGGAATGTCATTAAGAATCATTATTCATAATTTTCAGGTGAACGTAGATGGTGACATACACGAACTCACGATATCTGTTTCCGGTAAAGATGCTGTAGTCGAAGTAAATAATTCAGAAGGAACAAAAATGCCCACAGAAAAAGAAATCACACTTCCTGAAATTGCTGTAAGTTTATTATGTCTCCTTTATTTAAATTAATCAATCACATGACTCTAAATTATTAGAAAATAGTTAAAAATATATCTAAGATTGTAATAATACATCAATATAATTTTATACTGACGTTTTGAGAACTTTAAATTACTTTTGCAGTAACTGGATTGGATATTACAACACTTTGAAAAAAATAACAGCTGTTTCCAATGTGCAACCGCGAATTCATATATATAACCACAAGAAACTATTATACATATTTCAGATTATATTTCTTCTATTGTTTCAAAAAAATCTTTTGCCTTTGAAACGACCTAAGACCTAGTATAATGTCATTCATACTGTCTTTTTTTAAATTTTAGATTGTTAAGGTACTAGGGCTGAAGCCTGACATATACAAGGTTACGGTAGGAAGCAAGTCAGCGACGCACGTCGTTGTTTCCGGAACTACCTCCATTCATTTCCAACATGGGTTCTCCGTCATAAAGCCTTCGTCCATCACCGACACCGTAGCACAACCAGTTCCAGGTTAGTTTCTCAGCAAAAATAACTTTGTAGGCGTAAGTTCTAACATAAGATTTAATATCTAATTGAATATAATAATTATATTTAAGCATGAATCAACTAAATGACGTAGACACTGATTAAATTGTATAACATTTTTTTTTAAGGTATTAAATCTTTCCTTGGAATTAAATTAGAAGCAGAGGGAGACGTGCGAATGAAAAATGTTCATATACTCGATATGAATGATAAGGTGATAGCTGAGAAATCTTTGAAGCTAGTGGATGAGACTGAGCAGTTCTATGTAACGGAACCTGTGGAAACGCCAACAGACCTTTTTAAAATTGCAGTAAGAAAATTATCGATAATCTGTCATTGTTATGAAATATGATCATCTGGACATGATGATCTGGATACATTCTACTCGAGCTGTATTCGACCAAAGTCTCGTAAAGTTAAAATTCATAAAAATATACAAGCCTATTTTATACAAATTTATGAGATCAAGCCTAAGTTAAATATCTTTTAATATCTAATATTATTTTTTATAGATCACTGGTTATGATACCAAAAGTAAGACTTATGTTACGAGGATAGGTTTGACACCAATAAAACCACAAGACCCTACAATTGGTAAGTTTTCTGACTCAAATTGCGAAGAAGAATTCGTGCGACAGATAGGTACATATTATTATAATGTAATGTTCTACATTTCATTACAGAGGAAGTAGATGAAAGAGCTCCAGAGGTATCTATGGAAGAAGGACACAAAGTCAAAGTAAAATACGACGATTCCTTACGATTGAAGTGTTTAGTAAGCGGATACCCGAAATCAGATATTGTTTGGAAAAGCAGTGATGGCGCACATTTGTCTTATTCCGTAAGTTCCTATCTTTATTCATCTCATTACAGACTTTAATATGTTACTTCTAATAAATTTATGTATCTTGAAAAGGAAAAACAATTTTAAATAATCAAAAATTTTGCAATTCTAAGACGATTCGTTTTTTGTACGATTTTATAGGTACATTTCAACTGGATGTTATACTTAATTATTTATTGTTTCTCAGGTTTCTCCAAGAAAACTTCCATATGATTACGTCAGTGTTCTTGAAATCGATCGAGTTCAAAGTAACAAGACATATGAGTGTTCAGCAACAAATTCTCTCGGGACGCAGAGCAAAATCATTTCCGTTGAAACGAATATTAAAAGAGTTTTTGAAGTTATCCAAAGACCTAAAGGTACACGAGCACCTATCAGTATTTTTTTTGTTTAATACAATTTGTGCTACAAATCATTCTTCATCTTCAAGTATACCTATACCTATATATACCTACTCATTTTTATTCAATCAATTTATTTCAGACATGAGAATAAAGTACAAAACAATAGGCCAACTATTCTGCAAAGTAAATGCGTATCCGCCTGCCACGATTACTTGGTACAAGGGTTTTAAAACGTTAAATAGCAACAAAGACGTTGAAATATCAGATGATAATACAACCGTCACTATTAAATCAATGCAAACTTATTTGAGTGACAGCTACATCTGTGAGGCAAGAAACGAATTCAATAGAAAAGTGTTCCCGTTTCATGTTAGAATATCTGGAATTGGTGTGTGTAATGTAATCATAAGGTGTTTTATCGTTGTCATGTAAAATTATTTATTCTTAATTAAAAATTCATATCGCATTTATTGCAGCAAAGCCAAAAATTGATAAAACAATTGACTACATTGAAGTTGTACAAGGGTCTAGTTACGATATTGTTTGCAGGTATTATCCATAAATAATATTTCAAAGCTATTTTGTTTTCGATCTGCATTTTGAAATTACGCCCCTTACTTAAAATTGTAATGATATTGTGAGACCATTTTCAGAATCAAAAGAGGTAAACCCAAGCCCAGTATAAATTGGTTCTTTAGAAGTGAAGACACAGATATATTTAAAAATTTACCAGAAACAAGTGAGAGAATTCATATTGATGCAGCTGATACTGAACAAAACGGAGTATACAGATGCATTGCCCATAATGAGTTCGGTCAGGATAACCACGACATTGACGTTTCTGTTGCAAGTAAGGTTATTAAGGATTCCTTATACATTTAATAATGCTCCTACTAATCACAAATTGTTTTTTTGTGTTTGGACGGTATTGAAGAGACGATATTAAGTTAAAAAAACACTTTTCATAAATATCACGGGATACCTAGTTAACTACTCTAATTTATTATGTGTTATAGGTCCTCCTCGCTTTACCAAAAAAGTTCAAGAAAAATTATCAGTAAAAAGTGATGAAACTGTTAACTTGGCGTGCCCTGTCGAGGGGAAACCAATCCCTATCATATCATGGTACAAGAACGGTACAAAGATATCTGTTGGCAGAAAATATCATATATACAGGGATGGAACTTTAGGGTAAGATATATGTTAGCAAGGGCTCTTCTCCAGAAAAACGAGTTTTGTTTTTGTTTTAACTAATCTGATTCTTCAACCCCAATAAGCCTGACTGAGACTGAGCTGACAGTCTAACGGTAAAGTCGTGCGACGATTATGGAAACTGTAAAGAATCCGAAACGTCAGAGTTAAATCCGTTAATAGTTGTTTCATTCCAATGTGTGATAACCGCGTAGGCATTAGAAATTATTAAGCCTTATATTGTTAAATTCATCTGTGTTCAATATACAGACTAAAAGTTGATCGTTTAATATTTCACGATTAAGTAATAATAATTACATTGAAAAGTGCACATGTAACGAACTTAGTGTTTGTATATTAGCATGAAATATACGAGAGTTAAATTATCACGGCATGTTCATTGTCAACATATAATTATATCTTGTTAATACGTTGCCATTGAGTTAAGTGTGTTTGTTCTGATGCTTAAATATAAAATTTTATTTGTTTAATGAATGAGTTACTCGTCGCTAGAGATGCTGCTCGTTATGCTATACAAATTCAAATGATCATTTATATTTAATTTATTTAAAATCATAATATTATAAATGTAAATCAAAACATAATAAAATATACTTACTTATAGGATAAATAAATTGTGTGTTAATTTTTTATAAATTATTTAGTCCGAACCTAATAAGCAATGAATAAATTAATATGAATATGAATCACACGAGGGGAACAATATAAGTATGAAAATCTTCAAGTTTTTATTTAAAGAAATAGTCTAAATTGAAATTTGCCTATGTATTTATAAAAATCTTATCTTGTGTGCAGTTTCAAAGCTTCCATAGAAGACGAAGGTTTTTACACGTGCCGAGCATTTAATCTCCACGGGACTATTAATACGAGTACCTCATTGAATGTCGTTGGTAAGTGTTACGGCTTATTAACACGTATAAGTTGATAAATAGGTATATGTACGAATAATTGATCCTATAACTGCGCCTAAATCCTTGTTAAAAGCATGTTACTAGTTTAGGAAAACTAAAGAAAACTTGAGAATGCTGCAAGTAGATACTGATTTTGTTTGTAAAGGTGCAATTATATTATGGTGGTTTCAATTAAACGGCGCGCAAACACACGAGCCGAGTAGCAGAAGAACGAGAAGTTCGCACGATCCTATGCGAACCGCGCCGTCCTTGGAGATGCAAGCCTGCGCGTATACACGGCGCGGGATAGCACGATCCTAAGTGATGGATCGTGCAAACTTTGCTGAGTGCGCAGTTCTTTGCACAGCGCGTGGCGCGCTGAATCACGAGCGGAGCCAGGCTCGACTGGTGTGTTTCCGCGCCGTTTAATTACACCTTTAGGATGTCTACTCTACTCTTATTAGAAGACCAGATCGGTGAAATGTTTAAGCAGCGATAGCATTATAAATTATTAAAATAATCACTGGTTTCAAATATTTTAGTACCCGTGAAAATTCAAAGTCCCAAAAAGAGTACCCATGAAATTTTTGTGGGTAGTTCACTAGTATTACCATGCGTTGCCGACGGACACCCGAGACCATCTCTGTCGTGGACGCTCTACAATAGAGACACTGATGAATCGCACAATTTAAAGTAAGTAAAATAATATGTAGGTAATATTACGGTTAGCGATAAAACGAACTTAACAGTAAATGATGTTCGATTGCATTTATTATATTACCCGTTAGTTTAAAACTGTTAACTTTTCCAATAATTAAAATACCTAGTCTGAATACAGAAACGGAGCTGACCGACTATAAGATTATATACAATATCAAAATATAAATGGAACAAGATTTTTTAAATAATTCATTTATTATCTCAGGTTCGACGCAACAACTGGCTCTGTATCAATAACAAGGGCTCAGTTGAATCAAGATGGATATTACACGTGTAATGCAACTAACTCAGGAGGGTCAAGCTATTTGACTTACGACGTATCTGTTCTTGGTAAAAAAAATGTTTTAATTATTTTACTGGCTTTTGCCCGCGATTCAATTAAAAGTACCCAGTTCTTTATCAGGCACTAGACCATCTATGTACCAAATTTCATTTAAATCGGTCGGTTTTAGCGTGAAGGCTACTTTCGCATTTATAATATTAGTTAGGATTAGGATTCCCCTGAGGCCAAGACTTTACTAAGTAACTACAAATATTTTTGATTTACTCGTCTTGAAAACATTGCTTGATAAAACTTAGAGAAGCATGAATATTACTTATTGTAGATGCATTATGCCATACAGGTGTATTGACTTAGACTAATGATAGTGATTGTCATGTCCATGTCGTCTTATTCTCGCAGTGAACTGTCAAAAATCGGCAACGATTCCCAAACAACACCTAAACGGCCAGTTTTGGTATTCGGTTTTATATGGATCATCATCATCATCATCATCATCAGCCCGTCGCAGTCCACTGCTGGACATAGGCCTCTCCACAACTTATATGGATATTATATATTAATTATTAAAATTACATTTTCAGCTCCCCCTGTTATTCTAAGCACTAAAAACAAAGTATTCAAGGCAGTAGCTGGAGACCTCTTGCTGAGGATACCATGCCACGCCACGGGCAGACCCACTCCTAATATCACTTGGACTAAAAATTCATTTAGTGTAGCTATTGGTAAGTCGCACTATTATTTATATATAAATGTACCTAGTCATGTACTATAAAGAAGGTTATGCTTAACTATCATAATAATATTTAGACTATCTTGTGCTCAGTCTGCCACGAATTTGAGAACTGTAAAGCTATAGAAATGTGTTGATCAAAATAAAAATTCACGAGGTAAATAGGATACAATTATTTTATTGCAAAATGATCCTTATTTTATCGGTAACCCATGAATGTAAGAAAGAAATAACTGAATTTCACCGATTGATAAATTTACGAGGTGTGATTTTTCAAATTTGTAAAGACGTAAATTATATTTCAGGCACCAAATGGTATGACCAAGAGCATGACGGTAGTTTAATCATCAAATCAGTTGATGCGGGATCAGCAGGCCACTATCGTTGTACAGCAAGAAATAAAGTAGGTGAAGCTGAAGATACTTTCATTGCAAAAATTGACCGTAAGTAGTGATGTGGCAAAATATAATGCTATAAAATTTCTTCATACATAATTTCGAGTATACGTTTAAAGATCGTGAAAAAGAGCACTTTTATCTAAGAAGCGAAAACATTTACAATTATGATGGTTATATATGATAAAGAGACACATATGGAAATGGAAACAATTAAATAAATATTTAACTAGATATTTTACATGTTATTTTTCTAGGATCTATTATTTACTTATTCGTTAATTTTCAGCATACCCAGACCCAGGAATCCGTGTTTACGATACTCTAGTGGAGGAAGGAAAAGAAGCTCCCATAACTTGTCCAACTAATCACAGTAGAATCGATAGTGTGCGGTGGTTTAAGGTTAGATATTTATTATATTGATCGAACAATTCGGTTATAACGCTTAAATATTGGAAGATTATTTATTGGATTAGAATGCAATATGTCTGGTTGCGTCTATTTATCCATTTTAAAAAAATCATCTCTTAAAGCTGGACTTCAATCACAAAAAATTTGCAATAAAGGTGAAAATTATGTATGTAACATAATCTTAATGCCTATACATTTATTTGTTTTGAGTCACCTGATCTCTTTCTGAACTTATCAATGTTAAGCTCCACTTTTGACGTGATTGAAATAAAATGCAGTATTTGACCCTGACTATAATAACATCATTTTAAAGTTCTTCAACCGTGATTTGGAAGTTATTTACTTCAGTAGAACAATAATCCTATTATAAATCCTAAAATTTTTCAATGTTTCTATCAGGATAACAAATTTATTGCGGAAGGAGAATTAACGTTAAAGAATGTATCTTTGTCTGATTCGGGGCTCTACTTGTGCCGAGTTAGCTCGTTCAGAAATGCACGCACTGGCACCATGCGAGTAGCCATTGGATACAAACCTCGTTTCGCATTATACGGGGATAGAGATAAAACAGTAGATTTCCAGAGGTCATTCCCAGTGGCGTTTAACTGCAGTGCTGATGGGAATCCGGAACCTAAGGTATTTCTTCCTCGGTTACTAATATCATGTATAGCGTCGTTTGATGATGATAAATTCTAGATATTTTGTACTCAATCTTTTTCTCTTCTCTGTCATTTCGATCTTGACAGAGCGGTCATAATGATGCTTTCACATTGGTGTTGGCGGCGGACACGGTGTTTGTCATGATCTCCCGCCATTTCTCTCTGTAGATTGTCTCGTGCAGTCCGACACTCGGTTGCTCACTGCAAATGTCACCTGATCATTCCAACGCATAAAAATCTGCCTTTTTGGTATTTCTTCCTCAAAAACTTTTTAACGTACGGAGTTCATTTGATACATTCTAGATTTAATATAATAATAATTTTATAGGTAATGTGGACACACAATAAGAAACCAATAAACATTACGGATTACGTTTATAACTTCAAGATGGATTATGGCGACGAGGGTCATTACACTTGTCATGTACAAAATAAATATGGTTCTATAACTCAAGACTTTTACATAGTTCCTTTAGGTATGTAAATGTGAATATGGAGGATATATATAGGAATGAAACTAAATAACTAATACGTATTTTATGTTGTATTTTTTGCAGAGTGTAAGTTAGACCTAAATACAGACTTCACTGACAATGCACCGCTTATGCTAACTCCTAGTTTTAATTTATCGAACTTTGATACGAGCGAAGGAAATATGCATATACCGAAGGAAGAAAATATCGTATTAGTTTGTCCTTCGGGTTTTACTAAAATACCATATAATACAGAGATTGAAATAACCTGTAAAAGTGATAAGAGATTCAATTACAGAGATAAAACATATGCATTCTCAGACTTCAAGTGCAGGGATAAATTAAGACCAACAGCCAGAACAGCACATACATCTTGTTTTTATGGTACTTCAGAATTAATTAAAATTGGATTCGATACAGGCAGACTGTTTCTTACGGCATACGAAGTGTGCTTAGATATAAAAACAAAAACTCCGATTTACACAAAACAAACGATGCTACGACCACTAGGAATAAACAATCCAAGTCATGATGTGGAATGGTTTGGCAATGACATGATACCAATTGATTTAAGTGCTATGTACGAATGCAATGATCAAAATAAAGAAATATCCGTACTTGTTGATAAAGAGTTTCATAGCACTGACGGATGTTGTTTTGCTAGACGGCAGTTGGTAAATGCTAAAGACATGTCGCTAGCACTATATCAAGAGGCTACGTATAGCCATTTAAATATCTTGCCACACTGGAGCACTTGTAATTCAAGGGTAGGTTATTATTTGCTCTTGGACTTTTTAAATTCTCTGTATAAGATTCTATCAAAAGTGGTGGGACCTGATTCATATTTTGAAATGTAACATTAGGTTTTTATTTTGTGTTCTTCGTGCTACTGACGTTATAGAGTCTTGTTTAATTTTAGAACTGGGATGATATAGAACGGAGGGTACGCGACTTCTCAGTCAGCGTGGATCGACCTCTGCTCGTGTGGACCGGAGCAGCTCATCAACTCCAAATGTCCGATGCTTATTTAAGTCCCGTGGACGTCTTTGTTACCGATGGAAGGAGAGAGCAGCCAGTACCAAAGTTTTTATGGAAGGTACATTTAGTTTTACACATGTAGTTATTGATTAGAAAACGTATTCTTGAATATAGCGTTTAATTTGTAGAACCCAAATAACTGGTTACATTTCAATGTGATTTAATTTAATTTTTATTTTAATAACTTCAAGACTTTGATTTGTGACGCAAATGATTGTTAAGACATTACCTTGCTAAAATATTGTCACTATTGAGTATTTAGGTGACACTGGGGCCTAGACAAGGTGCCAACGTTCAAAGTTAACGTTAAACGCAACGACCAAAATGTATGGGATTTGACATCCGCGAACGTACGTGACAGTCGTTCGCGGATGTCAAATCCCATACATTTTGGTGCCAACGTTTAACGTTAACGTTGAACGTTGGCACCTTGTCTACGCTCTACTGTTGCTAACATTGTGCCCTGAATGTTGGGTTACTTTAGTTATGGCAGTGTGACGTAACAAAATCACCTGAACGCATTTTAGCGCAAAATTTAAATGATATTAAACATGAAACAGTTTAATTTATAATAAGTATCTACTTAAATAAAAATATATTTTTTTATTTGCAGTGTTCTAAAAAGTGTTGCTATAATATAAGACTGCCTCAACTAACTATGAATGGTCTTCAGTTACCGTGATGTTCTGTAAAAACTCTGCTGTGCATGAAACGGACTACGTTTTTGATGGATGCATCTTAATGAATGACTTAGGTATTTATTTAATTTTTGCTTTTAGGTCGTTCAAGACACTGCAGCCAGGGAATCCCTGGCTATAATCCAGGTCAATGCCCCTGACCTGACTCTGAAGGACGTGAATGCTTATCGTCTTTGCAATGACATATGCGATAAAGTGCACTGGATGAGGAACACCAGGTGGCGTAATTTCCAACAAGGATACACTTACTGCTGCTCTCTCCCAGACTTCCTTGTTAACGCCGTGTCTGTGTGCGTGCACGCACACAACATGGCAGCCGCGGGACCCCCGCCGCCCGCCGCCTCGAGCGTCGCGCGGCCTCCCCGCCATTCAATTCCGCTACAGAGCAGCGCGCGAGACGCGCGCTCGCATCGCATTTCATCATTTAAATTTGTACTAAAATTAATCTCAATTTAATTGTAAGATGGCAATAAACCATTCACGAATAAAACTGAATGTCATTTGAAGAACCTGCGCCAACAGTTTCGAGCCGGATACGACTTTGGAAGCCACGTGTCTACGGAGAACAAAGCGTATGGGCGCGGTCAACCGAGAACAAAGGAAATCGACATTCCGTTGGCAATTTAAAAGAAGAGGATTTGTAGCGGTTTCACATCACAATTACCAGCATCACCAGCAATATATACCTGTACAGAGGCCGACAAAACCAAGGAAAAGGGTTTGCAGTGCTATTTATGTGTCGTTCGTTCCATTTAATAATCCACCTACCTATTTTCAAGTTAACCTCAAATCGATTTAATAGTAACATTTACCTGAATGCTACTTTTTTTCTATAACTAAACTAAACTATTTCCATTAATGTCCTATTTCTATCCAATTTCGTGAACCTATTAAGTACCTACCTATTAAACAAAGGTCTATCTATCTCTTTGTTTCAATTAGGTACCTATTTATCTAAAATTTCAGAGGCTTAGAACGCTGTGTTGTGTTTGTTTGAACCAGTGCAGTGCAATTTCGGGCTTTTTGCTAATTTATAACGCGAACATTCCAGAAACAGCGGGAGGTCAATGACCGCCCGGCCGGTGCCTACGTGACTTGCTGCCGCTACGCACGAATAACGGGTTTTGGGGCGCTGCACGCTGTCGATTTGCGCGCATGCTTGACCACCTTCTGCCTTCTTCTGTTGCACGCTTCACTAAAAATTTAAGTATTTTTTTTTATTAGCCTTTGCACTTTTAATTTCGCATTTTTTTTTTGTGTGCGTAATAATATTTTTTTCACAGCTGTATGAGTTTGAGGTTTGTTTCGTTTTCTCGCATCTATTATTAACGTTTCTCATTTAACAGTAAATTACATCAATCACAATGGACATTAAAACATTGAAACGGTCCCGAGCAAGTTATAAATCTAAATTAACAGTGTTTAAAAATTACTTAGATACATTACTTCCTAGCAAACAGCTAAATAGTGTTCAATTTCATGAGTTAACTATCAGGCATGGCAAAATTACAGAAATGTACAACGATTTTGATTCTGTACAAAATGATATAGAAAATTTAACGGAAATTCCAGCCGAGGAGTACGCTGAGCGGGCGGGCTTCGAGGACAGCTACTTCAGCGCCGTGGCGGCTGCGCAGGACCTGCTCAGCAGGCACGCCGTCGCCTCGGCGCCGCCGGACGACAGGTCGGTGTCGGGATCGGGTGATGCTGCATTCTCAGGTGGGCCAAGCATTAAATTACCAACTATCCATTTGCCTACCTTCTCTGGTCGATATCAGGATTGGCTAGAGTATCACGATACATACAAATCTCTCATTCACGATAATACATCAATACCAAAAATACACAAGTTTCATTATCTGAGGAATTCGCTGAAGGACAGTGCGTCACAAATAATAAAATCACTCGAGTTCTCAACAGAGAACTATGATGTTGCCTGGGACTTACTATGTGACAGGTTTAACAACAATCGCATTTTAGTTAACAATCATATCCAGGCACTATTCAATATTCAGCCTGTGACACAAGAATCATCGAAAGCTTTACGAGGCATGATTGATTGGGTTAATAAAAATTTAAGGGCATTAAAAACTCTAAATTTGCCTACTGAACATTGGGATATTTTAATCATTCATATGATGGCCAGTAAACTTGACACAATTTCTATGCGTGACTGGGAAACAGAGCGCAACAATATTAAACACATCCCAAAACTAAATGACTTTACAATATTTCTAAAAAATCGCGCTGATCTGTTAGAAACCATGGAGGCCCAGGTACAGTCGAAGCCACGGAGGCATAGTGACGTCACGCACAATCGTCCTAAAGCATTCATCGTTAATGAAACCTACAAACAAAAACAATTCACATGTCCTGTTTGCAAGAATTTACATACAATATATCAATGCCCAAAGTTTAAATCCATGTCAATTGAATCGCGATTTGAAAAGATAAAACAATTAAATTTGTGCACTAATTGCTTGCGGGCAGGACATGAGGAATCAAATTGCAAGCTCAGTTCATGCCGTTTATGCACGAAACGTCATAACACCATGCTACACACAAACACTAAATCAGATTTTGATAAGGGCATGCCAGCTACATCTAAAAGTGACTGCGTTGTTTTACCAAACATACAAGAGCAGTCACAACCTACACATAACAATGTAACACTATCAGCAATACACCGTAGTCAGGTCCTACTCTCCACTGCTATGGTAAACATACAAGACTATTCTGGTCATACACATAAGATACGAGTTCTGTTGGATAATGGTTCTACATCTAGCTTTGTAACAGAGTCATTACAACGACAATTAGGGATACCCAGTTATTCCACTTCTATTTCAGTCCAAGGACTAAACAAACAATCTTCCAAAATAACAAAACGATGTGATGTCACTATATCATCACTTTATGATAAAACCTATACATCAGATATTAACTGCTTTGTGGTTCCACAGATCACCCAGTTGATACCAACCACAAAGATTAGTTGCGATACATTCGAAATTCCCCCTCACATCCACCTCGCTGATCCATCATTCTCTGAACCATCAGAGGTGCAGATGTTATTGGGTGCTGATCTATTTTGGGAAATCCTGTCATGCAATCGTATACAACTAGGCAATCACAAGCCAACCTTAATTGAAACAAAATTGGGGTGGTTAGTCTCAGGTACGGTACAGGTTCCTATCACAAACAAAACAAACAAACAAACATATACAGTCCACTGTCACTTCATAAATGATATCGAACTCGAAAACAAACTTAGCCATTTCTTTGAGTCAGAATCCATTCCCATCGCTCAACAATTGCCCAACATAGCTGAGAGTGAATGTGAACAAATTTTCAATGACACAACGACGCGCCACCCAGATGGCAAGTTTATTGTGACTATACCACTAAAAGAATCTCCCGATGTATTAGGTAACTCTAAAGAGCAAGCCTTAATTAGATTTTATTCATTAGAGCGCAAATTCAAAAGAAATCCGAAATTTAAAGAGCAATATGTACAATTTCTCGATGAATACCTCGCCCTAGGTCACATGTCAGAAAATACCGAGATGCAAAACGACAAAGTCTCGTATTTTCTACCGCATCACGGTGTTGTGCGTGAAGATAGTCTCACGACAAAATTAAGAACGGTATTCGACGCTTCAGCTGTCACAAGCTCCGGAAAGTCCTATAATGACATTCAATTTGTTGGCCCTATAGTTCAGGATGACTTGCTTAGCATTTTAATTAGGTTTCGCCAGCACAGATTTGTTGCAACTTCCGACATAGAGAAAATGTACAGACAGATTTACGTAAAGGATGATCAGCGCAGTTTGCAACAAATCTTGTGGCGGTCGGATCCTACACAACCTATTAAACAGTACAAACTGAATACAGTCAGCTACGGCACAGCATCAGCTCCATTTCTCGCTACTAGATGTCTAAAACAGTTAGGCATAGACAGCACAGATACACACATCAGTGACACAATATTACATGATTTCTATGTTGACGATTGCATAACAGGAAACGATGACGAACAGACCTTGATAGACACTTGCAAGGGCGTCATCAAACAGCTAGAGGGCGCTCATTTCCATTTGCGCAAATGGCGGTCCAATAACCCAAACATATTAGATCAAATAATTGATCATGACAGCGACACTGATCAGCTGTTAAACTTAAATAAAAATGAATATGCTAAAACATTAGGATTAATTTGGGCATGCAAAAAAGATACATTATTGTTTTCATTATCACACATAGAACAGAAACACATTACAAAACGCACAATTTTGTCTACTATTGCTCAAGTGTTTGACCCACTGGGATTAATAAACCCGTGCATGTTACAGGCGAAACTCATCCTTCAGGCTCTCTGGGCAAGTAATGTCACATGGGACGGGCAGCTGCCAGCCGAAGTCGAGTCACAATGGAACCAGTTCGTCAAACACTTACCTGATATTTCTCAAATCGAAATACGTCGGCATGTACTCTGCGATTCATACAAAATAATAGAGTTACACGCCTTCAGCGACGCCTCCATAAAATCGTATTCTGCATGCGTCTATATACGCACAGTGTCCGATAGTGGGAACGTTAGTGTCCACTTGCTAATTGCCAAAAGCAAAGTGGCCCCACTAAAAAATAAACTCACAATTCCAAAACTTGAACTGTGTGGCAGTCTATTAGCCACCCAACTTATAAAAAAGGTTGTAGAATCACTAAGATTAAATATAAATTCTATACAATACTGGTGTGACTCGACTATTGTGCTGGGCTGGATCAGAACATGTAAAAAACAATTAAAACAATTTGTAGCTAACAGAATAAATGAAATCACTAAATATTCTAATCCGACCTCTTGGCATTACGTGCCCACAGACATGAACCCTGCTGACATCGGATCCCGTGGGGTAAATGCAGCACAGCTAAGAACTTCACTTTTGTGGTGGGAAGGTCCACATTTCTTACACCAGCAAAATATTCAATGGCCTACACAACCTCACAATATTGATATTTCTGATTTACCTGAAATCAAAACTCAATGTAACATTTCGGCAGCTACAGATATGCAAGACTCCGAAATAATGAATAAATTCTCTGATTTTTCCAAATTACAACGCATTGTAGCATATTTATTAAGATTTAAAAATAACTGTCTAAAGTCAATTAAATTTATCGGTCCATTAAGCATTTCAGAATTAAGATCATCATTCCATGTTATTTGTAAAAAGGTACAAATAGATATGTTCAAAGGTCAACACAACTGTATTGTCAATAATACATTGTCAACAAAGGACAAACTTACAAAATTAAATCCCTTTGTTGATAAAGATAACCTTATCAGAGTTGGTGGTCGATTATCCAACTCGAACTATCATTACGATACAAAGCATCCTATTTTATTGCATTCATCTCATCATATTACTCGCACACTAGTACAACACTATCACAAAATTCTATTACATGCAGGTCCACAACTGCTGTTGTCAACATTACGACACAAAGTGTGGATAGTGAATGGCCGCAACCTGTGTAGGAAGATAGCAAATCAATGTATAACTTGTTTACGATTTTCAGGCAAACCATATCAGCCAATTATGAGTGATCTTCCTACACAGAGATTGCACGCAAGCTACCCATTCGCCAACTCAGCTGTCGACTACGCTGGTCCAATCCTGATTACGAACAAAACAGGTCGCGGTAGTCATTTAATTAAATCTTACATAGCAGTTTTTGTGTGCATGGCCGTGAAAGCAGTACACATCGAGCTCGTCACTGACCTGACGTCTCACGGATTCATTGCCGCGTTAGATAGATTTATTGCCCGCAGAGGAAAGGCATCTACAATTTACTCAGACAATGGTAGTAATTTTGTAGGCGCCTGCAATGAGTTAGCTAAATTCTTACGTGAAAATTCTAATGAGATAACACGTTATTCAGCTGAAAACGAAATAAATTTCAAATTTTGTCCAGCCTATAGTCCAAATTTCAATGGGTTGGCAGAAGGTTCCGTCAAGTCGATAAAGCACCATCTAAAGCGAGTTGTGTCAATGGCTAATCTTGATTATGAAGAAATGACCACTCTACTGGTTCAAATAGAGGCAATACTAAATTCTAGGCCTCTAATTCCTCTATCTTCTGATCCAAATGATCTTATCCCTCTAACTCCAGCACATTTTCTAATTGGACGAACGATCATAATGTCGCCTGCTCCCCAGGTACAGGAACATAGTCGACTCTCAACCCTGTCCAGGTTCATGAGAATACAGCAACTAAAGGCTCACTTCTGGAACAGATACTATAAAGAATATATTTCAGAGCTCCAGTCCCGCAGCAAGTGGCTGACACGTGGAGATCATCCACAGCTGGGGCAGATGGTCGTTGTGAAGGATGACCGCTTGCCTCCAAACCGGTGGCTACTCGGTCGAGTTACGGCTGTCCACCCGGGCAGCGACGGCGTCAATCGTGTGGCAGACGTCCTCACCACAACGGGGACGCTTCGAAGGGCATACAATCGGCTGTGCCCACTTCCAGTCACATTGGACCAAGATGCTCCTGCTCCAAGGGGGGCAGCCTGTTAACGCCGTGTCTGTGTGCGTGCACGCACACAACATGGCAGCCGCGGGACCCCCGCCGCCCGCCGCCTCGAGCGTCGCGCGGCCTCCCCGCCATTCAATTCCGCTACAGAGCAGCGCGCGAGACGCGCGCTCGCATCGCATTTCATCATTTAAATTTGTACTAAAATTAATCTCAATTTAATTGTAAGATGGCAATAAACCATTCACGAATAAAACTGAATGTCATTTGAAGAACCTGCGCCAACATTCCTAAGAGCTTTCCGATTACGTGATACTTTTGAGAGGGACTGCAACAACATACTTTCTGGCAAAACTCTGCCGGAAAAATCGCTTCTTGTAATTTGAAGTTCTTTTTGCTGAATACCTTTTTTTGTATCGTTGACTATTTTCTTAACGACGATGATATTAATTAGGTAATAAAGTAATAATTATTTTTTTATTAATGATATGTACCTAGGTATTGAATTATGTATTTGTGTGCAACTTATCACTTTTTTATTAAGGACTATCGGCCCGCCCGGATCCTTATTTTTTTCAAATATAATAGGTATAACCTATGTCACTCGGGAATAGTGTAGCTTCCCAATAGTGAAAGAATTTTTCAAATCGTTAAGTCGTTTTAGAGCTTATTCAATTCAAACAAACAAACAAATATTTCCTGTTTATTAATGCGCTGACTACGTCCGCGCGGAATAAGCAATTCAAAGTATATGTCTATGTCCTTTCTCAGGCTCTAGACTATCTGTGTACCAAATTACATTTAAATTGGTTTATTCGTTTTAGCGTGAAAGCTAGACAGACGGACAGAGTTACTTTTGCATTTATAATATTAAGTTATGATTAAGGATGTGATAATTGTAAACGTTGACAATAAAACGTTATTTAAAACTAATGTTCGAAGTTTCAATTCTTGATCCTTTTTTGTTTGCAGGAAGATTTTTTTCGGGAATAGTTGAGTTATAATTATCTTTTATTTTTAACACTTTATCTATTATAACGTTAAGTGACATCGGAGTAATAAGATTGCATTGTAACATAATAAAAAAACAGATGCTAAACATGAAAAATAAACAACCAACGATGTGTTCATGGGAACACATTTTTCTTACCGGCCAAAAGTAAGTATAATCACGAAGATTGTTAGGTAAGTACCTACATAACTTTTGTGGAGGGGGGAGTGAGAAATTAAATTCCTGTACTAATTAATACATTGTTTTATTTACAATTCTAGATTTTAAACCGAATGTTCTATTTATTTCACTACTATCTTAGATTTTTATTTGAGTGATATATTACGCAATATTTAAGGGATCATAAAATAAAACTTCAACCATTAATTTAAACAATGTTTTATTGTCAACGTTTACAATTCACACATCCTTAAGGATAAATAAATGTAGTGATAAGTTGTACAGAAAATAACTGTACCTTCACAAACACAAAATTCAATATACCTAATTACCTACATTAACTAAAAGACATAATACTTTATTTCTTAGTAAATATTGTAATGGTGTTAAAAATAATTAACAGTACGACACAAAATATTCATAAAAAAAAAACTTCAAATTACATGTAGTGAATTTTCCGGCAGAGTTTTGCCAGAAAGTACATTGTTGCAGTCTTTCTCAAAAGTATTACGTAATCGGAAAGCTCTTAGGAAGTCTGGGAGAGAGCAGCAGTAAGTGTATCCTTGTTGGAAATTACGCCACCTGGTGTTCCTCATCCAGTGCACTTTATCGCATATGTCATCGCAAAGACGATAAGCATTCACGTCCTTCAGAGTCAGGTCAGGGGCATTGACCTGGATTATAGCCAGGGATTCCCTGGCTGCAGTGTCTTGAACGACCTAAAAGAAAAATTTAAATAGATACCTAAGTCATTCATTAAGATACATCCATTTAAAAACGTAATCCGTTTCATAGCAGAGTTAGTTTTTATAAAATATCACGTTAACTTAAAACTGCCTCAATTGACTCAATGGTAACAATTGAAAATTTTATATTTTATTTAGGTTTTGGGAATTATAAGCTACACTTAATAATATAATTTATATTCCTATTTTGAAATCGAATCCTCTTACTTACATTCATAATGGATTGCGATTTAAGGGGAAAATAGAAGTAATTTTAGAAGAAAAAAGAAAGAAGTTTTAGTCGAAACTGTATACGAGTACATGTAGATAGATTGTAGATACAAATAAAAAAAAAATACCTTCCACAAAAACTTAGGTACTGGCTGTTCTCTCCTTCCATCAGTAACAAAGACGTCCACGGGACTTAAAGAAGCATCGGACATTTGGAGTTGATGAGCTGCCCCGGTCCACACGAGCAGAGGTCGATCCACGCTGACTGAGAAGTCGCGTACCCTCCGTTCTATATCATCCCAGTTCTAAAAGTAAACAAGACTCTTTAGTGAATCTATAGTAGCACGAAGAACACAATAAAAACCTAATGTTACATTTCAAACTATGAATCAGGTCACACCACTTTAAATGGACTCTTATACAAAGAATTTAAAAAGTCCAAGAGCAAATAATAACCTACCCTCGAATTACAAGTGCTCCAGTGTGGCAAGATATTTAAATGGCTATATGTAGCCTCTTGATATAGTGCTAGCGACATGTCTTTAGCATTTACCAACTGCCGTCTAGCAAAACAACATCCGTCAGTGCTATGAAACTCTTTATCAACAAGCACGGATATTTCTCTATTTTGATCACTGCATTCGTACATAGCATTTAAATCAATCGGTATCATGTCATCGCCAAACCATTCCACATCATAACTTGGATTGTCTATTCCTAGAGGTCGTAGCATCGTTTGTTTTGTATAAATCGGAGTTCTTGTTTTTATATCTAGGCATACTTCGTATGCCGTAAGAAACTGTCTGTCTGTGTCAAATCCAATTTTAATTAATTCTGACGAACCATAAGAACAAGATGTATACGCTCTTCTGGCTGTTGGTTTTATTTTTTCGCTGCACTTAAAGTCTGAGTATGCATAAGTTTTATCTTCGTAATTGAATCTCTTATCACCTTCACAGGTTATTTCAATTTCTGTTTCATCTGGTATTTTAGTAAAACCTGAGGGACAAACTAGTACGATATTTTCTTCTTTCGGTATACGCATATTTCCATCGCTCGTATCAAAGTTTGATAATTCATAACTAGGAGTTAGCATAAGCGGTGCATTGTCATTAAAGCCTGCATTTGGTTGTAACGTACACTCTGCAAAAAATAAACAACATAATAATATAAAATATGTTACTAGGATAGTTATTATTCCTCCATATTCACATTTACATACCTGTTGGTACTATATCAAAGTCTTGAGTTATAGAACCATATTTATTTTCTACATAACAAGTATAATGACCCTCATCGCCATAATTCATATCGAAATTTAAAACGTAATCAGTAATGTTTATAAATTTGTCGTTGTGCGCCCAGGTTACCTAAAAATAATGGCATATTAAAAAAAAACTTTTTTTGCTCTGGGATTTTTTTTTCCTGAAGTTTTTTACACAATCATGTAATATTGGATACAAAAAAAGCAGTAGTACAAAAAGGCAGATCACCTAGATGCGTTGGAATGATCAGGTGACATTTTCAGAGAGAGACCAAGTGTTGGACTGCACGAGAAATGGCTATGAAGCCATTTCTCATGTAGCATGTGCTACATGGAGAAATGGCGGGAGATCATGACTTGTGACCGTCTGTCAAGAAGGAAATGACAGAGAAGAGAAGAAGATTGAGTACAAAATATCTAGAATTTATCATTATCAAACGACGCTATAGGTACATGATATAAGTAATTGAGGAAGAAATACCTTTGGTTCCGGATTCCCTTCAGCACGGCAGTCAAACGCCACTGGGAATGACCTCTGGAAATCTACTGTTTTATCTCCATTGGCATTAATGAAATTGGGTTTGTATCCAACGGCGACACGCATGGTGCCAGTGCGTGCATTTCTGAACGAGCTAACTCGGCACAAGTAGAGCCCCGAATCAGAGAAAGATACATTATGTAATGTTAATTCTCCTTCCGCAATCAATTTGTCATCCTGAAAAAACATTAAAGAATCTTGGGATTTGGATTTTGATCATTTTTATCAGAAAACGTAAAGTTACTTATATACTGAAGTAGGTAACTACCAAATCAGTGTTGTTGAGCATTAAAATGATTCCCATATTCAGGGTTAAATACCTACAGTTTAACAAGTCATATCGAAAAAGAGTGAAGATGCGAATCGAAACAAGTAATCTTTTACTGGGGTTAATGTACGTAGGTAGGTAAGTAACTTTTACCGTAAATGCTAATTTATTACAAAACACCAAATACAGCTTCACGAGATTAGTTAATTGTTCATATTTAAATTGATAAACAGTAGCTGCCATCAGACATGTTATGTTAGCACAAACATAGGGTGTATTTTTGTGTGTTCCAATATAAATAATCTTCAGTTATGTTATGACTGAATTATTTGATAAATAGAATAAATATCAAACCTTAAACCACCGCACACTATCGATTCTACTGTGACCAATTGGACAACGGATGGGCACCGTTTTTCCTTTCTCCACTAGAGTATCGTAAACATGAATTCCTGATTTTGGGTATGCTGAAAAAATAACGAATAGTAAGTTATAAATATACACTTATAAATTGGAAGAGAGTTTAATATGTTTTTAAATGTTACTAGCCGTCCAAAGGGCCTATTTCCGTACATCTAATTTATAACTATTTATATGTTTTCTCTTTTTAGGTACAAGTTTGTACACGAGTTTTAAACATATACTTAACAAATTAGACATGAGGTCATTTATACTTACGGTCAATTCTTGCAATGAAAGTAGCGTAATCTTTGCCGACATCATTTTCTGCTGTACAAAGATAGGTGCCTGCTGATCCCGCATCAACTGATTTGATGATTAAACTACCGTCATGCTCTTGGTCATACCAATTTGAGTCTGAAATATAATTTACGTTTTGTCTTACATTTATAGAAAATCGACAAAATAAGAATAATTTCAGAATAAAACAATTATAATTTGTTAAGCTCGTTCATGTTAAATTTATGCTAGTATAAGATAAAGTAGTTGTAACGTACCCATAGGCAGATCAAATGAATTTTTGGTCCAAGTGATATTAGGTGTCGGTCTGCCCGTGGCGTGGCATGGTATTCTCAGCAAGAGGTCTCCAGCTACTGCCTTATACTCTTTTTTTGTGCTTATAATAACAGGAGGAGCTAAAAGTGTAATTGTAATAATTGACATTTTAATATTTCCACATTACTAAATACCAAAATCAGTCAAGTGCGTTACGTAGTATCTATAAAATCAATAAATCCTATTTGTTGTATGTAAGCCCCCTTAAATATTTATTGGAATGAAACGACTATTAACGGATTTCACTCGCGTATTTTTATTTTATTTTGTTTGCTGACATTTCGGATTCTTTACAGTATCCATAATTGTAGCACGACTGAGCTGACAATAGTCTAACGCTAAAAGTGGTTTAATAATTGTTTCATTCCAATGTGTAATAACCGCAAAGGCATCAGAAATTATAATGTAGTAGGTACTTGGATGGAGAATGCGTAGACATCAAGTTTTTTTTACACCTTTTTTAGCACCAAAATGTATGGGATTTGACATCCGCGAACGTTTGTGACGTACGTGACAGTCGTTCGCGGATGTCAATTATCCCATACATTTTGGTCCTAACGTTTAACGTTAACGTAGAACGTTGGGCACTTGTCTAGGGCCCCCATTCTGTTAAGTTTTGTTCATTAAAGTATAAATAAATAGAATAATAAAAATATATAGTTACCTTGAACAGTTACGTCATAAGTTAAATAAGTTGACCCTCCTGAGTTAGTTGCATTACACGTGTAATATCCATCTTGATTCAACTGAGCCCTTGTTATTGATACAGAGCCAGTTGTTGCGTCGAACCTGAGATAATAAATGAATGATTAAAAAAATCATGTTCCATTCATATTTTGATATTGTATAAAATCTATCAATATATCGATAACGTTCTGCCTGAAGGATATACGCACACTCTAAGCCGCAGATCGTAGAGAGCTGACACTAGGAGTGTTGTTTTTGAATAACATAGGCATCCGATAAAAAACGATTTTCGAGATTCTATCCTAAGTGAAAAAGGAGGGTAAAATGTTCATCAGACAACGTGATTAGGTACTTGGTCCAATGTATTTAAAATTATGGATGTAAAACTAGTACCCGTAGTACAAGCTATGCTTAGTTTGGGACTAGATCAATTAGTGTGAATGGTCCAAAGAAATTTATTTATTTATTTTACGTAGCGGTGCGATGCTGGCACTGCTGGTGACAGTTTGACAAACTAATTGTCACCAAGCGACATAAGATTAAATTAAGTTTTAGTTTATAGAAACGTCAAGCGGATAGCTTGGATAAAGTCGGCACGAGGCTGGCAACTCTGTGGACAGGTTGGTAGGCGTGACTGTCAGGTTAGCCAACCGTTGTTTGTTCGGGCGCGAGGTATCGTTTATTTATTATCATACGCACTGACATTCTCAATCAAGAGACCGTGGCGTGCGGACGTGATTCTAGCCCCGTGCTGATTTTTCCGCGTTTCTTAACATACCTGTGGATTGAAATGACGGAATCTCCGACATATTTATATATTTTACTTACTTCAAATTTTGCAATTCACCAGTGTCTCTATCGTGGAGCGTCCACGACAGAGATGGTCTCGGGTGTCCATCGGCAACGCATGGTAATACTAGTGAACTTCCCACAAAAATTTTATGGGTACTCTTTTTGGGACTTTGAATTTTAACGGGCTCTGAAATATTTGAAACCAGTCATTATTATGGTTACTATTAAACATTGGATTAAAGCAACTACGAGTACAACGGATTTAACTCGCGTATCTATACTAATATAATAAAGAGGAAAGGTTTGTTTGTTTGTTGGTTTGGATTGAATAAACTCGTAAACGACTGGACCGATTTGAAAATCGATTCTTTTGCTGTTGTAAAGCTACACTATTCCCGAGTGACATCTATTATATAAAAATAAGTCGGGTTTTCCTCCCTGACGCTATAACTCCAGAACGCACGAACCGATTTAGTTAATTTTGGTCTTGAATTATTTGTGGAAGTCCAGGAAAGGTTTGTAGGTAGAGAAAATTTAAAAAACATCTTGAAAAATTGTTCAATCAACATCTTTCTATACCCCATATACAAAGTGGTTGACGGTAAGTGACAGAAGACTTTGACGAGACAATCGGACGGGCAGGACGACGTCTGCCGGGGCCGCTAGTAGGCTATAAAAAAAGGTATCCAGGCGAAGCTACTAGTTCTATATTGATCATGAGTGAATGAGAGTCATAAATGCGAAACTTTGTTTTCGCTTAACTTCGAAACTAAATGTCCTACAGACCTGAAATTTCGGATTTGATATATGTGGTTATAGCTTACTAAATGACAGACAATTTCTGCGTTCTGGTCTTATCCAGAGGTTCTTAAATAGGGGTCTGCAATGCGGCGAAATGGTTCCTGTAAAGGATGGTACAGCAATGCTTGCTTCGCGCTCGTCTTGGCGGGCGCACTCCTGTGCCCTCCGATATTTAGATGTTATTTTTATTAAAATAGTTTGCATAAAATACTTACCAACAACGTTTAATGAGGTACTTATTTCAATTCTCCCGTGGGGGTTGAATGCTCGGCATGTGTAGATATCTTCGTCTTCTATCGAAGCTTTGAAACTGCAGACAATATAAGAATTTATAAAATAGGTATGGAATGAAACAACTATTAACGGATTTTATTTTATTTTATTTGCTGACGTTTCGGATTCTTTACAGTTTCCATAATCATAGCACGACTGAGCTGATAATAGTCTTATGCTAAAAAACGTCAGCCATTAAAATAAAATACGCAAGTTAAATTTGTTGAAAGTTGTTTCATCCCAAGGTACTGATTAAGTTAGGAAGCACATCTATATAATTTATATATCTTACCCTAAAGTTCCATCTCTGTATATGTGATATTTTCCGCCAACAGCTATCTTTGTACCGTTCTTGTACCACGATACAATAGGGATTGGTTTTCCGTCAACGTGGCAAGCCAAGTTGACATTTTCATCACTTTTTACTGATATTTTTTCTTGAACTTTGTTGGTAATATGAGGCGGACCTATAATAAATAATAGTTAAGTATAGTGTAAAATTTATGAAACTTAATTTTCACTGAACTACATCTATTCAATACGTACTAAAAAATAAAATTTGGCAGTAATAGTAATTTAGTTGTAACTTTTCTATCCAATCTTCCAATCCAATATTATATTGGAGGTATAAAGGTTGAAGAAATAGATTAAAGATTTAAATTTCGTCAGAATTAAACCATAGGATAAGTAAGTGCATATTTTTCTTACTTGCAATAGAAACATCGATTTCGTGGTTATCCTGACCAAACTCATTATGGGCAATGCATCTGTATACTCCGTTTTGTTCAGTATCAGCTGCATCAATATGAATTCTCTCACTTGTCTCTGGTAGATATATAAAGGTTTCCGTCACTTCCTTTTTAAAGAACCAACTTATATTGGGCGTTGGTTTGCCTCTTTCGATCCTGAAAATGTTCTTATAACGTCAATTAAGTAAAGGACGTACTTAAAATCACCTACACGTTAAAAACAAAATAGTTAATAGCGTTCCAGTTATATCTAGGTATTCTAAATACCTGCAAAGAATATCGTAACTAGATCCCTGTACAACTTCAATATAGTCTATTGTTTTATCAATTTTCGGCTTTGCTGTAACAAAAGAAAGATGAATTTAGAAATAAGCGCGAATAATTTTATTTGATAACGATAAAATGCCCTGTGATTACATTACACCTACCAATTCCAGATATTCTAACATGAAACGGGAACACTTTTCTATTGAATTCGTTTCTTGCCTCACAGATGTAGTTGTCACTCAAATATGCTTGCATTGATTTAATAGTGACGGTTGTATTATCATCTGATATTTCAACATCTTGGTCGCTATTTATCATTTGAAGACCTTTATACCAAGTGATTGTGGCAGGCGGATACGCATTTACTTTGCAGAATAGTTGGCCTGTTGCTCTGTACTCTATTCTCGTGTCTGAAATAAAATGATTGAATAAATTAATTGAAACTGAAAATATTTTTTCCGTCCTCCGGCCAGAAAGCGCCAACTTTGTGGCCGCTTCGCTAAATGAAATTTCCGCTTTCTGGCTTCGTCGAACAGAAAAATAGTATACTGACCTCGGCCAGTAAAATATGAAAACCTCAGATCACATTTTAGTCAACCTCGGCTTTGCCTCGGACGACAATTACATGTGATCTGAGACATTTTTTATTTTACTGGCCTTGGTGCGTAATGTACTAATAACACAAATTCTAATCGGTAGGTATTGTTTTTTACATGCGTTGTGATAGCTTGCATTGTTTGAAACATAGTTTTGCTCGTGTAGGAAATTATAATACCTTTAGGTTTTTCGATAACTTCGAAAACCCTTTTTAGATTTGTTTCAACGGAAATAATTTTGCTCTGTGTCCCGAAAGAATTCGTCGCTGAACACTCATACGTCTTGTTACTTTGAACTCGATCTATTTCAAGAACACTGACGTAATCATATGGAAGTTTTTTTGGTAAAACCTGAAAGATAATATAGTAAAATAAAACATGACAAATCAATGTGTCTATAATGTCTTAGGATCATAGATTTTAAATTATTGTCAATTAATTCCTTTTTAAAGTATGCTGTTATTAGAAGTAACATATTTTATACAGTCTCCAATGATACGAGCACAATATTCATACATTATTCTCATATCATTACTGACTGTATAAAGTATTTATATGACAGAGATACTTACGGAAAAGGACAAATGAGCGCCATCACTGCTTTTCCAAACAATATCTGATTTCGGGTATCCGCTTACTAAACACTTCAATCGTAAGGAATCGTCGTATTCCACTTTGACTTTATGTCCTTCTTCTATAGTTATCTCTGGAGCTCTTTCATATACATCCTCTGTAATGAAATGTGGAACAATAATATTATATCTGTCATACTTATTCTTTAGGGAAATTTTATACAGAAAGAGTTTATCGAAACATTTTTAATTAAGTAATTTAATACTTACCAATTGTAGGGTCTTGAGGTTTTATTGGGGTCAAACCTATCCTCGTAATATGCGTCTTGCTTTTGGTGTCATAACCAGTGATCTAAAAAAAATATTAAGGCACATCAACACCTTCGACATAATAAAATTAGGATCTAATCAAACATATACAGCTATCGATCTAATCAAGCATATTTTTTTATGAACTTCAACTCAGTATAAATTTACTCGACTTTGGACATTTCATAACTATGACAGATTATCGATAATTTTCTTACTGCAATTTTAAAAAGGTCTGTTGGCGTTTCCACAGGTTCCGTTACATAGAACTGCTCAGTCTCATCCACTAGCTTCAAAGGTTTCTCAGCTATCACCTTATCATTCATATCGAGTATATGAATATTTTTCAGACGCACGTCTCCCTCTGCTTCTAATTTAATTCCAAGGAAAGATTTGATACCTTAAAAAATAAATGTTTTATAATTTAATCAGGGTCTACGTCATTTAATGTTGCGAGGAATATAGATAAATATTTATTCATGCTTAAATATACCTAATTATTATATTCAGTTAGATATTAAATCTTATGTTAGAACTTACGCCTACAAAGTTATTTTTGCTGAGAAACTAACCTGGAACTGGTTGTGCTACGGTGTCGGTGATGGACGAAGGCTTTATGACGGAGAACCCATGTTGGAAATGAATGGAGGTAGTTCCGGAAACAACGACGTGAGTTGCTGACTTGCTTCCTACCGTAACCTTGTATATGTCAGGCTTCAGCCCTAGTACCTTAACAAACTAAAATAAAAAAAAAGACAGTAAGTATGTAAAACATTCTACTGTGTATCTTACAGCGTTGTAACAGCAATGAGGTTCTTTTTTTAAAAAAACTAGTAGAAATAAAATCTGACGCATGTGTGATAATAATTGTTACGCACTCGCTGTTATTGTACATTGGAATAAAGTTGATTTTTTTCAATGTGTAATAATATCCCATCCAGTAACTGCGAATGTGAGGGTTTTAAAGTTCTCAAAATTATATCAAGTAAGTACTAGATGTTCGCCCCGGCTTTGCACAGATGCCTATTTTTTTTTTTTCAAAATATTTTATAGCCTATGTTACTCGTGAATAATGTAGCTGTCGAATGGTGAAAGAATTTTTAAAAACGGTCCAGTAGTTTTTGAGCCTATTCATTACAACCAAACAAACAAAGTTTTCCTCATTGGAATGAAACAACTATTAACGGATTTAACTCGCGTATTTTTATTTTATTTTATTTGCTGACGTTTCGGATTCTTTACAGTCATGCTACGATTATGGAAACTGTAAAGAATCCGAAACGTCAGCAAATAAAATAAAATAAAAATACGCGAGTTAAATCCGTTAATAGTTGTTTCATTCCAATGTGTAATAACCGCGAAGGCATCAGAAATTATTAAAATTTTCCTCTTTATAATATTAGTATAGATTGTTTTATTCCAATCTGGCATACATCATTTTAACTATTTTCTAATCATTTAGAGTCATGTGATTGATTACTATTGGGTAAATTATTCTAATTATATACTTATATATTGTTGTGAATAATGGAGTCCCTAGATAATAAACTCACAGCAATTTCAGGAAGTGTGATTTCTTCTTCTGTGGGCATTTTTGTTCCTTCTGAATTATTAACTTCGACTACAGCATCTTCACCGGAAACAGATATCGTGAGTTCGTGTATGTCACCATCTACGTTCACCTGAAATTTATAAATTTCGTTATAGCACAAAATGCAGTATGTGTAGTGTATGTCCATACCACTATAATAATATCATGTTATAAGTATTATGTGTAAAGTACTTACATCAAAAGAATTTCCATAACCAGAGGGAAAGGTTTTGCTAGCGAGAGTATTTTTTCGATTTTCTATATTGCTAGTAACATAATATTTCAGCAACTGAAAATTATAAAAAAAAATACACCATATATACCTACATGCTTATTTTAAATTCAAATGTCCCTACATATATTCATTTTCTTATAAATATATAGGTAGTTACAATTATTTGAATTGTTTTGATCATTATATATTCTGAAATTTTAACTTTTTATTTGTTACTAGCTTCTGCCCGCGACTTCGTCCGCGTGGAACTCCTCCTTTTTTGTAGTCGGTTAAAAAGTAGCCTATGTCCTTTCTCAGGCTCCAGACTATCTTTGTACCAAATTCCATTTAAATCGGTCCAGTAGTTAAGGCGTGAAAGCGTAACAGACAGACAGACAGACAGACAGACAGACAGACAGAGTTACTTTCGCATTTATAATATTAGTAAGGATACAAATTGTCCAACCAACCTGTCCAATGTCTCTTTTTTCTGCATGGAATACTTGTCCGGTTGTAGCCCACGCGAGTTGTTGATACACCAGATAGTCTTTATCCTTTTTGCTATTACAAATGCCGGTAAGTACAAAAATAACCTGAAATTAAATAAATAATATTTATCTAGGAAATTACTGTACAAACGTGACAGTAGAATAACAATAATTGAACCTAAAATGAGTGGAATACAAGGGGGGCTAGACAAGTGCCCAACGTTCAACGTTAACGTTAAACGTTAGCACCAAAATGTATGGGATTTGACATTTGTGACGTACGTGACAGTCGTTCGCGGATGTCAAATCCCATACATTTTGGTCCTAACGTTTAACGTTAACGTTGAACGTTGGGCACTTGTCTAGGGCCCAAGGACGTAACGTTTCCGTCGAATATGTCAGTGACATATGCTTTCTCGAGCGACAAAAACTGTACATGCTAATTTTGCTTCTTTAAGATGTTTGTAGTGTAAACATAATTGTGACTGGTCTGGCTCTGATATATCAGACTATGTATGTATTCGCTGCTCACCTGACTTTGCTTGCTTTGAGCGAGAGCTTGTACTGCATTGTATTTCTCAAAATCTTTAGCGGAAGCGTCAGTAAATACGTACAACGACGAACCGTCTCGACTGTTCTGAAGTGCGAGTTCAATTCCCGTCATAGCCAACTCCGGACAGAGACCTCCGCCATCGACATTGATACTTCTTAGCTTATTCTTAAACTCGATACGGTCGGTTGTACGTGAAAGAACTTTGGCACCTGAAAATGTTACAATTTAAGTCTAGTTAACAATTTTTTTAAAAAAGCGAAGTGACAACTTAAGGCATTTTATTTAATCTGTTTTAAAATAAGAAACAACGAAACTTGGAAATCGAATGACAATTAACTTTTATACTAACCCCGGTTGATAAACCCACAAACAACTGATTCTGTTAATAAATAAGTGGGTAAGGTGGATGTGTATAATAATGTGTTAAAGGTACTTTCGCTGTTATTATACATTGGAATAAAAACCCTTAAGATTTAACTTGCTTATATTTGGCTGGCGTTTTAAAAACTATGTAAACTACTGTTTCATATTCGTTGCAAAGATCAACCCAAAATACTAACACGCATCTTTTAGGGGTTATTTATTTTATTAAGTATGCTAACTTGCGATGTTAATACAAATTAATACGATTATTTAAATTTAATACGATTTTTATCGGATTAACTTACCTAAATCGTCCCCAAGTTTTGGCTTTTTGTAGGATTCATTCCATCCATCTGGAAATATAAATAACATTATTTTGTATAAAAACACAATCAAAATCTTTCAGACGTAATTCTGGTGGTTTTGCCTGAAAAAATCCAGCCTAAAAAAGTGATCTCGAACTTCCCGTAGGAGATACGTAATGTTTTCCAAAATGACAAAAAAGATGTACCTATTCGATTGTGTTTAAAAATTAAATTTATTACTAACCTGGATCGTTGAAAGTGACTAATACAAAATCTTCTATATGAGAAGAATTCGAATTCATCACTGTGTCAAAAATCATATCAGCACCTTCCATCACTTGTTCGATATCATTACTCATGGAACCGGTGTCATCGATAACAAAAGTCAAACTACTTTTCAATTTAGTTGCGTTACTAACTATAATAATTGCAAATAGTACAGGAATATTAAAGTAATACTTTTGGAGAGCCATGTTTTAATTACTGTGTTCCCCTTACGACGATCAGATTCGTTGTGAGAAACTATGTCTCAAGTAATATTTATTTATTACAAACGGCTGGTATCATTTGACCTGTAGATAAATTACGCTATCCGTGTTTGTTTGTTTTTGAAACGGTAACTATATCTTGCTCACTATCTTTTACATGTATCTAGAAGAAGACAGCATGATATCAATATGATTCTTAGCGTTAAATTATTAATATTAAGTTTATTTTTGTAGCTATGCGTAACAAGGTTGCTTATATGGGATAAACGGGAATTCCCAGTTCAATTGGAATTGATTTCTAGACCAGATGTGCCTATTTGTTTTTTTGTGTAAAATAATTATGTTTACGCGTAATTAATAGCAAACATTTAAATGTGGTGTCCATATGCCAAAAAATAAACAGCTACTGATAAGAATACTTACCTGACTAATTTTTTTAATGCTTCGGCGGTTATTAAATATTGGAATAACCAAAAACTTTCATATCGGTTAAGATTATCGCCGACTTAGTCTATGAATATGGGAACTGTACCGTTTTCGTAACGTCTCACCACGCAAATAAAATATGTTTAAATTGTTTCATTTCAATCATCTTTCCTGGCATTAAACTCTTTGTCACTGTATTAAGTACCTACTTATGCCAACGAAGCATATTTCATTTATCCAGTTGCATTTTTAATACACTGTTCTTCTTACGTATCAGGTATGAGTACCTAGTACCTAACATACCTATAGGTAAGAAGTTTAGTGCTGGAATGAAACAACTTTAAACGGATTTTGATAACTCGCGTATTTTAGTTTTTTGGCTGACGTCTCGGAGCCTTTACAGATTCCATAATCATAGCATGACTGAGCCGGCAATAGTCATATGCTATTGTCAGCTCAGTCGTGCTACGGATGTAAGGGGTTAAAAGGAAAGATGAAATTGAAATGTTGTATGAAATTGTATTTAAAATTAAATTCTCATACTTTCACAGTTTCTTAGGAGTAGGCAGAGATCTGTCTCGTCGAGGCGACATAGTAGAATACGTAAGTAATCCTGTGTCGTCTCAATATGACGGTGCGGGCAGACGCTGGTTTTTAGTGGGTAGTCTGGGCATCTTGTTCAGGAGTCCCACATAACCACTCAATGCTCCCCCGAGCTTGGGTGGTATGCGTAAAAGCATTTTCCAGCGATAAAAAAAAAAAGGCAGAGATCTATCTCGTGAGTCACTTATTTTATTCTTTATCATGTCATGACCTTTCTTTGAATGAGTTCGTTGTATTAATAGGTATATTATATTATCGTGTTTTGTCTTGCGTCAATCTAACAACTGATTTTTAATGTAGTTCTTTAAGTTCTTTTAGAATTTTATGAGAGTTACTTACTTTAAAAGTAAAATCTTTATTAAAAAATAAGTTTTTATATATTTTTTAATGTAAGTACACCTACGTACATGTAGGTACGTGATCCTCTTGTAGACTTTGGTCTTCCATCCCCTCTTGTACCCCCCTTATAATTTGGTTTTAAAATGTCATCACATAGTTAACCATAACTATCCAAACTGAACGTGTGTAAAAAATTTCATCTCAATCAGTAAAAGTTATCTGCATCAAAATTGATTTGCAAGATTTCACCCGCACCTACCTACATAGGTACTTACATTGCACGTTAAATAAAAGTTATAACGCTAAAGACACTGTAAAGAATCCGAAACGTCAGCTAATAAAATAAAATTTGGTATTTAATAGTGTTTTTGTTAAGAGGATTGTGAACCTGTTAATTTTCATACAAAAGGCGATAACGTTTTACACCCAGTAAATATAGTTAGATTTTTATAATTTTTGGATATGTTGTAGATATAATGAGTGTTATTACAAACTGAACTTTTTTATGGAAGATTGATCAAACAACTACTACAAAACAAAGAATTGATATATGAGTATTTAAGAGATATTCCAAGACTTAGGTACAGCTGAAATCTGACCCCAGCAGCATTCGACACCTCCTAATGAAGAGGCTTGATGTCAATGCCTTTGTCTACGTTTTCAACAGCAGTTAGACACACGTGGATTGGAATATAACAACTATTAACAGACTTTAAATAAAATAAAATAATTTTTGGATTTAACTCGCGTATGTTTATAATTTCTGATGCCTTAGCGGTTATTACACATTGGAACGAAACTTTTAACGGATTTAACTCGCGTATGTTTATAATTTCTGGTGCCTTAGCGGTTATTACACATTGGAATGAAACTTTTAACGGATTTAACTCGCGTATTTTATTTTATTTCAAGTCTGCGTTAGACTATTGTCAGCTTAGTCGTTCTACGATTATGGAAACTGTAAAGGTTCCGAAACGTCAGCCAATAAAATAAAATAAGTACAGGAGTTAAATCCGTTTAAAATACTTGTTTCATTCCAATGTGTAATAACCGCGAAAGCATCGGAAATTGTTTTGAACAATACTTTTTGTGTATTTCCTGGAATTACTTTTCAATTGTTATTATCGAAGTATCTAACTTTTCTGTGTAACTTATCTAATTTTTGCAACATTGTTAGTAGGTATTATATAAAAACGTAACATGAGGCATTTGATTGTAAAGAGATTGAACTGTATGTTTCATTATTTATAAAATAGGTCAGAAGTTATCAAATAGCAACTAAGTTAGTTAGTACTTAAATAATTTACAGGTTGATAAAATAAGCGTCCTGATTTTGGCATTAAAATCTATAACATATAATATATGTAACTCGTGTATTTTATTTTATATGCTGGCGTTCTGAAACTTTATAGTTTTGGGTACATATTCGTAGCGAACTGTGCTGACGATATTTTAACACTAAAAACATTTTACATTATGCCAACTAGGAACTTATAGTGATGTTTTGTTCCGCGTAATAACCGCGAAAGCTTCAAAATTATTACGCCCTAGTTTTATTAAAATAATGTACTTAGAAATATAGTATAAATTTATTAATACACTTTATATAATAATGTTTCTTTGGAGTAAACTATCGTTAGCTCAGTCGTGCTACGATTATGGAAACTGTAAAGTTTTCAAACCTCAGTCAATAAAATAAAATAAGCGAGTTTATCGAGTTTTCGTTTAAGTTGTTTCATTATAAAAATAAATTTTAAACTTATAATTTACTAAGTAACCAAGTGTCATTATTTCTCATTTGCCAAGGTTAAATGGAAGAAATCCCAAAAGGGGACCAGTTCGTTGTTTCCTTTTTCTTTTCTTTACATTTACACTGTTACTGGTTCAAATATTTAATCACTCTATTTTTTTGTGCAATAGAGATTTTCCAAATCATTCATACCTACATAATAAGTAGGTAATATAGGTACACATTTTTGACAATTTATAATGCTATTACGCCTTTACGGTTATAATAAAATAAAAATAAAAAAATGTTTTAAATAATTAATTGTTTTTTTATTTTTATGTTATAAATAATATAAAAATAAAAAAACACCCTTGGTAAGACCTCAAATGTGACTCATGAGATGCAATCAACTGTATTAACACGAGTAATAATTAAGTGTTTAGTTAAATTTCAAAACGACAACACGCGTCAAATGCAGTCAAAATGATTATAAAATATTTGATATATTTTCTTCCCATTATTAGTGTAATTGGAAAACAGTCTTTCACTCTTGTGATTGACACAACAGTGTCGATGCAAGATGAATTTGACGTCATAAAATCGAATATTGGCGCTGTTATGGATTCAATTCCCGACGTGGCAAATATAGAGAATTATATTTTGGTACCCTTCAATGATCCCGGTAAGTCCATATCGAAGTCAAATTATTTTGTACAGTGAAGTTTAAGTAGAAAATAGTTTTAAAACTAGTTATGTAGGTATACATTGGAATAAGACAAGTAAAACGTATTGAATTCGAGTATCACTCAGTAGGTACAGTTTTATTCATAAATTCAACTTTTATTTTAGATTAGGATATTTTTCATGACAAAATGGCGCATATTTGTAACGTATAATTTCGTCTTTCAGTCAAAAGAAACATAAATATTTGATATTTTTAAAACAGGGTAGCTGTTCTTAAATTTTGTTATCTAGAAAAAAAAAAGCACATACGCGTCGACTTGAGAATCTCCTCCGTTTTTTTCGTCGGTTGAAAATAAGGTACCTACCTAGTTTGCATCACTACATAGTATAAATCAAAGTCGCTTTTTCAGTCCCTATATCGCTATGTTCGCTTAAATCTTTAAAACTACGCAATGGATTTTGATGCGTTTTTTTTTAATAGATAGTGTGACTCAAGAGAAAGGTTTATATCACCCGTGTGAAGCCGGGCGGGTGGCTAGTAATGTATTAATCACTTTGGCGCTAGACTATCAATCAGTCGTACTTGCGAGTTAACCGAGTTAATAGTTTTTTCATTCCAATGTGTAATAACCGAGGCATCATAAATTGTTATCATAAAAATAATTTCCTTTTTCTTTCCTCGTATAATTTTCCAAATTTGCTCATCATCAAAAACAAGCCTTAGGTACCGATCCAGTAATTTTCGAGTTTTAGCGACTAACAAACAGTAATTCCTATTTAAAGGTGTACTTATATAATTTTTAGAGGTAGGCCCAGCGAAAATATTTGCAAGCCCGAACGAATTAATCGACACATTAAATTCCTTGACGATTGGTCTCGGGAAGGATTGTCCGGAGTACTCTATGTCGGGCTTGGAACAAGCTCTGCAGGCTAGCAAGCCCGAGTCAAGCATATTTCTGTTCACTGATGCTTTCGCCATAGATGCTAATAAATCCAGCGAAATTCAAAATCTTTGCCGGAACACCCGCAGTAAGGTAATCTTTTACAGGAGCTTAATTTCTGAACAAAGTTTGGGCATAGGTTTTCGTCATATAAAACTCGCCCGTACTTAGCAACGGTACAAAATGGTATAGAAAACCGTAATGAGGTAAGTTTTGAGACAGTCGTGCTAAGAGAACTTGGAGTTAATGACGATGTTAATCCTGAGTAATATTATAAATGCGAACGTAACTCTGTCTGTTTGTTACACTTTCACGCTAAAACTACTGAACCGATTTAAATGAAATTTGGTACCTACAAAGAAAGTATCGAGCCTGAGGAAGGACATAGGCTACTTTTTAACCGACTGCAAAAAAGGAGGACTTCCACGCGGGCGAAGTCGCGGGCAGAAGCTAGATGATCAATAAATATATTTATTGTTTTATTAAGGAACCCAACCATCATTATTTTTTTTATCATTTTTACTTCTGATCTAAATATTTGGCGAATTATAGGTTTCTACAAGAGATAAACTTAAGAGCAAGCATATTTTTCAAAGTGATTGTGTGTGTGGGTGTATAAATCGAGGAATTAATTTCACTATTTTTTACTTTAAGTATTTCTTTTACCGGTTACCTACCTATAATTTTAAACTGGGAACATTTAAAGTACTTAAAAATAATAAAATTTATAGTGACCAGTATCAATTGGTGTTAGCCTCATGAATTAGATTATTAAGCATATGAATATTTCAGGTACATATATTTCTCAGTGGCAGATGTTCTACCCAGAAAGGAAGCGTGGATGTGTACTATGACGTCACGGACGCATGTTCTGGAAATGTTTTCCAATTTGAACCTTTTAACTTGCGACAGGTACCTAATTAAAATCCTTGGAGCCTAGACAAGGTGCCAACGTTCAACGTTAACGCTGACCGTTAGCACCAAAATGGATGGGATTCGACATCCGCGAACGACTTTGTCACGTACCTACGTCACAAACGTTCGCGGATGTCAAATCCCATACATTTTGGTCGTTTCGTTTAACGTTAACGTTGAAAGTTGGCACCTTGTCTACGTCCCCTTGTTAGAATTTTATCATTATTTATTCTAATAATTTCTGATGCCTTCGCGGTTATTACACATTCCAATTATTTATTCTATCATAATTCTCTTAAGTACTTTTCAGCACTCTCGCTCATAAATGATGGGTAGGTACCTATTTAATTAACTTGGTTTTAGACTTACAATAGGTACAGGACTACAAACCTTACAATCGTACAAATCCTTTTTTCACCATTATAAAACAAGTTATGTAATCTAAAATCGCAATCAGCAAATACCTCTGTTTAAATTAAAGTATGTTTTTTCTCGTTTATCGTAATAAAATAAATATCTAGTTTTATTAAATAAATAACAATGCAATAGAGGTATTATAAGCCTTTAGTGTTAGACTATCGTCAGCACAATCTTGCGAATATGAACTGTAAAGTATCCGAAACGTCAGCAAATAAATTAAAATACGCGAGTTAAATCCATTATAGTGTTTCATTCCTGATTAGATAGTAGGTCATCAAAATGACGACCTATAGCTCACCTATATATTAGTATATATGACCTAACAAACATAAAAGTTCCTGGAATTATCTTGATACGAGCTATAACGGATGTTGTGGAACTTGGCCTACTATGTTTCGGTTAGCTGATAAGCCCATCTAGATGTGACCTTTGTCAATTAACTACCTACATACATATCATAATTTATTCAGTGTCAAACTATGCAAAGCTTGTAATACGGATGCTGGACAAAGTATACTTAAGCATACAGAAATATATATTTCACACATAGATCTAAAGGTCGTTAACTAAAAAACCTAAAGATTCTAGTTATGCACACTTGCCTAAATGCTTTACAGCAAAACTTACTAATACAGATTTAAGCTAACTCAGCTTCATTATAAAAAGCATAAATCTGTACAGAAAACTTGCGTGCATACGGACATAATTAAAAAAATAACTTTTTGAGGCAGCTTCCTTTAGATCCAGGCGTGCGTTATAAGGTGTCCAAGACTCAGGTAAGTACAGGTACATGCTTGTCACACTAACATTGCTCCTAGCAGGATTCGAATTTGCAAATGGTATCGTAGTCAGGGTCTAATTAGGGTCCACTATTCTAACAGGTTTTCAAAATACAAAATTAGGCTGTTAATTTGTTCCAGGCATTTAATTTCATGAAAGAAATTATGAAAGAAGAATATAACGACGTAAATAAGCAAAAGGATTTGAATGGATACAAACAAATAGAAGTAAGTTGTTTTATTAATTTTTTTTAACGTTATTTTATTTATGTGAATTCCATTTGTCGTTAGTATCTATGAAAAAACCCATTGCGTTATTTCTAAGAATCTAATGACTTACAAATAATTTGATTCTAAGAAAAAAATGCTTATTGTTATTGTTTTGCCGAACGGTTTAACCGATAATGTTCAAGAAAGATAACGTTCCCAAAACATTTATTAGGTAGGTATTTCATGTTATCAACACAGCTAGCACGTAAGATTTTTGTTGCGCAAGAAACTTTTACAATGAGTAGAAAACTGAGAGTGCCGTTTGTCACTTTCAAAACGTTTTCACTTGTTCAAAAACGTCATGAGGTATATCTATAATAGCGGTTCGCTCCTGCTTCGCACGGATCCCTATTTTTTTCTAAATTTTCTATAGTCTATGTCACTCGGGAATAGTGTAGCTTCCCAACAGTGAAAGAATTCAAATTGGCCCAGTCGTTTTGGAGTCTATTCAATCCAAACAATCCTTTCCTCTTTATTATATTAGAATAGACTAACTAACGGTTCTGGCAGACGTCTTCCTGACGACGTTCGAAGTTCTAATTGACTTTAGCAAACTGCAATATTTAAAAAAAATGCGGTACGAAGTTCGCCAGAACAGCTAGTCTAGTATCAATATTAAAAATAGTATTTTTTAGTTTTTAGCAGATGGTTTCACCAAGGATATGATGGTCGCAGCGACTGGAGACAGCCCCGTGTTTCAAGTATTACATGTGAGCGGACAAGAAGCCAAAATGGAAACGATTATCGACAACAGCTATTCGAAAGTAAGTTACCTACTTAGTAGTTTGTTAAGTACATTCGTGATCAGTTCTTTTCATCATAATAATATATATAATAAACTAGCGGTCCCGGCAGACTTCGTCCCGCCCGGCAAAGAATCGATTTGAGTATCCTATGTCCTTTTCCTGGTTCTGAGCTACCTCCCCGCCAATTTTCAGCCAAATCGGTTCAGCCATTCTTGAGTCATAAACGGAGTAACTAACACGACTTTCTTTTACATAATAAGATAATATAAAAGATAAAAATAAATAAGATATAAAATAGATAAGATAAGATGGATAAAAAAATATGGACCCATTTGTGCCTGGCCGATTTATTTATAGTAACTAGAACATTATTTAATCATTAAACAAATCTGAAAAAAACTGAATTTAGGTGTACAAGCTGATTGAACTCGAGGAAGGTGCGTACCAAATAAGGCTCACTGGTCAAGGAAGAACCTCATTATCAATTTACAAGAAGTTACCGTTTCAAATAGGATTTTCAACTTTACCACCCGGAAGCATTAAGGAGACAAGTTCAAGACCTCTGCCAGGTAATTTATTTTAGGATTCCTATCAGTTTTTAGCTCATATTATTATTTAAAGAAAAATCCACCAATTATAGAACTGTGCTAAGGAAAACTATTAAGAGACAGTATCAGCACTTACGTAGCTAGTAATACACATAAATATATTATACTAGCTGTCCGCCCCGGCTTCGCCCGGATCCCTTTTATAGCCTATGCCACTCGGGAATAGCGTAGCTTTCCAACAATGAAAGAATTTTTCAAATCGGTCCAGTCGTTTAGGAGCCTATTCAATCCAAACAATCAAACAAACAAAGCTTTCCTCTTTATAATATTAGTACAGAAAAGTGTACAGAAAATGAGTGTCCAAAGAAAAGTCCACCAATTATAGAACTGTGCTAAGGAAAGCTATTAATAGACAGTATAAGCAGACGTAGCTAGTAATACCTACACATGAATATATTATATAAGTATATAAGATTACGAAGTATGTCTTTAGAAAATAAGCTACATGGGTAATCGAAACTTAATTTCACAAGCTCAAGAATACACTAAAATTGTATTGGCTTTATATTTATTTATTCTTCTCACTATAAATATTTAAGGTAAAGTCACCATGGACAGAATAAGAGACATTTTTTTGTTTTCGCTTTGTAATTTGATCATATTTCAATTCATGATCTTGAGGTTTTGGATGTAAATGATAAGTTCTTTAATTTATCACTTTTCATAGTTTAATTTGCATTTTTTTTTTCAAGTTCAAAATTACTGGTAAATGTAAGCCTAAGTGCATAAATGCATCTCCATCTAAATAATTAATTATATTTTTTTAAGTTTCTAATTACATTTTCAAGCATAAATATAATATATTATTATAGCACTAAAAAAATCTTATAACTTACTTAAGTCCAATTTACTTTTCAGATCGGATAAACTATATTTTAATAGTGGTTCCTAAACCGATGAGAATACAATTGAAAACGTTGATATACAAAGTTGTAGACAATGGTTTGGAACAAAACCTAAACTTGATTGAAATCCGAGCAAACTCCGGAATCTACACACAACAAGCCTATTTCGCTCACAGTCAAGCGTTTCGTTTTACAGTAAGTACTATCTCTATAATAAACTTATTAATCCACAAGAGTCTTTATCATCATAAAAAATGGTGCAATATTTTCACTACTTATTCTTATTTCAGTGCTACCCAAAACATTGTTATTCCCAATTATATTTTTCAGATCACAGGACAAGTAACTTCTACATTCAATAATATTTCAATGACAACAAATATCTTTGAGCCACAAAACCCCGGTATGTATATAGAGATTACCATGAAATTAATTATGTTATAAAGGAATATTTTCAAAATCACCTATTTTAACATGAGTGGAAATATACAATACTAGCTATCCGCCCCGGCTTCGCACGGATCATCCTTTTTTATAGCCTACGTCACTCGGGAATAGTGTAGATTCCCAACAGTGAAAGAATTTTTGAAATCGGTCCAGCCCTTCTGGAGCCTATTCAATCCAAACAAACATACCTTTCCTCTTTATAATATTAGTATAGAAGTATAGATATTTCTTCTAATTTTAGATACACCTTCACCATGGAGCAAGGCTACAGTAGAAATTATTGTCCCAGAAACGACAGTTATCTATGGGCAAAACACCAGCATCCCTTGCAAAGTGCATGGTTCGCCGAAACCATATATCTGGTGGGAGGACGAGCAAGGTCAACAAATGCGTGCTCAAGTATGTTGTTCAATATAATATAAACGCTACGATTTCAACTCGTTTTTAGGGTTCCGTTGTGAAAGGGTAAATGGAGACGCTGTAACTGAGACTCCGTCCGTCTGTCACATGAATCTCATGAATCACCCTCTGCTCCTACACAGAAAACGTATTTTTAACGGTTACGGTACGGAAGTCTTCGATACCGACTGGCACCTGGCCAGTTTTTTTAAACATTACTTTTTTTAATCATCAAAGTCTACAATTAGAATGACTTAAATTATAACCTAACTTAACCTAACCGGCCCAGGTTTAAGTAATTCTTAATGAAACGTCACAAGTCATATTTTTACAGGAAGCTTTACTAGAATATCCATCTACTCACATCAGCTACGTTTCTATAGAGAATTTTACTAAAAACGAAACGCTGTATTGTAAAGCTCAAACGTCTAATGAGGAAGATTCCAAAAGCGTACAGCTGTATGTATTTCGACCCTATATGTTAGATGTCGTTCAAGCACCAACAGGTACAAAAAATATACTATTGTCCGTACGCGTTAAGAAAATAGTGACAACTGCAGGGTAAGAGTGTATTCACAAAGGAGTAAAAATTTTATATTCTTAAAAAAATATTTAATAAAGCTTAATGGTAAAAAAATGTCGCAAAATTATTTAAATCACCAATCTCTATCGCTAGATTCTACAGTTACATTTATAATATTTTTTTATTTGGGCCCACACCAATTATAACTATATATGATGACTCACTATTTTCTTAACCCGAACGGACTATAATTAAAACTTATTTGCCTACCTTTTTTTAATCAGATCGGTAATATAAAAAAGATAAAATTCCAGATACCACAATAGAGTATGAACACGATGGTCAACTGTTTTGCGAGATAGAAGCATATCCGGATGCACATGTCAAGTGGTATCACAATGGGAACTTAATTGAAAATAACGAAGTTGACCCTACAACTGATTTTGACATAAAAGACGATAGACTTATTATAAAGAATATGAGTACTACGTATACTGGTGAATACACGTGTGAAGCCCAGAATGAAGCAAGATCTCTGAATTTATCGGCATATGTAGATATATCTGGACTAGGTAAATATTTTTTAAGAATAGATAGTGATGATAATGAACGAGTTTACACTTTTTATAATTAGAATCATTGGTAACAAAAACAAAACAAGACATATCAAGACATGAGAACTAGGTTTTTCTGATATGATAAAAAAACGTATGGGAAAAGTGATTCTTTTCGACCGAACAAATTATTATTAATGAAAGTTTAGGCTAATTTAAAGAATTTAATAAAATTATATTGAAAGACATTGAGTACTTGCACATACATAGGTACTATCAACTGTGCTGGCGATGTTACACCTTTAAGGCAATAATCGCTTGAACGACCCTGGTACCTGGCGTCTGTGTGTGAAGCAACAAGTGCAAGCAATTTTTTTCTAAAATGGCGTACCCCGAAAGCATCCGATAGTACCTTTGTTTATATATATATAAATATATTAATTATAATAATATCATTAGGATTATGTTGAGTTAATAATGATTATTGTGTATGACACCTTTTAAATTTTTAGAACAACCTGAAGTATATATAAAAGATTCTGAAATAATACTTTCACTTGGTGATCAAGCTGAAGTAAACTGCAGGTAAGCAACAATTTAAAATACAAATGTTTAGGTGACAGATTTTTTTTTATTTTCTAATTGTTCCAGAAAATAATTTTGTGGTAATGTATTATAATATTATAATTTCTGATGTCTTCGCGGTTATTATACTTACATTAGAATGAAACATATTTAACGGATTCAACTCGCGTATCTTATTTTATTGGCTGACGTTTCGGAGCTTTACAGATTTCATAATTATAGCACGACTGAGCTGACAATCATAATATGTATAAAAATAACCTAGCTGATATCCACTGTGTTCTTAATTTTCTTTCCCTAAGAACCTTCTAGAAAACTTAAGAATAAAAAAAAATGATATCTAAGGCAAGGTAATTAATATGATTAAGGCGTAATCCGTTTCAACATTAGAGTGTGGACTGGTTGGGTGTCAGAATAAAAGTGAGTGACGCAGCTCAGCTTGCTTCTATAAATAGCTTTTCTTCCGCGCCTCGCCTGATTCACGAGTGAGGATCCCTTAGCCGGTCGGCCATGGCCAGGTAGAAATGAAATTAAAACAGCGTGGTGTGATCACAGGTAGATGAGGTGCACTCGCGCCGACAAATATAATACAAAAAATATAAGTAATACGTCTCTATAGTTGTAAACTTGGGAAATTTAATTAAAAAGATCAGTACGGTAAAATTCTCTAGTATACCTATAACATAATAGATTAATTTTTATGATATATTCGAAGAAGTTTATTTGAAATATTTCAGACTTGTGAAAGGCAGACCAGAACCGGTTATCAGTTGGAAGTATAAATCAATTGATGGATATGATAGCAATGATTTACCGGAAGGTGTTTCAGCTTATGATGGAAGGCTGATATTTTCTGAAATAAATTTAAAACACAAGGGAACTTATGTTTGTTCAGCAGTTAACGAAAAAGGGGAAGATCATAGTGACGTTAACGTTAATGTGCAATGTGAGTTAAAAAAGAAACATATTTCACTACAAATAGAGCTGTAAAAATGTCTTATTTTTATGTACTTAATGGTTTTTAGATGAACCAGTAATTGAAGAATTCGCAGAGTCTACGATGGATACGAACGAGGGCAAAATTGTCGTGTTAAAATGTAACGTAGACGCGGATCCAAAAGCTGAAGTCCATTGGGAACATTACTACAATAACGTAATGGTACCACTTGAAGAAAGACATATTACTGATGAAGATAATACACTTCGGTATTCAGAATTGTTAATTATTATTATTATAAAAACTAATTTAAAAGATAGTTATAGGTATTGTAGAATACTTCATTTCAAAGTGATCCCAATCGATACGCTTCAACAAGCTAAAATGTTGTCTTCAGTATTGCAGATCGTCTCGATAGCCATCAAATCGAGCCAATTAAATTTGTGAAGACAATTGAAATGTGTTATAAATTGCGGGTGTTTGAAACACAATCCCTGAATGACAACCCAATTGAGATTGCTTTCAAAACAAGTTTACAAAACCAAGGGGCTGGTGTAACTTTGTAGACATCCATTAATATTTCAAGTTTAAAGACCTTGCCAATCCTTGACAAAATGGTTGATATGAAGCTAAAATTCAAAAGATAAAAGTGCTGGCGCAGGCTTTGCTACATAAGCCTCCTCATAAGATATTGACCATGACAGCGAACCACCACTGACAAAATCTTCTGTCCTAAATGGGATTTCCAATTAGATAGTTTTTTTTTTTTGTGGATGATTCAATATGATTTTGTTTTTAGCTTCGAGGCGGAGAACGATGACACCGGTGACTATCACTGCGTTGCCGAAAATGATGCGGGACGAGCTAAAAAAAAAATTTTCGTTAATGTTCTAGGTTAGTATTATTTTGCTAATTTATTAAAAGTGTTGTTCATACATGTGGATGAAAGGAGAAGGGAAATCACAGTTGACGGTAATATAAATAATTTATTATAAAGTAATGCGTGTTTAAGTTTAATTAACGCCCCTTATTTCTGGATATTTTTTATTGCTTTAGTGAGGCCGTATATAAAGGAGCCTGCGTATGATACGATAACGGTCAGATCCGGGGATGACGTCATCCTACCTTGCAATGTCATCGAGGGAAACCCAACGCCTTCTATAACGTGGAATTTAATTGATTCCACTTTTAAGGAAATATTCAGGTAAAAACATATTTCTATTCACAAACTATTTGTTGAAAAAAAACAGATAATAATTAATTATTTGGTTAAGGAAAACAGATAATAATTCAAATACTTAGGGTAATTGATCGACACAATACGTGTATTATTAAACTAAAAATGATACGAAGACTTTTTAATGATATATATAAACCTTATTAAAGTACGCAGCGTAGCATTATTGGATGTCAAATGTCACGGGACGAAGTCCGATTTAGATCTTAGAAACCATGTCAAACAGATGTCCTAGTGTAAATTGAGGTCTAGCTGTAAATTTTCACCAATGAGGGTCAGTTACTAGTCTTTGTTATATGGAACATAACAGCTGGACCTCATTCTACATTGGCGCATCTAGCGAATCTTTGACATACGGCGGCTCACATTTCATTTCATAATTTTGGCTCATATAGTATTAGGTAATAGAAGAATCTATTCTAATTCAGAATTAGATACAACTTGTTTTTTTTTTCTATTTACAGGGGCGCCTCTCTTCGGTCTAAAACTCTGAATTTAAATAATATATCTCCATCTCAACAGGGAAAATATGTTTGTATAGCTGAAAATAGCGTCGGTTTTGACAGCATTACAACGAACGTAGTTGTCGTATAAAATATTTTTTAATCAAAGAAGCTTCTCATAATATACGAGTAAATTTTATTTTATTTTCAAAGTCACATAATCAATCATCATAATTATAGTTTTCAATTAATAAAGTGTTATACAAATATTATTTTTATTTTGTAAGTTTCTCTTGACAGATATTAGTAATGTTTTTGTCGCGCGAGAAAGCATTTTTTTGTTACTGTTATGTCGATCTTTGCAAAAGTAAGTATTCAAGTAAACGGTAACAGATATACTTACTCGCGTGATAAAAACCTTACGTTACGTGCCTTCTGATTTAGGATGATGAAATTTTCGATACCATTACGGTATGATTATAATGATATTTTGTACCAAGACAATAGTAGAAAAATTGAGACCCCAGTGGGATTTGAACCCAAACCTATGCCTTTACTAGCGGCAGCGTGCTGACCATTACACCATAGGGACCACTGACGAGTCGTCGAATTTCTCTACTCCTTCAATTCGGTATTGTACTTTTTTTGTTTCCTTAGGTACTATTTCGTTTGTAATAATAACATACTTCGTCTAAAACTGTACAGTAATAATGTGATTAATTTTCATTGTCCCAGTTTGTATGTTTAGTATCTTATTTTTTGAATCCCAAAATCGTTTGGTATGTTAAGTGCTTTTTGAAACTCTTCCAAATTGCAACAATAAGTGCGAGCTCCAGTGAATTTTACAAACTCGACTTCATTGCACACATCTTTACAAAGTTTACTGTTTTCCGTTGGTTCTGGATCATTCTCGTGGACTATGATGACTCCATCTCCACCGTCCGATACCACCTTAAAAATAAAGACTTTTTAAAACAAATAATTAAGAATAAAACTAAACGTAAGTATAACGAAAGATAAGCTCTGCCAGCCTTGGTCGGGGTTAAAAATCTAGTAATTTCAAAAAACAGTAGCTACCCAATAACAAGGAAATCGTTAAGTATATATTTTTTGATGATATTGCAATCGGAATAAAATTTAAATAAAATCATTCTAACGGATTCAACTCTATATAGGTATTTACAAAGAAAGAGGTAGTGAGCTAAACAAGAAAACAGTGATTGCGAACGGAAAATAATAATAATAATGTCAAAATGCGTTTATCTGAAGTCTTCCCTTATAGTACTTAAGTCTTCGTTTTGCATTGTTTCTTTGACTACATACCTTCCACATATATTTTGGCACGGAGAGTCCACCATCAGTCGTATAATTAGTGGCTCCGGACCACACCGTGAGAGAAGTAAGTTTAAGAAGGTTCCGGACTTGCCTCTCTATGTCGTGCCAATTTGTCTGTAACAGTAAATTATACATTGCCTGTCATATTTCATTTTATTACAAAACCTACAAACACTCAACATAATTATACTGTTCATTAATTTTCCTATTTTATAATGTATTAAATTATTACCAGCTAAAACACTTACGGTTCCATCAGTAGGTCTACAATAATTCACATAATTGCGGTCATCTCTTACAATTACTCGTTGACTGGGGCCAAAGGTCACATCTTCTTCGTTAACTAATTGGGCTTTTTCATAGCAACACTTCAAACCTTTCACGCAATCATCTTTCGAGTCAATTTCAGTACCATCGTATTTATTGGACTGAGTCATTTCTACTTTAGTATAAAGAGATACGCTGGCTTTATTGTCAATACATGACTCGTACACGTCTATATCTTGATTGTAATGGAATTTTACGTTTTCTATTTCCGTGTTTTCACCTAAACATCGATCTCCATGACTGATCTTTGGTAAAACATGAGTGTTGCAGTTCAAATCAGAAAATTTATAAAGATTTCCATTAATTATGAACAGATCGTCGTGATCACATGTAGCTATTACTGAATCAGTTTTCGGGAAAATATTGAAATAATTATTTTCAAACATTTTCGTTTGATTGCATACTAATTGATACTTTGCTTGATTTGGTAACAAGACGTAATGTTTTTTTGTTGCGATTGCTGGCCACGATGATTCCATGTCAAGTATAAGTGGTAATTTTTCATGTCGTCCTAAAGATCTATCGATCAGGCAATCTGAAATAAATTTGTCATGTTAATTCAGCACTAATCCATCTATTATTCTCAAATAATATAATAGAAATCTACTTATCACGTCTTTTACGTCAGCCAATAAAAATAAAATACACGCAAGTTAAATCCGTTAAAGATGTTTCATTCCAATACACTTATTTTAAATCCGTTAAGCTAATATAATATTATTATATTACACACCTTTACTGGTAACATTGAAAGTTATGTCTAGGATTCCGAAAGGGTTTGTAGATCGACATACATACTGTCCCCTTCTTTCAAGTCCCAGCACGGGTTTATCGGCACCCGTTAACTGTTCCCCGTTATAAAACCATTCTATCTGAAAAAACAAACGATTTAATTTAAAAATTAATATCTGACAAAGTTTCTGTTTATACATTTAAGACATCAAAATAAATTGTTTATTACCTTTCCAATCGGATTCCAATTTATATCACATTTAATTTCCACATAGTCCCCTGTAAAATCAACTTTTACGAAGGTAGCAGAGGAGAGAGGCGGTGTGCCGAATAGAACATGTTTGGTGGCAGATTGTGAGCCTTTAGAATCACTTACACGGCATGTATATTTGCCGTTGTTAACTTGCGTGGCATTTTTTATGTAAATGGACGGTCCAGTTTTATTGAAATAAACAGCATTCTGAAAAATATGTTCCTATTTTAACTTAAGTTATTATTTTCTTATTATAAATACGAATGTTTTTATTCGATCCAGTCGCGCTTCATCACGATTCCAGGGCCCTAGCAATGCATGGTTTGACCTGAGATTGAATCTATAATGTCATCCAACAAAATATTATTATTATGTTTATTACTCCTGCACGCTAAAGCAGATGATACGGAGTCACAGACTGGTTAATTTAGATTTTTCTTATGTTATCCCTTCAATATTATTATATAGGAATATAAAGATGATCAAAGTACCAGTGACGCGAGAGTCCTTGGTTTAATAATTATGTATTTATACTAAAAAAAAAACAAAGTAAGACTTACATAATACCATCGAACATGATTAGGGTTTGTGTACGGCAGAGAACACTTTATTTGGTAGGGATGATCTTCAACGCCTAATTCTTCAGTTATTACACCGTAACCGTCAAATCCTAAAACATTTAAATCTCAATTATACTTGCTACATCTCACACATAATATCAATGTGGTATGATATTTTATCATGTCCTCTTGTTACTGATAGTATTAGAAAAAATGTTCTTACCAATAACATGAACTGAATACTCTTTTACATCTTTGCCCAGGCTGTTAACTGCTACGCAGTTATAAACGTTGATGTCTTCCAATACCGGCTCATTAATTATTAGATCACCATTGTCAACGTGAAACTTTTTTGACTCTGAAACAATTCTGATTATAAGAAAATTCATCTTCGTATTAAAACATAAAGCGATAATTAAATAAAGGTTCCTTCCTACCTTTAGGTATACCATTTCCATTGATAGTCCAAGTTATTGTTGGTATAGGAAATCCGGTGGCTTGACAAGTCATTTTTACGAGCATATCTCCTTCTACAGCTTCGTACAAAGGTTTATTTGGAGGAACAAAAACAATACGTGGTGGAGCTGAAAATTAATTAACATAGGGTCAAATTTCAATTTGAAATATTTTTTCCAAGGTTATTGACGATTGGTCAACTTAATGCCAACAAGGTCGGCAATGTATTTAAAAGCATGATCTTATTAGGAACTATTTAAAGCTATGAGAACTGTGCGATTTCGTAGCAATATCAGAGACGTTTCGTTTTTTCATTGACTGAGTTTTAATATTAGTTCAGTACCTTGTACGATAACTTGAATGAGATGTTCGGCGCTACCGACACTGTTATTCGCAAAGCATTTATATAGACCAGCGTCAAGCATGGTAATACTTTCTATACGTAGAATTTCCCCAATTTGATTTAGGGTTCTATATTTATTCCTATTGGTATCTTTAAACTGCCAAAATATTGTTGACTTTGGATTGCCTTCAACGATGCTAAAAACAAATGTTTATAAAATAAATATGTAGATACGTGGTGTAAAAAAAAGTATATTATCATAGGTATGTGGTGCATATTAGAATAAATGAAAATATCGTTCGGCTTTGTTTGTAATAAAAACTAACCTGCAGTGTACGACTAGAGTAGAATTTTCTGTAATCCTTATGATTTTGACACCGTCATTTCTGTTTTTAGGAGGCACTGTAAAAAGCAGAGAAAAAAATAAATAAAATATTAATTTCTGATGCTGCTTATTAAATAATACAATATAAATATTATTTAGGTATATAATATCTTCAGGATTCAGAACACCAACTTCACTCGTGCAGTCTAAGTTTCCGCATTGAACCAGCGTGGTGGGTTAGGTTTGATCTACCAGATATTTCTAGAAGTATGTGCCAGCTATGGGGTCACAAACTGAGTCATTAAAATTACCTTTTACAATGATATCAAAAGGTTGATCAGCTATACCAACGGCGTTTCTCGCTTTGCACTGGTACCGTCCAGCTTCTTTCATGGTAATATTTTTTATTCTAAGAATATTTCCAGTCTGGTCTAGAGTTCTAAATGAATTAGTCACAGGATCTTTGTACAGCCAAGTTATTGTAGGCTGCGGATTACCCTGAAGAGTACTGAAAGTATACAATTGTTATTTGTTATGTATAAAACAAGGTGGATATTGAAAAGTTATACCTGAATATGTATGTAGAAAGATTTTACAATGTTCTTAAACAATTCACACTAATTAACTTACTTATAAACTAAGTAAAACCTTATGTATACTAGACAAGAGTTAAAAATACATAAGTATATTCATAACATCCTAGACTCAGGACTACTCTACTCTAGTCCACGACCTCCGAAACTTGAGGGTTCGATTCTTTCAAGACTCCTTTCTTAGTCAATGGAAAAAGAAGATAAAAGAAATTAATGGGCAGACTGTGTGAAAGGGGATAGTTATAGTAAATAAGTGATGCTGAGAATCTGACGGAGACGAAAAGAAGAGAAAAACATGAGGAAGACATGGATAGGATATAGATGATGCTAAATACAGAAATAGGTACAAACCTGCACTCTATATCTAGATTAGTATATTCTTTGGCCTCTATTGTCTTAGGAGGTTTATGAGACACTGAAACAAAGTTAATTACGCTGATTAGACATGAAACAGGTTGTAAAATATAGCTTTTTCGTCTAAAAACATTGGTCTGACATATTACTATAAATATGTTCTTATGTTCAGAAAATTACACACACGAAAACATAAAAGTTGCAAAATACACCTGAGTATTTCAGTGATACATGTGCCTAATAGCCCAAGAGCCAGCGGCCCCCAGACTTTCGGTAAAGTATAAAAGCTGTAAGTTTGTCAATGTATGCCCCCAACACAAGTAAGAACGAACCCCGTCTATGAAACTTGGGTCGCGGTGGCTTTGGCAGGTATCGGGTAATAAAGGTGTGTAAAATTGTGTGTTAAATTCGTTAAAGTATAAAACTCAGTTTTTACATATTTTACGTATAATAATCCTAGAAGTCACCTTGCCGAAACCCAGACCCTTCGTACGGTTGCAACCCTCTCCCAGACGCCCTTAAAGTTTTATTTAATTGTTACTATACTTACGGTATACGTACCACATAATACAATGACAGCTGATGCGCAGTAAAACGTCGCAATGGACCGAACGCTGTATTTCACACTCACCCACTGACACATACCGTCATTTGGGGTCTTTAGGGACAATTTTGAACTTTGACTAAGAATTTCATGTTGCCAATACATCAAAAGTCTAATGTAGGTGCGAGCGCGAGGGACATATTATGTGTCAGCGGGGGCCAGACAAAGACAGCGTGCGCACAATGCCCACGTTTTACTGCGCATGATCTATCATTTATTGTATATAGCTTCTGCCCGCGACTTCTTCCGCGTGGAAGTCTTTTTTTGCAGTCGGTTAAACAGTAGCCTATGTTCTTTCTCAGGCTCCAGACTTTCTTTGTACCAAATTTCATTTAAATCGGTCCAGTAGTTTTAGCGTGAAAGCGTAACAGACAGACAGACAGAGTTGATTTCGCATTTATAATATTAGTAGGGATAATGAGAACTATTTTCTAGATTTATTATGAAAATTCGTTATGTACAATAACTAAAACAATACAATTAGGGCAATATTTACATTTAGCACTGCCAGATTTATTGTCAACATGAAAATATTGACGCCAATATTGAATACTTGTAGTTCTTTTAGTCGTAGACATTATAAAAAACGGGACTTTTAAAACACTAAAAACTTTTTCACACGAGAACCTTTCAAATTCGAATTGTTTGAAAAATGAAGTTTCAGCAACGAATAATGAATAACATATCAAACGAATGTCGGTAAAGTAGTACAGTTCATAGTCTAACTCCATCTAGTGAATGTTTTATTAAAAATGAATCAACTAAACTGTTCGGGGAGCATTTATTTCATGATTATAAAAAATCGATTATTAATTTAAAAAAAATCACGTTTTAAAATCGATTTTTAATCGATTATTTTTTCACATTCCTACTATTAAGAAAACATCATTTGATAGTTCTCCAAATAACATATATAAATTGAGCTATTATACTATACCGTAAGTATAGTAACAATTAAATAAAACTTTAAGGGCGTCTGGGAGAGGGTTGCAACCGTACGAAGGGTCTGGGTTTCGGCAAGGTGACTTCTAGGATTATTATACGTAAAATATGTAAAAACTGAGTTTTATACTTTAACGAATTTAACACACAATTTTACACACCTTTATTACCTGATACCTGCCAAAGCCACCGCGACCCAAGTTTCATAGACGGGGTTCGTTCTTACTTGTGTTGGGGGCATACATTGACAAACTTACAGCTTTTATACTTTACCGAAAGTCTGGGGGCCGCTGGCTCTTGCTCTATAAGTTTCCATGTATACGATTTCTGTTCATACTGCTTTCTACTAGTTTTATGAACTAAGCTCTAATTGGCTCCACAGTTCACTATAATAATAATAGAGTAAAATACAAGTGAGTAAATACTGCAAGCCTGTATACTTGGTACATCTACTTATTGACAACGTTACCGATATAAATGACGGCTCATCGCGGGAATGAAACGATATCGACTTGACTAAACAGCATGCCGATAGTTCATCAGTATTAGAAGAATAAAACATATCACCACGGAAAAAAACGTACCTTGTAGTACACGTAGTTCGATAGTATGGATGTCTTTACCGGCTTCGTTATTAGCCGCGCATTTGAAATATCCATCATGAGAGAGACTGACTTTTGGTATTTGTATAATCTCGCCTATGTTTCTAAGTGCTGCATATTCTTCAGAATGTCTTTCTTTAAAATACCACGATACCGTAGCTGGGCTACCTGCATCCAATCTGTAATTAATTAAATTTTGTTAGGGGACTGTAGTCTTTATTGCAAAAAATATAATGCATTGGTGATACTTTCAACTCATATAATAGCTTAGTATTTCCCATAAAAAAGAAACAAAAACAATCCGCGTAGGTATACTGTGCGTTATCTGCTAAATACAAAAAAACATTAGTGTAAGAGTATTTCAAATGCTTACTTGCAAGATATTTCTATCGGTTGATTTATAAACTGCATCAACATTTTTACGTCTTTCTTTATATGTGGAGGAGCTGAAATGAGAAAATATAATTTAACTGTTTAATTTTTGGGATTTTGAATAACGCTTTTAAATTATAATATAGCAAAAACTTTCGGCAAAAACGATGTCATACCATAGATATAGGGTGATCTAATTCAAGATTTAATTTGTGTAATATACTCGCTTACTTGGGAATTTTGGATTTTTCTATGAATTAGAGGCCAAGAAGTTGAAACCGGATTATTCTTACTTAAGCATCATTTTAGCTCTTACTCTGGAGCAATCGTTGACATCAACATAGTTTGTAGGAGAAGCATCTTTATGATAGCAGGATTGCTTTCCAAGCAATAAAATAATGTCAATACATACCAATTGGCTGCTGAGGAGTGATAGGAGTTGTAGCAATACGCCTTATTTCATTTCCTGATTTTTTATCGAGAGCGGTTACCTTAAAAAGAACATTGCTAATAAAACTCACATATCCCTACTAATATTATAAATGCGAAAGTAACTCTGTCTGTCTGTCTGTCTGTCTGTTACGCTTTCACGCTAAAACTACTGGACCGATTTAAATGAAATTTGGTACAAAGAAAGTCTGGAGCCTGAGAAAGAACATAGGCTACATTTTAACCGACTGCCAAAAAGGAGGAGTACCACGCGGACGAAGTCGCGCGCAGAAGCTAGTGTAATAATAAATGCTGACTAAACTAGAGTATGACATTAGACATAACTAAAGTTAGTTCTTTTGAGAAAAGAGGTGATATTTCTATATACATACCGCAATTTTGAACGTGGTACGCGGAGGTAAAAATAGTGTGGTTTTGTATAAGTTGCCATGAACGGGGCTCAGAGATAAAGTTTGAACATTTTTTTCGTTTAGGTTTAATATTTCCACGTCTTTCACCTCCACTGCACTGTCTTCATCGTTCACGGAGATATACAAAAAGGTTCTTGTACCTTAAACATAAAAATTATTTATATTCACCTGACTACACTTGGAAAAAAAGGAGAGGATAAAATGATTTTCAAAAAGATGAGATTCATAGGTCGGTCGATTATTCACTTTAAAAAACTCTTATAATAATTATAAATTTCATCGAAATTCTAAATTGATAATATGGCCGTTTTCAAAAACTCATTCCTATGACGAAGTCTAATATTATGAGACTAACCATTTAATATCCAACTAACACTTTTCCTTCATTACTTTTAGAGCACCTAAGCTAATTTAGTTAAAGTTCTAACTTTAACTAAATTAGTTTAGGTGTCAAACAATAGCGTTAAAGTGTTCAGAAGACTACCTGGTCTACTAATTCTGCTTATTAGTTTTGCTACTAAAAGGAGATCTTAAATCGGTGATGACTCACCAGATATTGGTTGTGTAATGGTATCTTTCAAGGAGTTGGCGTTGTGCTCAGCAAATCCGTGTTGGAATGTGAAATCTGTTCTTCCGAAAACCAAAACTTGAATTTCAGAACTACCGCTCACCCAAGCTTTGTAAGTGCCCGGTTGTGGGTTTAGCAATTTGTACACCTGGAACAATATTGCAGCAAGTATTACAGAAAAGGTTTATTTTTTAATGTAGTACTGAATGCACCATACGTCCTCGAGTCACTGATAAAAAACCAATGGATGTGTTTCTGGAAGTCCATAAGTGTTCAACGGTTTAAAATTTACAGAGATGGCAGTAGCTTAGGCTCTCAGTGAGGCTTACAGTGAGGGTATATTCATTGATAGTTTTGAATCTGACAGTGACACTTCTTTCTTACCAGCCAATCATTCATATAAATCAACGAAACATGTTTTAGACGGAAACAAAAAATAAACAGCCGTTGAAAAAAATGTGATAAGCATGGGTAGGTATCTAACGATTTATTGTGGATTTAATTTTAGTTACTTTTACCTTGGCATTTGTGGTCCACGTTATGGTCTTTAGTTTATCTCCGAGTTCTATATTATTTTTGTCCGTAATTATCAACTGAATATTATTCCCTGATGCCGAAATTACAGCGTATTCAGTCTTGTCATCAATGTGAAACTGTAATACAAATTAAATTTTAATATAATATATTCATTATAAACCACTCACAAAATTTATTATGACATTCGTGTTTTTATTTTTATTAGGTAAGTAATATAAATTAACAACTTGTAAGTACTTACCTCAACCGGTGTCCATGTACGTGCTGGAACGACTTTAGATGTTATAACTGTTCTGTCCCCCCTAATTGTTTCTTTTACATATTCAATAACCTATAATACAAATATATATTGAGTTAAGGTCATTCAGAACGGTTTTCATCCAGCATGCTTAGTGTGAGTTACGTGTCGGAAAAATCTCCAACGATGAGTTAAATTTAAGTAGGAAATTTATATTTCTACTAGCTGTGCCCGCGACTTCGTCCGCGTGGAATTTAAGTACTGGGACATAAGTATGGATAATTAAAGATTTTTTTCTAAAATGAGTTACTCTTTATTACATAAGCTATCTGTATCTGCCAGTGAAAGTCCCGTCCAAATCAGTCCAGCTGTTCTATAGATTAGCCGGAACACACAGATAGACAGACAAATAATATAAAAAATATAATATAGGTATGTATTTAATATTTCAAATGTAAATTATAAAATGTCTTTAAAAACCACATTAACAGTTTTTCCTTCTGGGGCTAATATGAAAAGGTTATCCGCATTACTAACCCGCGAGCAAGCCACGTATAGTTGGCCGTGTGAAAAACAATTCGACCTGAGATCAACTCCAACAGCCTTTAGCGTCTGCCCCTGAGACTTGTTAATTGTCATAGCAAAGCAAACGGACACTGGAAATTGTGTCCGTTTGAATTGGAATGGGAAATTGTTGGGGATGATTGGTATTCGCGGTATGTATACAGTTTCACCTGCACTACATCCAGTAAGAATCTCAGCTTCGATTAAGTTTCTTTGTAAAGAAGTTACTCCTAAGTCGGGTTCCATTGCACAATTTAGGCGGAGTAAGATTTCTCAATAGCGATGCGTTGTAAGCGTTTCGTCTGGGCATTTTTAAAATCAAAGCAAATACATGCAATAATACATATATTTATTTCAATAAATCTACGTAGGCAATATTTTTTTAGATTATATCCGATATTTTTCAACCAATTCACAAAGCAAGTTCAGAGTCCGTATTTTCATATCCAAGTATAACATCAAAATCATCAACTAACCGAATCGCAAGACAAACAAAATTAAATACCTAGTTTTAAACGTAGGGTAACAACCAGTTTGTATTTATACTTTTCAGAGGAAAAAGCTATAGCGCGTTTTAATTGCCTTGAGGCGCCATCTAGTACTATATTATGTAACTATAAAATCTCCTATAGAAAAATTACCTTTAAACTTTAAAAGACGATAGCTTTTTTATTTGACATCCGATTTTGATGAAACAAAGCCTATATGTTGCTCAGGGAAGAGCTTAATCTATTAGTGAAAGCCGCGTCAAAATCTGTTCAGTAGTTTTCAAGATTAGCGAATACATACAGACAGACAGACAGACAGACAGACAGACAGAAAAGAAAATCTAAAAAATCATTTTTGTGTTCTGTTACTCTTTTATTATTGCCCACACCCATTTTTTGTTAAAAATTTCAATTGTACAGACACGCGGTTTCTACTGTTTTATTATATGTAAGATTAGGTGTATACCCAACAAGCAAAGTCATATTACTTTCCTTAATGAGCAAGGATTTGGGTGCAGTTATAGGAGCATTTACTCCTATATCTAACTTTACAACACGTTAGTAAACCCCATAACGAATGGAGCCCTAGGAATTTACTACAATACCGTTATAAGAACCAGTAATTCCAGAATCTGTATCTTTGCTTCTCGGATAGGTACCCACTCTTTATTGTTTTTTTTTTTTTTTTTTCGAACTGAATACTGAAGCGCAGTTGGCCAGCTAATGGGCCTTCACTGCAAAACCGGACGGGTGGCGAGACTCCTGAAAGGAGACTCTTAAGCCTTTTGGGTTGGGTTTAGGGTTTTTAGCCCTGACCGACCCGAGGGCCCCAAGGTGGGGGTCGCACCTCGGCTCGGGCCGTCAGGAGGTGTGTACGGTTTGTGTCCGTGGGAGGGGGCGCGGCGGCCGCTATGGCAGCCGTGATCGAATCGGGGTCTTTATTGGAGGCGCTCCTGCTCCCATACAAATTGAAACGTAAACGTTGAACGATGTTAATCTTTCTGTAACATTAAACTTATAGAACGGCCTCACTATTGTTAAAGACTTAGTCTAATAAATCTAGTTAAACTTACCTGCGGTACTTCACTTTTATCTATTTGAAATACTTGTCCGGTACTAGCGGCGGCAATTTTGGTATAGACGTCGTCTATGGGTATGTTCAATTCGCAGTATCCAGTTAATACAAACACAACCTAAAATTGAAAAATATCGTTTCTACATTCGTATCAAGATCTCACAACCTAAAATTAAAAATTCAGTTCCTATATTCGTAGCAAACAGAGTTATTGGTGATCAATGAATGATAGAAGTTGGATGCGGTCGCCTCATTACAATGTGTCATAATCGCAAAGCATCACATTCCATTTTTTTTAATAAATTTACTAAATATCGTAATATCTGATGCATACGCGGTTATTTAACATTGGAAAGTTACAACTATAATGTATGTAGCTCGCGTATTTTATTTTATTTTCTGATTTAATATTATTACTTTTTATGAAATGGCTTGGCCATGTTTAAGTAGCCTATTAAAATTATATTATACACTTGCCTAATCGACAGAAAAATGGTGAAAGCTGTTATCAGTTAACTAACAAAATATAGGTATCTACTGGATAGTATTCGTTCTATATTAGGAAGCTCACAAAAAACTTTGTGTCAGCAAACTTATGATGCTTTGTCACGTCGATATCGTGTCACTGTCGAAAGGGTCTGTCATATTTCAGTAACATTGCACGTCATCATGGACACTTTGTCATAAAAATATTATCTCATCTTATAAACTTTAATGTGCACAAGATGTCCACATTTAATGTTTAATGGACAATATATCGACGGCAAAGCCTTAATTGTTGCGAGAAATAAGTGGTCATCATAAGCTTGCAGAAATCTTTAAGTAGGTGGGTTAGACAAGGTGCCAACGTTGATGACATCAGAATGTATGGGATTTGATTCCTTTCGTTTAAAGTTAACGTTGAACGTTGGCACCTTGTCCAGCCGCCCTTGTCTGTGTAACTTTCATATTAGGTAGGTACATTCACTAATGTGGTAACAAAGATAAGAAATTGACCTGAGTTTGTTTTTCTTGGCAAAGTCTGGAAACCTCAGGCTCCAGTTCATGGTCGTTCGATGAGGCATCCGTAAACACAAATAGGTAGGAACCTGGCAGGCTCTGTTGTAGAGCCAGCTTTATCCCGGATAAAGAGGCTTCTGGACAATCGTAACCTCCATAAACCTTAATCGAATCCAAGGATTTCTTTAATTCATATGGATCTCTTGTCTTTGTTCTTAATTTTGTATGTGCGGCTGGAACGTAGTAGCCTACCGCCGTATCTTAAAAATACGTACACAAAAACGAATGAATGTTACTGTTAATATGATAAGTAGTAACACATAGGCTATAATTTATGAAGATATATTTTTTGTAATTATGTTCCCGTATGAACCCAATATTATGCACAAAATTTCATAAATATCAGTCCAGAAGTTCTGGAGGAGTTTGGCAACAAACGCCGCGACATGAGAATTTTATATATTAGGTGCCTAATAATACTTACTCGGGTCATTAAACGTCACAAGCACTATATCCTGGATCTGACTTGACTTTTCGTTTAGAACTATATTCATTATAGAACCGGCAGCACTCCTCACATCATCGATATCGTCTGTCATAGAAGAAGTGTCATCGATAACAAATGTCAAACTTTTTTGTTTTTCACAACCAACTAATAACCGGAGAGAAAATAACACAATGATGTGACTAATTTTTGTAGTCATTTTGACTGATTCTTACTGTGTTTCAAGACTGACTACGATATTCATAATACGCACAGTTACTAACAACCGTGTGCATTAATGAGTAATGTTGAAATGGATAATAATTTTCCGCGTTTCTTTATATATGCATCTCAATTTCATAGCACAGTGCATTCCTGTAAATATTATCCCATCAAAATCATTCTGTTAAAAACTAGCTAAGCGATAAAGAAGCTTGTTTGTCTTTTAAAAGTAATGAAATATAGACAAAGTCGTGCCAAGTCTAAGGTTCCTTACTGCGATTTCTTTATTATTATAGTTAATGTTGTGAGACTTGGCCGTTGAACATTCTTATGGGCTATTTTCTCGCTTAACAAATAAAGGTAGGTAGTAAAGAATTTAATTAAATATTCTATTTATAAACCTAATATTGATTATTACCTATACATATTAATGTAACAACTTATAATATAACTAAATCCGTTATTATATTTTATTTACTGACGTTTCGAAAACTTCACACGCTAAGTTGACTTTAGCGTTAGACTATCGTCATCTCAGTCGTGCTACGTCAGCAAATAAAATAAAATACACGAGTTAAATCCATTATAGCTGTTTCATTACAATGTGCAATAACCGCGAAGGCATGAAGTAGGTAGGTAATAATTCAACTTTAATGATTTTTTTCATGAAAATAAATAAGAAAACTTTTTTTATTAAGTATGACATTATGAAAATCTTCCGGGTTATCCTCATTCGTTATTATGTAATGACCCTATTCCTAAAGATAGAATGGGTTTTTCTAATGATTCAGTTGCATAGTGTTTATTGCACCTTAAGCTAATAATAAATTTAGAAATGACTTCTTCAACTTATGACGAAAATAATAAGGAAAAATATGACGTATAATCTTAAATCAAGTAAATGGGTATTCCAAGACAAAAGGTTAGTAGGTGATGATAATACTTACTTACTCACAAATATGAGTAGGTACTACGCATGATAACACACACAAACTTATGTATAAGTACATTCTTGTATCTGTACTAAACATAAATATTGTTATATAAAACCCTAAACCAACCTAAAGTCTTAAAAGCCTCCTCTCTGGAGGCTTTTAAGAACTCATGACAATAAAAACATATATTTCTGTCTTAACACGGGTACTTATTGTCTAGTAAATGTCAATTTGGTCTACTTTTGGTCTTTAAAGATGACATATTGATCGTCAAAGGATACCTTGTCCATATCGACATGTGAAAAAATCAAAAAGGGCTTGCAGGTACTTATATTTCATTAGGACATCATTGTTGCAGTTCGGAAAATTTAGCTTTAACAATAGGTAGGTAGGTAGTGAAAATGCGATGAATCGTTTCAGAAGCGGTTTACCACACAAATAAATAATAGGTACCTACCTAATAAGGTAGTCTCTGAGTCATGTATTAAATGATTCAGATGTATTACACCCCTGTTGAATACATATTTGAAAACGAGACAATTTAATAATAGTGAGTCATTATGTACACTTCCTTAGGACCGGTGCAATAGGTACCTATAATAATAATACCTTGTCTCTCATCGATGGAAGACGACAGCTAGACCTCATTTAAAACAGGCGCACCTAGTGGAGTTTTGTGATCGGTGGTCTACTAAGGAGACCAAAGTTATGAAACTCTTCACATAGCGGCCCGTGACTAAACGCTTCGGAAAATAGCAAACAGATACCTTATTGTGTCACTATATAGAGATTTGTTTTGTATCTATTTAGCTAGAAATTTTGAAAATTCTGGACAGCGAGAATTCAATCTATTAATGTAGGTACAATATATCTGCCTACTTACTGACTTATGATATTTAGGTACATGAGTGCCTACCTACTAGCGAAATATAATTATGTACGTAATGCAATGAACCATGAAAAACCACCACCTGTTCACATGAAAAATTTACTTCGAACGATACATTCCAGGAAATAGGTACCAAATGCAAACCACATAAGCCAATCTGACTGAACAAAATGTTGTCATAATGTACAAGACCCGTAAACAGGTAAAAGGCACGGCAATGAAGTAAAGTGAATAAGCTGCTAACGTCATGAACAGTGCATCAACAAAATATTTGTCCTTATTTAATTGAGATGAGTGACATTATTATAAATGAATTTATTTAAGGTTCCTTTAAACAATTCTAAGCTATCTATTGAGCTAAAACGACCAGACATTAAAATAACGCTACGCTCAGCGTTAAAGTAGCCCCGAGGAGGCCTCCAAAATGAGGAGCGCCTGGTGCATAAAACACCAAGAGATGTCCCGCTTAGCCGCGTCACTAGTAAGAATAGCCTGCCCTTCAGGAGAAGCCAGGTATTTATCTGCACTTCGTCTAAGTGTCTGTTGGTTCCTACATAATTGGTACCGCAATCAGAACGAATCAAACATTCAAGATAGTTGTACTTAGACGAAGAACATAATTAAAAATCAAAGGTAAATTTTGACGTTCCGCAAACGTACATTTTTAATGATAAAAGGACCGTCAAAATTCGTTTGCACGGTGTCAAACACTCCAGCAGGTAGCACGCGATCTAAAGGCAGAGCTGACATGATTGGCTCTGCAGATATATCCTCCAACAAAACCGCACCGTTGGAAATCCATTTACTGAGCTCAAAACCGCTAGAACTCAGCAAACTAGTCAACTCTGTCTTAAGTAGCTAGCTCGGCCTCACTAAGGGAGTCCGCACCGCCTAAAATATCATCCTTGTAGACGGATGTACGAAGAAGTTTCGCCGCCGCAGGAAATCGAGATTCTTCGTCATCAGCCAACTGTCTTAGCGTCCGCATCGCCAAGTAAGGATTAGGTAACCGCTTCAAAGCTAATGGACCCGAATTTTCAAGTGTCGGTTTATCTGATAAAAAAGGCAAACGTGCCACATATCTCGCTCTCATCCCGGTGATGAGTATTTGAATAAGATAATTCGCACTCCATGTCCTTAGGATCTTCGACTAGGTTTAGAAGATAGGTACACAAAAACTTTTAATTAATAACAAATTATGTTCTAAGAAAATGAAAAGTTTAAACAAATAAAAAATCTTAATAAAAATAAGTATTGCTTATTTTACCGATATAAGCCTTACTTATATTAAATAATCACACTAAAATTAAAAAATATGCACAAACAAAAAAGAAAAAGTATTCCCTCGCTTGGGATCAAACCCCATCCGACGACTCTCTAGTCGCACCTGTAGCCGCTAGGCCAACTGAAGAATTAAATTATAATGTGAAATTAAGATTCAATTTCCGCAAAACGAAGCTGTTTAAAAACGTTTACAAATAAGACCGCTCTTATTTGAAAAATACATAATGGGGCTCCTAGACGGGCCATGTTTTTGTGCAATTTGTGGCTGCACTATTGGCAACTAATTTCCCAGCAACCACAAAAATATTTCATTGCAACTGATGGCCGAGCCATCTATGGCTGGGCAATGTGTGCATATATGTCTGCAATAGTATGGCTGATGAGACGCAGACTCACACGGGCAACACAAACCGGCAATAATGGCTGACGAAATCACACTTGTCGCAGCAGCTTTCATCGTTTTAAAAGAAAAACAAAAGAAGAAGAAATTATGGATTCGACCTGACTTAAATAAACATGAAACTCTAGATAATTTGAGTCTAGATAGTAGTCCTTGATAATAAATTATTTAATAATTTTACTAGAATGTCAAAGAGTGATTTCGATTTTCTTTTAAACAAAATCGGACCAAAAATAAAAAGAAAAGATACAAACATGAGGACGGCGCGAAAATCGCGAAAGGCGCATGTCGCGTAGAAAAGGATACACTATGGCGTACAAAGTGAACGAGTGAAACAACAATACAACTGGCTGGGCAATATTGCATTTAAAATCGACAGCCTAGCGATCGTCCGGCAACCCTTCGGAACAATATCGGCCATACACGGCAACACAAAAAATGTTTGGCTATATGTCCGGGACATAACTGCATTATTGCATAGTGTGGCTGGTATTGCTTGCAATGTTGCTGGGCCACTGTGTTGCAGCCACATATTGCACGAAAACATGGCCCGTGTAGGAGCCCCTTAAAATCGACAGCCTAGCGATCGTCCGGCAACCCTTCGGAACAATATCGGCCATACACGGCAACACAAAAAATGTTTGGCTATATGTCCGGGACATAACTGCATTATTGCATAGTGTGGCTGGTATTGCTTGCAATGTTGCTGGGCCACTGTGTTGCAGCCACATATTGCACGAAAACATGGCCCGTGTAGGAGCCCCTTAACAAAACAAGAAAAAGACAACATACTCTACACCAATATAAATATAAAACCCTGCTGCAAATCAAAACCGCAATGATTCCGCTAGGAAATATCGATGTAATGTTTGTGTCACGTAAAAATAAATTGAATGAGTGTAAGTGAAATAATAAAGGAGGAAACCAAATATCAAAATAATAACAATAAAAACATAAAATCAAACAATAATTAATCATAACAAGTATACGTGTTTAGTGTTAAAAATTACTAAATTTTAAACTTTTAAATGTTCCCACGAAATATTGCGTAGATAGGTAAAACAAATGAACATTTTGAAAACGAAAATCATTGTAAAATCCGGTTCGATTGAACCAAAATGGTAAGTGGGTACCTATATCCTTCGATTGGTAAGTATAAATAAATATTCAAAAAACCCTACACTCACCCAAAAATCTGCATGTTATCACTTTTCTTGTTTAAAAATAACGGAAGAAAAAACATGGCGGCCGCCCGCAATTGTTCGTGCTTTTCGTCTTATTCTGAAGTCGCGCTCACGCGCGTAAGGTTGGCAGAATACCCGTTCCCCGTTCGAATTTAAAAGAGGTTATATACCTATATAAAAAATAAAATGTGTCTGGTGCTATGGAATGTGTAGGTACCTAAGTACCCTATTATGTCGCGTACGAAAATATTACTGATTTTAAAAAGCAACAAAATTAAACACTCAGGCTTTTCAAACAATGTTTACATAAAACTTAAGTACCTACTCAAGTTATAAGTAGGTACCTATGTCATTAAAGTAAATGATGATAATGATGATGACGTCAAATAAAATCATTGCGTTCAAACTGAAGTTATACCTACCTACCTACTTATCAATATGACTCAATATTGATACATAGGTACCTACATAATAATATACCTATTATTGAATTATTTCTGTCGCTTTTGCGGAAATTTAATACTAACAGGAATAATAACAAGTCATTGGAATTAAACAACTAACGGATTGAGCTTGCTTATTTTTTTTTTATTATTTTGTTGACTATTCTTAAACTTTTCTGTTCACCGAGAACACAGGGTTCTACTCTGTTCTAAAATACCTATGAAATGTTTATCTTTTATTTTACACATAAATCATAATTTATAATAGGTTATTACTACATACCATACAAACATAATATCAAAAACCTTACTAGCGCTTCGGACAAAACATCATTGCTGAGAAGAAAGGTCACAAGAAGCTCAGCAGAAAGTCAATACCTATTTAAACAATTTATGTAGGTACCTACTTACCTACAATATTAAATAGGTATTATGAAAAACATTAGACATAGGTACTAACTTATACTACAAAAACAAGAAATATAGAAATATACCTACAATGAAATAATTAACCAGGGTTTGCTTAGAATTTCATAAGGTGGACTACGGGATCTAAACTTTACTGTTTCTATTTACGTATGAAAAACAGAGTTACCTACTTAGGTATCTGTTTGTATTTTTTTATTGCTTCCACGTAAAACTTCAAAAACGCCTGCGCTTATCATTGAAGCAATATTTCAGTTACTCGAATTTAGTTATTACTTAATTGTAAATTTTTAAACAATATGAATTATTGTAGTGATAGTAAAAAATATTTTGTACTCGGGAGACGCTAGCAGCCTTAGAGAATATATCAACTGGAGTACGCTTCGACACTATTCGTCATACAAAATTTTTAGCCACTTTTAGCGGGGGACGAGGTAGGAACACATTCAAAAAACTGCACACTGATGTAAAAATAATTCTCATCGTTACACACGCATACTAATAGAAACTATCAACACTAGGCGGAATTTATTCACACTAGCAAAAACAAGACTATAAACGTCGTATCCGTACACAAGTTTGAAATGTATTAGTAGCCAAACTGAACCGATTACATAGTGCTTGATTAAGTGGCCGTCGATACATTTATCTATATTTGACACAAAATGGCGGATCAACCAATTTATATTTTAATATAAATATTTTAACTTCATACATAATAATGTATTTACTTCTTTTAATTCATACTATTATAGAAATGAACATTAGTTACTACGTAGTTCAATAAACAAGTTATTTTCTTTTAATAATAATGCTTAAACAATTACAATTACCCACTATGTTTAACATGAAAAAACAGGCAAATGTCTATTACAGCTGAGCTGGAGAGATAACAATATCAACAACCATAATTTAAAAAAAATTACAAAGTAGACAACCGAATCCCAAGGTGCTGGTACGCTTAAACCATTTGAAATTCGATGTAATAAAATATTTTAATAAAATAATACCTGATATACTGAAATATACGCGTACTTCTTATCATCTGTACTGTAAATTCATCGACATTGATATTGTCCAGTAAGTACATCTCTAACCGTATTTTGATCATGGATGCTATTATCGCTTTTAACTCAAAGGAATTAACGCCTAGTATCGGATACACTACTCTGCAAAATTTTTATACATGTGTGTCATTCCTCTTTGTTGACCATAGACTATCATAATAATTTTTAAACGATTTTAAAAGAATAAAAACGTAATCGATGCGTAAATCGATGCTTCTCGCGTGGTGAATGAGAAAATAATTATTTGAAAAATAACAATTAACGAACAAAAAAAATATCTGCAGATGAAAGGAAATACTGTTTTTTTGTATATCTGATACAGTGGATAGATTTTTGCAATTTATTTTAGCGCAGGAAGACATTTTTCGGGAGCTCTTTTCTCTTCGATATTGATTGTGACACTGTCAAAGTGACCTGTTTGAAAACAGTTTTTACAAACGCGTTAGATAATTTATCTTATACCTTGGCAGAGGGGAACGCCTGTCGAAGCTGACTCCAGTTCGCTGCTTTAATTCGACAGTGGCACAACTCAAAAAATGATATTTTTCAGAAACGCAGTTTGAAAAAAAGGAAAAGTTTATGTGCTCACAACTTTTATTCTACTAATAATAAACAATTTTAAATAACAAAAATCAGTTAGACTTCTATCAAAGTATGATATTTGACATATCTCGTGAGCACTAACAATAAATTTCCATTAAAAACCTATAAAAAACCACAAGTGTTCAGAGTTAGGTCAAATGAATAATCACAGTAATAATGCTGAATACTGGCACATTAATAATTAAGACTCCCATGTATGTTATAGTTTTTAGAGAAAAAAGACATATTTGCAATTGCAACAAATGTATTGGCTTATTATTTTTTAAATAATGTCATATTTAGATTTACATCAATAACGATAACTTTTTTTTTCTTGAATAGTAAATTAACTCCAATTACGCCATTTATCAAATCATATTTCTGTAAATATTGGTATAACACTTTTTTATATAACGTTGTATTTTGGTTTAGCCCTATAGTTGGACAGCGGGACTTTGCTACTTAAATCGAATATTTATGCTATTTTGTTTGTCCTACATTGTAATAAGTTACGAGTTACATTTATTAAAATAATAATATGAGTTTCTTTACATAGGTACATAGTAAGCAAGGATGGCTCCTAACAAAAAATGAGTTCTAAAATAATTATTATTACTTATTGCTCTGACGACAGTGTAAAGGACCCGAACTATGAAAATATCAACGTCGATGACTCTTCTAGCTCTGAAAAATCTTATTCAAAGTCCCAGCATCGAAAAAAAAGTTTACTCGAACTCAAACTAAAGAAAGTACTACCATGGGTTATGGATTGGAACTCGTAGCTTCTGAGAATAGTGCCATTAAATCATGTGCCTCAAGTCTATTGAAAGAAAATAAAGTACCAACATTGCAGCATTATGAGCGTACTTTAACCGCTGAAGAAGTCGACCAGTTTTGTCAAACTCGGTCTGTGGCAGTAACTATCTCACAAAAATATTTGATCAGAAGAACCAATTGCGATCTAAAAAATGTACCATCTCCAAACAAAAGCTCTAGTTCAAGTAGATCACCGAATTCCAGCAGTTCTTCAGATTCTTTAAGCGACTCATCAGATACAGGAAGCTCTTAAGATTCTGAAAGTAAAAATGACGCCAAACCTTTGTCTAAGACGCCATTCATAGAGAATAGGGCTTCTTTTTGTGTCTCAGCTTCAGCCAAATCTACGCTATCAAGCCCTCCCTGTGGATTAGAAAACTCATTGAAAGAAAATGAAAACATAGCAACCAAGATATCCCTGCTATAGAGTTGCTTCCAAGTAATATTGAAGATCCTTGTATCATAACACAGCAGGTAGCAACACCGGAGGATGCTGCTCCAAAGTTGTTCGTAAACGAAAGGTGGATCCCGAGAAATGAACAAGTAAAAAAGCAAAGTTATTAAGAAATAGTGGTAAATCGTATATTTCAAGAACTCACAAACTTGCTACATGCTGTGTATAATATAAGGATCTTCAATATTACTTGGAAGCAACTCTATAGCAGGGATATCTTGACCGGTTGCTATGTTTTCATTTTCTTTCAATGAGTTTTCTAATCCACAGGGAGGGCTTGATAGCGTAGATTTGGCTGAGGCTGAGACACAAAAAGAAGCCCTATTCTCTATGAATAGCGCCTTAGGCAAAGGTTTGGCGTCATTTTTACTTTCAGAACCTGAAGAGCTTCCTGTATCTGATGAGTCGCTTAAAGAATCTGAAGAACTGCTGGAATCCGGTGAGCTACTTGAACTAGAGCTTTTGTTTGGAGATGGTACATTTTTTAGATCGCAATTGGTTCTTCTGATCAAATATTTTTGTGAGATAGTTACTGCCACAGACCGAGTTTGACAAAACTGGTCGACTTCTTCAGCGGTTAAATTATGCTCATAATGCTGCAATGTTGGTACTTTATTTTCTTTCAATAGACTTGAGGCACATGGTTTAATGGCACTATTCTCAGAAGCTACAAGTTCCAATCCATAACCTATGGTACCTAGTTCTTTCTTTAGTTTGAGTTCGAGTAAACTTTTTTTTTCGATGCTGGGACTTTGAATAAGATTTTTCAGAACTAGAAGAGTCATCGACGTTAATATTTTCATAGTACGGGTCCTTTACACTGTCGTGAGAGCAATAATCTCGCTCATTTGCGTAACAACATTCAGCAATTTCATTTTTTTGAAGGGTTAAAGGCGATAGAATTTTCCTTTCCTTGGACATCAATTTAAAGACTCTGAAAAACAACAGTTTAACTTTATTAAAACACAATAATATTATTATCTTAAGATTGTTATTAATGTTGTGGGTTTTTACCTGTGAAATTGCTGCCAATACTAACTACCTACCAGTGTGTGGCAATTTCACAAGCAAACGCCCAATACTTAACAATCTTATATTATTATGACATTTGAAAAATTTACATACAAAATACTTTAATTTTATGCACTAAACATCAACTTTAGTATAAGCTATACTTGGGTACCTTCGCATCATCTTTTCTACATTTATTTTCAATTTCATGTTCATTTTTTGAAACATTTGAAGTGTACGTCGATTTGCCACTGAAAATCAAAAATACATTGTAATTTAGGTAATAAAATTGGTCAGAAATATAAACAGCTGATCTATTTTTATAGTAAATAATGACACATTCAGTAAAAACGGTCCAAAATTTTATTTAAAAAAGTATTATTTGGTAAAGTGTTAAATTACATAAATATAATATTAAAACGATAATGACAAAATCCCGTTTGTGACTAAATAACACAAGAGTTTTTATTTTGTAAAAAGTCCTATCACAATATTACATTTAAAATGCATGTACTTACTTTTTAGAACAAAGTCCCATAACAAAGTATCACTATATTTAATAAAATAATCGAACGATTATCCTTTCAATTTTTTTCGAAACAACGACACAACTAGCAATACGCCACTATTTCCAATAAATTGACACATTTAACAATGTATTATTTCGAGTTATGACTATGTTGAAGCAAACATCGATGCGTTCCCTACAAAGTCAGTGAAGCATCTGGCGATGAGCCGATGTTCATTCAAGATGGTGTCAAAATCCCACCAATCACATAACGACACTTGGTGGCGTCACGCGGCTAATACGAGTAATAGAAAAATGGTCTTTGTTCACATAATAATAAAGATGATTCCGAATCGATTGCCGTGTATTAATCAAAAACGACACATTTCGTAATGTGCCGTTGTCGAATTAAAGCAGCGAGTTGTTATATATTCTCTAAGCTAGCAGCTATGTTTGAGGTAAAGTCTCTATTTACACTCTATTTCTGTGTTTGTTATTAATCTAATATGTAAATTACACTGGCAACCCCGTAGCGCACCGCTGTCATATAACTGTCAGACTGTCATGACATTGACGTGTAGTGCATTGTATGTATACCATGTTATGGTTGCATACTTAATGGTCGCGAAAATATTGAGTTTTGAATAATAAAATGAAATTTTGAAAATGTCTTCTAACAAAAAACCTCCGTATGTACTTTTGGAGCTTCCCGCCGTAACGGAGCAAATCAATTTTCCTCTAAAATCTACTCAAAGAATAAAGGTTAGTATAATGAATCATTTGCATTTTGGCAACTGTTCAAATTGAAGCCCTGTTAGAAACATAATACTGGACGGCTTTTTAGAATTTCTAAAAGGTTCTCCTTAAATATTGTTGACTAAAATTTTCTTTATTATTACGGCTTGCTATCGAAGCACACTTAGTTACTATCGTAGCAAAGTATTTAGTATTTGATTTAAAAGTATTTTTTTTAGTTCCCATTACTGATAAAACTTAATGATATATCAATATGGGTCTTCCTTGAAAATTTGCTAAACATTGAACGTTTCTGAAGTAGGTAGTTCTTGAGATTCATTCTTCTGCCATATACTTAAATTTTCTATTTATACTTTACATTTATACTTACTTACCACAAACTTATAATCTGCTGGAGGTGATAAATGTGTGAAAAAAATTTACTGAACTTTCAGAATAGAACTCATATTTTTCTTATGAAACTGTATGTTACAGATTAAGTTATCTTTTATCATATTGCAGTTTTATTATACTTTGTAACTCATTCCTTGTATTTCAGTATACATGTTTTGATGTGTCAAAAACTTTGATAGCATTTGGAGCCACTAGTGGAGGAATTTATGTCTTCAACAGAAGCCCTTGTGAATTTGTTCAACTTATACCTAGTAAGGTATGACAAAACCATTATAATAATTCCTGATCATTTCGCAGTTATTACACATTAGAACAATGTAACTAAATCAGATTTAATATTATGCAAACTACCTTAATTTAGAAAAATAATAACCTTAATAAAAAAAATAATGATAATGTAAAATCACTTTAGGTTTACACAATTGTCGATTCAGTTTGCTACAAATGTGGGAACTGAAAGTTTTTAAAATGTCAGCATAAAATTAATAGGTACATAAATGCGATATAAATCTGTTCTAAGTTTGTTCCGAAATATTTTTGAATTTGATAATACTTTAGAATAGAATCACTATATATGTATTGTTTGACATTAATTGCTGCGAGACCAAAAACTATTGCCATATTTAGTTACCAGAATGTCATCTGACAGACTAAACACCTATTTCATCTATTCAGTTCAAAGCATTTCAATGTTCATTAATAATATTCCAGGATGGAGCAATCACAAGACTGGCAATATCCACAGACGAGAAGCACATTGGTGTTGCCAATGGTCGCGGAGTGGTCACTGTCATGGAGGTGAACCAGTCTCTCAGCGGTGGCCACTCTTCGACGGCTTCCAAAGAACACAGCGGCAATGAAGTCACTTCCATGGTATGGAGTGGAAGCAATATGCTGTTTACAGGAGATGATGTTGGGAAGATATCTGTATTGCATCTGCAGAATTTTATTGTGAGTATACATCCCTACTAATATTATAAATGCAAAAGTAACTCTGTCTGTCTGTCTGTCTGTCTGTTACGCTTTCACGCTAAAACTACTGGACTGATTTAAATGAAATTTGGTACAAAGAAAGTCTGGAGCCTGAGAAAGGACATAGGCTACTTTTTAACCGACTGCAAAAAAGGAGGAGTTCCATGCGGACGAAGTCGCGGGCAGAAGCTAGTATTATATATCTTTACTCTAAACTTAAGCAGGCGAAACTCAAACTGATGTTCTAGTACAGTTTGAAGCTTAAAATCCTGTCTCGTGAATATTTGGTAGTTTTGTTTGTTAGTAGAATAAAGACTCAAAAGTGTCATTTATTATCTGCAAATATTGAGTGCTATAATATTTTATGCGAGTGTAATTAAATTATATTGGGGTGTTTCCACAGATGTTATCAATCCCTAATTCTGAAATCAGTTACACTAAGAACTCCATTGGAATGAAACAACTTTAACGGATTTATTTAACTTGCGTATTTTATTTTTATCGGCTGATGTTTCGGAGCTTTTACAGATTCCATAATCGTAGCATGACTGAGCTGACAATAGTCTTATGCTTATTTTTAATTTTAGCAATGTATAATAACCGCGAAGGCATCAGAAATTATTACTAAGAATTCCGTTACGATGTAACAACATAATAATATGCTTGTAGAATTACACATTGAATATTGTAAAGAATAAAAGTCAGTTTTGAGTTTCGTAATGAATGTTTACCTGACTACATGCAAAAATATGACTATGTCATGTGGAATGATAAAAAAAACGCATTTCAAAGTCAAAGTCAAAGTCTCATCTGTATAGTACAGGGCACTATTGTTGTAACGTTTACTTGAATACCGATTCTGTTCTGAGAACAATAATTACTGCATTACTATTACCTTGAAATATAGGTAAGTACTTCACATTTGCATACAATTTCCCTCCGCAATGATATGCAAGTAGTTATATTGCTATGTAGTTTATATCTGTTATGTTGTTCAGTCATTGTAAGTAATAACTGGTTTCAGGTCATCAAAGTACATCACTATCTCTATTTACATGTCTCGATAATGTTATCTCAAATTAGAATTAACCGATTGCTTGTATGTACTTAAATAATTGCTTTTATAGAAAATTTAATTATAGTGGTGAAATTTGACTTACGTCCGTTTCATTTACACTTTTATCTTACTACTATGTGCTATTATGAAATAATAAAATAACTAATGTAGGTACTTATGTATTTTCAAATGAACACGCCTGGTTTTCTAAGTTAAATAAGTAACTCTTATTATAGCAGAGATCATAATAGTGTGTATGTAAACTCTTTATTGCACCACAAAAAAATACAGATATTTAAGCGATTACTAGGCAAATGTACTTGGAGTGAAGGCAAACTACCTATAATAATATTCCATTATTTTCTTAAAAATATTAGCTAAATTTGAACGGCAACAATACAGGTATATCTCTTTTTCAACATAAACAATAAAATATACTTAACGATGAATTGAAGTTATTTAATAATGAGACGATTAATTAATTATTTGTAATTGCTATAATTATAACGAGTTATTTGTTCTATTTCCAGGCGAAGACAATGTTTCAAATCTCGTCGCAAACGATTATGAGCTTAGATTCGCGAATATGTCAACTGGACATGAGAGATTGTATGCTGTTGATATCCACTTTGACCAGATGTTATATCTGTAATACGGCACAAGAACAATACAGACAAATTGGTCAAAAACTACGCGACGGCGAGTACGGCGCGTGCTTCGTAACTAAAGAGAAAGTTGACCACTGCACTGAGAGGTGTACTAAAGAACATGTGACAGAAGTCAAAAAGTATCACATTGTAGATGATGATGCAGGGTTCACTGTCGGTGAGAAATTAGCGAATACACTCATTTATTGCGCAAGACCGTCTTCGAGACTATGGGAAGCCACTGTTGACGGCACAGTCAGAAGAACCCACCAATTCAAACAATGTTTAGGTAGACACGCTATGAAATTAGTTACTCTAGAATCTTATAATAATGAAAACAACACCGAGAACGAATCGAACGAATGTGAGGGACAATCAGTAAATTTCTCTAAAATCTTCCACGTCAAAAGTGCCATATTTAGTTTCAAAAAAGATGCTTTATATTTTTTGAATATTGATGACAATGAAGATACTGTGTGGTTTGATTCTTACAAAGATATAGTCGATTGTAGAGTATTTCATGATATGATTTATGTATGGTTGAGTAACGGCTCTCTAATTAATCTTAAATATATGAAAATAGATAAATTTCTATTGAAATGTTATGTAGATGAAAAATATGTACTATGCGCTGAACTGTGTGCCTTCTTTAGTGATTACTTGCTTACTAATATGACCCCTAAATTACACGTTTTATCAGGGTTAAAAGATAAACTTAAAGAAAACTTACTTAAACCAATTGAATGTTTATTAGATAAATTTGATCAAATGAAAATAAGTGAAGCGACTCAAATGAAATCGGGCATATATGTTGTAGATAATACTTATCACACACAGACATGTCTCTCAGACGATGAGGCGCCAACACCCAACGACGATAATAAATTCACAACACTAACGCCAGAAGCAATACAAGCTTTCAAAGATCTCAGTGTGACGATGTCCGATAAACTGAATTCTAGTAAGAAGAAATTAAAAGAAAAATGGGAGGGTTTCGAAGATAAAATGAAACACTTCAGTATAGAAAAGCAAAATATACAAGAAGTGCAAATGCCTGAAATTAGGGTTCGTCGAGAAGAAACCGAAGAAACGATTCCCTTCGAGGTAGATGCTGATATTATTTATAAAGAATCTAGTCCAAAGGCCATACATTTTAATGATGTAGATAATAATGTAGACGATAAAATATGCAAATCACTCTATCAATATTTTAGGTTAAGCTTAGTAGGCAAGGAGACAGAGCAATCGAATTTAGTATCAATAATTGAAAACTATTCCTGTGATATTATGCTGATACATCAACTTATGTTACTATTGGAACAATATTGCATATCTGTCGGGGCAGTGGAAGAGTCTAAATATGCCCCGCCCAATATATTTCTGACTTACTTGAGTCTATCGACGAAGAAGGATGACATTTTAGATTATATTTTGACTAATGAAATATTGTACAAATATTTTGTGGATTCGTGTATATCTGTTAATCTGAAAATCTCTAATATGGGGTGCGATTGCGGTTTTCCCTTGCCATATACGAGAACAAACGAGAAGCCGATGTTTTCCGAATTAATCGATGAATTTATCGAGAAACAATGGGCGAGTCAAACAAGAAATCAGTGTTACGATATTTGTAAAAAGATGCCGTATTTGTGGAGAAAAATACTTTATCTCCAAAGGAATGAGGATCTCCTCAATATATTGAGGTTACTCTTGCAAATGCTTGATGAAAGTTTACTCCATAAATTTCTACCCCAATTCACTTTGGATACTTGGGACAGAACCATACAACTGTATGTGACGTTACACGCAAACAAGTGTCTGAATTGTAACAAAATTTTTGACCATATTGTTGTGAAAGACACTCTAAGTTGGGATGACTTAGGTGCGTTGTTAATAAAATCAGTCGGTGGCAAAAATGCAATAAATGTGATGAGAAAACATGCGGATGTGATCGCTCCAGGGGAATTGACTATGAAGTTTTACCATACATGCATGTTGGTGGCGATGTATGAGAAATTTGATGGTACCGTAGTCAATCCGTTGACTGAAGTGCTATACTGTTCTTTCAAATACGAGGATTCCAGATCTGAGGTTGGTATTGTGCTTTTAATGTATTTTTCTTTAATTTATGATGCCTTCACGTTTATTTACACATCGGAATGAAGCTACTATAATGGATTGAACTACGAATATATGTACTGTAAATTTTTCGAAACGTTATAAAATAAAATATACGCGAGTTAAATCCGTTATAGTTATTTAATTTTCTTTGTTTATTGGTTTCTATCAATATTTTTTTCAGTTAAATTACCGTCATTATAGTGCCTATTGCCTCTTAAAAAAATTATAAGTATTATACTTTTGATCTCCTTTAAATTTTAGGCAACTTTTTTTTCTCACTTTTTATGCAAATTTATTTATTTTTCAGATTTGTCAGCTCCTTCGAAATACAAATGGCAAACTGAACCATACAGCGCTTCCAATAATCATAGCAGCTAAATCGAATAAGTGGGGGTTAAATCTTTTAAAAGCTGTAAATTCAACAGAACATACAGAAGATATTAGCCAGAATATAACATTATCTTACATAATAGAAAATTTGATTGAAATAAACAAAGGTGCCACAGACTGCGTACTGTGCGGGCTGCCATTGCAAAATGAGTTTCTGATCAAAGATGGCGGATTATGGGTTTTTCGGTGTGGCCATATTTATCATGGCGCCTGTTTGGATGTGAATAAAGTTAAATTATGCCCATTTTGCACTCCCAAAGTTTAATCGCGTAAGTGTGGAATTATTATTAATAATATTTTTCACTTTTAACTAGGTTATAATAATATTATTTTAGTAAACTTAAACATCTATGTTGGAATAGAAATGAAATGATAAACTTACAAAGCTTTATTTTATTACGTTTGCGATGTATACGTTTTTATTGTTATAAATATTGTACTTATTGATATGGTTTCATATGTATAGACCACGTAGTGCTAGTTTTTTCTTTGTAATGGGGACGCGTGTATGGAGCATGGGGTTTGGCTGTTAAGTTTCAACAATTAGAAACAAGTTACTAGTCTCTGATAGGAACATGACAGCTGGACCTCATTCCACACACATTTGACAAGCGGAGGTCCCCATTGTGTCAATAAGGCCGATTATTTCCTAGCCTAAGACACAGAGTAGTCGCTATTCTGCTTTACTCCATGTGGATATTATAATCCTAACTCGAATGTTTTGTATTACTTTGGATCTTTTTTAAATAGTTCTTTTTTATTTTTCTTAGTTCCTAATATAGTCCCTACTAATATTATAAATGCGAAAGTAACTCTGTCTGTCTGTTACGCTTAAACCTCTCAATCGATTTTGATGAAATTTGGCACAGACAATCTTTAGACCCTGAGACATAGGCTACCTTTTATTGCGAAAAAAAAGGGATCCGAACAAAGCCGAGGGGGGCCGCTAGTAATCACATAAAAACACAAACAAAAACTAAACCATAATGCAATATTCCTCAGACATGTAAAATCTATTATTACCATAAATATACAACTTATTTAAATCGAGAAAACGGCTCACAATTTCAATAAATAATAAAAAAATCACTTGTATATAGTGTCATACTTGTTTCATACCTTTTTTTTTTATTTATTTATTTTTTTTTCGAACTGAATACTGAAGCGCAGTTGGCCAGCTAATGGGCCTTCACTGCAAAACCGGACGGGTGGCGAGACTCCTGAAAGGAGACTCTTAAGCCTTTTGTTTCATACCTAATTCATAAGCGAATGAAACCAATGAGTATCTTTTGTGCACGGTGTTATAAAGTTTAGTAAATTTTGTTTTTTTAAATGGTTTTTGTGTATGTATAAAGTTCTATAAGATATTTGTAATAAAATTATGTACTTATATTGCTTGTAGTTATGTATACAGTAGAAACTGTATATAGGAACTTACCCAGATAAAGTAAAAAAAAACGGGGTGTGGCTGTGTTATGGACACGGCCGATTGTTGTACGTGAATACGTCTCGTAACGGGTAATAGTTTTTAAATAAAATATTATTATTTATACAGTCCTTACTTAGCGTAATAAATTCTTTGATTCTTTAGCTAGGTATCCAGTGATGTAACTGAAATTTGGATGGAGATGATAGATATGTAGCTACAACACTAAACTGTATCCCCCGATTTTGTTATCATTCGTTTTTTTAGATTGCCACGTAATTATAAAGACGTATTCACGTCAAAAGTCTGACACACAAATCAACTTTGTTAAAAAGTCCTTGTTTGTATTGTGCATTGTGTTATGTATGTTGTTAGTTTAATTATCCCCAATATAAGCTAAGAAGCTCCCAATTAATATAAAATCACTTTTTAAACGCATTTACTTCATGTCTATTTAAAACAAATATTATATTCACCTTGGTGTTAATTACCTAACAGTTCTTCTGTACATCGCTTTAATTTAATTGAGTTAATACCAAAAATTAATCAATATAATTTTATTGTAAATGTAGGTACTTAATTTAAGCCTATTAATATTATTATATAAATGCATCTAAATAATACTATGAATTATTTTTTATAAAAAGATTTCGATATTGTCACTGAAAAAATATTCTGATATTTATGTATAAAGCTGTGAATAACCTTGTTGTACGTGTACCTACACTAATAAAATAAATGTATAAAACACTTGTTTTAATATATTTCCACAAAAACAACCTTTTGTTGAAATGCGAAAATTAAAGCCAAAGTAAATGTTAGAAAAATTAAATAGGTAAGTACAAAATAATATAGAAGAGGATATTAATAAATATTTTGTTTCGTATTAAAAAGGTAAGCATGAGAAATACCAATAATTTATTGGAATGAAACAACTATTAACGGATTTAACTCGCGTATTTTTATTTTATTTTATTAGCTGACGTTTCGGATTCTTTACAATTTCCATAATCGTAGCACGACTGAGCTGACAATAGTCTAACGCTAAACTTTTACAGCTAATAAAATAAAATAAAAATACGCGAGTTAAATCCGTTAATAGTTGTTTCATTCCAATGTGTAATAACCGCGAAGGCATCAGAAATTATTATACCAATAATTTAATTCTAGCTGATTTTTACAGCCTCACGAGTAGACTATTTGCCACTTTTGTTACCTACTAATAGATAAAAACATCCCTTAATAAGCCCTTATTAATAGGAATATACTAAATAAGATAAGACTTATATATAAAACTAGCTGTCCGCCCCGGCTTCGCACGGATCATCTTTTTTTTATAGCCTATGTCACTCGGGGATAGTGTAGCTTTCCAACAGTGAAAGAATTTTTGAAATCGGTCCAGCTATACTGGAGCCTACTAACTTTCCCTCTTTATAATATTAGTATAGATAAAATAAATACTTAGAGATCAAAACAGGTCCAAAAATAATTTGACAACATCACACCACTGAAACAACAACAAGAAATGCGTGCCAATGTGACGTCATTTGGCCACTAAACATGGCGGTTTTAGTGCTGCCCAAAAGATTTTAATGTTATTAGGTTTTATCGATAAACGTTCTTGGCTCATTTTATTTTAAACATTATTGAGTAAATTATTTGTAGAATAAATACTTTAATAGGAAGTAAGTATATTGTTATGTGCAAAGATACTTTGATTTAGATGTGTGAAATCCAAGATAAGATCGTGCTTCAAATTTGCCAAGTAAACGATATGACGATTTTATAAAGTTGTCGTTTAACAACTCAGTGACTTACAAATAATAATTTCTGATGCCTTCGCGGTTATTACACATTGGAATGAAACAACTATATTTAACTCGCGTATTTTTATTTTTTTGTTTTTCCTTCACTTTTCAAAATTTGCCTCTTTAAAAAGTCGTTAGGACCTGCGCAGGCTTTTAAAACTATAGAGTTTTCGTTGTTGACAAGGTTCCTCTCCTGTAGGTCTTTTATAATATTCTGGAACTCTGCAATTTTTTTCTTTTGCCGCCGCACTTTTATTTTCTTCTTTAAAAAATCACATTTATCTTCAAGATTTTTAATTTTTTGAGTTTGGTTCTGAAATAAAAAAATACTATAATTGAATATAGTGTATTTATGTGTAGGCGATCAAATTTAGATGTACTTAATTTTAAGTAATTCAATAAGTACTAGTTCTGAACTGCAAGCATTCATATGTTTCCAGCCACTTTTTCTTTTTATAGTAATTTCTTGGGATCCTATAAAATATGTTTTAATGATAAAATAAAAATATTTTATCATGTCATATGTAAGTAAATCGATATCAAAGTCGATAAATAATCTACAACCCTAGCTAATAAATTAACAATATTTAAACGTAAAAATATGGTTAAATAAGTCAAATCCATTCATGATCTATAACCGCACATAAGAACCTTGCTAATTATAATGTAAATCTTTCTTTATTTTCCCGATAACAAAAGCAATAACCAATATTTTTAATGTTATTTATAGCATACCTGTGCATGGTTAAAGATAGCTGATTTTGTGTTTTTCTTTTGCCGCACCCTATTACACTACACACTGGCATATTTGCAACGTAATTATTTACTTATATCTTCAATTATTTTAAATCACGAGCAATATATTGAAAGATAATTAGTTATTTTGATTTACACCACGGCTTTTTGACAGGACAAGTACCACCGGAACTGACTGACAATGACATTTGGTGCGCTAAACATGGCGGATTTTCGGCCTCAATAGGTATTTAGGGATATTCATGTTTCACTTTATGTCAGTTTCTGTACGCACTGAAATAGTGTTATATTTTTTTCCAGCGAGTTACAGTGCTGAGTAAGAACGAGATAGATATATGTTTATGTGTGTGCCTTCAAAATTGATGCTATTTATATAAGCAATTGTACGTATAGAACAATATGCCTTGTCCATATTATAGAAGTCTATGGACAACATCGTTTGTTTGGAAACCATAATTGCGCAACAAAATATAACAAAATACTAGGACTACATAACTGCATGAAAGGCACACTGATTCATAACAAATTTACATTATGTCACCTAAACTCTCTCAAAGTACTAGGGTAATATGAATTGTATGGGTATCAGTTATTGACTTATTAGCAATTATGTTTTATTGTGAATTATTGCTATCATTATGTCACAATAATACCAGGATATCATAAACCAGTAGGAGGTATAACTAAATTCACTGTGCCTGTCGTCTGTTATGTAAGGAAAAACTTTTAAAAAGGGACAATCTCCAGACTATTTCGTTCTAATAAGAACCTACTGAGGAACGTAATTAGGCTTAAATTATGAATTCTCTCTTAAGTTTAACATTCCGCTTTAGGAAACGATTTGCTTCATTGTATGTGGCCCATTGGTACCAGGCGAACATGGCTGCGTAAGAGTTTCGTTGTTTCTTCTTAGTTGTGTAAGTTTTTGATAGATGGCGTTAAACGCAATATAGGCAATGTCGTTTTCAATGAAAAATGTACCTACTATTCAATAAATTGTATTTTAATGAAGGATAGTTACCCTATTGACGAAAATATTTTTTTGGTTTGTGATCCTTATATCTTTCTACTTATTACGTAGGCACCTACCTAACATTATTGCTAACGCCTTTGTCTTTAGCTGAATAGTAGAAGACGGTACCTTTTGCTAGTCTAATACCAATCATACTAGCCAGGAAAATAGAGTAAGTAGTGTCGTCAAAGACGAGTTGTAAAAAATAGTAAGTTACTATTAAAAATATTATGATAATTATTTTAGTTCAAAGACATTGTTGTAACTATGTATTTTATTTAAATAAGGATGGCAACGTTAGAGTGGTGGCTGAATATGTTTATGACCTAAGTCCAAATAAGTTTGACGTAGTTTAAGAATAAAAGCGAAAAAAGATTATGGCGGCACAGCGACGAAAACTCGGCGCGGGTGAGCTGCGACTTTCATGTGAGTTTATTTTAATAATCATTGATTATGAGAAATGTACTATTAAGATGACGAAACTATACGTAATGATTAAGATTCTCTTGTGATGCGAGGCATGGGACAGCTGTGAGGGGTGTAGGGAGGCTGTCGGGCGTAAGCCCATATATTTTCGTCACCTTGATAAGTTTTACAAGAAGTAGGAACATTATGTTGCGAAGCAGATTTAAAATACACGTACGGATATAAGCATGTTATATTTGTCTACGATTAATTGTACTATATTGATGTACCTATGTAACGTGACATAGGTGCCTAATTAAATGCTTACTTACTTATAGATATTATGATTAATTTTCTATCTAAATACGTTATTGTTTTGTTCCTTTAAAATCATCGTGACGACAAGTAGGTACCTAATCATGTGCATCATTTGTGCACCAATTAATTTTCATGCATTCAAGGTAGGTGTAAAAATGAAACAAGTAAGATTATTTTTAATGTTTACTTTTTAATATACTTTTGGGTTTTGGCACAATTTTTAAACAATGTGACCTGGTTTACGCTAGGTAATAAAACCTATAATCTACCTACTTATACATTTGAACAAAAATTCGAATGCTAAGTCATATGGGTATTTAGGGGAATTTTAATAAATTCAATACAAGAAAAACAATTTGTAAAAAAAAGACTTAATTACGTTTAAGTACACGACTGTTTGTTATGTTTTTAAACAATTAAAACATGACAAGATAATTTAACTAAATAATTTGTGTTTTTTTGTCGAACAAAACCGTTTTAAGTAGAAATAATAAAATAAAAAAAATGTTCACCGAGATCCATTTCGATGTGGTGATTTCACTGTTTCCATTGCATATTCCACAATCCACATAGCTCAGTGCGAGGAATGGAAACAAAAATGGACAACTGTCCAGCGGTGAAGCATCGTTTAAGATAATTAAATAATCACTACTAACGTTTACCATCAAATATCGCGTATTTACATGTATTCAACATAAAAATAAATAATTTAACGGCACTCTCTAAACCCTTACTCATTTACTAAGAATAATACACACTACTTAATCATAAACAGTAAGTCCACGTACACATTTAATTTATTTACGCTTACTCTAACACTACGCATCTCGATTACTGGCATACATTACAAATTAAAGAGAGAAAAAACAAAACATTTTTTTTTATAATAAGAAAAATAAATAACAAAATTAAAAATGGCAATTAACGACGTAATTAAACAACCACAGGTTTAATATCTATACTTACAACATTGTCTGTTCATAAATCACTTATAATTATTATGCTTGTACGTATCTACTAGCTTAGTGTCTATTTTCCTACTTATGTAAATTGCACGATTCGATAAAGCGAATATTTTTTTTTTATTAATATTTAAGTAATAACCCCACGGAATTCGGTGGGTCACTAAAGGAAAATAAACAATGCTTTGTATAAAAACAATTGACGATTATAAATTGACAACCACGTAAAGCTTTGTGCACACTGGTATAAAAAAAATCTTTTACAAAGATTACAAATATGTTCGGATACGCCTTTTTGCGTTTCAGATTGCATCGATGACAAAATTTTCGCTATTTTCTTACAAAATAAATTACGGGTTTATGTGTATCTTACAATATTTAACCGACCTCTACTAAAACTATGAGTATTTAGATATTTATTATTACAATCATTACGCTTTAACAGATCTCACTGGATTTCAAAAACAGTTCTGTGTTCAAAACACTTCAATTTTCAAGCATGCCGCTTCGAATTTTTGGTTTGATACATTCTCGATTAATAGTCTAAAGCTTCTACAAATTACATTATAGATTATTAATTATTACTTGAAACTAATGTTTATACATGGCCTCCGAGTGAATAAGTCCACTAAACACTGTTTAAAAGTACTTACGCAATTATAATCTCTGAATCTTACGCTACGATAAGCCAAAAACTTTTAAATCAAAATATCTACAACAGAAACGTTACGTTCATTTACAATCGCCTGGTTATCCCAGTTAAATAGTGAAATTATATACATTTTTCTAATTATCTAATTGTTGGTTAACGTTTGGCACAATTTTGTAATAACGCCAAAAAACCAAACTACCGGTTTCATTGTCCATCCTAGGATTTGCTTAATTCACTAATGGAATAATCTCATAATTAATATTTTTTTTATAAACAAGAGAGATCCAATTGTGACACTGGCATAAAACTCGCCCGAACTTTTGAGGCAAAGGAAGTTTCCGACCCCAGTGAAGAAGGCTCGATAGGCTTCTGGAAGGTTCTAGAAGTTACCAGGGGTGGTGAGTGGAAGGGAGAGAGAGGGGCGCGGCGTGCGGGTACGGCCAGCCGCGCGCCGACCCTCAATCTTCCTCTCTAGGCGACAGCGGGGGAGAGAACCCTGGGTTCATGTAGTTCCCACCATTTGGAGGTGGGGATGAGTTCGATGGTCCTGGAGACGAGAGGTTGGGCAGGAAGCCCAGTTCGCTGCCGCCGTCCCGGCACCAGAGCTGCCTCATCTCCTGGCGGCGCGTGCGCATCAGGTTCTTGTATTCCGATATCCGCATCTTCTTGCCGTCGACTATGCAAGTTCGCTTGGGTCTTGGTCGGTACCTGGAAAACGTAAAATTATAAATTAGTACTAGCTAGGTATATTATGCTCAACAAACGTGGAAAGTGTCGTTCATGAGTTTATAAGATTGTCCTGTACGAAATATAAAGGCGATACTTTGTTAATGAATGGGTAGCGTCATATACCTATTGAAATAAAAATCGGCTAATAACAAAGTCTTCTCACCTATAATCCGGGTGTTTTTCCATATGCAACTTCGACAGCCTGGACTGCTCTTCATAGTACGGCTGCTTCTCAGCATTCGACATGGCCTTCCACCGCGCCCCGAGGATCTTCGATATATTAGAGTTGTGCATATCGGGGCATGCCTTTAGGATCTTACGGCGCTCGTCTTTGGCCCACACCATGAAGGCGTTCATGGGCCGTTTGATGTGAGGCTTTCCTGCCTCGTCGCGCTTCGGCTGTCGGACCAATTTGGCCTTCTCCGTGTCCTCGCTTGGAGACTGGCCCCAGGATGACGCTGGAAAGAGAGATAAGATGGTTTAGTTTTTTGTTACTCTGGTACATAGGTATTTTTTAACACTAGACAAATTATGATATTATTCTGATATAGGGAATTTTAAACTAGTAGATAAGTAAGTATTCTAAATTATTCGTCTAGCAAAAAATAAAGTAATAAGCTAATGTGTTAAGGACCGTCCTCTAAACAATAGAGGACTAATTAACCGACAGAGTTGAAGATTCATTTGATATTTTTCTGTTGTTTCTTTTAGTATTTTTTTTAAACTATAGTATCGCGGATATAACCGTTTCAAAGCACTATGACGCACTGTTGCGTCACGATCAATTATTCCGCAAAAAATTGTATAGGAAATTTCCTATTGTTGTATCATTGTTATGACTAACATATTTCATTAACTTAATACGGCATCAATATATTCAAGACTAACGTTAAAAATATTGTTAAATAACGAAATAACATCATCGTAAACCTTACGGTCCAAAAAACATAAAAACTTTGATTGTCTCCGTTCCTTAATTGTACTGCCACTTTCCACCGGTAGCGATGCTAAGCTATGCTATAAATTATAGTTATTTGTGAGAGCCGACCGTAAAATGATCGTTAAATCCAGATTAACACGTTCAATGACGCGAGTCCAAATTGCTACTTACTTGTTAGATTAGGAGATGAAATTAATAAAATGTTAAATTAAATTTAATATGAAATACAATATGCTTTTCACATAAGCCCTTACTATGTTTGACGGTATCGTTTTATAAGAATCGTAAAAGAATTTGGAAGTTTTAAGATGTAAATAGGCCGAAATAGCTTAAGGACAGAAGGTATTAAGTTTATTTACCCAGTACAATCATATGAAGGTAAGTTTGGAATATTAATTAAGTAGATACTTTACAAATAGTTTAATTTATTGTAAACTATTTTTAAAACAATTCGACTTTTTTGTATTAATACTTATAGAATATTCAATAGGTGATAAGGGAACACACATTGGATACGGTATCTTTTTATTCAAGTCTTTGTAAGTGGTTTGTAAATAAAATACCAAATACAAGTGACAAGGGGGGCTAGACAAGTGCCCAACGTTCAACGTTAACGTTAAACGTTAGCACCAAAATGTATGGGATTTGACATTTGTGACGTACGTGACAGTCGTTCGCGGATGTCAAATCCCATACATTTCGGTCCTAACGTTTAACGTTAACGTTGAACGTTGGGCACTTGTCTAGGGCCCAAGGTATTTCCCGCACCGGTATCGTAACTAATTTTATTACGATGAATTCATTAAACAAATTATAATTTTAAAGGGTCACCATTCTATATTAAGGAATGCAGCATAAGCAGTTAACGTAGGGTATCGTAAATTTAACGTAGTAATACTTTTCACGGTCTCGTTTCGAATATCTACAGCTACAGTGATTAAGGCCAATGGAATTTTTATTATGAATTGGAAACAAACATATTTCCGTCAGATCCGTGATAGTTCAATTAACTTCTATAAATAGGATTGACACGTAAACAATCAATTAAAAGAATCGATATTGAAAATGTACCTGAAAAACAAATACTGCAAGAAAAATTACATTGAATTTACAAAATTACCAACGCTTCTTCTAATTGTATAATCAATAATAAATCTAAATCAAAAGATAAGATTATTTAAACCACTGAAATCTTGAAATATTTATCTAATTATGCAACAGTGGTCGTAAAATTGTAATACAGAATCATAAACGCAGTTACACCCCCGCAAGCAGAAATAAGCGATATAATATGAAAAGATAATATTAATAATTAGTGACGGGAACAATACATCTCATGAAAATTAATAAAACTCAAAAGATCCTTTTTTAAAGGAAAATAAAAACTGAGTTCATAACTAGACCTTTACTATGAGGGTAGATACTTAGCTTCACAAATGTGTTTGGTTTGGCATCTGACGAATAAGTATACAGTACATATTTTTATAATTTGAAAGGTTTATTTGATACCTACTGAGAATGTTGATCAATTATTTTCTTAATTGAATCAGATGCGTCAATGATATTTTATCTCATTAAGGAATAGAGAAAGAGTAGATAAAGATCGACACTGCTGATCAGATAACGGTGCTATTTACTTTGCTTTCCTATCAATAAGTGTATTAATATTTTTTTATATTTTGCTTCAGGATGACGATAATACTATAAGTAACAATACGAGTACGTAGGTATTTTCGAAATTTTGTTATTTATTTTAAAATAGATGTTAAGTACTGCGGAAAAAAGTCATACACACGTAATCATTTTGCTGACAAAAAAAGTCCGTTTCAGTTAGCAGATCCCATCACTAAACCAAATGTGGGTCAAATCGGACGCATCCGTTAACATTTTCGCCTGACGGATTCGCTACCAAGTGTCCACGCGATTAATAAGCGCACGGAAACATCCACCACTCAAAGACGAGCATTCCTCGAATTAATTTGACACGCTGTTAGATAATTTATAACATCCTACGTCGGTTGATTCGCGCGATACACAATTTCTGAACACCGTACTGGTGGGTGGAGAAGTGGATTAAGGAACGTTTGACGTATCGATGACGCGATAACGCGTCATGCGTGTTTGGGTGGTGTTGTAAAGCTTCATGTGCAGTTTATTATCCATTAGTCAAGGTTAAACATTTACTTAAATACCATTAATTTATGACATAGGTACGTCGGATGATTTCGGAGCACTGTACTCATAAGCAGTCAAGTGAGAGATTTACTCCAAATTACATGTCCAGTGACGCATTAACGCGTCATGACTCATAATCATGTAATATTTGGATGAAAATAATTAAACATTGAATTTTGTCGCCGGAATATTTAAAAAAATGAAGATGTAAGTAACAAAAATATTTTGGATATAAGTAGGTAGGTATTATCGGGCGGATTTACGAACATTAATTGAGTCTATCATTGTCATTTTTAACACTAGGTACATATAAATTATATACTACAGCTTTGGAATGAAACAACTATTAGGTAACGGTTTTAGCGTTAGACTATTGTCAGCTCACTCGTGCTACAAGTATGGAAACTGTAAAAATCCGAAGTAAATAAATAAAATAAAAATACGCAGGTATAGTTGTTTCATTCCAATGTGTAATAACCGCAAAAGCATCAGAAATTATTAAACAGCTTCTTCATTCAAATGTTGCTCGTACAGTTTTCAAATATGCACGATATGACAAGGCACTTGTGTACTTGCCTGCCCACCGAGGCGGTCCGAGACCAACGGAAGTTTGTGTCTAAAGCGCCATCTATTTCGCGTGCCTTCTTGTTGTAATGCAAGGGTACTTGCAATTTTGTATTACTATTTTGGTTAAACGCCAAATGCATAAATTGTTTTGCTGCTTAATTTTATAATTGGGTGTTTACACATTACGTGAAATATTTCTTTTAGCCAATGATTTGAAAATTGGAAACAGTTCGATTTTATTTCTGTCTAAACCTAATCCTCGAATACCCTCCTTGTAAACGTTTTTTTTAAATACCTACCTATTTTATTTAAACAGATGAAGTTACTCTACGAACTAAACCAAATGAGTTATTACGTCACAGATCGGCACCACAGGTAATATACAACACGCTTCATCCGACAATGGCACCAACCTACAGGAATGTCATCAACTCGATCTCAGCCATAAAAAAGACAAGAAATAAACAAATAAGCACCTAAAAGCCCGTACGGTAATAAAAATAAATCCGAAAACTGGTCTAAAAGATTTACAGAAACACTTCAAGATGATTATCGTGTGTAATTAATATTTCTAATGTCATTTAATTTTGTACGCGTGCTTTTAAAGAGTAGGTACATGTGCATTACGTAATACGTAATATACTTACATATAATAATATAAAAGTAATACATTATAACATTGTATCTTTATTTTTCATATTGATAATAAGTAGATTGATGCTCAAGTACTTATTGATATCATAAATTTTAATTAACTACACTAATAGGTACCTACCTACTAGTTTTATTTCTAGAATCATAATTGTTATTTTAATAGTAGGTACATTACGCAACTAGGCCAGTAAAATAAAAAATGTCTCAGATCACACGTAATTGTCGTCCGAGGCGAAGCCGAGGTTGACAAAAATGTGATCTGAGGCTAATTTAGTTTACACCTAAGTGAACCAAATGTAGTATACTATTTTTCTGTTCGACGAAGCCAGAAAGCGGAAATTTCATTTAGCGCAGCGGCCACAAAGTTGGCGCTTTCTGGCCGGAGGACGGTAAAATATTTTTTTACAGATCGAGTAAGTGTTATTCTAATAAAAACAACTAACCAAAAATATATGACACTTGTTACAGTCTCATATGATATGCGGTGAGGTGCCTCAATATATTTGATTTAAATATAACATAAATAATGTACTGGGTACTTACAACATGACCTATATCACTTTCGATTTACTGGAGAGTAAATGTTTTAGAGTACACGATGAATTAATTATATTTAGCAATTAAATAGGAAACATCAAAATGTTTGCCGGCGATACGGGCTGTTTATACATTTTCACATTTCACGATGTTACTATTTATCTAAGATTCTATGTTTATTTTAGTTTTGATATTCCGTAAATTATCATATGTGATCTTTCCAAGTACCTAGTTTTAGTAATTAACGATATTATCTTGATTAAAACAAAGATTGATGATTGTTATATTATTTTATTAGTCAATGCAGGGTTAATATCTATTTATATAATATGTAGGTGCCCAATTGCGGTAAAAGCTTACAGCCAATTGCGCTTCAGTAGGTATGCAGATAGAAAATATGATTATTTTTGTTTTCTTTGTTTCGGCTAAGTTATCTTAAAAGAGTTTTTCTTTTTAGAGTTCGAATAAAAAAAACTGCTAAGCACAAAAATAATTTACAAATAAGTGTAGTACCCATTAGTAAAAGATAAAAGATATTTTTTGAATACGAAACTTGGCAGCGGTTTTAGATTTACATACAGATCGTTAGGATAGGTCCGGGGTGCGAATAAGTAAAAACATCTGTTTTCAATCCCCATCAGATTTAAAACATGTGCGAAATTCGGTAAGAGCATTCCAGGGCAGTACGTGAGCTATTTTGTTTCTAAAATCAAGATCTATTTAGTTCTATCTTCTTATAATGAATAATTCTAATTGTGTATTTAAACGACGACTAAAGAATGACATTCACCGACAAACTTGAATTCTCAACGCTGTCAAACACAGCGCCAGTAATTTTTGTTGCAACAGAACGATAAAGATTGGCATACACCGTCGTAAATTTCTATTAAAAACACCATCAACAAACAACTTTCAAAATATCAAACGGGGTCTGTTTCGTCTCGCGTTTTGTTTAATTCGAAATGGTATGAATCAACCAATCTTATGTCGCAGGCGACATATATATCAGTCAATAGAACAACCTCGTACACTTTTAAATTTGACAGCATTATGTCCCCACCCGTAGTTACTAATAAATGACTTGATTAGACAGCCGTACTTATTTTCGGATTTCTGACGTAGTTTTGTGACGCACTCGCATCATTATCTGATTCACGTAGATGTGTAGTTGAGATTTTAATTTTCTATTTTGAAATTGTGTCATCTGTACCGGCATTGTCTTTGATGTTTCATTTTTTGTTGTGAATAACTGTTTTTAATTCATTGTTATTACTTATGAACGTTTCAAGTGTTTAGTCAGTTAGTGTAGTCATAACAACACCATTAGGTAATTTCTACCTAGGTACTGTATATTTCTACGATTACATATTTAATAAATGTATAAAAACAAAACACTTACTGTTACATCCAGGATTAAAATCTTCATCTTTCTGCATGTACTGTGGTTCTTCCATCTGAGGGTAGGGAACAAATCTGGGCATCATCATGGCTTGGGCTGGTGACGGTGACCGCTGCTTACTGAGGTTCAATGGAGTATCTGGATCCTGAGGAGGAGGGGAGCGAGCACTGGCAGTCAGCTGGGCGAGCTGAGCGGTGGCTGGCCAGGGCGAGGCGCTTACCTGGAAACGAAGTAAAAAAATTAGTCTTGAGCAGAACATGTCAGATGCAATGTATCTATCATGGGCAATATGTCTCCGTCTATTATTGATTTACTAAGTTAAAATACTGAGAGATTTTAAGAAACTTCAATAAAATGTACCTATGATGATATCGCACCCCTAGATCTAAAGGGAGCTAACTCAAAAAAAGTAACTTTTTCGGGAGAGGCGAAAATGTTGTAAGGAATCGGATCCTTTTTTTTAGCGTGTGTTTAATCTAGGTGTGCGATATATATATTTTGATTATCGATCTTAAGGTAGCATATATAGAGTTTTAGAGTTTCTTTAACTGTACCAAACCACCCTGACAATTGTCTAACACCGTACACAACTACTACTACTATTAAAATAAAAAAAATGTAGAGAACAACATTGCTCAGACATTACAGGTATAAGCAGGTAGGTAATTTAAAGATGTCATTGCAATTAATTATTAAAGTATTTAACTAATTTCAATGGTTCTAAAAATAACTAGGCAATTGAATAATAAAACCGCATAATTCACTATTCATATAGTTGATACCGATAAGGAAAATCTTAAGATATCACAATTCTGTTTAATGCTTACCAAGAAGACTAAAGAAACAGCATCAAATGAGTCAACACATAATTAAAATTTGCTAAAATTTAAAACACTGTCGAAATCTTACACATTACAAAAGCCGACGGATATTACATCAGCCATTTAACTCCAAACTATCGTCAAATGTAATCTTTATCGTCCAAAACTGGATGACGAATGACCCCGGGATACTTGAAACTCATCTAATTATCATTTTACATAACTAACACCGGTTTGGGTAATTAGTGTAGCAACTTTCATTTTATCTTCTTCAGTTATTGTTAAAGGCTTCACTATATTTTGTCTCTCTCATCTCGTCCTCAATAATTTAAGAAAAATGATTTTTCTGGGTCATCATCATTGTTGTGCTTTTGAAATGCCCTCGTTCTTTACTACTTACTGTTTTGATTTGTGATGGATTTAGCAGTTTGCTACGCTAAATCTTAGTGAAATCACAATAAACTTTTCTTCCAGATAGTTTTGGCTAAATCTAAAAGATCCAACAGTTTAAAATAAACTTTCGTAAGAAGAACTTTTCGTAATTTTGTATTGTGAAGTAGGTAACTAACGTAAAAGTGAACAAATGTATATGAGCAATAATGAGCATGTTTCCGATATCTAACAGTTATCTCCGATATATTTATCAGTGAATGTACACATAATAAATATGTTTATTATTGGCAGGATGTTAGCTAATAGTAAAAGTTTAGTTAAATTAAACCCGTTGGCACATCTCGATTTCTAAGTGGTTTGCATGACACGGTAAACGTTAATTGAAAAGAAAGAGGATATAATTAAAATCGTGTTTAATGGTTTTGTAAATCAATAATATTAGTATTAGTAACAGATGAGTATGTACCGCCAAGACTTTTAATGTTGTTTTATAATTTCAAAGATCTCAATAACATATGTAAAGATATTAGACTATGGGCCCATGTTAAAAAAATGATGGGTCATTTGAACCACCAGATGACCAATGTAGAACGATATAAGAGCATAAAATAATAAGATTTAGCATTGTGCCGTCACTTGTAAGCTGTCCAACTGAGTGCAGGTGAGAATTCAAAAGTACAGGTAGAGTGAGTACATTTTGGTCATATATTTTTGAACGGCATTGTTACCATCGATAGATCCATGAAAAATAATACTAAAACGCGTAGTGCCGTAAAAAAATGGTGATCCAAAAAGTCGGAATTTTTTTTTGATTTTCCGACAATTTCCAGGGTGAATTTGGTCATTTGATACAGTACGGCATCAGTTTCATACTATTTCAATACTGCTTCTAATCCATCATTCCGCAACGCCGTAAAAAAATCAAGCGACAAGGGGAAAAAACCGAAGGTTGCAACCCCTCTCTTTCCGTGGTCCAGGGGTGATTTGACACAACGTCAAATTAATTTATTTCGAAAGTATTTTATGCATAGATAATATTTTTTCATATGCCGTACATTTTCGTTGGTTCAAAAAGTCTGTGACATAACGGCACCGGATGAGGAACCGTTTCACTTCAGTTAGACGTCATAGTGATTTTATCATATTATCAATTGTTCTCTTCAAAAATATGTTAATGCCGTACTGTATCAGATGGCCATAAAGTACCCTTAAAATGGTAGCGTCATTTTCATGAACCTAAAAGATATGGTCTGCATTAAAATGTACTTACGGCATCATTTTTTCCTAATTTATTTATGTTAATACTATTTAAAACATGGGATACAATGTAGAAAACTGCTATATTTCATTAATATATGATATTTAAATTACTGCAATAATTTGCAAAATTTCAGTTTTTGTATTTCTCCATAATTTTTTTCAGAACAGTTTCTTTTGAACGGAAATACTATATAACAATTGTATTTTACAATATTATGTTCGAAAAATAGTTCCCGTACAGGATCAAATGATTTTACAGTTTTATAAATCAAGAATACGATGAAATTAAGATAATTATTGATATACATTCAAATGAACAATCATTTCTTGACGGCATTATTTTTAATAGTACTTTTAAGTGCTAGATAATGTTTTGGAACCGAAGCCGTACTTTATCAAATCACCACCTGGACCACGGAAAGAGAGGGGGCTGCAACCTTCGGTTTTTTCCCCTTGTCGCTTAATTTTTTTACGGCGTTGCGGAATGATGGATTAGAAGCAGTATTGAAATAGTATGAAACTGATGCCGTACTGTATCAAATGACCAAATTCACCCTGGAAATTGTCGGAAAATCAAAAAAAAAATCCGACTTTTTGGATCACCATTTTTTTACGGCACTACGCGTTTTAGTATTATTTTTCATGGATCTATCGATGGTAACAATGCCGTTCAAAAATATATGACCAAAATGTACTCACTCTACCTGAACTTTTGAATTCTCACCTGCACTCAGTTGGACAGATTACAAGTGACGGCACAATGCTAAATCTTATTATTTTATGCTCTTATATCGTTCTACATAGGTCATCTGGTGGTTCAAATGACCCATATTTTTTTTAACATGGGCCCATAGTCTATATGCGAAAGTCTTCATTAGTTGTTTTTGTGTAAGTAATTGATTTTTTTAATGGATTTCAAAATCTCGTTACTAGCCGAGGTACGAGATCGTTTTTGTGACCATGATAGTAAGACTGAGGATCCAGTGAACGATAGATTGTGAATTGTTAAAAAAAGTAAAGAGCCGTAAGAGGTCTTAAAGGATGAAGCAATAATTGATTGAAGCTTTTATATCAAACTAGCGGTTCCGGCTTCGCACGGATCCCTATTTTTTCCAAAATTCTCTATAGCCTATATCACTCGGGAATACTGTAGCTTCCCAATAGTGAAATAATTTTTCGAACCGGTCCAGTTGTTGTGTCAGCGAATACAATCCAAACAAACAAACCTTTCCTCTTTATTATATTAGTATAGAGCATAGATACGGAGTATTATCTTACATTGGGCGGTGGTTGAGGACGCATCTGCTCGAGTAGCGGCAGCAGTGCCAAGGGCGGTCCTGGGTAGAGTCCGTGCTGCCGTCGGACTATCTCCTGGCGCCTCAACTGCTCCTGCTGTAGTCTCTGGTACTCTAGCTCCGCTGTCACATTGCCGATGTTCTGTAAGAGGAAAATTACATTAGACTTATCGAAGTGGTAGTTCTGGTGACATTGAGTATTGTTTTTCGCCAAGTTTTGCCACATAGTAATTTTAGACGCATGTAATAGAATAAGGCAATACAAATGCATGTACCTACATATTCAAGTACAATCGAAGACATCGTTTGACCCTAAGTATTGTGGGAACAATTCCGATTCAGAGACTCATGTGGTCTAAAGGCTACGTCGGAATTTCAAACCGGTGATTAAATGGGGGGGCCCATAACCATTAGTCTTTAGATAGCGGTTCCCAGCGACAGATCTCTCCGCAACTGTCCCTCACAATATATTGCACACTTAAACAAACAACAAAGAACGCATTAAAACCAACATACAAATCAACCGGGAGGACGACCACTAAATCTCCCCGACCATAAAGCAAATTCAAAAATAAAGAACTTCGATTAATTGTGAGGGAGTTGACGAATATCACAATATACGTTTTATCGGCTCTTCATTAAGACAGAATTGAACCGTTAATGGTTGTACAGAGGCAAACGATATAAGGTGCTGAAATCGAAACAACTCGATGATCCCGGCTTCCGGAGAAACGCAACGACGCAAATGGAATGAACGCAATTTATATATTTCTTGCAAAAATGCATTTAATGCACGCTGACAGTAATATCACTTTAAGTGAATTATGGGTGTGTAACAAAAAAAGAATCGCTAATGGAAGACAAAAGGGAATGCATAAATAAACATGACATAATGAGATGACTAAAAAGAGACCGCTTAGTGTAATAGGTGTCCCTTGCGACGGGCGCCACCGGTAATCGAGCAACTTTTTCCATCCAGCTGACAAATTGCCGTCATAACCGAACGGATTAAACTTTTTATTAAAAACAACAAACTGTGCATAATGTATGGCAATCGGCAAGGGACAGATGTTCCCGAATAACGCGTGCGATTTATCTAATGTAAAAGACTTTTATTTAATAGCTTTGCGGAGATGTCCTAGCAATTGGCGCTTATATTTTACAGCCCACCGTCGTTTTGGCATTTCGACCGCGTTTTGATAGCGTTATTAATGTTAGAGATGATATAAAAATGCGTGATTTGATAGAGGTGGCCAGCTGCGGTGTAATATATTGTTTCTCCAGTGCAGGTGGGTCAGATAATCTGAGCAGGAGACGCGAACAGGGATGATGGAGTGATGCCTAAAATTAAACCGATTGTGACAATGGAAGCTTTGCCAATAGAAACAGTGGGGCGTGATTTGGCCGCGATAGTCCAGCGCACGCGCCGATGTCCGATCAATAAAGATGGCGGATGGTATAAATAACCTATAACACGTACCAACTGTCACTATCCTTGAAGTTCAAACGGTTGATGCCGTTAATCTTGCAGATTACACAACTTTTCATAGTTGTTAATCTTGCGACAAATTATAATAATCCTATTCAACAATTGACAAGCTACTTAATACAAATAGGCGAGATTAAGATGACATAATCGATAGATCAAAAAACAAAATGCCCGAGAAATATAGAAGTTGGTCTGACAAAGAGATTAGGAGTGAGGACCGGACATGCCGAGGCATAATTTATAAAACCCACAGTCGATATCAAAATAGTTTAATCCCTTCCAATTGAAAGAATAGCGCCTTTATTCAGTTTGCATTAAGATTGAAAATGATTAAGAGTCATGATGATATCCAGAAATCTGTATAATGAAACAGACGTCACATTGACGTAGGTGATGCAAGATCTCGAGGAGTCGTAATATACTGTCATTGGTCGAAATATTCTTATTTTGAGATGGATTACCTAGTTTTAGTTCGCGGTGTCAACGTGGATGTTATAATTATAATTCGCGTGTTCTGGATTCAAATTTATGTAAGAATTAATATTAATAAACTCGTAAAGATCACGCTTCGTAATGATATTAAATTCGAAAATGCTCATGCGCAGGTTAATTATTACGTACCAAAATAAATGGATAAATTATATTAAACTGAAGTGTTTACTGCAATGCTCTGGTATAATTGTAAAGTAAAAAAACCTGTCCATTAAATGTTGTAAAGTACAAGATGTTTGGACGCATTACAAATTAATAGCATTGTAAAGTGTTGATAGTTTGAATAATAGTATAAAAGGGCTTGCAAGGGGCGAGTGCACAAGGGCATTTGCAGTGATGACATATCAAAATGAATCGCTAATGCACGGCGCTGTAGGGACTGCGTTAAGGTGGTGTGGAGTAGACATTGTACTAATAATAATAATATTATACCTACTTATTTTACTAAATGTCTATCGCGTTGAATATAAATTGTGTTATCATCCTGAAATTCGTTCACATTCGCACTTGATTTTGGTTAAAAAAGTCAGATGTGAGTATAGGTAGGTATTGATAGCAATATTTTTTGATTAGGTAAACTTACCTAATCAAAATCTAGTACATTTTTTTTATTTAATACTTCGAAACCTACTTATTTCGAGTTAGGTAAGTACACATACAATGAAACTATACATTATTTATAGGTATGCACTATAATTAGATGAAAAAAACAGACACCTACCAAACATAAATAATTTATAAATAAAACAACAAAAAAGTGGTATTACGTAAGCGACAACTTTCATTTTATAAATTAAGCTAATAAATACGACGACGACTCCACGCCTTCCTGTTGTTGTTGTTTAAATGCGTTTTAATATCGACAACAGATTGCACAATGTAAAATGTGAATTAATTATTGCACTCGCTGAGTTGCAGTAACAAGACCTGTTTTTATCGCGATCGCCCGACTGATCGACGGATTAGTTTGATGGCGGCGAGTCGAGTGAAATTTTAAGATTTCCTGATCTCGTATGCTTTTTTAATTGTACGGATGAATTGATGTCGGTAATAATACAGATCGACTTTTGTTTCACGTGAAGTTTTCTAAATAACATTACAAATATAATACCTACTATATTCCGAAGTTAAAAATCCGGCAATATTATTTGCAATCTTTTATTTTATAAATAAAAATAAAATACATTATTTTTAAACTGACGTTTTGACAACTTTATAGTTACCATAGGTACTCTGAGGAAATGTAAAGTATGCAAAGTAACTTAAAATATATTATACTTACTAATACTTACCCTTATTTTGAAAATTAAATATTCGTTAAAATCTACTCATGAACATCTTACTAATGATAATTTACTAGCGGCCCGCCCCGGCTTCGCACGGATCATCTTTTTTTTATAGCATATTATTATGTGTGTCACTCGGGAATAATGTAGCTTCCCAACAGTGAAAGAATTTTTAAATCGGTCCAGTCGTTTAGGAGCCTATTCAAACCAAACAAACAAACAAACTTTTCCTCTTTATTATATTAGTATACTTAGATAAAAAAAAACAACCTTTTAATTTTTTTAACCCCTGAAAATTCAAACAAAACGCATCGCTCGTACAGTCAGCATGTCCATCCCCACTGTTATCAGCGTTGACTGTACATCAAGCCGCGGGGGAGCGTTATCACATGTTTTTATCGAGTTATTGTAATACGGCATGATGTGCAATTTTTAATGGCCGTCGATCTTATCTTTAGTGATTATGCACTTTGTTATACAAATGTTTTTGCGTGTTATGGTTTAGGCAGTGCATTGTGCACTTAGGTATAGGTAGGTATGCAAAATGCACGTCATGCCTTGATTAAGTTTTTGCTTCCATTTTTTTTTTAATTTGAATGAATCATTTGAAATTAAACAATTCGGCAAAAATTACAATTAAAAAAAAAACATGATAATGACATACCTACTGCTTCTGCTACGATAGTGGAAAGCGTAAGGTGTTCGAAATATCAACAAATAAAATATTCGAGTTAAATCCGTTATAAGTTGTTTCATTTCAATGTGTAATAGCCGCAAAAGGCATCAAAAATTAATAAACTGGTCGAATTAAGTTAAAAAAATATAGATACCTAATCGTCAGCTTAGTCTGCTACGAATATTTGTACCTAAATAATTATATGTTTTCGAAAATCTCATACCTACTGTACCTATATAATTACCTACTTATAATTATGTTTTCGAAAATAACATACTTAAGTACTTAAGTATAAACTTAATATACCTACTTACTCGAATTAAATCTGTTATACTTAAGTAATTATATTTAAATATTTATTCGTTATTGATTAGTTTGATAACTGCATTCATTAGTGTCCAATTGGTACAGACACAAAAACTTCAATTTGTATGGCACTTTGAACCCCTGCGCTTGCGGCTGCAAATTAGCGCGAAGATATCATCGGACGACGCTCGACACGTGCCCGGTCCATTTTGTGTATTTTGTGTCAATATTTGTGTCAAAAGAAGAACTAGCAAAATAAATATATACTTAAGAACAATATATAGGTCCTGGTATAAAGGAATGAGTAGCTTTTAGTTTAGATTATTTGATCAATTTAGATTACAACTGGTACCTACCTACTATTTAGTACTTATTTTCGGTTGTTGACTGGACCAGATTGGATAAGTCTTTTTTGTTATGATCAGGAGAAGGTTTGTATAGAAAAAAATTAAGAGTTCTTCTAAAAAATAATATGACAATACGAAGCTAAGATCGTTAGTCTGATAAATAAATTACAAATGGGTCCCATGAGTGTGAAATATAGAGCATGTGGAATGTTTTTTTTTTAGTAATTATATTTGAATGTAGGCAAAAGCGTAAGAACATAATATTCTAAGCCACTTACGACCCCTAAATTTGCGGTTCAAATTAGCGAGCTGATAAAATCGAACGGCGTTCGACACGTGCCTTTTTAAATCATAATTCGTGTCATCTCATTGCCATCACCAAATAATTCTTAATAAACAGTAAGTTTTTCTTTTATCTTTATCTTAGCATCAATTCTATTCAAAAGTATAATATTTTAATTCTTCTCGTACTTTTTAATTTCGCTATTTTCGTTTGAAATGTTGTAAATTATGCTATTGAATGAAAACAGAATAATAACTCGCGCAGACTCGCCCACAAAAGATCATCTTGCTGATACGAAAGAAAATTGTAGATATTCACTTACTTTTATAAAAAACGTAATGTAAAAAAAGATACAGCTACCTATTAAATAAGAAAAATGCTGCAATTGAAACACAAGAATAAGTTGTCATTAAATATAGGTAGGTACCTACTTAACCACAATAAATAATAATTTTTCAACATAGCATAGTTTGTCTTGCGTTTGTGAAATTTAGATTCAATATTTAAAGTGATATAATATTAATACCTACTTATTTGTCATATACCTAATTAGTTAAAAACAGAACTACTTAATTAAATCCTATAATACTGTTCTTTAGATATAACTAAAACTGAAAACTCAAAAAACAATTTAAGTATATGGAATGTCCATAAAGTCACATCGGCATTATTTCCGCTGGCTAGCGGAAAACAAAAATAAACATAAGAGTAGGCGCGGAATAAAAGAAGGCTCAAGTGGGACGAGCAACCGGGAGGCAAGAGGAAAGAGGCAAGAGGCAACAGAGACAGGCAAGAAAAATACACGGGTAGAATGGATAAGGGCGAATTTACAATTACTTTTTAAAGTAAAGCTATAGGTACCTATCCATTTTCAGGAGAACTTTCTCGATCGATTTGGAATTATTTGTAGGAGTCTATAATGTTATATTATTTTCTGTCCTCCGGCCGGAAAGCGCCAACTTTGTGGCCGCTTCGCTAAATGAAATTTCCGCTTTCTGGCTTCGTCGAACAGAAAAATAGTATACCTACTGACCTCGGCCAGTAAAATAAAAAGCCTCAGATCACATTTTTGTCAACCTCGGCTTCGCCTCGGACGACAATTACATGTGATCTGAGACATTTTTTATTTTACTGGCCTTGGTGCGTAATGTACTATTACCTCAGAGTTTATTGAAAGGTTTTCGATCATTAAACCGACTTCAAAAAAAGAAGGAAGTTCTGAATTCGTCGGGATCTTTTTCTTCTTTTTTGTGCATAAACCGGGATTGAAAATCCCAAATTTCAAATTGAAAATGTATCAAGAAATGTTGAACCAATTTCGATAATGTATTCAAAATTGTTGTAAAAAGTGGGAGGTAAGAATTACTCCCCTATTTGCGGTGTGCGATAAGGAGCCAAATGGGAGAAAGAGGGGTGGTCCCGACCCCACGGGACTTGCCCGATCGTCCTTCAGGACTTGGGGTTTCTTTTGTTTATCGCTATGTTGTTTACGGTGATATTTTTTGGAGTGTTTTGTGTTTATTCGAATACGGGGGTTTCTAATTATGAGTTTACGAGTGGTTTTAGAAGGTTCCAGAAGATTCGGGTTTTGTTTAAGTTAGATAATGATGTTGTTTGGAGGAGTAATATTTTTTTTTTGTAAAATCTAAATACTACTCATACTGCTACAAGATTAATAGGTAAGCAGTGAAGCTTTCAGCAGTGGTGGGAAAGGAAACAGAGTAGGTACAAGTCATCATTAGGTATCCATTTTTTATAATGAATAGCCTAATTTATAAGTTTAAATGTTTCTCCTTAACCTAGCGTTAGACTATCGTCAACTCAGTCGTGCTACGAATATGGGAACTGTAAAATAAATAACGCGAGTTTCGAGAGAGAAATCCGTTATAATTGTTTCATTTAAAAATTAAATTATTTCAAAAACCTAATTTTGTATCTTTTTTCGTTAACAACAGTTCATATAAAAACGTGTTCCGTATTAACATGTAGTTATTACAGTCGTATCCGGTAGAAATCCCTTTGTTTTTAGTTTCTTTCAAGTCTGTTAAAAGTGTTGGAGTAGATTAATTTTTGATTTATTGTTCCACTTCATATGAATATCTAAGATGAAACAAACACATTTGTATTGGGTGAGATTATTTTTGATAGGTCTTCTAATAATTTCTGATGCCTTCGCGGTTATTACACATTGGACTTTAGCGTTAGACTATTGTCAGCTCAGTCGTGCTAAGATTATGGAAACTGTAAAGAATCCGAAACGTCAGCTACCTATTAAAATAAAATAAAAATACGCGAGTTAAATCCGTTAACAGTTGTTTCATTCCAAGGTCTTCTAATATTATGTATGGGTACATTTCTGTGATACTGAAAATATGATTGATTGTTAATACAAACATTCCTTGTTCCTGGCATCCGATTTTTTCACATAAACTATGCTATTGTTTATTTTACATGTACATACAAAAAATGACTTATTATAATTATGATTGAGGCGTAAGTTTTTCATTTAAATACGTCTGGTTCACCGAAAGACAAAAAAAAAAGAATAAACGAATCACAAACATTAATGTACATGTTGTAGGTATAAATCTATGAAATTTGTTACACGAGAAGCACCCTAATAATACTTTCCTTTATAATAGAAATAGAACATAATTCCCACATCAATGGGTACAAAAGTGCGAAACCTTAAGAAGAGAAAAGATTAATAAAGCTTACCGCTCACTCGCGCAACACCTGTCTTTTGTCGCTAATGGACGCCCCTAATCTCTTGAAATGGGGAAAATAGAAAATATAGTTAAAGTTGGAAAATTATTGTGAAACGAACTGCCTTCGGAGGGCACTTAGACAAGTGCCAATCGATAATAGCGAAATAAGCTAACAAAAAGTCACATGGTCAGTTTTTACAATTTTGCAATCCTTTAGTTAATTGTTCGGCTAGTCATTATTACGTACTTAGTTGTGAACGAACTACACTTACTTTTTCCTTCGTTTAACTACATAGCTTTTTAACATTCCTGATTCACTATTTAACATTTAATAGTGCGAGTTGGTTGTTCATTTTTTAACTTATCTAAGTAGGTCCATCTTTGTACGTTGTAGTTGGACAAATTAAAGTTTAGACTAATACTTTGTCAGGTATTAGTTCAAACTTTAATTCGTCCATCATAGTAGTCAGATCATTATTATACGAATCCAAATAGCAGCCAGTTAAAACTATTACAAACTCTAGAGCAGCCTCCAAAACTCTATGGCCGAAAAATTAAAAAGTTACAACCGGTTCCAGCCGGTTTGAGCTGGATGTAATTGGAGAAGCCTCGAGTCAACCGGGCGGGTAACAGGCGGGTAAAAAGGAAACCCGGGTAACGAACTAGATGCAGTAACGAGGATGCACCGGGGTGGATTGAAGACGGGCTTTGTGGTGTCTTTTGGCGGGCAATTTGTGGCGGCCATCTTGACGGCTGTCTGCCGATTTATGGTTTAGGATTTTTTTTTGGAATAGGTATTTTTATACTGCCAAGACGGGGGTATTTACATTTGTGTGTTTATTTAGACGTGACGTAAGAAAACTTAGATATTCTATTTCCTATTGATAATAATCTCATTCTGTTTATCATGACAATTAAAGCATAACAAATTAAAATAAAAAATAACTAAGTTAGAGAAGGAGTTTTATTATAGTCTATAGGTACTAATATAATAAAGAGGAAAAGTTTACTTGTTTGTTTGTATTGAATAAGCTCCTAAACGACTGGACGATTTGAACAATTCTTTCACTGTTGGAAAGCTACACTATTCCCGTGTGACATAGGCTATATAAAAAAAGGAGATCTGGGTGAAGCCGGGGCGGGCCGCTAGTAAAATATAATTTACTTAACACATCTAATTATGAGCAATGACTTTTTTAAGTATACAATAATATAATCAAACCTATAAACTAGTAAGTAACCATAAACCAGTAGGTACATATAACTGTGAGCAGAAAATATCCGTAACACATTTCTATGAAAAAAACATAATAAATAATGTTTGGAGAAATTCTTGTTTGCATCGTTAATCATAAACATTTCACGCAAACACTCGTAAGTAGGTTTTACTTTGTCAGTTTGACATGGAAACTATTTCTCAGAACTTCTACCGTACCAAAATTATAAGAAGAAATTATTTATTTTTCATAATAATTTCTGATGCCTTCGCGGTTATTATACATTGGAATGAAACAACTTTAACGGATTTAACTCGCGTATTTTATTTTTATTGCAAACTGATAGCATAGCATAGCTGTATTAATCACTTTAGCATAAGACTATTGTCAGCTCAGTCGTGCTACGATTATGGAATCTGTAAAGACTCCGAAACGACAGCCAATAAAAATAAAATACGCGAGTTAAATCCGTTAAAGTTGTTTCATTCCAATTTCTGTTTCAGTTCGTAATATTGTATGAAAACGTTAACAAGTTGTAATAAATATGATATACAGCGGTAGGTATAACAATTAATCATAAGTTAGGTAAGTTGGTATCTGATACATATGATAGTCTGTAATACGTAAGTACCTATATAAGCAAGTACCTATTATAAGGAGACCTATAACGTAAATACTTCTATACCTATTATTAATTTATTTTCAAACTACAGTTTTTCATCCTCTCCCCTAGTCTCTTGAAATGACAATCTCATTCCTTTTTGGAAATTGTATATAAAAGCATATCATAACCAGCCAGCATCACCGATACATCACCGAAACCTCTACAGTACTACCTGAATGAATCGAAAATAAAACAGTGTTGAAGCTTTTGCACTTCCTTATCAATATTATGACAACAGCACTCAATATTCCATGATTCACTGACTAAAATCTTACCATAAAGGACTGTCAACAATAAGATCCGACGCAACTAGCTCGGGCGCTCATTTAAATTAAATCTGGTCTGATCGTAGACTTCATCCGATCCCTCATCAGGTTGTTTTAAACATAAAGCTCTCGCACACGACGCGACGAACGACGCCTGTCGATCTTGTCTGGCTGACAAATCATTGTATACTCGTCTATCCGCGGCTTTACGGAAGATATATTGGTTTCAATTTAAAGGACCGTAAGTGTGTGTTACCATTTCTAAAAAAGTAGGCACGAAAACTTGAAAGTGTGATGCCAACGTGATGAGCACAAGCATTTGTAGATACCCCAATTTTGGATACCTCATACCTACTTACTTATGTATCCATTGTCTATAGTACTCACAGTACAAACTATGCCTAGTTTGGGACTAGATACATTTGTGTGAATTGGAAGCATTTGCAAAAATTTAAGCACTTTATTTACCATCACCATCTTTGTATATAGGCACAAAATACTAACGTCAAGGGAGTGCCTACCCTAAACACAATATGTTCTTTCCGCACTGCACGCAAATAGGTACATATCATATGTACCTACCTATGTAAGTAATCTACTTTCTAAGCTTTTTCTTTTTTAAGAAATCAAAATAAATGTCACCATATTATTATTTTCTTTTGCCTTAATAAAACCATATTAACCGAATTGATTTTTTTGTCCTAACCATCTTTTGTAGAATAACATGGTTAACAGACACATTCAAATCCAAAATAGGCAGCATTAAATTTATTTACGAAACTCAATCACCAAGGGGCACGTGCGCTATTCACAAAGATATTAACCTTTTGCCCACAACATAACGGTCAAAACTAAATATTTATTTTTATACAATCCCAACGAAGAGCCGGACCAAAATATACTTACAGCAAGAATAGACGGAGATATAAAAAGTTAAACGCACTTGTTAGAATAAACAGTTCTTTGTGATGGACGAACCGACGTTACAATCAATGCGGAGATTCGAGTAGTTAATAAAATAACAAACTAGAGGCACTGTTTAGTGTAAGTGTATGTAAATACTTTGGTTTTCCAAACACTGGCCTTTTGTCTATCCAAATGTTGGTGTGATAAAACAAGAATTGATTCAGAAAATTTGTTGGAATCGCGATTTTATTCGGAATTCGTCTGGTAATAACCTAACTAATATTATAAATGCGAAAGTAACTCTGTCTGTCTGTCTGTCTGTTACGCTTTCACGCTAAAACTACTGGACCGATTTAAATGAAATTTGGTACAAAGAAAGTCTGGAGCCTGAGAAAGGACATAGGCTACTTTTTGACCGACTGCAAAAAAGGAGGAGTTCCACGCGAACGAAGTCGCGGGCAGAAGCTAGTAACATATAAAACAGCGCTTCCTATTGTTAACATTCTAAACAATTTCTTAGTTCAGTAAAAGAGAAAATAAACGATAAGAAACTGTGAACTGGAAACAATTTGCACCCGACATATACGGATGAGGCAATTTAAATTTAATGATTAGCGCTATTAAACTCACAAGTATGGTTATACTAAGCTATGAATAATAAAATCAAACATAAATGATTTAGTGGGGAATTAACAAGGCCGCTATTTAACAATAACCATACAAGTTATTGAATGGAAATCAGGAACAACAAAATTACATCGTTTGGTGGATATCCCAAAATGCCAAATGAACGTTGCACAGAGGAGTATTTGGGCCTAAAAACCGCTTAAAAGTCTAAATATCAAAATTGGTCTGAGCCATCGTTGAACCCTTTTTTTATATACCTGGGTAACCAGACCACATGACCTCATTCATAAAAACATCCCCCGCTCACTACCCTACCTGCAGGGTCAGTCGAAACTTAGGCATTGCTACGAGTGCACGTCTTTGTTTTTGACGATCTATAATTTGCAACGTGGTATTTTTGCCGTGGTGTTTATTTGGAGCCGTTTATTAAAATAAAAATTTTTGAACTTGAAAGAACAGGATATATGTGTTTTATTTTAGCATAGTAATTTTCTAATTTTAATTGTTATTAATATATATAAAACCACTCCAAATTGTTACTTAAAAATTCAATTTTTTTTTCAGTTTTTTTTAGAAAGTAGTCTTTTTGTTTATGTGTCAGGCATTGTCGGGTAAAAATTTTTATACTAAAATAAAGTATACATCATTGTGAATGATATATTGAAAAAAAACTTTCCGCCTCTTTCTGCCATTTTGTTTTACAGCCGCCTAAAGTCAAAGGAAAAATAATTTGATTTATTTAAATAATTTGTGTTTGTTTCTTTTTTATATAATTACTTTGTAAATAATGAAAGAGTTTACAAAAAAACCATTATTTGATATAATACAGAGGTCCCAAGGAAAAAAAATGGACCAAAAACTCTTTTTCTTGGAAGAGAAACTAGTTGAGATAACCAATTGCCCAGAGCATTCAAACAGGGCTTTAAGTCGCGCTGTAAAGCACTTTAAGATGGATTTTAAGAATTTATGGCACAAAGCACATTAGAAAGAAGACAGATTCTTAAAAAATAACCAAAAATGGCTTACGTCATCCATAAAATTGCCGGTTTGGTCTCCAAAACATGTACGTATAACGCAAGGACGGCTATCCAAGGACTTCGAAGAATTAAGTGATTGTAGTAAGCGACGAAAGACAATGGGATTGCGAAGATATACATCTTCCGAAGAGCTGACATATGCTGCAAGCGTAAGACAGCGAGCTGCTGGAAATTCTGATTCGGATACGTCTTCTAAAATCACAGGCGTCAATGTCGATTTAATCAAAAGATTACTAATAATCTTGGAGGTAATATCAAGTGGCCATAGTATAGACACTGACAACTTTGCTGTGTACGCCCAGGATACATCAAAAATGTACATTGAGCTATTATATATGAGTGGTTCCCTATGTCACCTACAATGCATAAAATTTTAATGCATGGTGCAAAAGTTATAGCTCATGCAATACTACCAATAGGCCAGCTTTCAGAAGAGGCAGCTGAAGCGTGAAACAAGAACTTCCGCAATTACAGGCAGCATTTTGCCTGAAAATTTTCACGGATTGACTGTAACAAAGACGTTTAAAACAGATTGTTGTTGAGCTCTGACCCCTATCTTAGCTGTAGAAGAGGTAAGGAACCGAAAAAAAGTATTCCATTTTCAAGAGAGGCAGTAAAATTAATGTTAAAATACACACCACTACCTTAACATGACCTCTGTAATGACCTATCTATCGAAGAAAATGAGGATGAAGAAGAAGATGAAGAATAACTTATTATTTTTAGTGATATATCATGTAGATGTTATTTTAAATACATAATTATAATTAAATACGTTGTTTTATTTCATTTTATGACATAAAAACCCATAAAATAATTTTGATCGGTTTTTGGACCCAAATACTCTTATGTGCGTTGTTCAATTAGCGAGAAACCAAATCCCACAATTAAATGTCCGCTTTCGAAATTAAACACAAAGCTATAACCGTGATTGTCATCGTATCGATTGCATTATACATACAATACACAAAACCCCAACATTATTATATGCGGCTCGCCACATATTTAATACCAATAAACTCAAAGATTTGTCGGTCACAAAAAAAATAAAATGGCGTTTGTCGTTTTAATCCCTTTCGTCGGCGACCATTTTAATAACAACTCAGTTTTCTTTATTCGTTCTTTTGAAAATCACTTTTAAAGAGAAGTAAGTTTATTACTAGTCAGATCAGGAATTTCAATCTCACATCCTGGCTGTAACTGCCTTTGATGTAACCGGAGGTATTGTGCTGGACAAAAGTGAACTTTACTCTTTGAATTTAAGGTTGAAATTTGAATGTTTATTTTGCATTATCCACCTGTATTCTTTGGTTCGTGGAGATAACTAAATTTGCATCGATGGCGATCATTGTGGTTCATTAATAAGGGGGTCTATGAAAGAATGAGGGGAATTAAAAAGCTTTAGAAATTTGTGTAGAGATTAAATTGATAGCTGTCGCCATTCATTTTATTTTTGTGTTCGTTTCGTGTAAATTAAATTTTTGTTGATATTTTTATTTCCTGTTGAATGCAAAAAGTATACAAAGTATCCAAGCCAGTATTATCACCCTTAAATATTTCTTTATATTTTTTTATTATTAATAAACAGTTCTATATAATTTTGGGATTGCAGAATGCCTGGAGCGAAGCTGAAGTTTTTAGTAAATAACTGAAAATGGTGTCCAAACTCGATAAGGAAATCTATACTAATCTATACTAATATTATAAAGCTAAAGAGTTTGTTTGTTTGTTTGTTTGTTTGAACGCGCTAATCTCAGGAACTACTGGTTCGAATTCAAAAAATCTTTTTTTGTTGGATAGACCATTTATTGAGGAAGGCTTTAGGCTATATTATTATAACATCACGCTGCGACCAATAGGAGCGAAGAAACAGTGGAAAATGTGTAAAAAACGGGGAAAATATGAAGCCTTATGAAGAATTACTATTCCACGGGGACGAAGTCGCGTGCACAGCTAGTAGTTTATAATTTGATTAGAAAACTAACGCTCTTTGCTAAACTTATAAGAACGTTTAAGTATTTAAACACAATATTACCTACATGTCCTTAATTAGACTATTTGAGCATATTACGGATACAAATGTATAATACGCTGATTGCTTACAACATAATACTATGTAGGTACTTACATTAGTTACTATGTATGCAAATATACAATAGAAGGGATTACAGTTTGTCCATTCAACCGATGTTAGCCATTTGGGGACATTGCGGTGGGATACAGACAGACAAATAAAGGATTAATTATAATTTAATCAAGTAAGTATCTAAGTTAATTTTACAAAACGTTACTAAGTAATGACTTGTTCTTATTATACTTACATTTATATTCTATAGGTACTAATATTATAAAAAAGAAAAGTTTGTTTGGATTGAATAGGCTCCAAAAAAAATTTTTCAAGCTTGGAAACCTACACTATTCCCGAGTGACATAGGCTATAAAAAAAGGGATCCGGGCGAAGCCGGGGCGGGCCGCTAGTACGTTATAAAAAACAATCATACATTATATTTATATACTTACTTAATTTATTTGCTGACTGTACTTGTTGTTTGAATTCAACTAGTTATTACCAGACAGAATATTATTACAATATACATTTAACTATAACATATAACATACATAACTGGAAGTTAATGTTATGAATATGACTTGCATTACATATAGTAATTCAGATTTAAATGAGATACGGTTTTCGCAACAATAAAATAATGACTATTAGTAAAGGTACAGTAACAAATTATCATATTTATTCACTACACTAGCTCTCTGCCGCGACGTCGTCTGCGCACGTTAAGCAACCCCGTTTTACCCCTTATGGGTTAATTTTTAAAAGAATACTTTCTTAGTGCATTTCAAGATTCTAACATAATATACAAGTGAGTTATTCTCCTTTTATATAAGTTCATAGATGATAATAATATTATAATTATTAGGTATTTACATAACTGATATACTTAGGTAGGTATCTCTTGTATTCAGTTTTGTAGTTATGATGATCATAATTTTATCTTAAGGATTGATGTAAAGCTATATGTATAAAGATAATACGATTAAGAAATTAAAGTCGACGTACCTATGTTATTTTCATATTATACCAAAACTAACAAAATATACTCTAATTAAACACCCAAGTTCCATAACTTTTGCATCGAAATTAATTCCTAATAAGACCTTTATAATAGAATCGTTACATAAACCAAACATCTTTTGATACTTACGTCAAAATAAAAAAAACTCATCAAATGATATTTCAAAGACAAACACGTCATTATCTTCGGGGCCGAGATCAAACGAAATGAGAAAATGTCAATACAGAATGGTTTCTTTATGATCACATAATAGGATGCTCGTCGTGAAAATTCTATGAAAATGTATAAATTAATTTTTCCCGATCCGTAATTTCGCACAAAAGGTCCTTTGAGTGAAAATTTGGATCCGAATTGATGAAAGAGAATTTATGCAAGTGGTCAGCGATTCTTAGCATTAGAGATTGTCTATGCGCTGTCCTTTTCTTATGTGTGTGTTTAGAAAGAGACGTTTGTATAAGTTTCAAGTGGGTATGAATAGGAGGGTTTTGATTCGAAGGGTAGCTATCAATGAAAAGGCAAACTTCTTGATGTATAAGCATTCCATTAGTGCATTTAATGTTATTAAGAAAATGGTCCCTTCGACAACGTAAAGTATATGGTAGTATTTTTAGGCTGATATCTTTAAATAACAAAATATACATAAGTATCGTTAGCCAAAAATTAAAAACTTTTTTTTTTAATAATTGTTAGGTATAGGTAAACCTTCCTTCAACGCATAATAATATTATGTACCAACAACGAGTACCACTTACTCGTGAGTAGCCTATTTTCAATATTTTAATAGGCTCACAAAATATGTACCTATGTAACCAATTAATTAAAAATAAAAGTCCTATCTTTTTCTCAAAGGACGTAGTCTAATGCCTACATTTCAAGATATTCGACCTTCGTCATTGATCAAAAATCTAACGATTTATGTTTAGTAATTGAAGGCACAGATTCAACATACATGTTTCGATATTCGAGACTAAACGCACGGCACTAATAAACGCTATTGGCAGACTGAGAACAAATAAACATGGCCGCCTAATTTGCTCAAGTTACATATCGGCACATCAAAATTCGAATTTGGAACGCCTTTGATTCGCGAACGATTATGTACCCAACGCTAATAAAAGAACCATTTTAAATAGGACCCTCCACCCCCGCTAATATCTTAAACCTACGGACTAAAGTAGACGAAAATCATGAAACATCAGAGGCCATAGTTAAATGAGCGTCTTTAAATTCAAAACAAGCAGAGAAATGTAAACAGACAATCAGTAACAATTTCGAAGATGGAATTCCACAAGGGGAGGCAGCCAATTTGACAAACGCTTTGAAACGACTTCGAACGCCGATTTGTATTTGAATTCGGAATGTTAATCGTAACGTTCGCTAATGTACTCATTACAAACAAAGTTTTCAGAGCGGTTCCAATAGATGTGTCGAGCTTATCAAAATACGTAGGTAATAAAATGATTATCCATGTGAATGATAAATTTATCAAAAGGCACGTCATTAAATAATACAATAATGTGAATTCGCTTTGAAAGCAATGATGCTGGCTGGTTAACCGCGTATACCAAACATAGACACAAAAACCAAATATCATTATTTAATCAATCATACCAACAAAAAGGATACCCAAAGGTATGTACCTACCAACATACAAAAACGAATCAACAAGCAGTTAGTTACGTTAGAATATTTACAAAAGGTTTTTAAACGGCACGCACTGTTCCATTTTCGAATTTCATCGGGTCGGAAGAATCACCGGCAAACAACGTGCCCCAAACGCTTTGAGATTCGCAAATGTAATCAGTTTTGTTAATTTTCAACTCCGTACCGTTTCTCGACGATTTTCTAAACTCGAAAAGGAACGGTTAAGTCGTATTTGCGTACCGGTAATGATTATTTAGCGTTGTTGGGGAGATGGGGATGAATAATGAGATAGATTTGGCTCCTGGAATGAGTTTGAAACAGTTTGCCTGATTAACAATTCTTTTATTAATTCTATAGGTAATCATTTTTATGCGACAATTTGATCATACCTAAATATGCTAATTGTAAAGCTACTGTAAGTCTTAACGAAGTAAAAAATAATTCAAAGCATCTAAAAGCATTATAAACATTAAGCTTTATGTATCGGGGTATATTTGAATAAGCGAAAATTGTCAAAGAGATTTTATCTGTTTAAACAAAGATGGCGTTGTTAGCTTTTGCCCCCGGTAGAGGGTGCTTGTTTAATAGGCTTGGCTAATACATTTGATGATGCCTACTATTTTGTTAACCCCCTTAATAATCGCGTGATCTTTTGTCTCTGTCCAACTGCTTTTGTTCGGCTGGGAGAGAAAGGGATAGGTCGTTATGAAAGTGCGGTCGGATTATTCCTTGAGCCGCTTACGTTTCTTTGTGGCAAGTTGTTTGGGTTTTTGTATTAGTGTTGCGATAAAAGCGTCAGCTGTAATGTGAGGTAGATAATTAAAACTAGATTATGATGTAATGTTTTAATACTTATTGTTAGGTACAGAAGTGATGCAACTGTGAATTGAAAAATTGATTATGATGTGTCACAATTTCATTAAGTATTTAGAATTACAATCTTCTTAATCATTGCACAGATTTACCTACATTTAAACTTATTGGAAGTCTTTTCCCAAAATTATAAAAAAGTTAATGATTTTGATTTAAATTTTATTATTAGCCGAATTAAGGTTTTGTTAACTGAGAAAATAAAAGAAGATAACTAGAATAAGTAGTTAATATTTTATTATGTGAAAACAATGAACGTTAGTTTATTTGACCACCAGTGAAAAACACTCGGCACTCGGAACTAACAGGCAATTGAGTCAAAACCACTCAAAACAATAATAACAGCGCACAAATCAGCAAATTGCCAGTTATTCCACATCGAAACTTCAAACCGGGCCGAACAATCATCAATCCCAATTAAATAAACATCAAGAGTGAGAAAAATCAAACAAAATACGACACGTCCAATCACCGCATGGCCACAAAGGGTGCTTTCATGGGCGTTTTTTAACAAGCATTTCCCTCCGTTGTTTGCTTACGTCATCGTGACATGGAAAGATTTTTGCGTCATTAACCGAACGCATCGTCATCCGAACACGATTTGTCTCAGGTTATCTTGTTTTTTTTTTCAACGCGTGGCTATTCGCCGCACACGCACAATATGCGTAAATTTAACGGAAGAAACTTTGCACAGATAAGCTAAAGCTGGCTTGCTTTTTCGTCGCCAACTTTGATGAATTCGCGAAATTGCGCAACATGATTACCGTATTCGAACTCATTACCGTGCGCGGCAACTTTTAAAAAGCGAACTAAACAAACAATAACAAATAGCTTTCATAGCGAAACTACCCTTGACTGTGGTGGGAAATTGTGAGTTTTGAGCCATTATTTTTTGCGAAGTTAGTCCTCGGAAAGGGTAAACGCGGGTACTAAAAAGCACAAGGGCTCTCCTCGTGGCACGCGTCACAAACCTCAACAAACGAACGCGGCACGAATGGAACGACAATCGGAATAATTTTAATTAGAGAAAAATTGCCGCCGTCCCGTCGAAATGCGCAAGTAGCGTCGGGTTGAAAAGGCGCGGTTGGCATTACTGTATTGCGTATCGTTTGGCAACTCATGTATGGAGCTTGTAAACCGTGAATTAGTTGAAAAACGTCATTTAAAAATTAATAAGCGATAAACGTGTTGATATTTGAGTCTTTTAATTATTTTTAATGTAAAAAAATTATCGTTTTAGTGTGTAAGTAGATACGTTTTATAATATTATATCAGTTAATAGTTATAAAATTTAAAGATTCATCAAATCTTATTAACGTCTTCAAATTTTTCGGCAATACTTTACTCATAAAAATATCCCAATATAAAACAAATATTTATTTATTTATTTGCCGACCATAAAAACTCCCACAAACAATACTCAACGAACCCTTTCCGCAAACAATTAGAGAGCGAGTGCACTTCCGGAACAACAGCGATACGACCCTCTGCGCTCGGAGCGGCTTCGAGCGCTGCAAAGCGCTACCAAACCGCTTTCTGGCTGAAACTATCGTTCTCTGCCCTTTGCACGCCGCCAAGTCGACAACCTTTTGTTTTCGAATTTGGAACGCTTTCGTAATTCGAATGCTTTTTGAGTATGTAATAATAATGCCTGCCTATTAGGTTCTTTAAGATTCTTTTATCTAAATAAGATAAAAAAAATGGAAACATTTACTTACAACGAGAAATTTGATGCGCCTAAGTAAATCTCGACACTTTATTTTGTTATGAGTAATCAACAAAAAAAAACCTATTTCCATTATTTTATATCAGTGGGAACATACCACATGGAGTTTCTAACTACCAATTCAAAATCCCGTCTCATTCCTCACTTCATAATTGTGTAACTTGATTCTACGAATTATTATCTCACTAATGTTTCCTTACTAAATACTCGCTCGTAATTTGTAAGAGATACCAGTACGATCCCAAAAAATATAACCTTAAAAAACGAGTTAAGTGAAGTAGCCTCTATAAAAGACCTTATTCGAACGGATAACAATGATCGTTATTCGTGGGATTAACTTTTTTTTAACGGAATTCCTTTTTCGAATTTCTCGTTATCTTTGAGACGCCGTCGTAGATCTACTAATTATGCCGGTTGTTTTGTCAAGTGAAACCTACCTATAAAGAATCTCCTATCAGATGACATTACTCGTGGTAATGTTGGCAAGCATGAGCGTCGGTACTAATTCATGTCGTATTTGATTTAATACGTAAGTTAAATGATACTGTAGTAATATTATCATCTCACAGACGATTATTATTTTATTGTGCACAAAAGTAATTAATTTTTACAATGGCAACCCTCAAAGCCTCTCGGAACGTCTGAATCCTCAGGTCGTACATTGTAATTACTGGATGAAAGTAACCTGCCTGTATGATAAATGAGGTAAAGACAACCTTCATTGTTCCACCAATGAAAGAGCTTTTGTCTATGGTTCGAGACAAGCCCTCGCTCGGTGTCTATGCCCCACTCGGCTCAGTCTTTTGTTGACCGTCGCGGTGCATTGTAGTGCGGTGCGTCGGCGGAATCATTAAAAGTATTTAAAAAGAACAAAAAGATCTCGCAAATATTTGCGAAATTCTCACGGTATGAAACGAAGTTGTTCAATTAGTGAGCAAGTTTATTTTCATTGTCGGCAATATAGCCCGCGTGTTACCTAATATTTTGAATACGGTCAAGTAAGAATTTCACTTGCGAAGCGAGGGTTCGAATTCAGCTAAATATTAAGAACTTATATTTATAATTAACATAATCAAACAATTTGTTAATTCATTGTCACCTACTCGTGACGTTTAATTAAATTAGTCGCGACACATTTCGATTTAAATCACTATACAATTAAGTACCTACTATTAATTACGCGATTATATCTAAAAATATATATTTAATTTTAGATTGTATAACAGTATAAGTACAATATAAGAACATATCCTAATGTTATGACAACGTCAATCAATCCTACCAATATCTAACAATTATAGGCCCATGAACACAACCAACCACATCAGTACAGGAAAACAAAGCAATAATTACAAATACACGACTCGAGAACAAACAAACATATTAACATAATCTCAAAATATTCATATTCAAATGCCTTTCTTCTATATATTCAAAGCGCGTCTTTCAGTTGTCTGTCCGTCCGTCAGGTACAATGGGGATGACAAAACAAGCGATATTTGCCCATATGAGCGCACAATGCCGCTTTGTGCGTGTGCGCATGCCCATACAATACGGATTCCTGCTTATTGTTTTGTTTAGTATTCTATATTTGTTTTAGTTGGTGAAATCAAAACCTTATTTGACGTGAAAATGTGTGGAAATATGTATCTTGTAGTATAGGTATTGTTTAATTATAACGTATAACGTTCTATCGTTGACATCTTTTTGCTACTCTGTGGCGTTCTATCGTTGTCTATCTATTTTGCTACTCTGTGGCAGCTGTCACTTTTAAGTTATTGATCAAAATATTGATATTGATTTTTATATACCTTATGATGAGAACGGTGATTGTGAACTAATTATAAGTGAATGGTACAAGTAGGAAGGTACAGTTTATTTCGACGAGTTTAATATATTTACGGAATTTCTGCGTATTTATTATTGATTTACTTTTCAGTTATTCTGTGGGATAAAAAAAATTGCCTATGAAAATAGAATCCTGATTCCTGATATCATGGGATTGTTCATGAAAGCTTCTTTGCTACCAAACAGTACCTTGATGAACATTTCCATATCTTTTCGCATTAAGTTTAACTGTTAATTCCATTATAACTAACACATAATATCTTATATCCTACTTTAATTGCTAACTTTATTAAAGGTACTTCTACCCGCGTGTATAAACTACTATAAACTGGTATAAATACGAATAGCGTATCACCTAAGAACGTCTTATCTAGAGCTATTTCTAGCCAGTGAGCCGCATTAGTCTATCCAGGACTCACTCTCTTAGAAAATAACAGAATGCTGAAATAGTGGCCGACAGTTTCGATATTGGTTTCGGCTAAAAACTGACCGAAACTAAATGGCCGACTAAAGTCTGACAATAGCTTTGACCGAGCGATTGTGTTTTGTTAAAACTTAAAACCGCAAAACTTTTCTTTATGTTCTGTCACTGAAAATAATTAGGTAGGTAATTATTTTATTTTCTAGACCAAATGGTATCATGTTCATAATAGTTTATAGAATGGGAAGATAAGTATGTCTACTGGAAGCTTGTTTAGGTATTCATTTCGGTTTCGGCCGATACTAAATCGGTTTCGGTTTAAAGTCTGGCTACGATCGGACGCTTCATAATAAAATAAATGCAGTTGTATAATTAGGTACATAACGGTTTTATTACTAATGGGGATTTTTTTGATAATTTAAGTAAGTAATATTTTAAAATTGACATTTAAACAAATTGTTAACCTAATAAGTCCTGATTATATAATAATAATATTATGTGACATTAAATTACTTATATAATCTGATTATTCTTTCTATTGACGATCTCGGTATGACATGAGTGCATATAATTTGACATTAATAATGTGGTACCTACTTATAAATAAATGAATGTAATCTAAGCATAAAAACTCGTACAAGAATAGAAAAACCAAGGTAAACATTCTGTGTGTCAGTAAGTTACCCCATTAATTAATTTTATCAAACATTAATCTGAGCATTGGACATTTATTACTTACAATTGACACGTATTTTATCCAAGAATCTAATGGTCTATCCTTACGCATTCCGTTTGTATCCAAAGAAAAAATATCTTCAGCGTTATAATTTAGATTAAACTTATTATTACCATATTATTACTAAGTTACTTATTTAAATTTGTACCTATTTTATTACAGTCTATCGGAATTTATTTAATGTCACTATAATAATTTTGGAAATTTGAACATGGCAAGTTTACGTCATTGATAATATTATTGTAATAGGTACTTAAGTACCTACCTAACCAGTGAGCTTAGCAAACACATTTAAAGTAACTATAAGAAAAATATCCCATTTATTGAAAAGCAAAATCCTTCAAAATTTTAAAATTCTTATGTAAAACCTAACTACGCTAGATCGTAAACAATTAAATCAAACAGTAAAATATAATAAAACACAATTTCTTTTTCGAATCATCTTTCATAAAAAATAGGATGTTAATTAATCAGCACTTCACTAATCCACGCAAAAATCCAATCAAGAACAAACTGTTAGTTAATCTAACAAATTAACCCATTTCTTATATAAAAACTCGATTAAAAAACTCACATTAACTCCTAATACACCTATTAATCAGGGCCGGTTAAACAGAAACTGTTTAAGGTTAATTGTGTTTTTAAACCATCGGTTAGCCACATTCTTTAACTGCGATAGCATCAAGCATTTTCTCTCGCATCGAACACGTTAGCCGAGAACGCTAATGCGATGAATTGGGTATAAATCATATTTATATATATTATATGTAAAATGTTTCATTTTGGATTTAATTTGTATGTTAAGATTTAGGGATCATTCGGTTTTTAAAGAATCAAGAGTTTATTTTCGATACGTGCCTGAGGCTATATTTATATTTATGTATCACTATCACTACATAGTATAAAACAAAGTCTCTGTCGCTGTCTATCCGTCCCTATGTATGCTAAAATCTTCAAAACTACGCAACGGATTATGAAGCAATTTTTTTAATAGATAAGAGTGATTTTAGAGGAACGTTTATAGCAACCTTCTGAAGCCAGGGCGGGTAGTTAGTTAATATTATTTTATTTTACAGGTCATTCTTCTGCATTAATTTTAATTATATATAAATTAAAATAAAATATAAGTTCATAGTCAAACTAATTGTGATGGAGAAATTATTCGTAACTATAGAAAGTGTTATCGATAAGCGATGCCTTCAGCGACCTTTAAAAGGCTTTTACCTGACCACTACACCAACATACCCTAAATAATAGTTTTCTTTGATTAATAACGACTGCAATTATATTGGCAATGAAAACTAAAGCCCAGTATAATTTGATTTTCTATTATTCCCATAAAATTCTCATTTCACACGGAACTACTCGTCACTTGTCATATTTAACAGTCCAATTCATTAACAGTTAGGCTGTTAGTAATATCGGCTCATTCGAGTGGCCTGAGATACTGTGGGACCGACTATTACTGTTCAATTTGAATAATTTATTGGTTGCCGCTTGTTTTTAGTCAATATAATATAATTTATTGGGTGTCCATTCTTAACTGTTTGAAATTGGAGTCCACGTTGTAAAATTATGTGTGATATGCATAATGGAGTATACTTATTCTTATTTGAGTTACCCTATATCAGTAGATAATTTCACAGAACTAAGTCACGATATACCTAGATTATTTTTGAAAGAAAAAAAAAATATTGTAAAAAGTAATTAAAGAATTGCCTACTTAAGTACATAAAACCGAAATATGATTACGTAGTGAGTGAAAAAAAATACTGTGTGAGAAAAACGCCTGTTTTTTTTTCAAGTAGGTACCTAAATGTAAATTATTAAAAAAAATATTTTCTACCCGGACTTTAGAAACACTTATCTTTGTCATTTGAAGCCTTTAACTATTTAGAATATTAAAATGAGCATTAACTCTATACCTACCTACATAATTATGTATTATATAGAGTAGGTAAATAAAGTTTACCTTCTTAAATTGTTAAAAGGTTTATTTACATAAAGGTTTATTTAATATAAACCGTGAAATCTAACACCCAATACGATTACTAAGGTAATATAAAGAAAATCGCCATTTTATTCTAAGATGTCAACATGTGGCCGTACTGTTTGCATTATAATCAGGCACTTTTGACCTCTGAATTAGAATATAGTAGTCATGAGTAGTTTAAGTAGCCATTTGGTAGGCAATGGTAGATTTGGTAGTCAATGGTAAATGGTAAACACAAATGGTAGCTTATGTTAGAACGTAGCGGATTCGTATCATTTTACCTTTTGAAAAAACTACCTACCTATTGGCTAATTGGAAGATCAATTGATAGTTTTAAAACGAATTCATTTAGAACGGATTTGAACTACCTCCAAATTCCGTTATTTAAGAACAGGGTCAATAAGTAACAAAAAATTGAATGATATTATCCCCCGGTACTGTTACAATTAGGTACTTCAATCGATACTTAATAATATTAGTTGACTAGCTGAACTATAGGTATAGATGTAGAGATTAATGACGTTTTTTCAAACGCTCGAAGATCCACCCACTTATTGGCTGATTGAAAGATTCGTTGAAATGGTTTAAAAACGAAATAATTTAGAACGGATTTGAACTACTTATCTTAAAATTTATTTTAACCGTTAATTTCACCACCGAATAATAAGTTTTATAAAATTAGGCACTTATTGTTGACTAGGTGAACTTAACGCTAAAGTCAAGATTTTAGAGTTAAATCCGTTAATAGTTGTTTCATTCCAAAAATTCTCATCTTATAGACGTTTTCTTTAATTTTAGTCATACAATTTTACGAGATTTTATTATATACATTTGTAAAACTCTTTATAATGTACCTACTTAGTATAAAAAACGCAAAGATATTAACTCCTTAGAAACTATCAAAAAGTACTACCTACTAATACTAATTTGCTATAATATTAAAATTATGGTTACCTACGTAGTAACAGTTATAAAATGAAATCCATTAAATTGAACTTGAAATACAAAAATCATACTCAAGTCATAAAAATCTTATCACGCAGTAATGTGATACAATCAAACGTCTGTAATATTAGAGAAAGGTTTTCTCATACACACTTGAAAATATCTATTACAATTAAGATAAAACACGCATGTGAAAAAGGGTTACGTTCCTACAATAGATAACAAATATAAATAATAATGCTATGCGAGAATCAACCTTATAACATCGTCATCTCTTGGAATGAAACAACTTTAACGAACTTAACTCGCGTATTTTTATTTTATTTTATTGGCTAACGCGGAGCCTTTACAGATTCCATAATCGTAGCCATTTTATAAAAATAAAATACGCGAGTAAAATCCGTTGTTTCATTCCAATCCTAACTAATATTATAAATGCGAAAGTAACTCTGTCTGTCTGTCTGTCTGTTACGCTTTCACGCTAAAACTACTGGACCGATTTAAATGAAATTTGGTAAAAAGAAAGTCTGGAGTCTGAGAAAGGACATAGGCTACTTTTTCACCGACTGTAAAAAAGGAGGAGTTCCACGCGGACGAAGTCGCGGGCAGAAGCTAGTGTATAATAACCGCGAAGGCATCAGAAATTATCGTCATCTCTGTCTTACGTTTCTTTGTGCGCTAGGATGAGATTATGCAATAAAGTTCGTAGAAAAAACAAAAGAAATCGTAGGTAGGTTCACCAATTATATCACATACTTAGCGGAAGTTTTGATCGTTACAAAAAAATATGGAATTGTCTTGCTTTAAAAATAGTGAGTTATGATCTAAGTGAATTTAAGAAGCTTCGCTTAGAAGTAAAATGACAACTATTAGTAGGTTTTATAACAATAACTACCCATATAGGTACCTAACTGCATTAAAGAATCACTTGCCTAATAGACGGGTTCCGTTAAATCCCTTATCTTCTACAACATATTTGATAACGACTGTACAATTAAAGAAGATTAAAAGTGGACATTTAATGTTGCGTCCAGGCACTTGCCAGTTCCCGTGTAGGGTTAATTATTTGAGATAATTCTAATTTCATCTGATAAAGGTTTACTGTCCAGCTTCACATAATTAATCCGAGCTTTATGGTGGAAGTCAAACAGGTTTTATTTTAATTAAATAAGATACTTTTGTAATGTTAAATTCTAAATTCAAGTGTACTTACGTCCTTTTTGAAATTAGTCTCAATGTTCCATTTTAGTCTAAAACTTACCTGTAACAAAAAAAAAGTACATACATATTAAAAACACGAAGGATTTAGTTTTGATAATCAACACTGAACAATTATCTTACACCATAATCTGCTAAGGCATTTCTATGAACATGAGCACAAAATCTATAAAAAAGTTAGTACCCAAGCTAAAACCTTAGCTTAAGCTATCACATGTTTTAATAAACGTTTTCACATAATTAAATTCCTAGTCATAAAAGGCTGCCGGCCGCAAAGCCTCACGTCGCAGCCACAAAGGCATAATAATTATATGGCGGTTGCAATTAAAAAATTTAAGGCACTTTGTCGTGCCGGCCTTTGCCTAGGTCTCCTTTCGAGATGTTGGCACTAAAGCGTTGTAAAGAGGTTCGTTATTACACGTTTCTTGTGTCCGTGTGTAATGTATTCATTAAAAAATCTGCCTTGATTTTAAATAAACTTTTTTAAAAGGCTGTGTGAGTTTGTAGACTTAGATGAAAACGTCTTTTTACAGATTGTCTCAACTACGCTACTACAACATAAAACTGCTCAAAACTAATATAAAAATAGTAATTATTGGATAAGTAATTAAAAAATGTGTTGGTGACATTTGGCATCACATTTACCATTATTCACAGTTATTCTATTTTCAAACCTTTGACATGTGACATTTCACGGTCGTATTGTTTTTTAATTTTAATTGAAGTGTGTTTGAGCCACAATTATACCTGCGGACGAACTAATGTAACCCTACGACGATCTCTCTTCTTTATGGTTCGTAATGGCGACTACAAAATGGCTTCGCGCAAATAACTTACCTACTGTTGACAGATTTACATGTACACCTATTTAGGTGACATGGAAAATTGTGTTCGCGATTCTACAAATGATAAAGTTTTTATTAAATTCGCGCGATCCGCGATTACGTGTGGGTGGTAAGACTGTGTTTGTATTATTTATTGCGGTGTTTAGAATAATGTTGCCATATTTGTATTTTTATAATGTTCGTAAAATATTAAATGCCCATTACTTCAAAAGAGGCTCCGACCTTTGTATGTTTTTTAAGAAACAGATTTTTTTGTATTTAAGACAAGAATCATAAAAAATTTTGTTTGTCGCTGAAAATAACCTCACTTTAAACAAATATAGTTTTGTGTTGCCAGCGTAAAAAAATAAGGAGAACGTTAAATAAATAATTACACTAGCAAAGTACTTTAGTGATATGAAGGATAAACATTATAATTAAGTCACATTTCATTAAAAACACACAAAAAAGAGCACAAGTCACTCACTTTCCAAAACTAGTACAGATAAACACAGACTAATATACAACAGAAGTGTCGGTTCGCAGAAACTTATTAGAGAATAAAGCGATAGGATTTCGCAATAGAAACGAATACTGGGAAGCTTGAAATGATCTCACAGCTAGACAGACAGACGGACGTTCTCTCTCTTTATTATTCCAATAACAATCTGTAATGAGTGCTCTGGTCATACGTAAATAGCGACTTCATACATTTGAATGATGCTAACGTAAACTCTGTTCCGTGCACTACTCTGCGGTCGTTAGGGTTGCCACTAGTTAAATAGATGTTCTATTACGAATTGAAGGATATAATATGTGATTGATATGATACATATAAACTAGTGCTGTTTGTGGGGTCTGGCCTGTTTAGATTTGCAGGACTTTAGATATAACGACATGCTTTTACTTTGGGACGAAATCCGGATGGAGACATCGACTAGTGTCTTATGTTACATTAGTTGCTTTGTTTTTTTTTTGCATTGTAGGTAAGTAGTAAGTAGGTATATTTATTTAGAAAGTATAAGATTTTTTTGTTTAGTATGTGAACTGCAATGTAATGTAATATAATCCTATTTCTTCGACAGTCATTTAAAAATAAAAAGCTTTAGGCATTACAATGATGAAAACTAATAATAAAGTAGACAAAGAACTACTCTACTACTCTAATAAAATTATATGTTGTGGGTACCTACATGAGATGCACTAAACCCATGGACCTATTATACTTACATATAGATAATGGAATAAAAAGCAATTTCTACTAATATGAATATTACAAGTGGCAACCCTAATGTCTGTCGGTAGAGATCAAAGGCACACCTCACAAGTTTACATTGTAACCTCTGGAGTTGTTTACTTATCTAGACTACTGACCTCCACTTATTGTCGACTTGTCGTTCGACTGGTCGACTCAATGTTTGATTAGTCGACGGATGTAGATCAGTGTATTTGGGGCCTATTTCACAATGTTCAAGTAAGCCTCGGGTTGGGTAGTAAAACTTTTGTGTTTAAATTTACGTTTACCTAATTATTACTTGTTCTGTGCATAATTTATTTATTAAGTTACTTATATTAATTTTAATTATTAACATTTGATTGTTATCTAATAATGTTTCAAATTAAATTAAAAATGTTATACTTAGGTATTAATTATTTTTTATTTGACTTCCTTTTTTCAGATACCAATTTTCTTTTTTTGTGTTCTAATTTGTTGTGTTACTTACTCATATTTCTTAGAATTATAATTACCTCTAATAAATGCCTATCCAATAATGTTATTATTTTTTTTACCTAAATTGAAAAAAATATATTATACAATTAAAGAAATAAATTTATCGACTCATTACAAATTACGTCCAAGTTTTCACGACCTTAAAGAAAACCTAATTTACTTTTGTAATTTGAAATCCGTTTACAGTAACTATTGGTCTAATCAAAAATAAATATTTTTATAAGAAAAAGCAAGTCAATCGGGTAAAATAATCAGTTGGTAACTAAATACTCTGCTTTCATGTTTCAGTCAATTAGTAGATAAAGGAAAATATACTTAGTTATTCCAGGCGTTTGATATAAATTTAGAAGTTTCTGGTAGGTATATGTTTCACCTGCGTCTTTGTTCGACTAATGAACTTTGTATCAGCCATTCTTATGATAAAGTGATAAAATACTATTAATAGGTAGGTATATAATATTTCTTATATTATTATTTTGATGGAGCCATGTAATTAAAAATTTACTGGCTGAAATGCAGTCATAGCCATAAAATAAATTAAAAAAAATATTGCGTAAAATTTTGACAAACCAAGCGGTTAATGGTAATCTGTGCTTGTTTCCAAATTCAAAAAAGCTCCGGAGGCGATCATATGGACCGTGTTAAACGTTCGTGTGTTAACCCACAAAAAATCGGGTTTTGAGTTATGAATGCAGTTTTATTAAATGGATCATGAGGAATACGGCAGTGCAATCCATTTTGTTAAAAAAAAATCGTAGAATATTCTAGAGCACAAAATCGGTTATTGCTTTTTTCCTATGTCAGATTTGTATTTTTGCATTAATGTGTTAAGCCACATATAACACATTATTGCTTATTTCCCATGTCAGATTTGTATTTTGCATTAATGTGTTAAGCCACATACCTAACACATTAATGCAGAATTCTAATTTGTTGTTTTAAAACGAATAGGTACCTATACATATTATGCACTAATTTTTAGAAAATATAATAAAATAAGCAACTAACGCATTAAAACTTTAATGTAAGTACTTATTTACTTAAAGTTTTTATTGTTGTATAACATGTATCAAATAACATTATAAGTTCTGCTAAATATGAGAAATAGCTACAAGTTAACACTTAAATATTATTTCAATTAAGTACTTAAAAATATTATCGAACTTATTTTTTTATTATTATTATTTTTATCATATTAAATAAAATATTTTAGGGTTCCGTATCTTAAAAGAAAAAAAAAGTAACCCTTACAGGATTACTTTGTTGTCTGTGTGATCCTTTACCTCAGTAACGCGTGGAGGTAGGTATCAAACTAAAATTCATAGTAATATCAAATACTCAGGACTACCGTCCCTTGAAATTGTAACATAATCACAAGAAAATCGCCAACGCAATCAAAAGAACCGCCGTTTATGCCGCGTCTGACAAAAGTTTTCAACACTCGCTAGGGAATCAAAACCTACAGGGTACTCTTCGTGAACTCAGGATCTTGAATTAATTTAGTAGGTCCGAGGTAACGTCATATAGCACGGATAAAGAAAAAAATACGAAAACCATACATTTTAATGACATCATTAAAACATATATACCTACAGGTTATTTATAGTACGGAACCCTTGGTGCGCGAGTCTAACTCGCACTTAACCGATATTTTTTTATAATATACATCATTAGATTTGAACGTGTGTGATAAAAATTAGAATATTACACATAATAATATTATAGAATGTACGAATTGTCGCCACAATTTAACAACTCTTCGAAAAATGGTTTTTAGGTGATTTATTAACTTTTTAGGTACGGTAGTATATATTATTGGTTTAATTCAATATGATAAAATAATAATAATAAATCTATTTGGTTAAGATTTTTAAGTAATTGACTTAATAGAAGTGTTAACTTGTTGTACCTATTTCTCATTTTTAGCAGAAGTTATAATGTTATTTAAAACATGTTATAACAATAAAAACTAAATAAATAAGTACTTACATTACAGTTTTAATACGTTAGATGTTTATTATTTTACATTTACAAAAAAATAGTGTAAAATATATTCATTATAAAAGAACAAATTAGAATTTTGCATAGTGTTATGTGGCTTAGAACATAAATGCTAAATGTAATAAACCTTATAGCCATTAAGCATTAACCATTTTTCTGCATTTTCTATTTAATTATAAATGTATTGAAATAAATACATTTATATCCTAAATCTATGCACTTCAACAAAAAAAATGATACCACATAACAATATTTTTTTGCTTAAAATAAGCGGAAAAAGAAGAATGTTTTCAAAAAACTTTAAACGCCGATATCTCAAAACTACCTTGGTGTGGGTTGACACACGAATGCATAACACGGACCATATATAAAATAAGTCAACTTATTTTTTTATTCATCTTACGACTTCAGTTGCTTTATGATTTGTATATTAAGCTTTAGGTATAACTATCGGTTCTAGAAACTTAAAAATTTATAATAATTTATACTTATATGATAATTTATTTTTTAAAGTCACTCGTTTAATAAGTGCGGAGTGAGTCAGCCATTACAACATTAAAGTCCAGGTTATCCAATTTTCCTAATAATAAACCTATTTGTTTAGCACAATAGTGTTAATAAGAAATATTGTTGAAAGAAATAGGAGTTTCCGTCGATTCCAAGGGGCAATGTACGCCGCGATGACAGATGAAGTACTGACAAAATATATGTGAATAAAGGCGAAGCTAAACATGTTTTTAATAAAGTTTTACATAAATTAGATTAGATTAGATTCACTTAGGTAAGTCTCAAAAGTCTTACAATATCATTACAATTGTTATTTATTTTAAGTATCACAGATTTTTATTAAGCAACAAAAACAGAATAGACTATAATAATTTCTAATGACTTCGCGGTTATTACACATTCCAATGAAGAATAGACTATGACAGAGGGCTTACGGTATTTATTATGTTTGATTCCAGGATACGTGTTCCACTTAACATGACTGAAAGTAGGTACAATATTTATTACCTATTATAGTTTGTAATCTACAATAATGTAGGTAGGTACACCAAAACAAAAAAGGTGATGTAAATCCAATATAATTTATTACCTACTTATTATATGGATTTTATGTGAACTAGAAAAATAAATTAGGTACTTACCTACTTATCAGCAGATAGCATTCGTGTAAAAAAGAGAAGTAGCTTCTCTTTAATACAAAATACTATGACTAAATGACGTGTGTTTTAATAATGGTCAGTTAGTGATGGCCACCCCTGACGTCGATAAAATAAATCAGAGCCGACGGTTGACGACCGATGACATGTCTACTGCTTGGACCAAATGTTGCCACCGAAAATAACTTGATTGTTTTACTTCAACACAATTTATCTTATTGTTGGCATTATTATTAAAATAAAATAAATTAGAAGGGTGTGTTATTTATTTACCTACATAAACGTTCTATTTACAAATAAAGGTTAACGACTCAACTTTTATTTGTAAAAAGAACGTTTTTTTTTTTAAATAATTTGTGGTAGCCTTGATGCAAACGGTACCAACATGATAAATAGAAATACTTGCCATTAGTACTTTAAACAATAGGTAGGTATAATAATATATTGTCTGTGAACTATAAGTAGTTGAGAAATATCTAAAATTAAGTAGGTAGGTATGCCATAATTTGGAAGTTATTTGTATTAGTACTTATTTTTTTGAGTTAAAAAAGTCATCCTCGAACAGATTGTCATTTTATACGTTAAATTACTCTCATTTTTCATTAATGCGTAACTTACTTAAGTGTAAAATAGACTCTTAGGTGGTAAGACATACCTACATACAAACTGACTCCAGTTGCCAATAACAGGCCGAAACAAATGAATACCTACCTAAACACAAAAAAAAATCAACTCATTCTCGTCATAATATTTGTCATTCTTTCTGTATTTGGCAACATTGCATTCAGATTGAGTAACAACAATAAATCACCGCAGTATCCCATCTGTACAATAAAACAAATTTATTACCAAATTCACTTGAAAAACAATTCGTTGAGAGATTTATGCGCATGCGCAGAAACAAGAGGTCTTTATTAAAAACTCGAGTGCGGCAATGAAAGATTAATTTTATTGTTATGGATATTACTTTTGAACTACTTACTTGTATCTTTGAAATGGTATTTTGTACGGTCTAAACGTTATCATGATTATGATAGCATTTCGTGACTTTAAGATCATCATTTACTTAACTAAATTTTAGTTTAATATGAGACAAAGTAGAATTAAAATAACGTGCGCGTGATTTTATTATAAACGCAATCTCCACGGACGAATTTTAAAATGCCACCTCCATAGCAAGGAAAATCGTCAAGTATATCCCAGGATAATCCCAACAACAATAACAGAACGTTCAAATCGCATTCCCACACCGAAACGCACCCGACCACCCAACAATGGGTGGCAATTAATAAAAGCGCTCAAGAAAAGACTAAAAAAGACCAAAATTCAACTCCCGCGCACCGTCAAACGTTGAAACGCATCACGAAATACGCTCATCCGAGGCGCGCGCGCAAGATCACGTTCCGCGCATTATTCTGATGTATTCGATTTTTGAATGCGTTCTCCATTTTGTTTTTTTTTTTCAGACAATGCTCTGTTTTGCCACCGGATGAATCAAGCTGCACTCTTATTGTACTTCGCTAAGGTTGCAAATCGTGTGCGACGAATTTAACAAACTGAATTGTGAAGTTAAGGTAATGCCCTTGTTACTTCACATGTTAACTTACAGGAACAGACAATACTGATAATGTTATGGATCCCCGAAACGAGTTCAGATGTTGCGAAAAAAAGTATTTTAATGTATTCAATTTAAAACCAAAAAAACGATTCGGTCGAGATGATTCAATTGAGAAAGTACCTATCAGAACAGAACATACATTTTTCCATCTTTTTATAAAGCGTTTTGAAAGCAATGAGAAAAATAGTTATTGTTCTTACATATTTATAAAAGAAATAGCATACTGAAGTTTAATATCCGTCATATTTTGCTTCGTAACTTAAATAGATAAAGTACAAGATCATCTCGGAAACATTTCAAAACGCTCGCAGGAAATAAACAGAAAAACAAAACAACATTTCAAAATGAAGATTCCTGTAAAGAAAACGAGAAAACGGATCCTGCAGAGCCATTCAACAACGGCTTATTAAATAAATTAACCGCAGAGGAAAAACTAAGCCCCCTCATTTACTCGAGGACAAAGCAGATTTCTTAAAACCGACGGTATTCTGCCTCTATTGCGTATTCAGCGCGGACTGTAGCAAAGAAAGCTAGCAAAAATAATTGGAAAGTGACGGGAATAAACCGTGTTTTAGGGTTGGGTCGTTTATCGATGTTTTGTTGTTTGAGCGCCTGCTGGCCTAGTCAGAGCCTCTGTTAGCGTAGAGGATACATGACTTCATTTATTGTACGTATATAAGATTTACTTAATTTGAGATGAGTTAATTAGTGCGAATTATTTTTAAGAAGATAATCACTTCAATTATAAGTGCAATAGGTATATAAATAACATAATACGGAAAAAAAATAGTTTGAGTTTCTGTCCACATTCTTCCTTTTGTCACAAACCATATAGAAGCATATCAGCTACAACTTAAATTGAACATGACCTAAAGTTAACGAAAAACAAAACCTTCGACAAAATAACCGTAAACATCGACAAAGGGCCGGGTAAAAGGGCGCATCACTACACCGCCTCGGGAGCGCGGCCCACATTGCCAACTTTTCATCACTCCCGCATTGTGTCCGTGAGAACCTTTATTAACCCTATAGAAAACTGTGAAAGACCAAGAAAAGCATTTGTGCTCTGAATAACACCGTCGAGTTTCAATGTTGATTCCGTACTTTCTTTTCACGTTTCCCGATTCGCCTCCATTGGCCACCATCTTGTTTTGTATCGGTAAATGAGTTTTCTGTGAGGTTAATTTACTTTTCAGTCGGTTTTCTTGAAAGGGTCCGTTTGTTGAGTAACGTGAAAGGTTTCGGGGAATTCTTCTTTTATCTTAGCATTTGTTTTGTTTATAAATACCTAAGCAAACAGGCGAAATGGGAAAATAAAATGGAACTGTTTGCGGACTTGAAAAATCATCGATAAAAACGAGAGGGCTTTACAAAATAATATTAATTCAACAAAAAAAAAATTCCGCTGCTTGGTAAGTATTATAAATTAGAGCAAAAATAAATTCAAATTATTAATACATAACTTACACTTTCTCGACAGGGTATTCCTCTGTTTTTTTACTGAATAAAAAGTTTCCTCGACTCCGTTGGGTAACTAAGCGTGCACTATTTAATTATGAATCGCCCTCCTTTGGGGGGAGGGGGGTACATAATTTGTTCAAAGGCTTCTTGTCCGACTTAGACTGAAACCGTGGTCACTGAAAGGCTTATAAAATTAGTTTTATAAGAGAAGATACCTTGAATAATGTAAGAAAAATATAACCTTTGAAAATATATATTTTATTATTTTACTGATATTATTACACGATATGATGATATTATTTCTTAGGCTTCACTTCGATCTAATTGGATAAAAAAATGAGTGTGCTTTAGACCATACTGATGTAAAACATCTGGTTATAACAGAAAAAGAGAACGAGAATGGGTGCTAACATCTCTCTCTTGTCCCTAGAGATACGAATCGTCACTCACTCTCTTTCTATCTTCACTAACTTCAACTTCCGTTACGATACGATAATCAAGAAGAATTAATTTTGTTATATTATTTGAAAAAACATAACAGCTGTCGAAATTCTCGTGGCGTTTCTTCTCACGGTGACATCATGTTTTAGAAGCATTAGCAGAATATATTGACGTGAAGATGTGTCCCTTGGTCAAAGAATATTACCTACTTACTTAGTATAATTCTTCATAGTAAGCGCCCTTGGTTATTATTAACATTTACGTTTGACGACGCAAGTAATTTGATTAGGAATGGCATTTTTGACGGAAACACTCAATTCCAAGATAATATATTCATAACCATACAAGTATTTCATTAACTAGAAATAGCTATGTTATTTCACGTTTTCACCTTTGTAGTTGAGTAGCGACATCTGTTAATGGCTTCCATTAATCTAAGACTGGCTATCAACTCTTAACTAAATTTTATGCAATAAAATGTTTATGCTTTATTTAATTTCTATTTTATTCCGATTGCTACCACGGTTATCGTAATGTGATGTGGTGTATTTGATTATGCTTACTTTCTAGCTAAATGTCTACGTGGTCAATTATTACTTATATTGTTTACTAGCGGTTCGCCCCGGCTTCGCACGGATCCCTATTTTTTTTCAAAATATTCTATAGCCTATGTTAGTCAGGGTGAACGTAGCTTCTCAACAGTGAAAGAATTATTAAAATCGGACCAGTAGTTTTTAAGCCTATTCATTACAAACATACAAAAATAGGTACAAATCTTTCCTCTTTATAATATTAGTATAAATTAAATTAAATTTAACTACTTTAAATAAAAAATATGAAAAACAATGCAACAATAGAACGTTTAACTAAGTAAAACAATCGACGATCTATTTTTAAAAAATGGATTGGAAACTGGCGTTCAAAAACTGCGCAACCTGATAAACAAACACCGTCGTTCTATGTTCAAAATAAAATTGAGAAGTATCGTTCGAAAACCACGTACCGGCCAGTTCCATCTTGTCGATTACTTCACTGACAGGACTATCAGTCACCGCGAAGCACTTTCTGATTGGCCCGCCGCCTATTTGTTTCAATATGGCTGCCCATACATTACTTGTTCACCGTTTAACATTCAAACTGAGCACTTAAACGCTCTGCACAAATTAAAAGCACGACTCAGTTATCTTAACTAGAATTTTAATGCATAAGACGAGTTGCTAAACGCTAGTGTTGGCGGGCCAGAGATTTACAAAATTAATTGATTATATCGATGTTTATTAATAATGGTTTCGTCACCAGTTCTAATTTCAAATGGCTAGATTAAAGATCAATAAACTAATTAATTATTACAATATACTTAATCACGACATTTTATCTAGTAATTATGCGATCAGGTTTTCTAGCAAGATTAAGCTAGACAGTCTTAAGTAAACAGTGAATTTGAATGATTTAAAAAATAATATCTACTTTAATGCAACACTAATGTTTTAAAACTGGTTTAAAAGTTATAACATTAAAAATAGCGTTTCTATCGATCTGCCGCTTATTCCAACACTAGTGTTTAATGAAGCCAGTTAATGGAAGAATGAAATCCCTATTGCGAAATTTGACGACGACCGACACTAAATCGGAAAACCGGTCGGGAAATCGCAATAACCGATATGAAAATTTAACACGCCATTTTACGATAATGTTGCCATGATAACTGGCGGTAAAATTAAAAATAGACGACTTTTACTGCGAATGTTTAAATACATAAAATCCAATAGGATAAGAGATGAAAACGGCGCAAATGGACGAATCGAAGAAAAGCTGCCACAATAGGCGTGCCCGATTTCCACTCATTGTGTTAGAACGCAACGGGGATACACTGTCTCGCTCTAACAAAGACGCCGGTGGGAGATGGGTAACAGAGATAGTCTACACAATAGACAATTGTTATCCCCACCGTTCGAATTCCTGCCCTAGTGAAATTTGCGCACGTGAATTTCGCTTCTATTGTCAACGTATACGCTGTGCTAAGGTTGAGTTTCGCTTGAAATGAAAATGGTTTAAAGTGGCCAATAATTTGATTCGTGCTTTATCATTGGGAAGACAATGTTAGGTAGATAATGTATTTTCTAGGAAGTGGACGGGGTTGTGTAAGTCTTTTGACAGATAAATAATTAGAAACGCCGCGCCCGCTTGGCTGTCTGTCAACGAAGAAAGACTTTAACAATTAATACCAACGCATTTTGTTACTGTATTTCAAAGTTATTTCGGTTCAATGATTGGGTTTGGTTAGCAGTTAACAAAGTTATAATTTTGTATTACAAAATACTATATACTTACGTTGATAGGGAGGGACGAATCATTTAGTAATAGGTGCCTACATAGATAGGTAGGTAGACGAAAATTTCAATTCATTTCAAAAGTCAAAGGCCACAAAAGATCCGAAATCGTGTCGCTCGTCAGTAACTGGCAACATTTTTAATATCGCATTACTTTTTTAATCAAAAACGTCAACATGTCCACGCGGTCCTCTAGTTTTCTTTCACCGACTAATTGCTGTGACACTAACCCCACGTCAGGATATATTTTTCAAGAGGCGTTTTTTATACGACACTTGTCGACACACGACTTTAGCCGCGGTCGGACGATTAAATTTAATGAAAATGACACCTTTAAAACATCTCACTTTGCACGGTAATTTGATGACGCCTTTCAAATCGTATCGTTGCGTAAGTGCGAAATATTTAGCTAATTGGTCTGTTAAAAAGGGATTGATATTTGAGCAATGAAAAACGGCTTAAAAAAGGATACAGATACAGATAAGCTTCCAAAATCAAAATCACCAACGGCAAATCGCGGAGCACCTGACAAAGATGGGTGGTAATTTATTTGTTTTTAATTTTTAAAAAGAGAACGCGGAAGCGGCCCAATGAGACGCGTCCCCCGGCTGATTGTCAATTAGCAACATCAAACGGGCTTTTTGCGAATTAAGCGCTCGTTTGTGTTTCATTTTTTGTCCGGCAGCCTGCGAGTGCGGACGGCTGATGCGTTTTTCCGTTTCGTACGTTTCATTTTCATATTTCCATTTGTCTGGGGTGGGGGTTGCATTGTGGGCGTTTTATATAGTTACACACAAACGCACGCTCTCCCTTTATGCTGGGACAGATATTTAATACAAATGAGTGCTTTCACAGACGAAATAATTATTTCGTTTTTTATTCTTATTTACTCAACGGGAAATGTTCTCATTTATTTACTCGTGATGTTTTACTTAGATATTCTACTGTACCTGATTATATAATATTACCTAGGTATATGAATTTAGGAAAGTATGTAGGTAGGTAAGTACCTACTCGTATTTTTTGACAATTTAACCGACTTTCTTATACTACCTACCTACCCAAAAGAAGGACAGAAGGATACCTAATTTAAGAAAAGTTCCTACGTACTATTCAATTGAAATATAAGTAAGTTAACCAAATATATTTACTTAAGTGTGTTTACAGCGCGTTAATAGCTACCTACCTCTACGAAATACAATATTCAAAATAAAACACCAACATCACAGAAACAACAGCAAAAAAGTAAATTAAAAAACCGGTATCGAACCTATTTCGAATGGATCCGGAACGTCAACAAAGGGACGTTCTGTATTTGAAAAAAAGCGCGAATGCAAACGTGGGCTGCCATTAGCCGCTTCCATTTGCAGCGCGTGTATAGGAGGCCTCTTCAATCTGAACCGTCAACTATCGTAGGGTTGGTATTATTGTTCGGATTTTAAAATTGCGATGTTCTTTTTTTTATTTTTAATCGGGACAAAGCTAGCGCCATTTTTAGTCTGTGATGATTATTTTAATGCAGTCTTGTAATAAGAACTAGTTTGGTTTGTTGATAGTTTTATTTTTCAAACATCGATAAACGGTATTTTTTTTTTTAATGATTTTATATTAGTTACAGATGTAAAATAATTTACGAAGTGATTTCACAACCCTATACTCTGTGATCGAGCGTTGTTCGCGTTTTTATCTCTGATTCATTAGTATGAGAGTGTCTTTGTTGCCGCCGCCATGTTGGAGGCACAATACTGCGTGGAAATTGATTCCCTTTGAATTATAAGGCTTTTCAATTTGCGTTCGGAGTAATTTGTTTTATGCATGCTACCTGATTACTCAGCTAATTACACCTACGTAAAGGTAATATTTTCTATGATTTACCTATACCTAATCTATACTTAATATTTTAAAGAGGAAAGGTTTGTTTGGATTGAATAGGCTCCAAAACGACTGGGCCGATTTGAAAAATTCTTTCACTGTTGACAAGCTACACTATTCCCGAGTGACATAGGCTATAAAAAAAGGGATCCGTGCGAAGCCGGGGCGGACAGCTAGTTACTTATATTTCTAGCTATTGAATTTCTAACTAGGTAGGTCGGTACGAGTAAAAACTCACATTTTAAGCCAGTTGTTTGAATTTAAAATCTACTCAAAAGGACCTTTTGAAATCTTCAGTAAAAGCAACAAAGTCAATTTAAAAAGAGAATTGGCGCGTAACAAACCTAATTTGTAGAAAGGGTAAACAAATGTACTGAGGGGAATTACAATGTGAAAGAACTTCAGCCCCCGGTTCGGACGTTTGTACATTTTTGAATCTGTGCTCTCAGAAATTCATTGGGTCTTTTATAGGTGGTCGTTTTAAAATGTTATTTATTGGGACCATGATTTTTTATATAGTTAAAATTATGGTTTTAGGTGATAAATGAGTAATTGCACAATAAAGCGTTTTCGCATTTATAAATATTTGCTTAGTCTTAAAAGTTGGAAAATTTGAAACATTTAATAGTAGGTATATTACGCACCTAGGTCCGTAAAATAATAAATGTCTCAGATCACATGTAATTGTCGTCTGATGCTTTTTTATTTACCGGCCGAGGTCAGTATACTATTTTTCTGTTCGACGAAGCCAGAAAGCGGCAACTTCATTTAACGCAGCGGCCCGAAAGTTGGCGCCGGATGACAGAAAAAACATATTTCTTAAATTTTTACCTAACAATCGCTAATTTCAAGAACTAACCAAAGTGAACTAAAGTTAGTTTCCCCAATTTCTTAGGGATATTAAATGATAGCAATAAGCGCGTAGAGACATTCCTGGGTGTGGGTTCAAGTCCTACTGGTGTCTCGATTTTTTCTACTCTGGTCTTGGTACAAATATGGCAATAAGTTACTCAATAAAAATCCATGTTCTCATCATATGCCTACCTTAGCATGCTCCTGTTGAGCCAGCAGCTGTTCCCTGACCATCTGCAGCTGCAGGATCATCTCGGACAGCTGCCTCTCCTTCTCCAGCACACTCTCTCCAGCTAGCGCCTGTATGGCAGCAGCGTCCAGAACTCCCCGCCTGTCGCTGTGGACAACAATTAACAGTTAGTAAAAGAAGAATAGAAAGGAAGCAGTAAGCAGAATAGAGTTCGAGAATGTTCTTATGGTTTCTGAGACCTTGGAATTGGGTTGGGTTTGGACCAGTCTGTAAAATTCTCTTTACTGCTACCTACATCGAATCTTAAAATATATATCGAAGTAGCTTATTTTTCAAAATATGTAATGTTTTTACATCACACATCGTTTAGCCATCGGGTATCAGATACTTATAAACGTTGTTATTTTTAAATAAGCTAGAATCGATTGGATTATATATCTAAGAATGTGAAATATATTGGAATGAAACAACGTTTCGAAAACTTTACAGTACCCATAATCGTGGCACGACTGAGCCGACAATTAGGTATAGTCTAACACGGCTAGACTCGTCAGCTCAATTATAGTTGTTTCATTCCAATGTGTAATAATCGCGAAGGCATCAGAAATTATAATGTAAAATATACTTAATAGGGCTGCCAAAAACAAAACAGGATACCTTAAAACAAGTTAATATTATTCATAACAGCGGGTACCTAAGCTCAAATCTAATTTAAAAAGTTAAGGCATGTGTTGGTAAATTACGCTTCAATTCTGTCTGAAACTAGTGTCGTCCTAATTAAACTAGCTGAAACTTCAGGCATATTAATTGTGATACAGACTCGTATGGTTACGAGAGGACTACAGCGTATGAGTTTTGAATTATTCATAACAACACGTTTTGGGTAGTCGACAGCGATCGTGCTTCCAACTTGTAGGGACACTGCGGGTACTCGTATAGGTTTGCGACTATGCTAGGAAAACAATGACAAAAATTTTAAAATTAGTAGAAAAGGAGAAAAGATAAATCATATTAATCATACAATAAACGTTAAAGATGACCTATGACTTTGGGATGTAACAAATTACTGTATTCTATTTTATTGCGAAGACTTTACAGTTTCCATAGTCACAGCCAATTGAGCTGATGGTAGCCTAACACACACCGTGATAGAAATGTAGTGGGTCGTAACGTTAGCAAAATATTATGACAAAAAACCGAAGTCATGACATAAAGAATGGTAGGTATATATTTAATGAGAGTTCATGATTATAGTGTATACTTATTTCTTATCATAATTCGGTAGCTAACGCCGAAATGCAGTGGTATAAATTTAGTTGTTTAGTTTTAATGAAATTATAGGTAGAATAAGTAAGTAGATTAGTTTCATTCGTATCTTTTTACATAAAATTGCAAAAGAACTCAGAACTAAATTTTTCCTACCTGTTACATGTAGCATAGTTCAACAAATGCACCGAGTGCACCGCGCTTGCATTATTGATGCAGCGGTCGTGTCTTGAGAAAGTCCCTTTGTGGGAGAAGTAGGCAAATATTTTCTTATAAAAAATTATGTATGAGTATGACGGTATTCGTCAACATCAAACATTTTTGTTGCTAAAGTGAGTTCACATACATTTGCACTTAAATTTTCAGACCTCTAATGAAAAGGTACATATTAATAGTTAGTTCACTTCATACTATATCATACTACTAGCTGCGGCGAACATCGTATCGCCATATTTAAAAAAAAAAATCTTCTATAATCGTAAATCCTAATTGTAATCAAGAATCACAAAAAAATATATATTCAATTTGGTCCAGTGCAGTCGCAAACCCTTGATATCGATGTACTACATTTTTGGAAACATTAAGGGCATCTGGCCACTATATCTTTCTACTATGTATACCTAATAATATGTTAGAAAATATTTTAAAAAGCAGGTAAGTTTGACATGTGAAAATTCAACTTGAAACTGTAACAAGCAGTAAAAACAAACAAATGCACCGAGCGCATCCCAGCTGCATTATTGATGTTGCACTCGCATCTCGAGAAAAGTTCCTTTGTGGGATAAATGGGGATGCTGGGAAAAATATAAATACTAGCTTTCAGTGCTTGTTTATGTTAATCTAATTTTTTTAAGGTGAACCTAGGATGCACGTAAGAAAATTACTTGTGAGAGTTGACACTAGTCGGTCTGAATTTTGATTCTTTCGAATGATTTTGGAGGAAACCAACTGCAGGTACCTACCCAACGGATTTAACTCGCGTCTTTTATTTTTTCCGGATGTTTCGAAAACTTTCGTTCGTATATTCGTAGCCGACTGAGTTAAATCCGTTAGTTGTTTCATTCCAAAACCATTGGTTCTAGTCATATACTAAATATATTTAGAAAATTTATTAAGGACTCATTTAAGAGAAGAACTTAGGTTTAGGATTGAAAAGTACCTGCCCTCTAGACAAGCATTCGATATTGGAGAATGCTTTAAAAGCCAATGAAGAATGTATACTTATTATACATTGTGTTTGTGATCACTTTTTTATTCGTTTATGATACACTAGCTTCTGCCCGCGACTTCGCCCACGTGGAACTCCTCCTTTTTTGCAGTCGGTTAAAAAGTAGCCTATGACCTTTCTCAGGCTTCAAACTTTCTTTGTACCAAATTTCATTTAAATCGGTCCAGTAGTTTTAGCGTGAAAGCGTAACAGACAGACAGAGTTACTATCGCATTTATAATATTAGTAGGGATAGTAGGGAAGTAGGGATAGGGATTCTTCATTCGTTCCTATAGAGGTCAATTTCATACATTACGTATAGAATTGACATAAATCGAAAAGTCACGTGGTCAGTTTACATTAATTTATGCCAATTCTGTATCTTATTCATTTGTTTCTATAGCGTCTCCTAGGAGTTAGTCAGAATACTGATATTCTCACTACTTACTTTCTTGAATACTTAAGGATTCAAAACACGGAATTCTTAATTCTGTAGGTATAAAGTACTTAAGTTTTTCTTAAACATTGTAAGTGTTGAGGATATTTTTTTGTGCAAAATGATTGATGGAGCATTAAGAATTATTTTTCTCAGAAATGAGTTTACCGTGACACGGCTTGCTCTCCTTTCGCCGTTTCTTGACGAGTACAGTCCGCAAAATTAAATGAAGTTACATAAAATTTAGAAATTACTTACGCTTTTTTAATAAACCGCTTGAAAGCCGACATACAATGTGGTTGAATAAAATTTTTGTTTTAGTGATTGTGCTTTAAATGTTGTCGTTCTCCTATATGGAAGTGAATTTAACTTTTACAATTTGTCTTGTATTCACTATTTAAATAAAAACAAGATTTAGATTTAGTAAAAAAAGTAGTCCTTCAACCAACCTTCAACTATTATTCAAAATAAAAATCAAGATTTCGATAAAAACTCCTTCAAAATTTTAACTGTACCTACATGCTGTTCCGTAATAATAAGGAACTTTTAAGAATAATTATAGTATTATTGTCTTTACTCAATACTAAAAGAAAGCACTTGTTCTTGAGTCTGGGGTGTTATAATATATCATTATGAATTTATTTATGTTTATCCATCAGTTAGTATTTACCCATAACAAAAAACTTTGCTTGTTCTAGATCTGAATAGACAATTGCAGCAGAACATTATCAGACTAACTGAAAGAGATCACTTTAAGATAAGTTCGCGTTTGTTGGTACTGATTTCATCTCACATACCAAACACTACGTAAGTACCTATTTAAATAACTTTACGTGCAGTAAAATGTGCAGTTCTTAATGTTTTTTCTATAGGTCATGCTTGTTTAAATTTTATGTTCCGAAAAGTGATAGTGGACTTATACAATAAGGCTGTTATCGCACCGTTTTGTAAAACGAGAGCTCATTGACGGACGAGTGCGTAATGACGGCAATTAAAACATCTACCTGTTATATAACTGCACAATCGCACTGTTACTCATCGAAATGAGCTTTACTATACGTTCAGATGAAGAAGATGCGAATTTTATAATTGAAAATGGCTTTGGTTATAAAAATTAAAAAATCCTGAAAGAAAAAAAGGAATCTTATTTATTAACTATTACTAGATAAATAGGTAAAGTAATAATATATACCTAGGTAGGTACTAGGTAGATCTTTGGACAAATCACACTAATTGATCTAGTCCAAAACCAAGCACAGCTCATACTTTAAGTAGATACTAAACAACGGAATATACCTACATAAAGACATAATATAAATCATTCACGACTCATGTGCTGCTCGTCGTCATCAAACTGATATCTGCCCCTAACATGATTCGAACTCGCAACCTCCAGTTTAGTTGTAAAGGATTTTGACAACTAGACCAACATGACGGCAGTAAAAACTGAATTTATTTTATTACAAATTTTTATTACTGTGATATCTACTAATGCAAAAGATTTCGTCAAAAACTTTGGCAAAATTATCACATGGTCTAAATACGTAAACCACAATAACATTCTAATTACAGATTACAAATCTTTATACAACTAATTGATGTTGCAAAATTGAGGTCTTGCCGACCTCAAAATTATATCCGATGTGCAAACAACGTTTAGCAAAACTAATTTAAATTACAAACGTTATTTTGACAATATTATCTATTTTATTAGATTTAAGGAGGTAATACGAGTAACACCAAAAAATTAACATGAATATTATTATATCGTTAGGATTAACAATTAGCAAAACGTGTTTTTTTAAATAACATGCCTATGATCTAAATTTAGAACTATGAAAATTAAGTAAGTAGGTACTATTTATTAGTTACTAGCGGTCCCGGCAGACGTCATCCTGCCCGTTCGAAATTCAAATTAGGTAACTTTAGTTAGACAACGTTTGTATGGGAAAAGAAAAGGGCTGTTTTTAGGGTTTTCCCGGCAATTATTCAATTTTTTCTCGCCGTAAGAACCATCCTTGGACTTCAACGAACTTTTAAAAAAAAAATTGGCCAAATTGGTTCAGGCGTTGTCGAGTTATGCGCTTACCAAAACATTTTGCGATTCATTTTTATATATAAGAAGAAGAAGAAGATACGCCAATGAAGTCCTTTAACTATTTTTTTTTTACTAAAGCGATATTTTATAAAAATAACAATATTGAATAACACGTTTTAGTAAGAACATAAAAGAGCACATTAATTACGCGTACGTATGAATTTGAAAGTAAAAATCACAATCAGCCGTCACACAAATAAAGGGTGCCGCCGCGACGGCTGTCGTACAAACGTATGTTTTATTTTCTGGCTCACTGGCCACGCCAATTGCGATATAATATTGTGCTGGTATTATTTACTGGTTTCCTTGGAAACAACAAGAGCGAATATAGGCAATGGTGGACTATTTCCGCTCTGAAGTTGGTAGGTACTTGTTTGAATTTAAATGAACTTAATTTTAATATTTCTTCAAATAAAAAAATACATGACCATTGTATGTCGACAGTTTTTAAAAATTATCGTTTATTGGCAATTTTATTTCATAAATAAAATAACACCAATGCATTAAAATACAATAAACAATTTCTCATTCTGATTGATTATTACAGACTATTTGAATTCCTCGGCCGTTTAAAAAAAACCAGCAGAAAAAAATCAGACAGACTACACTGAGAAGTAACCAGGATCTTAAGTCACCCTATTCTTAATACATTTAAATACTTCCTTAGTACAAACAGCGTGTCCCAAAAAATCCATACTAAGTATTTTGTCAAACAAAAGAAAACAAGTATGTTCCACGTTGAACCTCTCAAGGGTTGTCTGACGCAGGGGTGACGTCATTAAAATGGATGCCAAGGGGTTGACACTTTGAATTTTGACAGCACAGGATGTTTCGTAAAGTGAAACGTAAATTACACGTCAGAGGTACTGTGAGAAAATGTATAAGATGGATACAATTACAGTATCATATGACGTAATTATATTAATATTTTTTTTAATTTTGAAGATTATCTATGTAATATAAGTATGATGTATTTTGCTGTACCTATGTTATTGTAAATAATAAATAATAATAATAATAATACATAATTATTTCTGATGCCTTTGCGGTTATACCTTTAAAGTTAGTTAGACTATCGTCAGCTCGAGCTACGAATATGGAAACTGTATAATATAAAATACGCGAGTTAAATCCATTTATAGTTGTTTAATTCCCATAATAAATCATTTATTGAACTTATGTTTAAATCAGTGCACAAATTAACTGTGGTCCCCCTAGGCTCCGTTTCATAGGAATCAAGCAAACACAAGTTTTCCAACATAAGGAAAACTATTTATAATATTCAGTTGAACATGAATGAAGTCTATTACTACTTGGCTATTTTTCCAACTTACAAAATTTGTGGATAAACCATACCCAAAGCGCTGATTTCCTTTATTAAGGTGTCACCATGGTATAAGGTAATACCATGAATGTAAATCATTTTATCACATAAAATTTTCCCTCCCGGAAAATACTACAGTACAAAACTCTGTCCACTAAAGAGTACTTATCCTCATAAGGAAAACCTGTAGAAACAAACAAACATAAAACAACCTGTGATATCGAAGTTGGTATAACTTTTTAAAACAAAAATCTTTTTCACAAAATATGGATCCGAAAATTACAGACGTCATTCCCATCTGACGATATAATTGAGAATTAAATTGTCAATGCGTGTGTTTTTAGGAAAGGTTCCGTATATATAATATCACTTATAATGATAAACAATCTATCGAAGAACACGATGGTACAAAAATTCGTTTAAAAACTCTTAAATATCACGACTAATTAATTTCTTATTTATATTAAGTAAGTATTATAATTTTGCCAAAAATGAAAAATTTTATAATTTGATTTTAAAATTGACAACGAACTTTAATTATCTATAATAAAACCATGTTTTTAGTAGATATTTGTATATTTATTTTAAAAACTTAGCAATGACGACACATACTCGTTCACTCCTTGCAGTCGCTAAAAACTCCTTAAGAAAAGGGACAAGGTAGTGGATTACCCAATATAAAAAAATCATCGAGGAACCCTAAAAACATATTTTCTTACAAGTTCATTCTTTTATATTGGCATTTCTTTTGATTTTTCTCTCTTCGATTTCTCAAACTTCGTCCCTTTGAGGGCTTAGGCGCAGGTAAATTGGAATATAATTGCTTCTGTATTATTTGAGGCTTCTTTTTAAGCATTATCGTTTGCGATTCCATTAATATATTTTTAATTAGCTATTGCAATCTTTTGATGCTTTTAATTATTGTAAGCTCGCGGAAATCGTTTTTGATAGGTTTGCACAAAAAGCTTTTTATATCATTCGATGTCGGTGTCAGGAAAAGCTTCCGTGAATTATGTGTCCCCGATGTTTTTTGTCTGGGTATTATTTTATTCTTTTAGATGTCAAAGACCCTCCATTTTGATTTAATCTTACGTTACATTGATTTTTTTTATTCAAACACAAAGTATATTATCTTACTGGGCATAAACAATGAGGGCCACCGCGTGTCTGAAATCCGCTAGATGCGCTAGTGTAGAATAAGGTCCAGCTGTTATGTTTCACCAATCACAGGCCAGTAGCTTGCCTCTCATTGGTGGAACATGACAGCTAGACCTCATTCTACACTAGCGCATCTAGCGGAGTTCTGACACGCCGTGGCCCTTATTAAAATTAACTACTCCACAAAAACACAACTAGTTCTAAATGCATGTTTAACCAAACACGCTAGTGTTGCCAGCCACATCACCAATGCATCATTTATGCACGAGGCGGTTCATCTCCGTGCAATTTTGCGAGCAACAATAAAAAATCCCTTAACGCGAGACCGCTAGCGGGGTGATCTGTCTTGTTCGCCCCTTGTGACAAGTGGAACAGTAAAGTGTGGACATGACTTTAATTTATTTATCCTACAAAAATATTTAAATAAGAAAGATGTAAATTCAAATTTGACTACAGAAGTAGACTCTTATCGAGTCGACTTTTAACACATTCGCTTATGATCACGACACGTTGTCGTGACTTTGAAACGTCTTTTAGCCACCAGTCACGACAACGTGTTGTTAGCCTACTTAATTTTTTGAGATGTAACACGTTAAATGTATCTACATATATATATATATATATATATTGATTAAAGGATTGTATTAATTAAAGTAAGTTTATTTTGATTTTATATACCTAAGCATGCACGTATCACCTTATGAACGCTAAACTTTAAATAGCAATATAAAAAATAAAAAATGTCCCCGATCTACTCCATTTGATACCTACCTATATTAACAAAAAACAAACAACCAAAAAAATTATAACACTGGAAACTATTTATTCGCATTTAAAAAAAAATCCTTTAGCGCTTATCCATACTATCACAATGCGTAGGGTTCACAATGCACTCATTATTATTTCACAAGGAGTCGACGACATCGTCCGTCAACTTACTGCGTTTATGACCGCAGAACGGAACGCACCTACTCATACAGCTTTAAAAGATCCGAACACAAGCGAAAATCAATCTTATTACAACGCATCACAGTTGATTTCAATAAACCTTAAGGAACCTGTCGCATTTTAAATCAGGTTAAGGTCAGAAGGAACGCGGTTTAAAAATCGAACGGGACTTGCGATCTTTTGTTTTTTTTCCTTTTTCAAGTACAGTTGTGTTGCCAGTTTAAAGTGGAAAATTGGATGGCGGCGTGAACTGTACGAAGTTAACAGCTTTTCTTTCCTTTTTGATTTATTTCATGTTTTTTGCTTTTTCAAGTAGGTATCAGTTTTAACTGTTGCACATTGAGTGAGTATAAACGACGACTGATAGCAAACTTGAATATTTGAAATTAAATGGATAGCCTACAATACAAAAATACAACATCTGCACGCATCAAAAAACTGCACTTATCAAAAATCATTTCCGTAGAATAGCCTATAAACGTTACCGATATCACCTTAATAAATAAAATGGATCGGACCTGTTCAATAAAAACACATCCCAATATGAATTCTTCATTCGAAATTGTATGGCTGACCATGTTAGTGTATTATCATTTTTAGTGCTTGCCACATTGCGATATTCAGATGGAATTTTTGATGCACTGGCGACACAGCCGTACTGCTATTGGTTGCTCTGAATATTGTATGAACCAATCACAGTGCTGCGCTTAAACCTGCATTCCAATTTCAAATGAAGGCGGGAAATTGTTGGCTACAACGATGTTTTGCGATGTAATAGCGTCACTTGTCACGAATTTAATGAAATAGAAGGGCACTATGAGGTATACGTATGTAGTGATATTTGGCTGTCAATTTGCTTAGTCCAATGTAATTTATAAACTAAAACAGGTAAATTTTAGTTGGATTACGTGCAGTTTCTATGGAAGAAATGAAGCTACCTATTTACCAAACCTAACTTCTTAGTTTTCAGTGATCCTCCAAAAGTCTAAACTTGCCTGTGGGAAAGTAAATTCATATCTGTTATTTTTATTAACCATAACAATTTAGTAAGTAATCCTACTAAATACATAATAACTTTTACCTACTTCACAACATCAAAATTACCTACAATTTTGTCGACATCGTTTACCAACAAAACAAACATAACAACACAGTCCAATAAAAACACCTTCAAAGACGGCATGCAGCTAAAACAATACATTCGAAACACACCAACGCACATAACTTCAAAAACATTACCTCAAACAATCACTCGCTCATCACATTCAATGAGCATAAAATGTTCATTTAAATAGACAATTCACTTAACTCGACCAATGTCACATATATACGACATCACATGTGTTGCAAAGTAAACCATAAGCCCATGCAATTGGGATTCAATTTGGGATGATTCGGCGATACAGCGTGATGTATGATTTATACAATAGACAAAGTCCACGTGTGGCAAATCTTTGCTAAATGGCACTTTGTCACTGGCCATAAACAGTTATTGAAGAACACAAAGAGGTTATTGTTTATGGTCTAGTCTGTACCTCTTTCATTGTCGCTCGTGTAAAGATAAGAACGAAGGCTTATCGATACATACCTACCTATTCAGAATATTATTAGAATGTATATTTTTAGACCTACACAAGATCTACATAGCAGATTCAATTGATTCAGGCAACTAGCGACGAATATGAAATGTCTTAGGCTGCAGTACTAAGTAGTGCCGAAAAGTTTATAACACCATGTCCATATATGTAGTCCGTATAGCAAAGGAAATAGGTTTTCTCTGACGAAAATAAGAAAAATAAAGTTTATATTGAATTAAAAATAATACATAACCTTAAATTTTTTAGTATTTTTTAAATCAGATAGGTGCGTGAAGGACAGTTTAGACAGGAAAATTATAATGAGTGTAATTAATTGAGCATAGTAAAAGAAACTTACATGAATGAGTTAATAAACGTGGGTGTATTTCTAAGCTTTGATTTCATTGTTACCTGCCCATTATTTAACTAATAAAAGAGTTCTAATCAGTGCCCACATATTTTTTTAATTAAGGACATCCACAGATGTTAAAAAATAAAAAGAAGAAGCCATGAGTATGCTTAGTTTTCTTCCGGCATGATAAAAACTTTTGGCAGTAGGCGTGCATATATTGTTGGGATATATATGTGTCATACGATCTTAGTGAAAAATAGCATATGTGTAATACCTACCTACTTCATGTGTAGTACTTAGGTACATCCTTTTAATTGCCCTTATGAAACTTACGACATTATTCACTAGGACTCTAGATTATGTAATAAAATCAAGTAGGTATGTAGAGAATAAATTTTATTTTACTTAATAATTTCTGATGCCTTCGCGGTTATTATACAATGGAATTAAACAACTCTAACGGATTTAACTCGCGTATTTTATTTTTATTGGCTGACATTTCGGAGCCTTTATAGATTCCATAATCGTAGCGCGACGAAACGTCAGCCAATAAAAAAAAGGGTTAAATCTGTTAAAGTTTCATTCCAACTTTATTTTACTTATTAACTTCTCCGTTTAAGTATTCCGTGCTCATATTGTTTGAATATATGAGTACATTTAAAACAACGTTACAAATTAAGAAATAACGCTAACGCGATTTAAATTAATACCGATATATCAAACAAAACTCCATTGTTAGACGTAGTAAGTCATCACTCAAGAATATCATAAATAAAATATCACATTAACTAATGCAGTCTTTTATAATTTGGAGCGCTTACATTGTGCTTTCAAAATATATATCACGGTACAAATTACTGTTGGTTCATTGTTAACGTTTATTTTTTAATGTTTGGTACAAGGTATATCAGTGAAGCGATTTCTTTATCTGGTATTTATTTCATTGTGCCATGACCTTAAGACTCAAATACACATACTTCAGGACCGTCAAAATTGGCAATTTTCTATGACCTATTCGATAACATGTTTATAAGTAAAACTACTGATAACTTCTGATGCTTTCGCGGTTATTACACATGGGAATGTAACCACTAAGTATGACGAATTTAATTCGCGTAGGTATTATATTTTATCTGCTGACGTTTAGTATTTGACTATCATCAGCTCAGTCGGCTACGAATATAGAAACTGTAGAGTTTTAGAAACATCAGCAAATAAAATACGTAAGTTGAATCTGTTATAGTTGTTTCATTCCGATTGTTGCATGTTTAAGTTAAAAGCGCAAGCGTTACGCACATCCCCGCTGCTTTTAACACCACAGCCTTTCTCCAAAGGCTTCATAAGAGAGATAAATAGCAGGACATTAAGCACACGTCTTAATTTCGGGCGGTGGCGATTAGCGCGCGTTTAATTATTACGAGCCCCGAAGCACAATAGAGAGGTATTCGTCTTAATATTGTAGTTTGCCCTTAAAAAGTTTGTGCTTAAAAAAATATTTTTTTTTCGAACTGAATACTGAAACGCAGTTGGCCAGCTAAAGGGCCTTTATTGCTGGACGGGTGGCGAGCCTCTAGAGGGGAGGCTTTCAAGCCTTTAGGTTGAGTTAAAAAAAGAACTGGAACTGAACGATTTTAAGGACAATTTAGCGCGTTAAGGAACTACTAGACAGATTTGATTTAACAGGGAGTTAGGAATATGAGAATTATTAGTAGAAACTCTCCATTGGATGAAACTTATTAATTATCATTTATTTAGGTACAAAATCGATCGCTTTGACGAAATTTAAAAATGATTTCAAATATTTCTTTCGCCAGTTTGAGTGCTGAAAAATTGTAATGCAATGGCACCGCTTTTATCAAGATACTGATAAACAATGTGCTTATACCAAATTAAAATAACTAGGAAACATTGTATCCCTTGGTAACCACTAACACAATAAATTGTGATAACAGATGATATTAGCTACGATATTTATGTAAATATAATAGATAATAATAAAGATAAGAGACAAATACAAATATTGACACAGATCAGCTTGACACCGCCTTAACCTTAACAATAATTATTGTTATAATAATAATCACCTCTTATACATAATAATTATTTATTCACCATTTCACCAAGACCCACTATCTTAAACTATGTGGTCCTCATAGGAGGTCAATTTTTATTGGACATTTGTTTATTTTGTGTTCCTATCCATTGAGGATATTCTAAACTTTATCATCGTATTGATAAGATATTATTTAAATAATTTGATTTAATTCATTAATTAATTTTCAATTTCTCAATATTTCACCAATAGGCATAATATAAAAATGATTACTTACCTATGATAATTTTAGACAGACTTTTTTAATTAAGTGAATACCTACTCAGGAGCCCTAACTACTCAAGTGCAAGTAAGCCAAAATCCCTTAAAACATATTACTTCAGGAGTGATTTAAAGAACCATTATATAACCTCATTACAACGTTCCCACACAAGTGCCACATGCGTGTGCGCACAATTAACGCGTATAAATTTAAACAATTAAGACACAACGTTGCGAGTTTTTACATTAAATTACAAAGCATAATCACCGCTAGACGGACTTCTAACAAGAAATTAACAGTCGCCGTGAACATTAGTTTAACAATAAAACAAAATGTTCTGTTAATTTTAGAAACACTCGGCTATTTAGTACAAAAGAACAGGTTTAAGTGTTGTTAGCTGTTAGATTATAACAATTGTGGTGAGGCAAAACAAGGATTTCGCGAAAGGGATGCATTTTAGTGATATATAGTTGTACGTGGTGTTAGTTAATAAATGTGTAGAAAAAATATCTCGTTCTGTTATAGGGTCTTTAGTTAGCTTTCTTCATGTGTGTCGTCAATATGAACAAAACAAAATTGCAAAAAGAATGAAATGTGCAAATTATTTAGTACTAGTCACTACCAAAAAGACATTGGAGATACAAAAGACCGAGTGTTTCTCCAATGTCTTTTCCAGATTTATACAGGTTAACACTCAGTTTTTTAAACAAATAAACGTATTATATAATTAATGTATCTTTTATTAAAACCTAGTTTACTGATATACCTATACTTAAAACGTGGTATTGCATATCTTCATCAAAACGATAAAATTAGAAATAAATTTTACCTAAAAGGGTAACCATAAGATTAAACATATTGGGTACACATTAAATAATAAGTGATTTAACAACGTGCACTTTACGAGAAACTGCATAATGCGTGGACAAACCACGTTAAGCCAGAAAGGCCTATAAAACCCTAGTTAACTAGCATTTAACGCTTTTATAGTGAACTTGCGGTGGTCTCTCTTAACATTGTTTTTAATGAGTCATATAATGGCCAATTAAATTCTGGTGAAACGGCCGCGGTGTATTCGTGCTATGGCATCGTTTTATAACCTTTAAACGACAATAACTTGCTCTGGTTTATCTTAGTCTTAAGCAATGATAAAATCAATAGGTAGTGTAGGTAGGTAGTGAATTTGAAATACTTATGACACAGTTATATTATGTATAAGGTGATATTATATAGCTATTAGGTACTAAGTATTGGGATTTTTTTAAATGATCAGATGTAATTACGTAATGAAGGAAATTAGCAAAGGAAAAGTAACTCTCAAATTATCGTAACTCCACATTTTTCTAAAAGTCTAACCTATTTTTTTTAACACAATATCGTTGTAAGAAAGACAAGAGACAAATAATTTTAACGGTATGTTTATTAAAAAAAAATAGAGTGACCACTCGTGTTATGTACAATCAAAAATAGCTCATAGAATGTTTGTATTGAAATAGAAAATAATGATATTGTCATACAAAGGTCATACATAAACAGCAACATAGCGATGTAATCAACTCGTCAACTATTTAATTGATCTAATAATGATTTCCCTGTCGCGATGTAAACAGAGTAAGACAAAACATTACGTTAATGACTTGACATCGGAAATTGCCTATATTGTGAAGGTGACCAGAGATACTGATAATGGAGATAATAAATACAATTATAATAATATACAAGGTACTTTATCTGAGGTTTAATTGTCATCAGTAACTAATGAACGTGACGAACACGATGCATTCACTTAGAAGTATAGTGATTAAGTTTATATGGCATTTTTGGACTATTTCTGTAGCACAAGGCTGTACCACGTATTTCCAAAATCAAGTATAATATGAAATGTACTCACTTGTTCTGCTTAACAGGAGTCGTAGAAGGTGTAGGCCTTTTCTCTTCCTTAATAGTGCTATTGTTCATCTTCGAGGTTAATCTCTTTAGAACGTCATCCATCGACCTCTTCTGGGGGTTACCCAAAGACAACGCGCTGTTGTGGTTCAGCAGCGAATTGTTGTTGTTACAGAGCCCAAGAACCTTCGCCTCTGCGCCGGGACTACTGCATTCCGAAGACCCACGCCTTCGAGCTTGGAGATCATTAACTTGATGGAGACTAAGGAAAGAAGATGGGACTAGAAGGTTATTTGTCATATCTAATGATTGATTGAATCTTTGTTTCTTGCTCGGACGTTCGTCTTCGTAGTTTATGTTGTCCTCCTCGCTAATGGAGCTTCGGGTCGAGGAGCTGGGTGAGAACTTGTAGTAGTTCTGGTGCTCGTTGTCTGACTCCTGGTGTTCAGGGAAGTCTAAGTTAGCGGGACCCGCCTCGGATTTTTCAGTATCAGCCGCTCCTTCTTGCAGTTTCGACGGAGGTGACTTTCGTTTAGATGACATGTTTCTGGAAAGATAAGAGAAACACGTTAATATGAAAGAAAAAAAAGTTGACACTTAAACATGACATCAGATCATAGGAACCAAAATGAATTTAAAATATTTCCTCAGAAAAGTCTAAGACGAACCTTAGCTGAGAATAGCATAATGCAATTATCGAATTCAGTTTCTAATCTAAACAGTACCCAATTAACCCTCGAACCAGATAAGATGATCTAATTGAATTTGTCATCGTCTGTTAGTAACGAACGGTTCAAACAGTGCTTATCCAAAACTCGGGTCAGACGTCAAACGTATTTGTCACCAAACTCCAGCTAGTTGCGAAGCTCGCTTCGTTAGAGCACCTAATTGGTCTCTACTAATTGCAGTCACTGCCTTTGGACTTAAGGTGTCCTCTATGTAGAATCAGCTAGTTAAGTGAGAGCTCCAAATTTTCTTACCGGGTCCTGTTTTGCGTTTGTTTTGATAAGGAGTTAGAGGGACGAGGAAGGTCTAGTGTAAATGGTTGCTGAGTGAAGATGCTTGTATGGTAACCGCGGGCGTCGCTTTTAGATGTTATGTGATTGATTTAGTGTAGGTATATTTAGTTCAACGACATATACCTATGTATAATATTATGTGGGATTGAGTTTGTTATATACGTAGCGTTTTAGAATCTCGATATATAGATAAAGATAATTAATTTTGTGTGTAGGTTAGTTAATCGAATACCTGAACTATTCATGTCACATATTGGATAGGTAGGTACTTTGTAAAACAAATACGTACCTAGTAACAAAACAAATGTCTCATTGAATTATACAAACTTATTTACGGATTATAAACAAAATATTTGAATAAAACCGAGTTACATTATAATTGAAAGTGTGTTTGTTTAAATGAAGGCAAGTTTTCTTTAAGTCTACGAAGTTGGGCACTCAGCAAATTAAATAAATGAAGTACAAATACTAATTTAAAAGTACCATGTTAGAGTTAGCTAATAAATTAATGCATCGTTTTAGATTGTACCTACTTACGTAAAGAAGTGTACATAACTGGTATTATTTTATAACATTTGACATTTTTACCCCAATATCAATTGATAAGTGAACGAAACGAATTCAAAATTGCATGGAAAGTCACGTGGTCAGTTTCCATGTATATCAACTTCATACAAGTTTGAATTCTTTGGTCGAAAAACGAAATTCTATTTAGTCCATCAGTTAGATTATTAAAAAATATTCGACACGTATTTTTTCTTTTCTCAAACAAATTAATAAAGCCAAAATACTTCTAAAGTTCGGGAGTGACGTCACAATATAGTACAATTTACACCGTGACGTCACAAACCCCCACTCCCGAACTATGGAAGCGCTTATCTTTGGCATTTATTATTCGATTGAGAAAAGAAAAAATACATGTCCGATATTTTTTGGCAATCTACTTTATGGACGAAGAAAAAATCGTAATGCCTATTGTTGTAGATGAAATAAGAGATACGATCGGAAGGTCATTAACCCCGCTTCCTCTGTGCAGTATAATATAATTTGACTTATCGACTAGTCGGGCAGTGTGCCTATAAATATGTTACAGCCCCGTTACACAGTCAATGGAAATCATATTAGCGTCGCCGTGATAGAGGGGAAAAGGTTCCATTGTTATGGAAAAGGACATTGTTAAGATTATTTTTGGAAAGAAACAATTTGAACGGATTTAACTTGCTAAACTTTTAAAAATGGTATTTGACTATCGTCAGCAGTCGGCTACGAATTTGGGTATTGTATAGTTTTCGAAACGTCCGCAAATAAAAATACGCGAGCAATTATTATATTTTTATGTATTAAAAACTACTATATATTCCTGATTATTTTTAGTTATCTGGTAGAAACGAAAAGTAACTGTAAACTTGTTTCTCAAACATGAAGGATATTTGAGAAACATTATTTACACACTCTTTAAAGAAATATGATTACAATCATCAGTTGATCGGTTTAAGTATAAAAAAGCCTTAATAATATTAGTAGTTACGAGTATGGATATTAACATCTTATATCAGTTTTTGATTATAATCTCTCTCTATAATAATAAAATAGCAAACAAGAAGTGATAGCGAGGCCGCAAGCCGAGCACACGTTTCAGTTAATTCAGTTTTCTAGGCTCAATTTTAATTAAGTACTTGTCATTAGAACATAAACAACTGATAACGATTAGTAACAATGTTATTACAATAATATAGTTATTTATAAATCATACGTCGTAGTAATTGGATAAATAACCTAATCACAAGTTAGGTCTCTTGAGCAAAAGACCTATTGGCACCTGCTCACTTTAACTATACCTAACCTAGTTTCTGTATTATACCTATCAACGGTCTATTTCATATTATAGTCTATTTATGTAGGTAATGTAGTAGACATTACATACATAAATAGACTGTATATATGTTTGTAGGTAGTACTAAAATAGAATAATCTTCTGGTATTCAGTAGGTATAATATATAAATAATCAAGTTTATAATTACTACTGCTTAAAATATAGCACCAACGACAAATTTACTACCAATAAACAATTATTTCAGTAGGTACATAAGTACTTGCACCTATTATTAGATGAAATTAATTTATAATTATAATTTACCTACATAACATCGTCTGGGTTACTTTCTTTAAAAAAAAAAATGTTTTTATTATTATTTACTTTAATTTTTACAGATAATGTATCTATTTACCTTTATAATTCTTACATACAATTCCATACCTATCTTCAATTAATTTATGACGTCAACCCTGCTTTTCCTGTCCATACAAATTCTCCCTAACATTGGCAAATCAAGAAATCGATTATGAACAAACAATAAGATTTGCTACATTCAAACACCAATAGTTCCACTTGATTCCAACAAATTTGAAGATGCTGTAAATTAAAGAAGAAACGCCCTTACCGTATTGACATTAAGGTGTTTAGGGGATGAAAATGAAACGGGGTGTGTAACTATTAATTTCCTTTCCATTATGGGCACAATGACGTCACGCGGCGGCAACAATATTGCAAACTGGCGTGAAGTTTGACAACTAGATTATTGTTAAGGTATAAGACTGGTACAAATCTGTTTTGTTATAAAATTTTAATATAAAATTATGTACTCTCATATTTTACTTCAGCGTAAACATGTTGTAAAATGTAAGTCCTAAATTAGTCTAATTTCAACTTCTTACCTTAATAGGTAAAAATGTTAGAATTATTAAGTGCTAAGGTAAGAGGTTGAAATTAGATAAGTAAGTTATATATTAATTCAATTAATAGGTAGGTACAAAGACAAGAAATTTGTAGGTACATAGGTAAGAAATTAGTACCTACCTACTACGGTAAGAAGTTAGTAGGTGCTAAGGTAAGAAGTTGAAATTAGATTAGTTACTTACATTATTAAGATAGTAGACGAAAATACCGCTTATTGTAGTTAAGAAGTCAACAAAGTTCAATAGGGCATCGCATCAGGTGATTTCAATTCACTTAGGGGGTGACGTGAAACAATGACGTCACTAAATGGAGCGAAAATTGTTTAAACGTAGGGGAGAGCTTTTATAAATATTTATAATTTGATCGCTACGCCGTAGCAAAGAACTTCGTAGCTGTATGTTCCGTAGCGATTAGTTAACAAAACAAAAGAAATTATGTATGACGTAATTTCTGATGCTTTCGCGGTTTACACGTAATGATGTTTCATTAGGTGTACTAATAAATATACGTGATTTAAACCCGTTATTATTATTTTATTTTATAAGAAAATAACAAAGTTGACATATAAATCCAAATACAAGTTTCCACTAATAAAAACTAAAAGTGGGTAGGTAAGTTTTTGAAACATTGAAATTAAAAATGGAGAAAACTGAAATAAAAATTTAAAGTAGGTACCAATGTGAACAGATAACACAGCATCGTTGACCTAAATAAAAATCTTTACGGACACTATTACGACCCTTTTCGATATGATCAACCAAAGTCTTATTCCAAATTCACTTACAGCCGCGTGCAATATTGAGAACCTATAACATACCTGTAAGGGGACATCCTTCTATTAAATACCCACTAGCTTTAAACTTCCGTCGAAATTAATCAGTTCGGACGGTCCATGTCTTAACGAATTTCTACTCGTATCTACAAGCTATTACTTAGAGGAAATTGTGAACGCCCCGTCTTAGATTAACGATTTGTGCTACCTCCTTTGCTAAATGCTTATTTTGGTACATTGAGGTAGAAGCAACGTATGCAAGGTTTCGTTTCGCTATAGCATGTGGAAAAAGGGAAACGTTCTTAAGACATTGTCACAAAATCTAGTTAAGTGAAAGCACGTGACGCAAAAAGTTATTATCAATGCCGCTGATCTAATAAGATGAAAATTTTGAGGTCCCAATGAAAGGTTATAAGTCACAAGCAGTATTAGACTTGTAGGTACTATTACAATATGATCATATCATACTAAATGAAACGAATACCTCTTTTCAACCGACGAAAAAAACGGAGGTTCTCAATTCGACGCGTATATTTTTTTTTTATGTATGACCACGCATAACTTTTTACAGAGTGGTTCGATTTTGATAATTCTTTTTTTATTCCCTCAAAAAATAGAAAATAATCCATTGCCAGTTGATAAAATTGTTGACAATATTTTTTCCATGTTGTACGTATTAGTCCTAAGTAAGGTTGTGTTTGATTCATAGAACTAAACCTCTGAGATTATTATTCCCTTAGCTCTCTTCATTCTTGGATAGAAAATATCACGTAATAATAAAACTCACTGAAAGCTAATAAAAAACGGAGACGCCGTCGCACAATGAGAAATAAAAATTAAAATTAAATAGAAATATTGTGCGCGCCGAGTAATTCAATGAGAAACACTCTTCCCTTAAAAAAACGCCTGACATTTCTCGACGGCCAGTAACTGGATTTTATTTTATTTCTATAATAAGTTTATTCACAATAAGTTGTGAAATGGATTGGAGAAAATTGGATTGTGACAGTTTGTTCGCTTTTATTTGTATTAATGAAAATGTCGAGGAAAACGGTTTATGAGCACGAAGTGAAATTTTTATTCAGATGAGTTAGTGAAAAACTTGTCAAATGGAGGTAATAACAACGCAGCATATAAATATACTTTAAGTGGATTACACAAAGGTTAATAAAATTATTAGTAGGTACGAAAGCGACCGCAATTGATATGCAATCCGACATTTATAGTTTGTACCTATAGGAGTGTAGGTACCTATATGAGTTGATATCAGAAAATTCGCTAAAACTACTGGACCGATTTATATGAAATTTGGTACAAAGAAAGTCTAGAGCCTGAGAAAGAACGTAGGCTACTTTTTAACTGACTGCAAAAAAGGAGGAGTTCTACGTGGACGAAGTCGCGGTCAGAAGCTAGTAGTTAATAAAAGTAAAGCTTAACAGAAGTCATCTGTTCTTAAAAAGTAAGGGTTGTATTCCTATTATTTAAGGATAGATTATAAAATGATTGTGTATGATAACAATAACAACCAATCCAAAGTCGCAACAAGTTTTTATAAAAATGAGTTTCTATTATTTTTCCCTTACTTTTGTACCCTGAAACATAATTACATCGATTACGTATACCTCAAAGGCATACAAATGACGTCACGGATTGCATCTCGATTGCCCCTATTGAGAGAATCAGGAGGGGGTGAAAGGAATTACAAGAAAAGTAAAAACATATAAATAAAGCTATGACTTTCGTGGAACTTTCTAGATGTGCCTTGAACTTCTATATGAAGTCAATTCTCTGAAGATTTTTTTTATGATACTTAAATTATATTAGCTGATGACATAATGATAGTGTTTACATTCACGTGTTTCTAATTCAGATCCGACTATATTTACTTTAATGAATAAGAAATTAAGACAGTATAATTATAAGATGTCGTCATTCACACAACATCGCTAATGAACGATTTGGTAGATTTATGAAAAAGTTCAAATCTTGCACATTCGCTAAGCGCGCTTTTCTTTTCATAATAAATGTAATCTCTTCCAGTAAACCTTCGTCTGTATAAAGCATTTCTTGCGATTGTGAGTGACAATGGAGAAAATTACCCATCGGGCGCGACAGAGGCAAGTGGGCGAGAGGGGTACGAAATATGGAGATGGCTTTTACAATTAATTAAGAATTATATTAGAAATATAATAAAAATCAAGGAATATTATTCACAAGTAACGATCGGAGAAGACTAATTACAAAGACATCATGATCCATATAATTTAAATCTTAATGCTCTTCCTATTATATCAGCCCTAAAGGGACAAAGCTCTACCAACTATATACCAGCTCATTAAAATAATAATATGACTAAAACATTTTAAGATTAACACTAGATCTCTTTTCTGAGGCATACAACCATAACAGACCTTTTATGGCTGTCTGTTCTACGACTCCAAGTCTTATTATTATAGATCTAGCATAAGAAGCCCTATCTTTTATCACCGTTAATGTCACTTCGCCATCCAGTAAACGGAACAACAAAACGATCCAAACATTAAAAAATATATTTCCATATTTACGTACCCACCAACCCTCCCCAAGGCAGGTTCATATTATGATTACTCGTCAAACAATACAGTTAATACGCGTGAACAATGACTCAATCACCGACAAGAATGACGTTAATCGTTTTCGGTAGCTCACCGGCGACACCGTCAGTCCAAATCACGAAGACACAACTAGAAATTAACTAAAAACTTGGGGCTTAGACAAGATGCCAAAGTTCAACGTTAACGTTAAACAAATCTACCAAAATGTATGGGATTTGACATCCGCGAACGTTTGTGACGTACGTGACAGTCGTTCGCGGATGTCAAATCCCATACATTTTGGAAGTTTCGTTTAACGTTAACGTTGAACGTTGGCGCCTTGTCTAGGCCCCCTTGTGATATTGCGTGACGCTTTAAGGCTCACAGATCTCTAAAATATTCTATGTATTTTTGATGCCTTCGCGGTCATAATACATTGGAATGAATCAATTGTAACAGATTTAAGTCTGCGATAACTGTTATACTTTTTTGATATGTCACTGCGTTTATTATGTACGTTTTATTTACATAAGCTTTTGTTATACAGTGTTTGAGTTAGAAGATCGGATATAATATATTGTTATTTCAGTATATAAGTTTTCAGATATACCTACTGTCGTTTGACGGCCTGTTGGTCTAGTGGTCAGAGGCCCTGACTACGAAACCGGAGGTTGTGGGTTTGAATCCTGCTAGGGGCAGAAGTCAGTGTGATGAGCACTGGCATCTGTACCTGAGTTTTGGATGTCTTATATGTACTTATGTATGTTTGTCCGTTATTTAGCACCCATAATACAAGCTTTGCTTAGTTTGGGACTAGATCTATTGGTGCGAATTGTCCAAAGATTTGTTTATTTATATCTATATTATTGAAATTTTAGACCCGATCAATTTCCGTAACATTAAGAATGTTAAAAAAGAACTAATTCAATCATCTCGTAATTCCGTATCAAGACCTGACTCTCATTTAATAGATGCCCTGTAATATTTAGTGCTTTAATTCCCATTTCTATTCTGTTAGGCGGCAGAGCCTGAACGAAGCCTAAACAAGAGAGTCTGATGAGAGCGCCATTGTGCGCGCGGACACTGTAATGAGAGGAAACTAAGCATTTATAGAGGAAAAATCTAGGCTACTGCTTCCTTTATATAGAAATATCAAATGCAGTCACAATATTTAAGTTCGAGTTAATGATTTAGCGTTAGACTATCGTCAGCTCAGTCGTGCTACGAATATGGGAACTGTAAAGCTTTTGAAACGTCATCCAATAAAATAAAGTAATTACCTACGCGAGATAAAACCAATTACCTATTAATATTTTCTAGTTATAATCAGTAGGTATAATTGTTGCCTTTGTTGTAGCATCAAAAAGAGTAGGTAGGTATATCATTTTTGTTTTTACATTATTTTCTAAATTATTTAATTCTTCAAGTTGCGTTGAAAATAAAGAGTGAACAAATACAAAATAAAGATACACTGAAAGACGATGTAATTATATCAAACGAAGCAGTCCTGTTCAAGAATTCTTCGATGTAACTTAGTTTAAAGACAGGGTTAGTTCAATTTGTAAAAGAAATTCTGAATCTTTGTTTTAAACTTAGACCGTACCTTGAAAATTGCTTTATTCAATCAACATTGTGATTAAATATGAGTAGTTTACCTTTTTATGTTATTTCAAGTTTTTGTACACGAATGTTAATATTAGGTAAGTCAAAATAATCATTATTACAAATAGCCAATTATGTTTAGTTATCATTAATTACAAAAGATTACAATTCCCTCGTAAATAAAGACGACAATCAGAACAAAGTCGTAAAAACCCAGATGTCGTCATTAAATTTGGAGTTTACGTCCTCCATTATAAAGGATTAAAAAAAGAAAACGATATACATTTTCAATAAAGTTTGGAACGATGTCACATTGTTTATCTTTCCGGGTCCCCTACATCGTTACACAAGACAAACAAGTGCACATCCTTTGACGGGACACAAACAATTGTCTAAATCATAAACAATGGTGTACATCGCAAATATTATCCGTGCCCGCTCAAAGTATCCCCACGCATAATGAACCATTCATGCTGCCAAACAAAATCCGACCAACCATATGCAATAATTCCATGCGATGATACCCACATGGCGAAGGCTGAAACACCCCGACTCATCACAAACGACTATAAATCTAAACACAAAGATAATAAAATTGAAATTTCACTACAAGGCAAAATAGTTGTAAGTCCTTGAGCGACTGACAAAGAACAGAAGCGATTTCACGACATCAAAGTGGAACACGACATATTACGCTTCTAAATAAACACCGGAGAAACATCGCAATGTTTGTTCCGAAATATTCGACGATGGGGTGATCATGATATTCTAAATCATCGGTTAGGGTAGTTACCGAACCCTTTTGACAGCGGATTAATTTGCTGTTTGTGCATACGGTTGTCTCTGCGTCGGGATTTGCAATTAATAAGGGACCATACAGCGCGTTCCGCGAAATCGTGAGCCAAGCTTATTTGCAATGCTCATACGAGCACAATGAGGCCGTATTAAAACTTTTCTAATGAACCTAAATTGTCCCGGGCGCCGAGTTGAAATTCGACTTTAAAAATGGTAGCCTATAATTTGCACATAAAACACATCCTAATGGCGTCGTACGTGATCACTTATTCGGTACTCACAAAGCGAGACATCTTCCTCTGAAAGCAGACTCTGATTTAAATATATTATTCTTGTAATAACGGCGGCACCGGACGGAGGGATCCCTATTGAAGTCGTAGAATACATTATTTTAATTCGTACCACCTCTTTGTGACCCCATCAGGGAATTAATGGATTCAAAGCCTTCTCTTCCGTTCGACAAAGAATAATTTGTTAAGTAAATGAACGGGCAGACAATCCTGTTACGCTTCCAAGTTTTGTTTCGGAGATTAAAGAGTGGCGAATCAGTGAAAAGGGGCACCTTTCAATACGCCTTTTGTGCGTTATCTCTGTTAATTTTGAAAGGTCAATTAATACAGTACAATTTCATTATTCATCTGAACTCTTTGATACTATTTGTATCGTCTCAATGAAGGAGATCTGTTTGCATCTGATATACCTTTAGAAGATATTTTGCGGGAGTAAGCAAGCAATAATCTAAATTGGAAACGTTTGAGTGCAGGATGCATGGGACGGCGGGTCTAAAATTCAGTATTCATTGGCAGACAGAATAGAGGAGCGATCGAGAATTATTGTCAAATCTCAGGAGCATTTCGGACGCTGTCTAGGAGTAACAAGGAGCAAGAAGAATCTTAATGGAGTGACCGTCTAAGATATATAAATATATATATTGGACTATATTAATAACTATTTTGTTTACAGTCTAGTGAATTAACGACAGTATAAATTAAATAGAAAAAATATTTGTTGGTTTTAATACATAACAACAAATTGTCTATTGATCGAAAAACTGATAAGATTACTTTTAATGTAATAAAACAATTGTAACAAATTTTACTCGAGTATTTAATTTTATTTGCTGACGTTCGAGAAATTTATAGTTCCCATATTCGTAACCAACTAAATAAAAGTACTTAGGTACAAAGTTAGGTAGTAATCTTTTCGAAACGCCACGAGTTAAAACCATTTTAATTATTTCATGTGTAGTAACCGCGAAGGCATCAGAGATTACTTTTGTGTTGTAAATCATAAGATTCAGTAAAAAGCATAATAAAATACTCTCCATTGATTCTTACATCATTCCCGACCCGCAATGTTTTAGGGGAAATAGGAGACGATCTGTATCCCCTGGGGTCTCGAGTTGTTGTTACATCGTCTCTGACATCGTGGCTTACTGCTGGATTAACATTAACTATGTCGCCAAAGTTATTGACAGTAACCTTATTTGCACCCTTGTGTTAATCATCATTGTTATTCTTTGTAACAATATATTGAAAAGTATTGACGTCATTTTCTGATGCTTTCGCGGTTATTACACATTTACCTTTCAAGAAATTTTTAGTTCCCAAATTCGTAGCCGACTGAACAGACGATAGTCCAAAATTAAAGTGTGTTTGGAAACGTCATCATTTGTAAGCGTGAGTTAAATCCGTTATAGTTATTCTATTTCGTTGACTTTTATAAAACGTATAAAATGATGCATGTTCGTAAAAACCGCTCATTATACTAGAAAAATAGTATAAAAGGGACTAACCAAAAGTTGGACATCAAATTATATCGAATGGTCTATATTTTATTCATGCGCCTCAGCCACTACACCTTTGTGAATAATTTAGATGTGAGACATATTATTTTTGCAGGGGTCTGTCCTGGTGTTTGTCCTATAAAATATCATCGGGCTGGGAAGGGTAAATCTTGGAGGTTAACCTTCAGAAGGGACTTGGGAATAATGTATTTTTAAGAAGTTTTACGGATCAGTACATTTTTGATATTTTTATATTCGATTATTCAAATTTTAACAAAATTTTGCTACTTAAACATAAGTTTCTATTATTTTGGGGTTTTTATATTATATTTGTTACAAGGCTTGATATGTACCTATAATAATAAATATTATGACGAATGCATATTATTATGCGTTTGTATTTGATTAGTTTTTGGCTCAAATGAAACAAACTTTAAGATCCAAGCAACCACCTGACTTTTCGTTAGGTTATTCACACTTGTCTGAGGTCCCTGAATTTTGTATGATAGCATGGATATTTCCATTAAGAAACGTATACCTATTTTACATTCGTTTTGACAACTCCAATTTCTACCGAGACAATGCCAACGACGAATTGAATTACCGATTCAGAAACTAACACAAGTAAATCGAGAAATCATGTTCTCACAATCGTTAGTTTCTGAAAAGCAATTAATTGTGACCGAAACAAGCGGCACGTCAGTTCTCAGTCACAATGGCTCAATCTACACAGGAGCCGGGATTTCTAACCGTATTAGAGTTCTATGAAGAGAACGCCTCAGTAGGTTAACTTTGGATGTGTGACAGGATTCCGAAAATTATTGGAATATGTCTTGGCGTGCGTTGAATGACTCCTTGTAGATATACCTGAGATGGAAACTCAGAAAGTTAAAACTTAGCCTACAAGACAGTGTACCTAATAAATCAAGACACAAGACCAAGCCTACGTGTGGATTAGATACCTAGTTTTTGTGGTTTAGTGATTTTAATATGTCAAATCAAATGGACTTAACTATTCGAAAAACGCTGACGATTCGAAAACTTTATAGTTCCTAAATTCGTAGCTAACTGAGCTGATGAACACTAAAGTGACGTCGGCATAAAAAATAAATTAGGTACGCGTCAAAAAACCTGTTTTAATTAAATAAATCAAATGAGTAGGTAAACAAGTTCTATCACTATGGAATGTGAAATATAGTCACAGTCAAAATCAATTAATGAAACCTGCTGTAGTTTTCCCCGATCTAACCCACTCAGCGCCACAATCCCACGCCGTCAACCATTATTAACCCTTTCAACTCACAATCACAATTTGCGGTTGTTTGTCAAACCAGCAATGTTCGTTTAACAACCCATTCCGACACATTTTACAACTAAAATTACTTGTCATTTCACGTTTTTCTGTTGCGGTGCGCTGATGATGCTTAAGTCCTAATATTGTCATTGTGGTTTGTACAATACCTTTATGAGCGTTTAGCAAAGTCAATTGCATATCACACACGATTTAGATATTAGCTTGTTGCTTAGCTTAAGTCTTTCTGGACGACTGCTGCCTATTATTAGAATGAACCAATTATAACGGTTTAACTTGCGTATTTTATTTTAGAAACCTGACATTGGGAAAAGATTACAGTTCAGTCGGCACCTAACATCGGTGCTGTAAAATTCGGCATATAAAATAAAATACGCGAGTTAAGTCCGTTGTAGTAATTTCGTTCCAATGTGTAATAACCGCGAATGCAACAGATATTACGATAGGTGACCTAGTTAGGTGTTTACAAATGAAGTCATTTAAAAATCGTTTTGGATATTTCACAGTTTGTTGTAGGGTCAAAAGTTTTTTGTAATGTCCTTTATACGACTGATTAGACTTAATAGAAGAGTTTCTTTAAAGATCAAAATTATGAATTCAGGCTTGTAATTAATTAGAGGAAAATTTGCGAGGATAGATACATTGTTTGGTGTTAGTGAACCGTATTCACGTGAATATCTTCCTAAATAAACATCTAAACATACACTTTGTACAATTTGTTGGGTCACCAAGGTATACATTTATATATAAAGAAAAATACTATCTTTGGACAATTCATGCCAATTGATCTAGTTCTAAACTAACCAAAGCGTGTACTATGGATACATAAATACATATTATTATAAAACATCCAAAACTTAGGTGTAGATAGATGCTTGTGCTCATCACATACGCTACTCCTAGCAGGATTCGAACCCGCTACCTCTAGTTTCGTAGTCAGTAGCTTTGACCAACAGGACGTCATAAGTTTCAATGTTTGAGCTACAGTATAATATTGTTTACCCTATTCACTTACAACCTTTGTATAGTAAACACGTGACATGTAATTTGCAACCTGTTTACTGGCAGGACATTAATTAACAATTGTATTTAGAACAATGGGTTCCGTTCCAGACCTGTTTTAGGGATCAGCACAATTGCTAAAATTACTTCCATGAATGGAATCCATTGATTCAAGGATTAATATTAACCTATTGAGACATACATGTTGATTACCAAAGGATTAAGACAATTAATATGTCAATGGTTGTCTGGAAGACATTGCTGTTTAGCAATAAGGTCTTGTTAATTTCTGATGGCTTCGTGGTTATAAAACATTGGAATGAAACAACTATAACGGATTCAACTTGCATATTATAATTCTAAAATTATGCTGATTTTTAAATTACTTCAGTGATAAGTATCGTCAGCACAATCTGATATAAATTTGGGAACTGTAACTTTTTCAAAATTGCATCTCTATAAGTACCTACGTCATCAAGAATAGAATCGTAGGTGCTTCAAAAGCTTACAATACCTTAAATGTAACAAATGATTGAAAATTGGAATGAAACAACTATTAACGGATTTAACTATTGTCAGCTCAGTCGTACTACGATTATGGAAACTGTGAAGAATGCGAAACATCAGCAAATAAAATAAAATAAAAATATGCGAGTTAAATCCCTTAATAGTTGTTTTATTCCAATTTGTAATAACTGCGAAGGCATCAGAAATTAAATGATTGAAAAGGTAACTTTTATTGTATCATATACTTAATAAAAACTTCCAGTACCAAATACTTTCTAAAAAAATACCACTAGACAAGTCTAAACAAGCGAGAGCCCTTGTTTGGGACCAATAAGAGTCAGATGAGGCGGAATAATTGATCCGACAAACAGAAGGGAGACTGATGTCCAATAAACTCGATTCATGTCGATTTTAGTGGAAATAGTTGACTATTTGTGGGGGCGATGTTTATTCTTTACTGTTTCAACGTGCAACCATCTAGATAGAACTACGAGTATGAATGAAGGTTGTAATCAGGCGCAGGTAGGCATATACTTTATACTTTATGACCTTATGCTTAGCTACCAATTATAGATACAAAATATGATGAAAAGAGCTTCGGATTGTTTCGATCTGTCAGTCTTCTGTCACTTCTTCATAAGGCTTCATAATTTCCCCGTTTTTTACACATTTTCCACTGTTTCTTCGCTCCTATTGGTCGCAGCGTGATGTTATATAGACTAAAGCCTTCCTCGATAAATGGTCTATCCAACGAAAAATGAATTTTTGAATTAGAACCAGTAGTTCCTGAGATTAGCGCGTTCAAACAAACAAACAAACTCTTCAGCTTTATAATATTAGTATAGATGAATCTATTCCCAAAAATATATCTAGATGCATGCAGAGCCTAAAAAAATCTTTCAAATAGTTAATTTTTGAATTCTACGCGGACAAAGCCGCGAGCAAAAGCTAGTAGAAAGTTAAATGCATTATAGTGTTTCATTCCAAAAGCTAGTAGCTTATATAGGTAAAACTAGAATTTGTATGTTTCCTAACAAAAGTTAAGTACAAAGGCACCGTACTAATACAAAGTTCGACATCAAAAACACAAACACTTCAGTTCGACATCAAAAAACATACTTATATTATTATTTACTCCAACTATTTATTAGTCCCATGTCACATCAAAGAGCCATTGTATGACCTCTAATAATGATATTTGGAACGATTTTTTCTTTATACTCCCTCTTACGGTTTCTGTGAAAGTTTTCTTTTCATGTCATCACAATAGTGCACTAATCATGATGTATTTCGACGGAAAATTGTATTGATTACACATTTTGTATGATAACATAAAATAACTATAATTGATATAGGTAATAACTGCATTTAAAAAAAATGAGATTTTATTTAAGATCATACAACGTTTAGGAAACTTTGCGTACCTACCGAATGTCTTCATTCATCATTTTCATCCCAGAAAATGAAAAAAAAACTGATAGATAGATACTACCCCATTCTCTCCTCCTTAGACAAGCGACATTCCACATCCACTAACGCTTAGAATCTAACATTAGCTTACGAAAAGTCACGTGGTAACTTTTCGTTCGGTTATGTCAATCATACATTTCTCATTCGGTTTTGGAGCCTATTCAATCCAAACAAACAAACCTTTCCTCTTCATAACATTAGAAAAAGAACTAGCTGCAGTTTTTCAATAGAAAAATGAGATCGTGGTTATATTTGAACACAAATTTGTATCCAAATAAAATAAATCACCGGTTACCTACATTAAAGATTGGCACAAGATTTGAACACAGTTACTTAATAAATTAGGATCTAAACAAATCTAGTATGTATGAAGTCATTAGGCGCTATGTTGTTTTAGCAAAGTGATTTAAGAGAACGATGTGAAAACATCAAAGAGACTGCAATCGACATTGTACTACATATAATATAATACTTACATATATAAATTAGGTATAAATATCCAAGAAAGAGTGCCAAATTGAAATAAAAACAGCACATTGTTTATGTCGCATCTTATTAAAAGGAGATTTATTGTACAACGTCTACTAAAACACGAAATTTAATTTTTATTAAAATGTACATTTGCGGTAACGAACTTCCTAAATAAGTTTCTTTACGTGCGATATATTTCGTTCCTTAAAAAACAGCTACTTATCAGGCGTAACTCTTTTAAAAATATTTTGACACTCGACTTTTTAAATGTACCTAAATAATAATTTTAAAGTAATTTACTAAAATATGCACCTACTACATACCGATTCACAGAAATAATATACGTAAGTAAGCAATAGGGATAAATAAAATAGAATTATGTTGCTAGTTCCCATTTCCGTTTAATAAGAAACAATATCACTAACACTAAAATATAACAAACATGTCGAATATCTTCACATGTAACAGATAACAATGTTTGCCAAATGTCATAATAATATAAAAGCAAAACATATTTTGGCTCTGTCATACAGTTCTTTGGATTTGTCATTTTACTGATATTTTTCGTAAATTTAAGTTTAGAAGAGGATTCTTCTATTTGCGTATGGCATTCCCGCATTTATCGAAGTACTCCGAGAGAATTTCGTGGGACAATCTTTCACATAAGCACTTATTTTTTAATAGACGTCCTAGTTTTAAGACACGTGGTTATGTTTAGGTACGTACCTATGCTGTTTTACTGCCCCAACAACTCCTTCCCTTTCTTTGATAAAATTGATACTCTCCTTCACCATACAAATTTAGATCCAAACATCAATGACGTCATACACACAATAGTCATAACATAACTAATCGTCTAATAACAGCATCTCTATAATTAACCTGCATACATTTAGTGAGATAACAGTTATATAGTGACCACTGTTCCAAACAATACATTAGTTTACAAACAATGGAGAACAAAAATATACTTTTGTGCTGATAACCGCGATAACCCCACAATAGTTTGTTCGGAGAAACAGGGAAATGACACTTTTTGATAACCCTAATAATTATAATTGTGGTAAAAATTTGCGCAATTGTTTAGACTGGAGCGACGATAATTGTTTAGAAGTTTCAACTTGAATCTGAAATAGCATTACCTTGTGGGACACAACCGTCTAAGTACAAATGCTTACCTGTAACTTAGTAAAACAATGACATTATATTTAAGCAAATTGAGAAGTAGACAATTGTTTGCACAAGTTATTGTTCCTTTCTACAAAGTGTACCCACTAAGCGTCACCTCCGAAATTGTTATTATGACTGTATTTATCACTATTAACCCAAATTAAATGGTCGCAATCTTACCGATAGTGTTACCGAATTGGAAACAATAACATAGTTCATTTACAATGAAGTCGGTTAAAAACGAGTTATCTAAAGGTCACGCGGTGAATATCTGGACCATATCGGCACACGCTAAATCTTGCAGTTAATTTCAAAAAGCTTTAAGAGACTAAGATATCCATGTTATATCAGACGTTGTTCTAATGAGGTTTTTTGATATTTCTTAATTATGAATGACTTAATTATAATCTTAAACTTAATGTTCCTAAATATATTTTATTTGGACTAAAATAACAATACGTGAACTTAAAAAAAAGAAACAGACAGTAGGTAAATCGTACTGATCCTCACAGTAACAGACAACAAAAATATTAAGAAAGTAAAAGTCCGTTTCGAATCCATCACATGTAAACGGACAAAGCAGCGTTAAGAAGAGCTATTGTACCAGAAATTCCAAGCGGTCAAGATGGTCCTGTCAACGTCTCCCCTTTTCTAACAAGAATAACGTCGACCAACAAAAAGTATTGTAAGGAAGATGTAGCATTAGGGCTTTTGTCAATCTAGAAGCACGTGTGACCCGGACTACCGAGGAATTCTTTATACGCACATTTATTTGCATACTGGTCCACTATTCGATATTAATCAAAGGTTTTATTAGTGAACATCAAAGAATACACACAATGATAAAATCTCTTATAAGGTACCCTCAATACTATTGTTGCTTTTGTCGGAGGTTGATTTATGAGCGGCCACTGTTGTTGTGCCTCTCTGTATTGTGTTGTCAGTTTTTGTTTGGACCTCACCGACATTGTGTGTTACCCCTTCGCTTTGGTCCGGCAAGGATGCCTTTATACGACTTGATCTCACTTTGATGTTTCTAAGCTTAACAATGACCTGGGTCTGTACCTAACTTTTTATGCTTTAACCGATTTTTTTTTCCTTTTACGGTCATAATGTTCACGAAAGATATAGGTTTTTTGGAAGTACCTACGATTAATTTGAAGTCATCTATTTAATTACATATTAAACTTGTATTTGGATTTATAAAGAGATGAGCTAATAATTCAAACACAGACTTACTTCCAATGAACCGACAAAAAGATCACCCAAAAAATATTAAAAAACTCAAGTGCACACATAATGCCTCTGTAGCTTCCATAATAAAAGTAAACGTTAGCATAAAACATGAATCCCAAAACATCTCAAGCTGAGGTCTCGCAACCCTTTGTCCTTTCCCATCAAGTCCTTGACCGCGCATTGTGTGCCCACATTGTACAACACAAAAGGCGGCCGCGATTGAGCTCGCTTGTAAATTTCATGCTTCGCTCCTCGCATTCACGCTTTGCCTACAACCACTCTCTTCCGAATCATTACGTCTTCACCATCTTTGTGTCTGGTCTGGCCCGATGTTCTTTCCCCACCGGTAATACCGCATTGTATATCTTATTATTCATTAGACACTCGCGCGGCTCCCGCTCTTGATTGGCTCTTAATATCCACTGATGTTTTGGTAATGTTTGCGTCATCAATACTAATGATTGCAACCGACAACACAATAGTTATTGTTGTAACGCTCATTTTGTCAGTCGGTTCTTTTTTGTCATCGGAATCTACAACGTCATTACATTTAGTTGGACGTGTTTTGTTACTGTTTATTGACAATAAAACATCGGTCTCGTCATATAAATCAAAACTAGATTTATTCTGTGTAAATATTTCTTTTCGGTACACTATAAATACGACAGTAAAATTTACATTTTAAGAGTTCACACGTATATTGGAATTAATTAATTTAAAAATATCTCAGTATCATGTATCATCGGTAAGAAAAAGGTCGGTAGGCATACTAACTAAATTCCTTTTACATTAACAAACGTATAAGATTGGCTAAAATAACACACTGAAGAATTATTGTTGAGCAGACAACGGTATAGTCATAAAAGTTTCATTTTAATCTCAAAGATAGCAGAACAGTTGTACGATTGAGTTGTACAGATGAGACGAGTGGGATGGAAGCTAAGGCACTTTCATACGAGAGGACCGGACCGCAGCAATTAGCCTTTAGTAACCGTTGCATCAGAGGCATCCTAATCGCTTGATAGACAAATGGACCAGTGCAGTAAAAGGGATTAATGATAAGTTCATAATTGGTCTAGTAACTTTAATGGTGCGTGAATGGCTATGTAATTTGCCATCTCGTTTTAAATATGGCTTACTTCTACCGGTTAGATAAATGTTGTCTAACAGTCATTTGGCTTTATCGAATTAGTGCTTGTTAAGCTGTGAATTATTAATCAATAGATTCAGATAATCTTCCTGAGTAATTTGAATTAGTTCTTTAAGTGACTGATAACGCGCATTGGATCTTTTAGTTACTGTGATATAAAACAAAGTATCTATAACTGAGTCAAACATAGTTATAAATTCATTAAAAACGCCGCGGTTCAGTCAAGCATGAAAGGTCTTCATATATTCTAAATCCGTACACAATCCAGTCATAAAATATGGCTCCAACAATAAAACAGAAGTGGTTCCCTCTACTACGGACGAAAGTGGTCTATATTCTGAATATGAACATTTTATTACTGTTGTTTAATTCACTTTTAATCCGACACAATTTTGATATATTTCGGAAATGGATTACACTTTTATGACTTGGACCTACTTACAAGAGAATAACAAATGCATTAATTTGTTTTTTTATAAATCTCTAAACATTTTTCTTGGGTAAATGTATGTACCTACCTACTTAGGTAATTCTTTTTATGTTAATTGCTCAAAAATCTTCAAGGCTGTTATGTATACCTACTGGGTCTTGAAAAATTTACTGTTTATGGAACTATAATAATAATTGTTATGGAGCATATAAATCAGTTTCAAAAAGCTCCCAACCCATATCCTTATTATTGTTTTTATATGAATTATCGTTGGCAACATACCTCCTTAGCGACCGGTAGCATCCATCATGCCGAGGCGTGTTATTGTTCTTTTCTACATCGGTATGTGAAAGGGAGATGGGGAATCTATCAAATTGTAATGTTATTGTTCCTTTCAGCTCCGGTATGCAAGAAAGAGATGAAAAATTACTGCGCATCTGTCAAGGGATTTTGGTTTCGTTTCATGGAAAACTGCGCGGATTAGTTGTTGATGATTTTTTGTTCTATGTTTAAGAAAACATAAGTAAAGTAGAAATACATAAGTGCAATATTATAGAATTAAATAAGAATGAAATTAGAATTTAAAATGTGATTATAATTGAACAGTAAATAGTTAAAAGAACGCTTGTTGAAAGGTTCTAAAATCAGATAACGGATCGATCTAAGTTTACAGCTTAATATAAAAGCACTTTATATTCAATAAAACAGTGTTAATAGCAACAGCGCGTCAGGAAACTAATTACACGGAACCCTATATTATCATCCATTAACAATAATCGTCTTGAACGCGCAATAAACTATGAAAATCTTGCGCTTACCGAATGAGCTTTATAATATTCGCGTCCACAACCAAAATAAACCAAAACCCGAACGGAAACGGCCGATGTATTATTAGACACGACAATTCTATTATTTTTATTCGTAACACTCCGAGATTTACCCATAAATCTAAGATGGCACTTAATAGTATGGAAATGGAGATTCCTAGAACAGAAGGCCTCGGTTCGCACCTAATTAGAGAAACGTGACGCTTCATTTAAATTTCAAAATCGATTTTATGTGAAGAGACGAGTCCAATGCTTAATTGGAGAGTTTGATTCAAATGTAATTGTACACTTGCGCGGCAATCCCATTGATTGTAATTTATATTTTATCTTTATTCATTTAATTAGAACCATGTTACATTTCACCACTATCATATTAAAATTTACATTTTTACTCAAAATAAATATTCATTTCACTCAGTTTCTAACATTACTTTTAAATAGCTTCTTCAGCTATCGAGTCTCAGGCGAACACACAAGTGGCTGTTATTATTAATTTCGAAAGCCTAATGAAGTCAATATTTTTTGTCGACCCTTTGCAAATGCGATACCAATGTCATTTATAAGTGGAAATAACACGTGTTTGCGTTTGTGTATCATCGGCGACCGTCGCATCTCTCATTCGCGTCGCGGGTTATTTATCAGGCACACTATTCTACTCATTGTTTCATAATAAAACATTAATTTTGTCAACGGCCGCCACGGACGAATGAACCGTCCCAATTCAACTTCCGTCGCTGAAACAAAAAGCATCGCGGATTCTATAAATCTCGACATTCAACAACTGCTAATACCACGCCAGATCTCAAGAGGAAATTATAATTGACGGATGTAGTGTTTGAAATTTGTCTCCACCAACGGTTTTGCACACATGCAAATCTTTGATCTACAAAAACAAAACGCTCGAGGGGCTTGGACAAAAAATAAGAATACACGTGTGCAACGAAAACGAAAGCAAAAAAGGTCAACAATATGCCTAATCTACAATCCATGTCACAGGCTAAAGGTTACGGAAGGTTGAACAAAAAATCATCACAAAACGAGCTGTGTTTGAGGGAAATCGACCGTAAATCCCATTAAGATCATTAGGGTTTGCATTTTATTTTTAGGTTATAAAGTTGAATTTTGAATGTCCACTTTGTGAGGCGGTTTGAAGTTCAGTATTGTTCGTACCTTGGGGAGTAGTGACAACAGATTTTGTCTTTTTTTTCTCATTCACATGTGGCATCGCAATCCTGCCCGATATGTGACACATGTGTCGGTTTTAAGTTACTCCACAATAATGACTGCTTCAAAGATTCTCTTCGCTTCCAGTGTTCGTGTTTTGGCTAGATACTGATTTCTAAAACACCGATGTCAATGCACTTTTATTTTCCTTTGATGTTCCTAGAATATCGCATTACAGTGGAAGACGTACGTTCATTAACAGGTGAAATGTCTTTAGCCATATCATTCACATTGGTCTAAGTGACAGATGAAGTGCATGTTTTTACTGTAGGTATAGCATTATCACTCTATATTTTACGACTAAAACAAAACGTAATAAATCGTTGCGAGGCAGCTGAACAAGTAATTCAAAACCAAAGCGCTCCTGAAACGTATCTGGCCAATAAATTGTGTTCGGCCGTAAATAGAACTATAAAAATTATTTTACGAGAGAGATACATTAAGACAATGTTACCATTTCACAATGAACACATTATGGACTAATTGATTTAGCCACAATGAGCTTTATGCGGCCACTCGCTGCACAAAGATATGATTGTCTATGCCCGGCAGACGTCTGGCAACACTTGACCAGAGACAAAATGCCTTTGTAATGTTTGTCTGAAAGGCGCCATCCGTAATTCAATATTCTAAAGTGATGTTTGATTTTGAAACGATCCGAGTGTTTAATTGAAAATTGTTGCTTACGTTTACGATCGTTTTCATAAATCGCAGAACTAATTTTTTAGTGCAGTTGCTATGTTTTACTATAAAACGGTAGTTAAATATGCTACTGGTTTTAAATTATTTAATTAAAGTTAGGAAATAAACGATAGGAATTTTACTAGTTTTATTGGAGACGTCGACTAGTTTTAATGCGCTAAGATTTTAATAGACCCAGGGTACTTTAAAGCTTCTTTACAGTATATGTAAATTCCTTTCTTGTCTGTTTAACCCTAATAATACTTCGCAGCAAACTATTTATCTAGTTATTTAAAAAACTCAGGTATACATAAGTAAACAGCAGAATTACCTGAAACAAATTCACACATTGATTATTGTCACTGGCAATACAATTAAAAAGAAATCCAATATCGAATGAGACAAAGCATCACCCAAATACATGCGGGCAACATAACAAAAAACAAATTGGCAAAAAGGAACATTTTAAATGTGGAAATCGGATATTTTTCAACCGACCAGATGCGTTAATGCTGCGCATGTGCGTTCTACGAGATTACGATGCGTTCTTGTTTTGAATTTAAATTTAGAATCTTTTGTTTATCGCTGACCAATTGATTTCAGTTTTTTTTGTTATTCATATTGGACCTTTTTAAAGTAAAGCAATGGTAACTGGTGCGACTTATGACTTATATTAAGTACAGTTCCTTATATATAAGGCACGATAATTTATTTCTTTAAAAATATTTTTATGAACCTAACCTAACGAGCACCACAGCAAGAATTAAAGTTTCAATACAAATCATTAGATTACTCTAGCGAGTCATTTTTTTCGTTAACTTCAGCTTACAACTTTAGCGTTAGACTATTGTCAGCTCAGTCGTGCTACGATTATGGAAACTGTAAAGAATCCGAAACGTCAGCTAATAAAATAAAATAAAAAATACGCGAGTTAAATCCGATAACAGTTGTTTCATTCCAATGTGTAATAACCACGAAGGCATCAGAAATTATTCAGCTTACAACTTTATTCAATAAATCAAGGAAGGCGAAACAGTCTAGGCAACTATGTTTCATAATTCTACTAGACACAGTGGGACACGTTGACACAAACGCAGACAAAATTTCAAATGACAGAAGCAACAATACAGTTCCGTCAAAACCATAAATATGTCAGCGCTTTAATAAAACTGTGACAATGACAGCGCAGAAGGAGTTACGCGTTCAGGAAGTTATTTGGAAATCAATTCGGACTAAATGTCACGTCGATGGGTTAAAGACTCACTTTGTTTCTATTAACGTACGTTGATGATTTTGATGTCGAAATGTTCTTTTATTAGTTGTCTTTTCTATTGATACTTACGCCGTAGTTGAACAATAGCTTTTTATGAAGTGCTGGTAAGTACTTAGATTATAAAAAGGAGGGTAAATAATAAATCCTAATTTTTAGACGCAATTAGGATTATTTTTTTACAAAATTTTATTTCCATTTGAAATCTCATTAGAATCCTAGAAGTAAACCACTTATAAAAAAATAACACAAATAAAACAGTAGATACCTAACCAATTAAAAAAAAATAACAAAATTACGATAACTATTAAATAAATAAGGTAAGTACCCCAAGTACTCTTAATTTTTTTTCAGTGTCCAGTTGTGTGTATAAAATCACTTTGATGTTATTATAAATTTAAAAAGAATTGAAGCTTATGCGGTAACCAAGGAAATATAACAAAATCAAAATAACGATTAGTAAAAAAGATCTATGAATCATAATTTCATTGCTATGAAGTTTCATTGCTTTTTATTTGCGAAACCATACACGAAACCGAAAAGCAACGGAAGTCCCGAAACAAACGCCGTGTTATTATGATAACGTTTTCTCATAAATTCAAACTACCGCTCTCTTTTATAGGTATTTATAATAAAAGAAGTTTTACGAGTTTACGCATCGATACTAAAATTAAAAATCACAGGATGCAGGACTTGCTATTGTAAGAACAATGTGTTTGTTTTAATTCATTATAATAATACAGTTTAATCATAAAAACGTACCTACCTATCCAAAAAACGTACCTATCTTTTATATATATTATCTTCTAATCTGAACAAATTATGTGTTATAAGTTATCAGTGAACTAGGTAAGCTATACCTAACCATTTCTAGTGGTAGTTTTATGACGGGCCAAAAATCTTTCCAAATCAAAACGTTGTATTGTAGGTACCCTTACCTTTTTCGTTCTAAAGAAGATTTTCACCAGAATAGCACAAGTCAACAACCCCTCGTTTCGACATAATTATTCTAAATCAATCACATTACAATACTCAACCAATATGTCAATCGAGTTTTGTTCGAGAAACTGTTTTTTCTCCATTAAAAATAAACACACGTCCAGACAAGAACATGTTTACTTTCGGCTGTCAGGCAACCATATTAATTGTAGGGAAAACTTTTATATACGATTATTGAGTTTTAGATTATTTTGTTTAACCATTTTTTTGTAAATATAAAGTTTAATTTTAAAAACAAATTTATTGCAGTCACATTGGCATACCATCTAATTCTTTTTAGGACTTAAATCTATTCAAAAAACATAGTATTCCACAAAAAAAACCGTTATTATTTAGTGTTATGTTGTAATTTCTTAAACGCAAAACAAAAAATTTAATATGACTTCATCGATCAGGTCGATTACATTGGAAATGTAAAAAGTTTATACCTATATGGACGATCTTAATCAAGTAGTTAGGTAATTAATATAAAATCGTGCATACTTTAATATAAACGAATCACAATCTTGTCCTATAGGTATATATATATACAACACATTGCTTCCTTAGACTCCTTGCATACTACAGAATTCAATTGTTCATGTTCAATTATCATTTACCCTTTCTCACACGTGCAAACACGTGTTTTGACGTGTCATTGTTCAATACAAAGAATTTTACGGTCGATTCTTCGACAATCAGCAGGAAATCCATTATTTTCCAGATCCTTAGTCGCTGCTAAGCGGCACGTAAGATGAAATCGAAATTATACCTATCAAACATTAGAAATAGGCATTTGTTCATGTTTGTTAACAATAAAATAAATCTTAGTATAAAATGATAAATATTAAGAAAGCAACTGAAAAATATTAAGAGAGGAAGCAGATTTAGAAACTCTACGGGTAAAAAGCTCGATAATACTTTCTTAATAGGAATAATAAGTATATGAGTATCTAACCCAATTATTATAATATTGAAATCGGTTCACTATTACGTAATAATATAACTAAAAAGAAAAAGAAAGTATTTCAAATATCCGATGAAACACTGCCCCCGAATCTTCAAATGACTGACAATAAGCATTCAATCCCACTTTTGACAATGCCACTTCCTTACCATTCACAGCCTAGTAATTGTCCTGCGATTGCACAATGAACCACGTGCGATAAACAGAAGGGTTGCTGACAATGGGACAAAACACCTAAAGGGTTGGACACTAAACTTTCTGATTGGGTTTAGTACAAGTACTTATTTAATTTGATATTGACGTTTTACGAAGAATTGTTTAGACGAAATATATAAAATTTTAGGGCTTATCGCCTAAAGGAATTGTTTTTAGATACTATATTTTTGAATAGGTACGGTAAGTAGACATCTACACGGTGGTGCAATGCGCTAAATTCCCGTACAAAAAAAAGATAATAATTCACCAATCTTCGCGTACGTTATTCAATATTCTAAGATTCTTTTTACAACACATGTATTCACAATGGGACGAACAAAGACACGGCGTTGAGACGTGGCGGGAATTAATAAAAAAACGAAGGGCAAATGTAGGGTGGGATAATGCTACTGAATTACGGAATGGATTGTCACAATGGTAACGCGTTACGTGATCGACCTACCGAATTTTGCTGGGTTGGCACTGATTTGTCTTGTAAATGGCCGGGTAGGAGCTGTGATAATGGTAATACAACAATTATATCTTCAACTGCACAATATTGAAATCTAAGTAGTTTGACTTTCATACTGGTACTGAATGTTTTTAAACTATCTAAGTACTACTTGCGATACAATAGATACTCTAAAAAGAACCATATTCAACATATTTTTAAAAATAATACTAATTATTACAATACGAATAAAACTATATAACAATATATCCGTGGCTATACCTACAAATGACACGGTATGTGGCAAATTTCAAACACTCTTTTATAAGTAGCTGGGTAGGTACTTTATATACCAGTCATTACTAAGTGTATAAAATTTGCGAAACTACATGACTAAACACCATAAACCCATTTAATGCATCATCGCCATTTCCAACCCACCAGAGCAAGGCCGCTCTTAAACTAAATAATTAAACCAAGTACTCTATAACCATAAAAATTCTAACGCCACAGCAAAAACCACAGTGTTTGATTTCAACTAACTTAAAGGCGAAACCACATCCTATCGATTTTTTAAAACTAATAAATGTGATATAAAAACTGACCGCATCTCATAAGTTTACGACTGCACTGTAACTTTGACGTTACCTATTTAGTATTTCTGTTTGGTTAAATAGTTACATTTTTTTAATAACCATCGCATCCGGTTAATGTAAGGTTTATATTCGATTGAATTTACGACTGTTTTCATTGCGGGCACTGTTTTATATAAATACGTGAGTCGGTTTCCTGTTACGTACAAAAATAATATTTATTAAAAACAATTGCTGGTTACCGCAACCTCGGCTGAATTAGATTTGGGTGTCCGTTTATACTAAACACTCCATTTAATTATTATGAAAAAAAAAAAACAGAAAATACTTTTTAATAATTATAAATTATTTTTTACTACTTTGGCGAGTATTGCACATTGGAAAAAATCACTGTCACAAATTGAACTCAAATAATAACTATGTATATTATTGTATATTGATTTAAATGACATTTCGACAACTCTAGAGTTACCATATTCGAAGCTAACTTAGTTGACGACAATCTAACATTTTTTATTTCATAATCCGTACATCTGAAATAAAAGAATAGACCATTGAAGTTATAATCAATGACCGCGTAGGTATACTCACCATTTTCAAACAAAATATTTTTTAGTTAAAAATGTTACAAGTGTAATACGTACGCTAAGGACTTATAACCTTTTTCACTAGGACTTTATCAGATCGGGTGTAAAAGAAAAAGAATAACCAGTAGCTGTATGATTTAGTGGCCAGCGCTTCGTTGCGTGCGGAACGCTGCAGGCTCTAAACCGGTAGCATTACAAGTGTTGATAAAAATAGCACTGAGATAAGTGATAATCCAGAATAACATCCCTGGTACTACAAATGCGAAAGTGGCTCTGTCTGTCTGTCACCTTTTTATGCTTAAAGTGATTAATAAAAATGAAATTAGGTTTGTATATAGCGGAGTCCCGAGAAAGGATATTCAAAAAAATCATCTCATAAGGCAGTAAAAAACAGGGAATTTACCTAATATAGAAGCGCGATAACATAAGATGACCGTAAAGTACCTATTGATTTTACTCAGACAAAATCGCGGACAGAAGTTAGTATAAAATTAAGTTGAGAATGACTGTTTAATTATTTGCATATTTAACAGTAATGAGATTAGAATTAAGATAAGTCATCTACTACTACTGTGCGTTAATACATAGTTGGGTAAGTATGTTATACATACTATGATCTTGGGTTTATCTTAAAAATACAGACGTTTATTATGTAAGCCTAAGTATTTGCGCTTATTTTAAATATTTACTACTATGTATCAATCGAAATTCGATAGACTTAATACCTTTAATTTAAATGATAATAATATTTAAGTTCGAGACCCCAGTGGGACATTAACTCACACGTAAAGGTACCTAACCAGATAATGCGCTCTTATACAATTATATACAAATATCTTTACTGTAATACTAGCTGTCTGCCCCTTTTTTTATAGCCTGTATCACTCGGAAATAGTGTAGCTTCCCAAGAGTGAAAGAATTTTTGAAATCGGTCCAGCCGTTCTGGAGCCTATTCAATCCAAACAAACCTTTCCTCTTTATATTATTAGTATAGAGTATATATATAGAAAATTAAGTACTGTACCTACTAAGGCTATATAATATAAGAGGCTGCGCTGCCGGGGCTATCAAATAAAAAAAAAACATAAATTCAAACCGTTATTTTCACCAATTGCTTTGTAGATACCACTATCGAAATAGCATAAATTAATACCAACCGTATCAGAAATGGACCATTAGCGAATTGACACATTTTTAGTGCCCAAAAAAACGGGTCATTAAATGTGTAAATAAAACGCATACGTTACGATTTGGACAAACAACAGATCAATTTACCTTAATTTACCACCTACTTAAGTTTAAATTTTAAATGTGGCAATTTGTACGTCAGCCCGGTACAATACGGTAAGTTTGCATTTTCGCAACGGGCGTATTAAAAGGGTAATTAACGATTGTCACTGGTACCTTTTGTTGAAAAGGTATTTAGTCGTCAGGAATGCCTTCTGTTGAATAAATTGCTGGTTGCTGTTTTGCATGCAGTTTTGTAAGTTAAAGAGGTTTATTAAAACCTCTTTAACTTTGTTTAAATATAAAAACTTTATTTTTTATAAGTACACATTTTTTTTTATCACATATCTACCTCCTTGCAACATTTCTATAAATATTTAAAATTTACTTAAGCACTTTTTTTTATTTTTACTAACGCTTCTCAAAATAGAGAAAATATTCAATAAATTTGCTGTTTGTGAATAATACCTATAAGAGTACGCCAGCAAACCTAGATAACTAATATTAATAAGTACATAAGTAATCTTATAGAAATTTATAATTTTTATTTCTTCGCTACACAATATTTTTAACGGTTTTATTATCTACATAATATACTGTAATCAAACAACCGTGTTAGTTCTCCACCAACCATAAAATCAAAACCTATACCTACGCAAGTCAAATATTTTTTTTTAACAAAGTAAATTCCGAACTTCATTGCACAAAACCTAATGATACACAGGTGTGTTAAATTAACCATCTACTTGTACCCGCAAGGGACAAGTTAATAAGGTAGTTGCAATTGTCAACTGCCTTTTGAAATGAATCCGTACTTTCGTGTAATGAGCCTAAATGATAAGTCACTTACGTTAAATTTAACGTCCCTTAATTACGTAAGTGTTAAAATGCTGTACGGTTCATTTACATGATACTTGTTAATTTACTGTCACGGAATATTTTTTAGTTTCAGATAATATTACTTGACTAATTATGATTTTAGTTGATAAGTACATTATATTTTTATCATGATCACTTTAGCTGACTATTGTCAGCTCAGTCGTGCTACGATTATGAAATCTGTAAAGGATCCGAAACGTCACCCAATAAAATAAAATACGCGAGTTTAATCCGTCTACAATTGTTTCTTTCCAAAGTAAGTATATTATTATTCTTTGGAATAATATATTTAATATATTTTTTTACTAACACTTTGTAGTATTGTAGTTTTCGCAACAACGATATAAAATTTACACACGCGAGTTAATTCCATAATAATTGTTTTATTAGGTACAATAAAGAAGGTACAAGTTACAATAAAACAAATACCTAGTTAGGTACTTAACCGTATTTAAGCATCGAAAACTATTTCCTGTATAATATTACCTACACTTTTTTGCAAAACTTGTAAAAATATAATAATAATTAATGGAAATATTACCTACATTAGGTAGGTATTTACTGTAAACCTAGAATTTTCTTATCATTTGTACTTATTAAGTTTTTAAAGTCACGGTACCTTTAAAATTTCGACGTTAATTGTTACAAAAGCATACTAACATAAAAAATCTACCAATAGTAATAAAACAGATTTCTTTAACGCTTCATTTGACCATATCATACAATTCTCCCATTTCAATCGAAACAGGTTTTCTATACAAAGTATCTGATAATTGCAAAGTATTTCACAATACAGGGGATCTTCTGCCACAATAAAGGTATTTATTCAAATAAGAACATTACAAGAGTACAATTATTAAGAACTTTTTGTCCGGGATTTTTGTCGTTTAAGCCACTGGGCATGTTTAAACTTGAAATAACGGAGTTGCATGATGATTTTATTTCTTACGTAAGATAATTTAAGTGTGAAATAATTGGAAAGTAACTATTTATAAAAGAAAAGTCATAGTCTTAATACGGGACTCGAACCCACTTCTGAACACTTAGGTGAAATTTAAAACAATAATCCGTTGGAATGAAACAACTATTAACGGATGTAACTCGCGTATTTTTATTTTATTTTATTAGCTGACGTTTCGGATTCTTTGCAGTTTCCATAATCGTAGCACGACTGAGCTGACAATAGTCTAACGCTAAAGTGATTTATACAGTTACGTTATACAGCACTTTAGCGTTAGACTATTGTCAGCTCAGTCGTGCTACGATTATGGAAACTGCAAAGAATCCGAAACGTCAGCTAATAAAATAAAATAAAAATACGCGAGTTACATCCGTTAATAGTTGTTTCATTCCAATGTGTAATAACCGCGAAGGCATCAGAAATTATTACAATAATCCGTCTCAATTATTAAAGTCAACAATTCGATCTAAAACACTTTCAAGATAAATAATGAATCAACCTAGATAACTCACTAACAAATCCCATTTACTTAAAGACAAGTAAGTAAATTAAAAAAACAATCCCAAAACTTACCTTCAGGTGTGTTACCATTGTTCCTCTCTGCTTTCGAGACATCAGAAACGCGAAAAATACCGAACGAGAAACAAAACAAAAAAAAAATCACGTCAAAGTCTCACAATTCATAATCACAGTCAAATAAAACACAACACAGAACGGAACGGAATTCCAAATACGAAATACGAAATTCGAAATTCGAACGCGGCTCGAATTCTGAACGCACGTCGTTCGATCGCGCGTCTCCGACACACAATGCTGGCAGATCGAAGCGAGCAACAATACGCGCGCGCTACAATAACCCCCGCCTCCCGCCGCGTGCGAGAGGGACGCACCTACCTAATGTCAGTGCCCTGCGAACAATGACACACTACGACCCGATATAAGACAACAATCTGAATAAACCATACATATTTAAGTTTAGAATAAAATTATACAAGTAATAACCTATCTATTAACGTCTTTAAAACGTTACCTTCTATTGGAAAGTTCATTTATAATCAATTGTCTATGCGGAATCAGCATTCATCCCGCGGAATCTATACAAAGCGGTGCGCGCCGTCCTTTTCTACCGCGCGCGGTGGACGCGTACCTCTCGCTCTGATTCTTCGCGGGCGGATAGTGTCGTCCCTCTCTAGGCTCCGCCCAGCCGATCGTCTTGGGTCCGTCGCTATTGCATGTATACCCGAAGTCGGGCATTGTGAAATCGCACACACAATGATACGGTGGGTGTATTCAGGGCGTTTAAAAAGTCGATACAATCGAGAAAATTTTCTTCAGTAGTCGACTGGGCGTCTGTCCCATTGTTATAGGCGTGGTTACGGAAATGGGTCTATTGTGTGTCGGGGAGATTCGTGATTGGAGACCTATTGTTGTGTTCGACTTTCCCACCGATCGGGTCGCGAAACCGGGTTTTATTTGAACCATACGCATTGTTTGTATGGGAACGTCTTGTATGTAATATTATTATGAAAGACGTCGTGCGCAATGTCAAGGTTGAGATAAAAATAAGCGAGTTATTTATAAATCGGAATAAGCTTAGCTGCGATTCGTATTATAATTTAGATATTTTTGTATGTGCTTAGATTACCTACTTCAAATTAGCAATTTATTAATATTTTTGTATTTGCTTAGATTACTTACTTATAATTAGTAATTTATTATACCAAAAATGGGGCCGTTCGAGGTAGGTGAGGCATAAAAGGCCCAGTGGGTAATAAGGCATAGCATTAAAAAATAACATCTGCAATATTAAGTACCTATGACCTACTTATGAAAGCAGAATTATTACAATTAATCAGTTCGAAATGTTTTATTCAAGCATGATCGGACCCCCCACCTATCGTGCTTACGTAATACTTGAACGGCCCCAAAGCTACTTATTCTATTTATTTAAACCTACAATACCAAACAACCGTTCATTAATCCAAGCGAAACGAAAATCAAAAGGTAACATTTCCAATACCCTTTTAATTACTAGAAAGCCTTTCAAACAATCCTATCGCAACCCAAAGAAACTCCGAACAAAACCAAAAACCAATCTAGTAATTGCTAACGGCCGTTCGATAATCTTGATTAACACAACAACCCCCAAGTTCCGTACGGTTTTAAAGATTCTACTTACACTACAAGACACAAGTTTCTGAACGGTACAGAAATGCTTTATAAATAGGTACCTACTTACTTACTTAATACCTTTAGGTACTGCATTGTTAGCTTTATGGCACTGTGTCTAACTGAAGAAAGCTATTTGACTGTTCGATAGTTCCCAAGTTCCGTACGGTTTTAAAGATTCCACTTACAGTACAAGACACAAGTTTCTGAACGGAGCGGTGGAGAAATGCCTTATAAATAGGTACCTACTTACTTACTTAATACCTTTAGGTACTGCATTGTTAGCTTTATGGCACTGTGTCTAACTGAAGAATGCTATTTAACTGTTCGATAGTTCCCAAGTTCCATGCACGGTTTTAAAAATACCACTTACAGTACAAGATACAAGTTTCTGAACGGAGCTGTACCTATAGAAATCTATACTTCTTCACTAATATTATAAAGAGGAAAGGTTTGTTTGGATTGAATAGGCTCCATGACGACTGGTCCGATTTGAAAAATTCTTTCACTGTTGGAAAGCTAATTTCCTAGTGACATAGGCTATAAAAAGATGATCTGTGCAATGCTGGGGCGGACAGCTAGTGCTTAATAAATAGGTAGGTACCTACTTACTTTCTTACTACCTTTATGTACCTACCTTCTCTATTGTCAGCTTTATGGCACTGTCTCTAACAGTTTAGGTAGGCATCTATGACAAACTAACACATCGTGTTAGATTAAGTAGGTAACGCTTTAAAAAAGACACAGATTAGACCTAGATTTTAGGTACCTGTCTATATGTTTTTTTCGTATTTTAAGTAAATAACTTGACTTTGTAGTCATAGTGAGTCACACAGTCAAATTCTATTCAAAAAACCAAATGTGACCAAAAACAATAAGTTAAAAAAAATATCTAATGCTATCCCTGGACCCGTGGGACACCTACTTACCTATACAAAATAAAATAAGACGATGAACTGGGTAGGTTATTTTAAATGTACTTATTGTGATCATTTACACAACCACAAATTTTATTCACATCCAACAAAATAATTTATAGCTCAATACAACATAATTTCCAAACATGCTGGCATCAAACAAGAAGCAATTTCACTGAAACAAGAGTAATAAAAGCCGAAGCACCCCCTACATAATACACGTGGGGTGGGACCCCCCCCTCTCCACACACACACACACACACACACACACGCGCGCTATTCTCTATGTGGGTCATAATTGTCCTTCCGCCTCAAAAGACGGAAAGATAGGTTTTGAGGCTTCGAGATTTCACTTACATTTTGTAATGGAGACTTTCAAAGGAACATGTACTTACTTAGGTATATGTAGGTATAGGTACATAGCTCGGTACTTAGGTAGGTAAGTATGTATGTACCTACTTACTTACTAATATATTATAATAAAGAGGAAAAATTTGTTTGTTTGTTTGTATTAAATAGGCTCCTAAACGACTTAACCGATTTGAAAAATTCTTTCACTGTTGGAAAGCTACACTATTCCCGAGTGACATGGGCTATAAATAAAAGGGATCCAGGCGAAGCCGCTAAGGGGGAATAATTTGATGCCTAGGTAGGTAATTCTAATTTCCGGCTGATTCTAATAGGAATCATACATGTTTTGTGAAAATAATTCGTCTTAGTTTTTCATTGGTCCAATCTTCGAGATTTCACTTAGGACCTACGTTTATACCAAATAGAGACTTTTAAAAGAGACATACTTAAGTAAAGTAAGTAATTACTTACATGTACTACTTAAATGGTTGGCTGACGTTTCGGAGCCTTTACAGATTCCATGATGTCGTCATAGTAATATCTTCAAAGTAGCAAAGACTTAACAAATATGACTCTATCATAAAGCATCACTAAAATTAATAATCACCAAATTAAAGACGTAAGCGACAGATCAAAAGGGTGAAAATGTTAGGGGTGAAAGCACACATAATTATGTAGGTAAGTATAAGTATATCTACTTACTTACTTACATTATTAAATACGGAAATATGCCTCTATACAAGATTAGGGCGAGTATAAACTTGCTACACTAAAAGTGTTTGTTTTATTTGCACTTAACATAAATTATAATGTAAAATTGGTCTCAATGTTTTAATGAATTTTCTACCAGTGAACCAATTAGTTATTTTAAGGTACGGTCTACTTATTGAGAAAAAACCGAGTCAATAATTTAGTATAGGTACCTAGGTACTATCATCAGCTCAGTATGCTACGAATACGGGAACTGTAAAATTTAATCATTAACAAAAAGAGCAAAATACGCGAGTTAAATCCGTTATAAGTTCTTAGTTGTTTCATTCCAATGTGTAATAACCGCGAAGGAATCAGAAATTATTCTAACCTTTCCAAATTATAAATTTGAATATCTCTGTGAATCGTAACCTATCTATCTATATGTGCAAACAACATATAAATAAGTAGGTACAGTTTACATTGTCGATTATGAATTGATATCTGAACTCGTTCGCTCTTATCTCCTAGTAATTAAGGTTCATATTAGTTCAATCCTATGATGAAAACGCATCAAAAGTCTTCGTGTGAGTTAGGAAGGGTTATTCACAATACCTCTATACCCAGTAGTGACATTAATTCATTGATACCATGTAGGTATGTACATTACATTTTTTGCCACATAATATTATATATATTATATATTTAATTACCTACCTTATTTTCTAAGAACTTTTTCCATTGTTATTTTTTATATCTTTTTATGCATGTTTTGTTAATATTAGGCCTTAATAGCAATGTTTCTTTTTTTCTTCTACCACGGGTCGGGATATTTCAGAGGTGGGTAGATACCTATAGGTAACTAAAGTAAGTTGGTACTGTGCTACATATTATGTAGGTAGATACCATTTATTTTAAATTTATTTATTTTATAAAAACAATTTCGTTAAGTAAAAAAAATTACGTTAAGTAAAAAACACATGCTCTTAAGTAGAATATAAAATAATGTAAGTACCCTTTAACTAAACTTTCTTAGGTGCCAGATTAAATAAAGATGGGTAACTAAGTAGGTAGGTATTTTTAGTATGCCTAAGCATATTTTTCTGAGAGAATGACGACTAAAACTTAACAGTTCCCATAATTGTAGCGTCTGAGCTTAAAATGGGATACCTACCTTCCATTCAACTGCGAACACATCAAAATCCCTACTAATATTATAAATGTGAAAGTAACTCTGTCTGACTGTCTGTTACGCTTTCACGCTAAAACGACTGGACCGATTTAGATAAAATTTGGTACAAAGAAAGTCTGGAGCTTGAGAAAGGACATAGGCTACGTTTTAACCGACTGCAAAAAAGGAGGAGTTTCACGCAGACAAAGTCGCGGGCAGAAGCTAGTTATCTAATAATTTCTATCGTTCTGGGTTCTTACCAGAAAGTTAAGCTTCTGTGCATGATCTGTTTTGTGTTTTTGTGTGTATTAAACACGGACAATCTTAAAGTTACTGAATTAGACGTAGGGATCATAAAGGGGAGAGTTTGATAATTTAGTTTCTCGTCATTAAGACATTATGTTCTTGGGTGGGTTTTAACGGAGGGGGAAATACCTGCGTTGGAATTAATACGGGGGTTTTGAGTTTTGTTATCTTATGTTAGTGAAATGTTTAGTTGGATACCTTTGCTACTAGAGTAAGAGAAAAAAATATAAGGTCAAGGCTTCTAATTCCGGCATATTTTTGAGCTAGATCAACTTTGGTTAAAATTTTGAGACGTTTATTTTTAACTATTTACCCATTGCGCGCATCTACTAGACTAATAATTTACTTGGCAATCAAATAATGGTATGAAATTCCCTGTATCTAGGTTGCTTAATTTATTATATATATTTTTTTAAAATAATAGTCAGGTAGACGGAGTTTCCCGCCCGAGTGGGGCTATTCCGTCATGCAAGCAGTTTCCCTAGAACTACGCAGTTTTTTTCAAGTATTAGCTAGCGGAAAATGAAGACACGTCGATTTCAATCAAATATGTGTTATTAGACCTTAGATATAAGATTTACAATAGGAGTTATCCGCAAACACAATTTTTTGGGGCTATTCCGGCATGGTTTGCCAATCAGATGAGCTCAACCTTTTAAAAATTTACTAATATATATATTATTTCATAAAGTAATGATTTATGCATTTTGCAGTCCGGAGTATTTTCGTACTAAGTTCTATCGAATTACCTATTCATATATTTCGTCACAGCTAAGCTTATTATTGTACCTATTTTAAAATGTAATACACTAAAAAAAGGTTGACGATGTCTGGAATCGGGAAATACCGGCATATGACGGCTTCGCCCCTTAAAAAATAGACGGAATTTCCCACTTGACTATTTTGAAGTTGTTAATTTTTCATGATGAATTACTAAAAACTATCGAAGTTTTACGCATCACGAACAGGCAGACACGTTTATACATATCATAGACGTTGTAATAATCATACAAACAAGCCTAGAAGTCTAACTATTTCATATTTATCTTCGATCAAACTGCACAGTACTATACTCGCACTTCGACTTCGAAACGCAACTGAACTTTGAAAGCAGATATTTTTCTTCCTTTATTGCACAGCGTCATGGGTGTTTTTTAGTTTGCATTAGAAAACCCTACTGCTTTACCAACTGAGCCGGCAGCGGCGAACTGTGCTTAGATTCGCCAAAAACGTGTACCTGACGGAATAGCCCCGTAGACGGAATTAGAAGCCTTGACCTTAATGACATTTTGTAAATTTCTAATAAGTAAGTAGGTACCTACTTAATAGTTTTAATTTTATGTGTTCTCTATACCTACGTCTTTTTTTTTTTCGTAAACATATTTTTGACGATCTAATTATGAGTGCATAGGTAGCTATACCTACCTACTTATAGTGACATAGGTATAGGTATATAATTATTATGAAAAACAAATGAATCTAATCTAATCTTAGAAGATACAATAACGTTTTTTTTTTATTAAAATTTTGTTAAAGTAAAACCTACCTACAATAATGTTTTTTTTTTAAATTAGAATTTTGTTAAAGTAAAACCTACCTACCTATAATAACTATTTTGTTAATTAGAATTTTGTAAGTAAAACCTACCTACCTACAATAACGATTTTTTTTAAATTAGAATTTTGTTAAAGTAAAACCTACCTACCTACATTAACGATTTTTTTTAATTAGAATTTTGTTAAAGTAAAACCTACCTATAAGTACCTAATAACGCTTTTTAAAATTAGAATAGAATCTTGTAAAAATTCAAATTTCAAAAATAGAATCCCAATGGAGTAAAGGGCGCTTCTAATTGGCGGCAGTCAGTGCTTTCGCGGCTATCTATTTAAAGATCGAACGCTTTCCGCTTTGAGCCATCTCATTGTCGTGTATCCGCCTCCGGCTTGTTTTTTTTTTTAATCCGTCTTTGATTAGACTTGGATCAAAGGTTCTTAAGTATTTTTTTTGTGATTCCGTTTTTTAAGATTGTTTTTCACTTTTTTTATTCTTAAGGATGGTTAATTATTTTTTACCTACCTAATGTTTATAAATATACTTACCTATCTACTTACTTCTAAGAAAGTAAGGTGGGTAGCCTATAAATACTTACCTACGTAACTGTTTTATCTTAATAAATGAGTAGGTAATCCAATTATTTCCTTATTTAATCGATAGCAATTAATTAATAGAACTTTCACTTATCTACATTTATCTGTCAATTAGCCAATTCCCAGATAACCTTAAGATAATGCCTAAAACCATGCTTTCAAGATTAAACGATAATCGTTTCTCACGACCCGAGATTAAAAGGCAACATTTAACGGCCAAAGCATTTTTACACATTTCAACGTAAAAATATCGCTACTAACTCACGTAAATGGGTCCATTAGTTGAACTAATCTTCATTTGTAGGCGACTGAGGTTCCCCCTACAATCCCCTAAGTATTTTAACTCCGTAATACAGATGATGTCCGCTACTTAGTTTTTTAAATGAAGCTTTTACGTAAAAAAGTAGCTCCCTTCATTTGGCCACTTAGACGCGGCCATATTTTTTCTTAAAAAAGAATTTGTTGCTTCCATTTGCTTTTAGAACTGGCCGGATAGAGTCCCGAAATTAAAAATAATTTGGTTTCGAAAATCGAATTGTGTTTCACGTTCCTTGCTCAAATACAGAAGCATAGACAGCGTGCCTACATAATTCGAATATCGAACATTTTTTTTTTCAATAGACTGAGTAAGAACTGGCTGGAACAAAAAATAATAGATTTGAAAATCGAATTGGGCGTCGCGTCACAGGTGGCTACGACGCCACGACAATAGGGCATTGTGTTGTGGGCGTGGTCCATTGTGCCCCTCGACCAATCACCAGGCTCAGTTCAACAATAGCGCACCGAATTGGAACGCCGCGTCAACTCTATTGTCTGATTGGTGTGGTATGCGTTCTAAATTTGAAATTTTTGCGTGTAAATATTATTATGCCAGTCACGCTGAACGTTACATTTCTATTTTTAAATAATTAGGTATTTCAAATTAGAAAGATTTATTGTTCTAATGACGTCACAAGATTAAAACTGCCATTGACTCTAAATTTACCAAGATGGCTTTTGTGTTTTAATTTTTAATGACATCCATAAGTGCCTATGTATTTTAAAAACTACTTAAATATTCTTAGACTCACGTAAGCATTCTATTAAATTAAAGTGTTTTTTTAACGAGTATTAATTTTAAACTCATCAACTCTATCCTCGTATTCCTATACCTATAAGCAGATAGCGTTTTAATAAAAGAGACAAATACCTAATTCTGATATCTAAAACTAACTCCAAGTACCACAGATAAAATATGAAAGTATCTAACAATTCTACCAACTTACAATTCAAAGACAGCATAGCCGCAGTATCTATTGCGTTCATTAACGCGAGCGGCGGCCGGATGCGACAGGTGTACTGACCGGCCCCGCACCACGAGACGCAACGACAGAGGTTATCGTTCAGAGCGACGGTTTCGTGGTACGGGGGCTTCGAGATTCTCTTGTTGGGAGATTTTTTCAGTGATTTTGTCGAAATTGACTTTTGTTCAAGTCATTAAGGATTTTTTAGAGAATATAATAGATGTCATAGTTGTATTTAATATTAATATATTACCTATAGGTAGGTACCTACAGTTGAAATAAGCTAAATGAAATGATTTTATTTTACCGAAGTAGGCACCAACCTACATTGTTTGTGTAAAATTTAAGGTAAGTATTTAATAGTAAATCGATTGGGAATAATAATTTGGCAGATTAAATTATTTTTGTAAGCTCTACCTAGGTACTTAGTCTATCTATCGTTTTCCATAAGTTAAATAAATACAATAGTGGGTAGGTAGGTAACCTACCTACTTAGTCCGACCCTAGTACTTAGTAAAACCTAATATCGGCAATAATATGTGGGAAATATAATATCTTTTGTATTTACTTTGTACCTCCTACCTTACTTAGATAAGGTATTTCATAGAGTATGTAGGTAAATGAGTAAACAGACACGAAACTTACTCAGGTACCTACTTATATATTTGCTAAGTATTACGTAGGTATTCGATAGTCTAACGCCTTTTAGGGATTTGTTAAGTATTCGAAACTCTACCAAATAAAATAAAATAGGTACTTAATTACGCGAGTTGAATACAATTGTTTCATCCCAATTTTCAATAGGTACTATCGGATGCTTTCGGGGTACGCCATTTTAGAAAAAAATTGCTTGCACTTGTTGCCTCACACACAGCCGCCAGGTACCAGGGTCGTTCAAGCGATTATTGCCTTAAAGGTGTAACATCGCCAGGACAGTTGATAGTACTTCATAAAAATTTACCTTAATAGGTAAAAAACATAAGAAATTTAATCTTCCCCTTCTGCAATTACCTTATCTTTGTCTCCCACCCTCCACCCCGTCTTGGAGGTGTTCAGACTCGCCTGTATAGACATTTTGTTCGCTTCAACCGTACTTTGTGAAGGAAATGTCTTTTAAAAGACTCCTTTGTACGGTTGTATAGATTCCTTATGTCGGATACCATACTTATTTGTCGCTTTTAAAGGTTTTAAAGCTTGAAATGTTAAGGTTGTTTATGTGTTTAATGAACTTGGGTATTTTGTTAAGTCTTGTACCTATATTCATGTAGGCAAGGGCGTGCATTTCATACAGGCACAGTGTCGCTAATATATGGAGTGCCTACCCTGTTGTCATACTTGTGCACCCCCACTGCACGCGCCTGCATGTAGCCTCATGTAGGTAGGTACCTATTCACCTGCTCCCAGGTCACGCAGTCAAATTCTATTTAAAAGGTAGTAGGTACCTAATAATGAGTTTAGATATCTAAGTATGAATGTCCAAAATCCTTACTTATTAATATTATAAATGCGAAAGTAACTGTCTGTCTGTCTGTCTGTCTGTTACACTTTCACGCTTAAACTACTGGACCGATTTAAATGAAATTTGGTACAAAGCAAGTCTGGAGCCTGAGAAAGAACATAGGCTACTTTTTAACCGACTGCAAAAAAGGAGGAGTTCCACGCGGACGAAGTCGCGGGGAGAAGATAGTAGGTTATAAATACCTACTTAAGTAGATAAGTAGGTACCTATATCCATGTTTTCATGAGCGAATTCAGAGGGAAGGTCACACAGTCAAATTCTATATATAACAGCTGATACTTAGTACCTAAGTACTTAATTTTATTAAAAGTTTAGAAAAATATCAAAGTAGGTAAGTAGGTATGTCGGTACAAAATATAACGATAGGTAGCTATTCTGACGAGCGTTGCAAATACCGTTAGAGCTATAGGTATGTACCTACCTAACTAACTACTAAGTAGGTACGTACCTACCTAAGTATTAAGTCGGCGTAGATGAACTCGCGGGAAGAAACTAGTGTATTCACATTTAGGTACCTACTACTTATCAACTACAAATATCGTAATAAAGTTGTTTGCCTACAGCACCTACCCGTCTACCTACTAAATGTTATTAGGAAAACTTTTAATATGAGAACAAAATTACAAAATCATTCCTTAACTCAATTGTAGCCCCTAATGTACAGGATGCGCCGGTGCGAATAACGAGAAAACAAGCAACTTCCCCTAGTGCACAGGGTGATCTTGTTACCGCGAGTGCACAAATCTGAGTGAAAAAGGTCGTAAGTTCTTTATATGCAGTATTACATTTACACCCTTTTTAATAGGACACTAAACTTAAATGTTAAATATCAAGAAGAAATGATTATTTAAGATACTTTTTGACGTCAGTAAGCGGTTAATCGAAAAAGCGGATAGTCATTTCCCTATTAACACAAAGGTTAACTGGAAGAAATCCTTTATAGGAATAAGATTGTCTTTATACGTTTGATATTTATTTATTTATTTTTAAGACCTAATTGTACGATATACCTAATGCAATAAAGAATTATGAATTATTTACCTATAAGTATGTCGAATTTCTGTAAATATATAAATAGGTACCTTAAGTAAATGAACATTGTATTAGCGCGCACAAAATATTAATAAGTAGGTGTTTTTTTATCTATTTGTGAGTTTATAATACTAATATAGGACATTATAATACCTATCTACAGATAAATACATTTTTATATGTAACAGTAAACACAGAAAAGAAAAATCCTACAAATCACAGGGTGGCATTGTACCAAGTAGCTACAGTTGCTTTATGTTGTATGTATACATACATACATACAGCCATACAAACAGACCGTACATTCCTTTATGAATCTACACAAAGTGTCTCTTAATTTCACCTCCCCGCACGCGGCCTTTACAAAGTTGTATCTGTTCTGTAGCGACAGCAGCGGAAGGGTTAGGAGAAAATACAGAAAATACTTTTTTTTAGAGTTCTGTACCGAAAAAGTAGGAAAGAACCGTATTACTGAGAAGCTGCTGTTGGTCCGTCTGTCATTAGGCTGTAGGTAGGTACCTACCTATATTATGAAACCCAATAGTTGGCCAGTGGATGTATTTCTATTGCCGCTATAACAATAAATACTAAAAAACAGTAAAAATATAACAGGGGCTCTGTTGCAAAAAAAACTATTTCCGTCCTCCGGCCAGAAAGCGCCAACTTTGTGGCCGCTTTGCTAAATGAAATTTCCGCTTTCTAGCTTCGTCGAACAGAAAAATAGTATACTGACCTCGGCCAGTAAAATAAAAAGCCTCAGATCACATTTTTGTCAACCTCGGCTTCGCCTCGGACGACAATTACATGTGATCTGAGACATTTTTTATTTTACTGGCCTTGGTGCGTAATGTACTATTTCGTCACAACTAGCGCGTGGCCGTTTTTTAGAAAAAAACTACACAACGTTAAATATTGAGATTTCAAATTACTATCAGCTGAGTGTAGTTGAAACAAGTGAAAAATATACCTATTTACCTACACGATGAATAATATCTTAAGAAGTTCCTATGCCTAAATACCTACCTTCTAACTCCATCATCAGATTAAGATGACGTACCAAAACATTATTGTAGTGTCATAATGCATATTAGAATTGCACACGTTGGCCAAAATTTTTATACGTATTGATGAAATCACTATGAGTGAATTAAATAAATTGCATTAAGAGTTTATTACGTTGAAAGTTAGTTACCGATAGGTTAACCCAATAAAGGCGTGTTAAAATATCGATATGATAAAATAATTATTATGAATGAAAATATATTTTTAAATGTAGCATAAAGTTGGTAAATCATTTTACAGTTAAAATAACCCGTGTTTTATTTAATGATACCAGTCTTTTAAAAAACATTTATTTTTCAGGTACTTATATTATTAGGTATATTAATACAGTTAAATACCGCTAGCGGCTTTTTAATTAATAGGTAATTCATATTTTACATTTTTTTCAGTACGTACCTTAGATTAAATTAATAAGTCGATAATAATCAAAACGATATCAAAGGTTCCGTTTCTTTTAAAAATTCAAATTATAAGAAAAACTGTCATTTGACCGTTAAATGAAGAGATATCGTTCAGCTTATTAAAACTGTGATATTAGATAAAAATATAATTTCAAGATAAATTGGAGTGATTTTTCCGATCGCCGTATCACGAAGTAGTAATACACGGCTTATTGGTTTTACGGTATTTTTTTCGTTCCACAGCGTTACAGTATAAGTATTAAAATTATTTTTAACGATGTCCCCTGCGTTACCCATTCGTAGAGAAGAAACGTTCCGTATTATTTAATGTTACCTTATTTACTCTTTAGTTCATGTGACTAGTTCTTGTGATCTTTCAATACTGAATCATGAAAAACTAAAAACAAAAAAAATACGGAAATTTAAAACAAGCTTTGGGGTGGACTTTAACATTTAGAGGTAGGTATGACTCAAAATTTCATAAAAATCGGTCCAGTAGTTTAACAACAATGTACGAAATGCGACTATTAATAAGCTCCATTTCATTTAAGAGATCATTCTTTTAGAATATTTTGAGCTAAAAAAATAGATTAAAATCTTTGATTCCTTTGCTATCCCTACATTAGGAGGGTGGCACACAAAGCGACTGCTCTTTTGCCTCGCTTCTTACTTTTTACTTTTTGGTCTCCCCTCCCTCCCCCCTCCCTTTATTTCTGTCCTGACGAGGATGTTTTGTTCATATTAACTTTGGAATACTGTTGTATAACATTTTTAATTACTAACTTATATAATATAATACTAGCGGTTCGCCCCGGCTTCGCCCGGATCCCTTTTTTTATAACGTATGTCACTCGGGAATACTGTAGCTTTCCAACAGTAAAAGAATTTTTGAAATCGGTCCAGCCGTTCTGGAGCCAATTCAATCCAAACTAACCTTTCCTCTTTATAATATTAGTATAGATTACGCAAACCAAACTGCAATAGCATAGGTACCTACTTGTAAACTAAACGTCTTTTTCATACAAAGCTAACTTTTCTAGTCAGTAAAAAGAACTTAAATCACCTAAGTATAGTTATTCGTCTTATATGGTGATAATTTTAGCATTCTGAAACTGGTAAATGATGAAGAGCAAATATTTAAAATTTATTCGTAAAGGGTAACTGAACGGTTTATACTCATTTGGGTGTCTGTGTTAACTCGCATAATATTTTATTTGATGATGATTTGAAAACTTCACAGCTCCTATAGTCATAGCCGATTGAGCTAACACTAAAGTGTTTTTTAAAGGGGGTCCATTTATAACTAAGCGAACACTAAGAAAGTATTTTCAAAATTCACCCCTAAGAGAGATTTGAAAACTTCACAGCTCCTATAGTCATAGCCGATTTAGCTAACACTAAAGTGTTTTTTTTAAAAAGGGGTCCATTAAGAAAGTAATTTCGAAATTTACCCCTAAGAAAGTAAATGAAATTTCAAAAATTCACCCTCTTCATCAGTAAAACGAGGGTGCTTATCGTGCGCAGTCGCGGGCAGAAGCTAGTATTAATATACAACAATCCGAGTTAAATCTCGTCGTATGAATGAAACAGAAGTACTACGGTCCATTGCAAATGTCACGTTCCAGTTTAGAGCTTTCCGTCACAGCCTAACATACAACAGCTGATTCATTTAAATCATCCTGTTCATTTTCGTGTACAAACTGTCGATGCAGAATTTTTGTACCATTTATATTAGATATCGACCTATTCAAATGATCAATGTGGAGTTTTATTTATTTATATTATATTCTGTTTCAATACAATTTAATAATTTATGATGCCATTGCGGTTATTAGGTCTGTACACATTGGAACAAAACACATAATAATATTTGATTTCACTTGCTGACGTATCAAACACTTTACAGATTCTATATTCGTATCACGCGAGTTAAATCCGTTATAGTGTTTCAATCCAATCAATACGATAAAATGTTTATTTTACCTATATAAAAAAGAACTAATGAGCATAGTTAACGACTTCCGTTATAAAACTGCACTAAATTGTATTCCTAACTAAACATAAAATTGATTAGGTAAAGTTTGATTAACTAAAGTACCTACTTACCTACTTAATTTTAAACTACCTAACACTTCAATATATAGTACATAATATAAGTAATTAGGTACCTACCTACTTGCAAATCCTCACCATCAATGGCGATACAGAAATAAACATAAATAAATGTAAGGAATGAGTCAGCTGTAAATAATTAGGCTGTGTCCTAACAATACTCTAAATGCTCAACACATGGGTGGCGGCTATTCTGAGTCGCGTTTGTCTCACCTGCTGGTAACAATGACGTTTGACATTTGACAGGAAATTCGCATACCTCGCCTTTCACAACTGCTGTCATTTGACAAATTCTGTATAATTATCTATACTAATATTAAAAAGATGAAAAGTTTGTTTCTTTAATAATTTCTGAAGCCTTCGTGGTTATTATACATTGGAATGAAACTACTTTAACGGTTTTAACTCGAGTATTTTTTTTTTGCGTAAAATGTAGCACATAAGTAAGTATATTTTTATAATTTAGAACAGGGTAGTACTAAATTTTGTAATGTAATAAATAAGGTCGTTTGCATAGCAGTATTAATCACTTTAGCATAAGACTATTGTCAGTTCAGTCGTGCTATAATTATAGAATCTGTAAAGACTCCGAAACGTCAGCCAATAAAAATAAAATACGCGAGTTAAATCCGTTAAATTTGATTCATTCCAAAGTTTGTTTCTTTGTTTGGATTGGACCGATTTAAAAAATTCTTTCACGGTTGGAAAGCTACACTATTCCCAAGTGACATGGGCTATAAAAAAGGGATCCGGGCGAAGCCGGGGCGAGCCGCTAGTGTTCTTTAAGTAATATAGAGTACTTAGGTACCTATGTACTTAATATAATACATAATATGTTTTAGTAGAACAAAGAAACGGCAAGAAACTCGATGAGGTAGGTACCTATATTTTTTTCAAAATACATAATTAGGTTCAATAAACTAGACCTTGCAGTATTGACTCAACTGTACCTAATATGATGAGATATAGGTAAATAGATAGGTCAATGACACCTACTAAATATGAAAAATTATAAAAAAAACAAACTAATTAACAATTACACGGTCCTAAACTAACAATTAATTAAAAAATATGTTGCTAAAATAATATGCCATTAACACACAATCCTCGGTCGTTTTGTGTCCCATTTAGAGTTAATTGGCACTAAATTATTAGAAACTATTATTTAGTCCATGATAACTTCTGACGTGGCTTGCTCAAGCGGCTATAAAAGCTGTGTCGGTTTGTTGTAGACATGCTGTAATATAAATTATTATAATTCGCCCACCCCACCTGTCGAGTTGGTAGTCGTAACGTAATTATTAGATATAGGTACAAAAGGAAAAAAAATGATTTATCGATACTAGTACAGTACAATTTTATTGCAAAGAAAACAAATATAGGTATTTTAAGATCAAAGTTGGTTGGTTTTCATCATTTTTTCATCATTTGTTTCGTATAAAATCACTGCATATTCAAATTATTTTTGCAAGCGATTAATTTTCTAAAAATAATATTGGTTTTCGAGTGGGTATGGCTGGAAAACGGAGCTATACTCGAAAACAGCGAATATTTTTTTTAAAAGTCTTCCTTATTTTTTTTATGTTGATAACCAAATAAATGTAACTGGCCGGTAATAATTTATGGAAAAAAAGTTTTGATACGACGCCATCTTGTGCTGTAATAAAGAATGTTTTCAAATTTAAATTAATCATGATGTAGGTACTTGATATTACTATTACTCGTACAGTTCTAAAAGAACAAAATGCATTCCATATAATTGCCACCTGTTTTTAATTATTAAGTTGTGTGTTTAATCTAATCTTAATTGGTTTTGATAATTGTGTATTATTCTTCTATGACTTATTGCGACGTTTCTCATTTGCAATTTATCAATTGGTATGTAATTTCTTGACAGCTATACTCTTAAACAATTTTTTATTTATCCCATGAAATTGCCATAAAAATAATTTACTAAACATAGGTACCCACATACTTACGTGCAGTCCCGCTTTTTAGCAACTGATTGGAATAGCGAGCCATGTTCCAAAAATTAACCTATTAATAGGTACATACTTAGTTAAAAAGGTAGTAGGTAGGTAGGTACTTATACAATTTTGAACATCGTCAGAAAAATAACGCTGGCCAGTTCATTCATGGAATAATTATTAGGCACTTCGTCATCTTGTATCAGTAGATGTAAACTTTCAAGTTTTTGTGAATTATTTTGTACCTTACATTTTTTTTACCGTTGGGTACTTTTAAAACCACACGAAATTTAATCCTGATATCGATATGCATTTTCCTTAAAAATATATGTGTATCCCAAAGGATTCAATCTTAAAAACGACGATGCTTGTCTCAAAATACTTATTTGTTCAATTTTAATTTTCTCTTGTGTCTTGTATATTTTTTTTTCGAACTGAATACTGAAGCGCAGTTGGCCAGCTAATGGGCCGTAACTGCAAAACCGGGTGGCGAGCCTCCTGAGAGGAGGCTTTCAAGCCTTTTGTTTTTTGTAACTTTATAATCTATGTACCAATTCAATAAGTATCTTAGTCATATTTTTAAAAGAATACAATTTTAACATAATGACATAGTCACCGCAGTAAAACAGACATTTCAAAAATAATCACCACATCAAAACTATTAATATTCAAGCTTATCCTTTCAACAATACCAGCAATCTCACAAAGTACCTACTTCAGCATTTTCACCGTTACTGTCGTCAATATAAGACCGTTATCGCATTCCAAAATAAACTTTAAATGTTGATGGTAGGGCTCAATTTGGAAACCTATCGTAATGAAGTTTGGTTTTACTAAGCTACAATGTTACAGCTTGTTAGGTTTAATAATGTATTCTGTCCTACCTTGAACTAAGCTTTGTTTTAGCCTTGGAATAAATGAAGATCACACTGAAAAGCGAGTGCTATACTATGAAGTAAATAATCCAACGTGAATACAAATGTTTTTAAAATAGTCAAATACCTAATTATAGACTCAGATTAATTACCTTGATCATAACAGCATAGATTCGATAACGTCCATAGTGGGTTTAGATTTTTCTGTTTGTCTTTATAAACTTAAGTAGGTACTTAATCTAATATATAAAAATCTCGTGTCACGTCTAGATACAACCACATTCTTTTGTTTTCTTATTCATTTTGTTTATTTTTGCATTGTATGCATACTCGTAGTAGGTACCTACATATTATATAGGATTTTTATTTGGAATGTAAGTTTTTAAATTGTATAAAATTGTCATAAAGAATTTCTGCTGAGTTTTTTCGAGGCGTTTCTTCTCAGCAATAATGGTCTCTCCGAGCTAGTAGATTCATGATATATAGGTAATAGTACATTACGCACCAAGGCCAGTAAAATAAAAAATATCTCAGATCATTTGTAATTGTCGTCCGAGGCGAAGCCGAGGTTGACAAAAATGTGATCTGAGGCTTTTTTATTTTACTGGCCGAGGTCAGTATACTATTTTTCTGTTCGACGAAGCCAGAAAGCGGAAATTTCATTTAGCGCAGCGGCCACAAAGTTGGCGCTTTCTGGCCGGAGGACGGAAAAATATATTTCATACCGCTAGGGTATTAGGGAAGTGGCAGAATGACGTTTGCCTGATCAGCCAGTATCATTATATTATTAATAATATTAATATAGAGAGCAATGCAATGACTTCAAGTGTACCACAGACTTAACAGAATCTTGGTTTTATTGTCACACAGATTTAGCTGAGACAATTGACTTTGTGACCGTTAGCAGCACTTGAAACGGATGCCTGTGTCACAGTCAGGTTTAGTTGTGGCCTGTGATTAATTAATTTAACATTGTTTTGTATGCTGGCGACTGACATATGGGATTATAGAGCATTGTGTTGGCATACATAAATGTAGAGCAAAAAAGGTCAAGCTATTTTTGGTATATGATATTGAAAACAATATGTAAGGACCTCTAGACAAGTGCCAATCTATACTAAAATAATAAAGAGGAATGGTTTGTTTGTTTGGATTGAATATGCTCCAAAACGACTAAGCTACACTATTCCCGAGTGACATAGGCTATATAACATTTTGGAAAAAATTAGGGATCCGTGCGAAGCCGGGGCCGCTAGACAATGATAACGAATAAAACTAGGTAATGTAAAATTGTATGGAATTGACTTAAGATAACGAAGTCACGTGATCTGTCAAATAAGACTGAAACTGTGTGACAGCGAAATTATACATTAGTTTACCTACTCTTTTATTTGGTTATTGTTAAGTATGCAGACCTATTATCCTGGGTATATATAAGTGAATTATTAGGTATGTACTATATTATTATAATAAGGTACTTACCTGAATAAGTACTGTACCGATTTATTACACGATTTTCATATTCAGGGAAATCGACACGTGTTTCTAATAAGATAACAGACGTAGAAGCATATTAGATCCGTTTTTTCAAACAGTTGCCCGACTACAAAAAGGTCCTAACTTCAATTAGAGTTCCATTGTAACAGGTCGCTTTTCAAATGAGACTAGGTACCTTGCAATTCCTTTGACAGTGTCTCAACAGAGACCTAGTAAGCAACTTTTACTGCCCAACTTCTGAGAACATGTCAACCACCTCTGCACTCACAACAATGGAATCTTGTTCAGACCCGGATAGACAGACAGACAGACAGATTTATGTGCAGTTTCTCTGCTTCATGATTTATGGTATTATAAAAATGTTGGGTAACACCTTATGGTTGTTAGGATGTGAAATATATATTTTGTTTGTGTTTTTTGATTATTAATAGCGTGGATGTAGCATTGTTTTAATTGGATGTGTGTGTGTAAGACTGACTGGTTAAGAAAGTTTATACCTAGGCCTGGATTCAGGTAAAATTATCATGGATAATTAAAATCATTAAGAAAGTCTGATATGAACTTCCATAAATATATCAAAATCAGTCTAGCCGTTTACGATAAGTAGGTACCAACACGAAACACACATAAACTCCTGCTAATGAATGATATAATTAAAATAGATAGAAATAATAATAAATCCATTGACGTTACTAAAATGGATGTGTAACCTATGCTCTCAAAATTGAGCCATCCACCGTCAATATATTATTATTTTAAGTTCACGTTTACGTATTCACAGTAATAGGTAACAGTGTGTATATAGCACCGATTTTTAAGTGACCACAAATTAACAAAGCCCATCCATCTAAAATGTCCTCAATATCACATAGGGACCTATTCTAAATTTAATCGATTTCGTCTTTACATTACAGTACAAGTAATATGGAATGAAGTAGCCATTATAATAGTGCAGCAATATTATCTCGCTCATAACGGTTATGAATTATTGTGATCTATTCTGGGCATGCTCTCGGAAGAATGGACACTGCACTCCTGCGTCTTAAATATAGATCTATAGATCGTGGATCTATAGATCTTATTGGCATTGTGGTGTTTGATTTCATTTTGTGAAATTTATTTGTTCGTCATTAAAATATTCATTTTTATAAATTATTTGGAACTTAAAGCTATAATTTTGGTTTACTTATTTATCATAAAATCGTAATCGTACAATTTAAAGGTGTCAATTCAAAGTTCCTACCTACCTGTATGGGATAGGTATTGAGTAAAATATCTAGCGACAAGTACCTACTCTTAAGTACCTACCTACCTAACGTATGAGTAAGTAAAGTTGAGTGATGTTTATTACAATTAGATATATTAAATAAAAATAGTCTCAAAGTCAACTCCATGGTACTTAGGTATTTTTTGTGATATGGCAGTCATTGATTTATGATACCTATAAGTTTTCTATATATAAAAAAAAACAGTAAAATACAGACTTAATTTTAAGAAATATTTCAAGACACTCATAATATTATACCTACCTAATAATGAAAATTCTTCACTCGAACTGTCATACATTTTGTCCACAACAATTTAAAAGGAGACACATTACTTTCGGCGCGAAAATAAATCGCGGAAATCTTTCAAGTCAGTAAGTGCATCGCCATTTCAAAATGCGAACAATAATATTTTTTTTCAGTAATGGCGGATTTGGCCACGTCATCGTTTCCGGCGCCGCGTCCGGCGCGTGCGCACATTAATCATACCGTTTCAGAGCACTTAAGGACATGTTAATGTTATTAATTTAATAATATTAGACACACCTAACTAAGGTTAATTTATGATCGAAAGTATGAGCGGGGTAATAAGTAATGTTTTCGACAATTCGCATTGCAAAAGTTCTATATTGGCACCTATTATATATACTTACCAATATATTATAATAGGTACCAATATAGAACTTTTGCAATGCAAGATCTGAAGGTATAACAACGAACACTCTTAAAATTTATATTTATTTTGTTTATTTACACTTTATTGCACAATAAAAAACAAATGTACAAAAGGCGGACTTAATGCCATACGGCATTCTCTACCAGAAAACCTTTAAAGCAAACAGAGAGCATGTGTAGGCGCAAAAAGAATACATATAAAATAATAGATACAATATATTATTATAACAGGATAATTTGGCTATAGCTTAGCTTATAGAATTTCATTTTCGACCTGACAATATTCAACCGAGTAAATAATATATATACGTAGGTAGTACCTATCTTTATACTTGAAACGCATATAAACAGAAATTTACATAACTACTTACTAGCTTTTCCTCTTCATTCCACTTATATCAATAATAAATAAAATTTGGAAACACCGAATCGACCAAAAAAATTCGATGAAACAACACTAAATGAAAGTGCTCTAAAATAACAGACAGTGTTAATAAGTGTCATTGGTGTCACTTAACCAGTTGACTGCCGCGGCTTGATAGTGCGTCATTTGTTTGCCTGTTAACCTGTTGAATGCCGTACGTGCTTCCCTTGACAAGACTAATGTTTGCAAACCTCCCCTATTATTTGGGGCTACATTGTTTTTAGGGTTGTCACAAATTGGTTTGACTGTTTGAACGGTTTTAATTTTTTGGGAAGTACAAAATATACTAATTATTATTAAGTAGGTAGGTATTATTATGGATCATGTTTCTTACTAATAAATTTTTGAGTAGGTAATGATTTGTAAAAAGTTTGTGTAGGTTGTAGCTAAAACTTTTTTCTAAAATCTAAAATTGTAAACAGTTTTTACAATTTTTTTTTAAAGTTTTTTGCTTATTTATAGGTACTAATAGTTTTATTGCAATATAAATAATTGTAAGCTCTTTAAGTATTATAGGTACTTAGATAGGTAGGGTTTTATTTTAGAGACAACTATCTAATGTTTTTTTATTTCATGAAGTCTTTTAAATTTTTTTAGAATCCGTGAATTACTTTACCACTTAGTATATTTTTTTTATGAAATCGCCAACCCTAAACAACAACAGGGGTTTTCAAATCACCTGTTGCTCCCCAACAATGATTTCAATTTACCCGGAGGGTTCGGTTCGAACTGCATTCCGATAGTTAGCGAGAGGGTTACCTGAAACAAAAAGTTTACGTCAGTCTTCAGTCATACAATTAAATCTCTACTAATATTATAAATGCGAAAGTAACTCTGTCTGTCTGTCTGTCTGTCTGTCTGTTACGCTTTCACGCTAAAACTACTGGACCGATTTAAATGAAATTTGGTATAAAGAAAGTCTGGAGCCTGAGAAAGGACATAGGCTACTTTTTAACCGACTGCAAAAAAGGAGGAGTTCCACACGGACGAAGTCGCGGGCAGAAGCTAGTAAATAATATTTTCGCGATTTTCATTTCTATTTAATAGGTAAGTACAAAGTTTATGCTATAAAATACATTTAGGTAAGTAGGTACTTATTTATACCTAGGCCCCTGGACAATTACTAATTACAAATAGTAACCGAACAAGACTAATTCAAAATTGAATAAGTAGAATTGACGGACGTGAACGAAAATTGACCACGTGACGTTTCGATCGCCTATGTCAATTCTATTTTTTTTTCAAATTCATTTCGTTCAGTCGTTATTACCTATTTGTCTAGAAAGCCTCAGTTTTTCATTAGGTTAGTATTCTCATACAAGACTATATCCACTAGGTAGGTACAGTTTTCAAATTGGTTGTATTTATTATTATACATAGAGGCTACTTTTTTTATTAAGCTCGTGTAAATCCGGGGGTGGGTATAATAATAAAACATCATAGAAAATAAATTAATTCACGCTTCTAAAATCAATTGGAACCACAACATACAATTTCGTACACAGCTTACATTGTGAACAGCGAATTCACTGTGCATTGTAAATCTAAAGGCTTGTTAGAGGCAAGTTTACGAGTACACGCGTGGCGCAACAGCCGACATGCGATTGAGATGTCTCTGCCCACGCTGTATTGTATCTTTGTAAGATGTGGAAACTTATCAATGGTCTGTACCTACCTATTGGGCTATTAATTTTAGCAGTTTACTTAGGTACCTACTTAAACATTTTTTTTTATTTGGGGTAAAAAATCAGATAAATGCAAATTATGACGGATTTAACTCGCGTATTTTATTTTATTTGCTGGCGTTTGGAAAAATTTACAGCTCCCATATTCGTAACACTATATAGATACTGAGCTGACGAGCACTTTAGCGTTAAAAAAAAGGAGAGTTAAATCTTGTTGTAATCTTTAATTCAAATGTACCTACGTAATAAACGCGAAGGCGAAATCGAACAAAATCAAGTCCAAACTCATTATTAGACACCGTATTAAATTTGAGTACGTCTATAAAACCGAAATGGTCATGAACTACAGTATATAAGTACAGCAATGATAAGGGAACCCCCGGGAGGGCGCGATTGTAACGACTTCGGCAATTGTCGTGTCACATCGGCTTCACTCGGGTTTATGGCGGTCGTGCGCACACGCAAGTTGTATTGGGAATAAAGATGGCGGAGATGAAATTGGATTTTCATTATACTAAAGGGCTTTTATTCCGAATTCTCTACAGTTTTGGTATGTTTATAATCTTTCTCAATTCAGCTTGTCGGCTTAGGTCTTCTCCAACTCTCTCTAATAAACTTTATTCTCTGCTAATCTAGTTCAGTAGGGATTTTCATTGCTGTACTTACTTATAAAAAAATATAATACCTATAGGAGGAATATCAAAGGAAATATGGAGGGATTGTGTGATGATAGGATATCAAAAGTGTGGATAGTAATTTCTGATATTTTCGTCGCGGTTATTACATGATACAATAAAAAGTATAGCTTCTGTGTTAGACTATCAGCTCAGTCTTCTACCAATACGGGAACTGTGAAGTTAGTGAATGTTGAGATGACGTCTGATACTTAGACTTCTATATAACAATTATTAAATGTTTTGAATTAAGGATTGTCATAGTTCACGCACAAAATGGCTGCCTGGTTACATAGAAAACTCAGATTTTCATATTACAAACAACTGCCCTTTGCAGAATGCTAATACCGCACAATTTATTAATGTTAGTAAAGGTGTTTTGCTTAAATTTTGCAATTTCTCACGATTATATTATAAATATACCTATGTAGGTATAGTACATTTTATATGAGTGAAGTACGTCACTACCATCATCAGTATAAAGTAGGTACTACTTCATAGTAGATCAAGGGCGTGCATTTCATATAGGCACAGAGTTAGTAAAGTATGAAGTGCCTACCCTAAAGCCATACTTACGCTCCCCCCACTGCACGCGCCTGTTAAGTAGGTAGTCAACATAGAAATAAAATCTTGTAAAAAGAGGACCAGGCAAGCTTTATGTAAGAATGTTTAAGCAGAAACATACAATAATACGTTTACCTATATTTTAGCCAATAGCTACTCCAATATTGTCGATATTCCTTTTTCCTATTGGATAGGTAATATAATTGTCTACGTCAATATTAATTTATGGAGTTATTTCTTAAGCGTGTGTTATTTGCTGTTTACTTCAAGTTAAGATGACCACTTTTGTCACGCGACGATGCTTGTCCATTAATGTCCATCGATATTGTGTCTATTAAGGGTTGATTGTGTCTAATAATGATAACTTTTCATTTTCATAAGTTATTTACTATTAGTAGATTTACAAATTTGGTTATAGGCTATACAAATTTTGACGGCCCCACTGAATTTTGCAATAGGATATCACAGTTCATAATCATATTAATTGCATCATAACTAATAACATTCATTTCAACTTTATAATTTTATGCACTGTCGTCTTCGTTACATATTTTTTCCCGTTACTACATATTAATGTGATTGTGAACTAACTATCTGATCCATGCGTGAATTTTGTCGCTCCCTACAATCTTCTGCCTTCTGCCTACCGTTCCTACTGGTAAATCCGCTCCTGATTTTAACACAAATCGACACCGATTATATAACCACATTTGCTTAACACTCAATAAACTAGGAAACAGACAGCAATATTACTGCACATGGAACACCTATATTTCATTACACTTCTGTGAGTGTAAATTTTATGCATAGACATTTACTAGTCAGTAAAGTTAAACACGCGTGGACTGTTTTCGGAATGTCTACTTAAACTTAGAAATATGTTTACGTGCTGTGATATAGCTTGTTTTAATGTGGTTATGGCGGTCTGTTATGATGTAACCGGTGCGATAAGCGAGAGAGAATAAATACCAACTAACTTTTATGTGCTAGGTGCGTACCTACTAATATTATCAAACGCATGATTGGTCACTTTGTTCATAATATGATAGGTATATTATATTATCTATATAGGTATATAAAAATGAATTCTTTTGTTAGTCTTGTTAAAACTCGAGAACTACTGAACCGATAATTAAAATTGAACAGATCAAATTTCGACTGCGAGGACTTCACCTAGGTACTTAGTTTGAAAGAGAAAAAAGATTAACCAAGAAATTATTGATTATATTATTATAAACTTTTCTTTACACTAAGTAGTACCTACCTACTCGTATATTGAAGGTACAAAGTGAATACACTTTGTTAAATTAAGCCTCATCGACCTTTATTCCCAAAACAATACTTCCGAAGACATAAAAAGAAAAAGTAAGTAAGTACTGCAAATAAAGATTAATCCCTACTAATATTATAAATGCGAAAGTAACTCTGTCTGTCTGTCTGTCTGTCTGTTACGCTTTCACGCTAAAACTACTGGACCGATTCAAACGAATTTTGTTACAAAGAAAGTCTGGAGCCTGAGAAAGGACATAGGCTACTTTTTAACTGACTGCAAAAAAGGAGTTCCACGCGGACGAAGTCGCGGGCAGACAGCTAGTCTGTAATAATAGAAGACCGAGTGCAGTGTAAGTATCTCAATCGTGTAGGTGCATATTGTTACTGGAATACATGCAAAATGCCGGACAATCAGCACAGCTCATCTCCGGCTTGCACATGCACTTTGAAATGTTTAGACATGGCATAATATATCAATGTCATGTAATTATTTTTTATACGAATGTTCTTACCTGTTATATTGTAGACATTATGAGGGTTAAATGCATATTTACTCACACGCACCAATTAAAAAATATACCTAGGAATATTCCAATTTTTTTCCAGTAGATTTTAAAAATATTTGAAGTAGTTTTAAGTAAAGGCTTGTTTCACATTTTCTAAATAAGATTTTTGACACTTTTATAGCAGATAATATTCCAAATTATTTACCTATAGGCACTTGAAATTTTTTTGGTAGTCAAAAGAAAGAAATGGACTGTATTCATTAGTAAAATTTTATGACTAGACTTTATATAAGACAACTAACAAGAATATAATCATTCTAAATAGAAAATACTAAAAAAGAATATCAATACAAAAAAGGTTGAATCGTCAACAAGTTATATGGACATTGTGGAATAGACCCCTAAAGATCCAGACTAAATAAATACATTTTTGCATGACTCATATCAATCATACCACAAAAATATAATTTACGCACCCATTATTTATTCGTAACTCTACCTGCAACCGAGATCAACTCCCGCGCAGAGTATTTCAGGAGCGAGATCAATGAAAGCGAGATTCATTCAGTTATTCCCTCCACATTATTAAGTGTTCCCAACAAAGACAATATGACGCTTTGACGGTACCATCCTCTTTAATGTGATTTGCATCGTTAAGTGTGAACTGGGAGCTAAATGTAATAGATTTCCTACAAAGAAGGAAGGGATAAAATTGTCTCTTAAAAACAATGATGTGTTGATATAAAGTTTGTCTTAATTTTTGTTAATAGGTATTTTTTTTTTACGACAAAACACCTAAACACTTAATTTGGCTTAGAGGTCAGAGTCCCTAGGAATCAGGAGATTGCGAGTGCGAATTCTATTGTATTCTATTTAGCAGGTCCCCTTAGCAGGTGAATTTTCAAAAATCTTTTTAATACTGTCCTACGTTACAAAAGGAACTCCAGTGCAACTTTTGCTTTCCTTTTTATCCGTATAGCCTTTGTTATGTTTAGGACTACAACATTTCGTGTGAAAATTCAAATCAGTTCAATTTTTACTTCAATATTTAGAGACATAAGTAACCCTGACCTAAAATAGTATTGAAACTAGATTTCATTTGTTTTTTACATGATCACAGTTACAAGGCGGTTCTAATATACCCATCTCATTATTGATAAATCCAAACGGCACGTTATCATTAAAACCGAACACATAATTTCCACAGCGTCAGTCCGAAGTCCAAAGTACCCTCATTATCACATATCTACCGTAGTCCTGACAAAATTACACTCACTCACGAGTTGGCTCGAGCGCAAGCATCGCAAAACGACCAAAACCACCTTTCATTCAGAGAATTCTCTCCTAAGACAGAGATGGGAATATGGAAATCACTCCAGTCAGAGCGGGAGATAAAATGTCCTTAGCTGGTTTTCTTGGCAAATGTCCACCGGAAGGCGGTTTTTAGCAAAAGGACTAGAATGTATACGAAACTGAAATACAAAGAGCAACCATTCAATTGCGTGATGAGATAGCCGCGTAATTAGTTCTGAAAGGTCAAATGTTTAAAGATATATCCACGCTTGTTTTGATCATAGGGTAGACAGAATGGGAATAATGGATCTACAATGATTTCTGATGCTTTCACAGTGATTATAAATTGGATTAGCAGATATGGCTGACGATTATTTGATAGATACTGACGATTATTCTATGAATAATTGTAGTTAGTTGAAGAAACCAAAACCCCAGAGACAACATCCGTATACAATACACTGATTGAAACATAATATATAATTTACGTTCGTATACCTACTACACTTATACTAGGACCCTGTATATCATTAACATTAGCTGTGATCTGTAAAAAATTACAAATCTGCATGAATCTATACTATAAGTTCAAATAGGGATAGGTACAACCAAATAGTGCACATCTTATTACAACTGAAAATTAATAAGCATGCTACGAGACTAAATCAATGATAAATTTAAATTGCGATACTACTTTTCAATTGGCAGCTTCCAATTTTAAGTCACTAAAGTCGAAAATAGCGTGCACATCTCCCATACATCCTGAACACAATCAATCACGCTTTGCTTGACATCGCTATGGAATTTTAAATTGGATTCCTGTTAACAATACAGGGATTAGTACCAGTACTTTTGTTCAGTCCCGTACTAAGAAAACCGGTGTATACTTCTCACTACAACTGCACAATTTTCGTAGTCAACTTCTTTTGCGTTCTTCCTTAGAAAGTGATTCATAAGTGGCAGTTGCCAAGCCGCAATGGACGCGTTGTAACTCGTTGCTGTAAGTAGGTACATTTTCTTAACATGGTACGGCTTAAACCTTGTATTTTATTTTACAGTGTCAATTTCTACGTTCAATGGTATAATACGTTATTTATAGGGATTTTTCTGATGAGGACATTTTGTATTTTAGCTCATGAAGGGTCTTTTGTAATTTAAATAGCAGATGTACTTATTTAATTACATAGTAGGTTCTTAATACCTATTTCAATTTTGCCAGTACCTACCTAGGTACTGGCACAATTACCTAATTGTAGGTATACCTACTTTTAAATTTGAAACCTTACTCTTTAGTAATAGTTTCATGAAGGGCATTGAAGGGTAAGGAATTATTTTAGGTTGATAGATATTACACAATTTAATCACAAAAGCGCTCCTGTTAAAAAACAAGCCATAAAATATTACGATGGACATAAAGAGCCACAATGCGCACTCGCTTCGATTATCCCCCGTGTTTGTCTGTTTTATGTACGCAGTACTCAACTTTACGGCGTTTCGATATTTCGCGTTTTTTCCGATAGCCTACCGTCGCCCTCCTGAGGTCGATCGAAAGAAATAACGTGGATAAGACAAGTTGGAATTATTACGATACCTACATACGGCTTCTATTTGCACTCTTTCAAATGGATGTAAGAGCATCTGTCACATTTTCACCAATTGAGTATTCACTCTTCAGTTCCTCTTAAAGAATAAAAGTTCTAATGTCTGTTCATGTATTAAGTTATTTACTTGCACGTATAAGTACATAATATCGTTAATAAGGTCTACGTTATATTCTCTTTTTTTACAATAGTGATTTTTTTTTGTAAATAACATGGTCGTATCCATTATATTTAAGCGGTACCCAATGTCCTCTACAATACCACTCCAATATATCGGGCATTTGAAAAAAAAAAATGTAAAATCGCCCTCAACCCTGCGGAGAGCCGTAAACTAGTGGAACGCGCAGCGCCAATTAAATATGAATGTACTGCCCAAAGACTATTCCCTACCCTAAAGTATTAACTCATTTTTATTAAATTTTGATACTTTGCAGGGCAACTATTTTTCCCCTTTGGATTCCTAGGCGTATACTTCGTAGGCGTTGATTTGAAACAAACACTTTTTTCGGTTTAAGAAACCCAGTAACGAAAATTGTGTTTTCATGACTGGCAATAATATTAATCAGTAGGTTAGTCAATTTTCCCTTATGTATTTTGTCTATGAGAAATTGGCTAAGACCCATTTCAGATTTTCATATTTGAGATAAGTTGTACTACTTAGTTTAAATCTTGACAATGTCAAAAGAACATACTACAATGAGAAAATACTACAATATAAGTAAAAAGAAAAAATACTACCACACCAAAATAATATATAAACAAGAATCATATTATCGAAATGTAGCTACATAACATTACCCCGTCATGAAAACCACATAGACTTCAATTTCGACTTGGAGTCGACATCATCCGATATCGAATACGCGTGCAGACCACTCACATTAGGCGAAAAATACCTAGTACTACGTCCCTGTATTTTGTTTATGTTCATTGTAAGTATTTTGTATTTTTTAGGGGTCAGTATTGTTTGAATTATTTAGAACCACTTTTGTCGTAAAGTTTTATTTGCAATTATCTTGCAGAATATTATATAAGTAAGGAAATCTGATATCAGCAACCCCATGTTTATTTTTGACATTTATTTTATCTTTGCTATTGGTATAGGTATAACGTTGAATAGTTTATTTGTTTACTGGAACACGCTAATCTCAAGAAGTAACTACTAGTTCGATGAGAAATATTCTAGCGTTTGATAACCCATCTATCGAGGAAAGCTATAAGTATATCATCACATTAAGACAAATAGGAGTGGAGCAGTAACTATTCCACGCGGACGAAGTCGCGGGCAAATGCTAGAATACAATTATGCTACCTATCGACGTATTAAGTATCGAATACAATAACGCCTTCAAAGGAACCCAATTAACTCAAAAACACCACAAATTAAAAAGACAAGTGTCTGTGGCGAAGATTCAAACAATCCAACCCGCTTCCATATCTAGTTCTTAATAACTTAAGTGATGCTGTTACACCATGCTATTTTTAACCTTATAGTTACAGTTATAAGGTTTGCTAGAATGCGTCGGTAAGTTGGTTCTGAATTATAAGGGGGTGTTATAATTGCGAAGTGAGACAAAATAGACGTCAAAGCCATTGTGGGTGTTATAAAAGACACAGTCTCTTAAGCATTGGAGTGACAAAAGTACTTTGTACATAATTATGACGCGTTCAATGGGACTTTACAATGAGTATTGAAAAAACAAATTAATGAGGCAAAATTACATTCTTTAAGAACGTAGAATATAATGTTGGATATAATAATTGTCGCATAAAAGATAATTGTTACTTGAATTGTTATAAATAAGGCCACGTGTCATGAAATACTGTGCAATAAGTAAGCAAAGAAAACTACTGTGTTATTATTTATGAACTGGTCATGTTAATTATTGTTCTTTTGACAAGGCTATAATATAAACAAAACCACATGACAAGTTAAATCTTCAATAGTTTGTCGTTGATAGAAAATTGATCTTTTTAAAAGGTATTAATAGCCTCCAGAATAGTAATTTAATGTTTTTTGATACATCGACTAGTAAGTGCTTCTTACAGAATTGAAAACAAGAGAACATCGTGTAACATAAAAGTAGTTATGAGTTTCTTAATTTAAAACTTCGTCTTCTATTCTTTATTTGATCTTTACTTCAACTTCCTCGTTTTCGTCGATCACCAGTATACAATTACTAAAATAACCCCGTCGTATGATTTGTTATTATTATTTTCCTTATTTTCTAAAATCTTGACAATTCACTTATTCATCATCAGAATGATAGTGCATATCATAATCAACAAGCACATTACACTGATTACTAATGACGTAATATCTAGATTAAAGCCAATCAATTTGGGTAACATTATCACCACTCCTAACACCTCCGGGATCTCATACAAAACACACCCCATTTTCGAAAATGTACGTAAGATTTCCACCCGATATCTGTAGCTGAGCTATCAGGGCACAACGGCAAAGTCAGACTTGTGTAAAACCGAATGATTAATGCGTTCTCACATTAGGCTGGGAGGGGGAGAGATGGGGCTACTAAACACGTGGTCGAAAGTTAGTTTAATATTTTCTGATGCTTTCGCGGTTATTACACTTTGGAATGTGCTCTTTACGGATTCACCTCGCGTATTTTATTTTATTATCTGACTAGCGGCCCGCCCCGGCTTCGCCCGGATCCCTTTTTTTATAGCCTTCACTCGAGAATAGTGTAGCTTTCCAACAGTGAAAGAATTTTTCAAATCGGTTCAGACGTTTAGGAGCCTATTCATTCCAGTATCTATCAACTCCCGTACTGTGTATACTATTCAATTATTAACGTTACGCGACAAGTTCCGTGCTCGTGGCCATTGATACCATTAGAATGCTCATTCCCATCTATTACGTACCTGTCATTTTCCATCCTCCCTAACACATTGTTAACGTCATTCCAAATTAAGTATTGCCATAGTGATGCCATAATAGCGCCTCTCTACGACCTCATGAAAGTAGCAACTGTACTGCTACTGACAATTGCCATATAACGTAAGGTTCCGTTCGATGCAAGCGGCGGAGGATTAGTGATGTGGAGAACATTGGAGAAGACTATGTCCAACAGTAGATATCTCACGGTTGAAATGATGAGAATAGGTGTAATGAAAAATGCAATGCATTAATTTCGATTGAGTCTCCGTTTTAGTGGCCCACTTTTAAGGGATTGATACTGTCTCTTTATCTGAATCGATTTGAGAATTTACATAAACGATCATTGTAAGACACGTTAATCTAGCTTTGAAGGTTTTATCAAAAGAACAAAGAGTGTTTTTAAAAAAATACGCTCTTTTAGAAAGGTTTTCGTATCGATTATACTTTAGTTACAAATTGTATTGGAGGATGTTTTTGAATTGTTTGTATCGATACTTCATTATTAATGATGATTATGTATGTCAAATTTCTTTAAGAATAGGTTAGACAATCTTGCTGTTGTTTTATCACTTACGAAATTTCTAGGAGTAGGTACCTAGACTTTAGTGGGTTTTCATAAAGACGAAATTCTTTAACATATTTTCATTTTAGGTTTGGGCAAGTAATTTCTCTTTTCGTTTGTTTAATATTCTACAAATCCAGTTAATCCGGGAATCCGGTGTCAGCAAACTTGCATAGATTCACAGGGCATCCATTATGTACAATTTCGCAATAGAAATACTCTTTAGCTATAATAAAAAGTTACAAGTAAAAAGTCCCATCTAGACGGCCTTATGTATCTTGATAGCATTACTTGATCGAAACAAAAGAGAAAAGACAAAAACAAACTCGAACTCTTCAACCCAACACAGTTCAATCTTTTTAGTGGTCATTCCATAACTTGCTCCAAATCGATTGCTCCCAATTTGATAAAACTGCACCAATGTAAGGGAGCCGCGACTGTAATTCACTTCACGAAATGAGTATTTATGCGACCCCAAGGCCCTTGTTACTGCGGTATCGAGTTCGCAAGGATCGCATTTCCGATATTCGTTTTTAATAAGATCTTTTTCTATGTTGCTCACTGTATGAATATAATACTAGCGGTTCGCCTCGGCTTCGCTCGGATCCCTATTTAATGATGCCTATGTCACTCACGTATAGTGTAGCTTCCCAACAGTAAAAGAACTGCACTTTAGCGTTAGACTATTGTCAGCTCAGTCGTGCTACGATTATGGAAACTGTAAAGAATCCGAAGCGTCAGCAAATAAAATAAAATACAAATACGCGAGTTAAATCCGTTAATAGTGTTTCATTCCAATGAGTAAAATAATTATTCAAATCGGTCCAGTTGTTTTGGAGTCTATTCAATCTAAACAAACAAACCTTTCCCCTTTATTATATTAGTAGGTAGGTATAGATACCAGAAGCTGAAGCTTACCAGGAGATTAGGTTAGGTGATAGGTTAAAAGACTAGGGACTTTGAAATAGGTAGGTATACTTAAAAGAAGTCCCTATATAGTCTCTTAACCAAGGACTGTTGTACAATTTACTGTCCGTTAGTGATTGAGGGGAAGATTTCCAGAAATACACGCATTCGTTTTTGTAGTAGAGATATTATAAGATTTTAAATTGAATACTTCTAAAAACAAAACGTTTATAACTATAAATAAGTACACAGTTACTTAGAAAAATGTTCTACTTGTAATAAACGTTATTCCTTATGATTTACATTAATCAGAGTATCCTCCTGCCGCCCAAAGACCTATTTAAAGGTCTTCAGCTGAGTAGTGGTTCCGGCCCAAGCGTATTGCTCATTTTTACAGGTTGACGCCCAACGTCCTTTTAAAAGGTCTTCAACTTTGACTTGTCATAGAACTTTAAATTTACCGCATATTACATTTAACATCGTTTTAAATACACAGATATTATAATGAGTTATTTGTCAAAGAACAAAAATAACCTCACGGCTTTCAGGTATTTATCATATGAGATGTCAAAATCAGTCTCTCATAATCGTTTTAGATGAAATATTTGTTTTATACGTGACTTTTCATAGAACGCCCCTCGAGTCATATTTCTTAAATCTATGCTTTATGAACCATTTTATTGGGCATTGAATAATAGTTTTGTTTTAATGTCGCCTTCATTTGTTTTTGAGTTACGCTTTGAAAATATCGATGCGATGATAAGCGGAGATTTGTTTCATTTGTATATTTTTAATTCGCTTTATAATCTTCTTTTTATTTGATATTTTTAAATATTAAAAGCTGAACTACGATGCTAAAATTCAATGATATTTTAATATTAGTAAAACATCTGCGGTTATGGACCAAATTTCTCTTTTAATAACAATTTGAAGTATGGAAAATATTTTTGGCAGGTCGGTGTAACAGATGCGTCACTTCATAGTTCACTAGCAGCCCGCCCCGGCTCCGCCCGGATCCCTTTTTTTATAGCCTATGACACTCGGTACTAGTGTTTTTCAATAGTGAAATATTTTTTCAAATCGGTCCAGTCGTTTAGGAACCCTTTTCAATCCAAACTTTTGCTCTTTATTACATTAGTATAGATAACTGCTAGAATAGTTAATTTTCTAAGACTAAATATTCTGAAACTTAGTCTTTCATGCATAATTATACTTTATAGGTTTTTAGCTAGGTTCCAATTATAATCTAAACGTCTGCACTAAAATTGCCGTGACTATAAATAATAGGCTGTCTAAGTTAAATTCAGTTTTATGGTCAGGATCGGAACTGACAAAATAGACCCCACGGTACGCCAAATGCTTGATCAAACATTTGATCAACTATCTTATTAAAAATAGTATTGTGTAAAAAATTTGGTTGAAGGTAAATAAAAATATTTTTAAATCATACCTAGTTTATATTTCAATTGTTTTTGACAAATCATAAAAATCAAATTATTCCATTAGTAAATAAATAATAATTTTATGCATTAGTTAAATACTGATTTAAATACCCATCAAAAATATGTGAATCAATCTGAATCTTAATTAAAATCGCGTTTTAAACAATCATTTATAGCGAGAGACAAATAATAAGAGGTAAAATTTTTCATTCTAATGTATAATAGGCACCAGAAATTATTACAATATCCTCATAACCAACAAACAAACGTTGGCACAAATATTGGCGCAAACATTGGCCAAGCAAACATGGCCGCAATGAATTGTCCTCGAGATATACGATAAATTTAGTCGCAAGCGCATCTTTAATTAACCCTTAACAGTCGCAAGGGACGTAAATCTTCCCACCGGCTTTGTTTAATTGAAGTAAATTGAACCGTAAAAAAGGTTTACAATAACATTGTCCCGTAAAGGATGGATTTCGATTTATATGTGAAAATAGTCTTTGAATCTATTTAAGAAATAACGAGGAAGATATTTAATTTTGTTTATGTTTTTTTGTGTACAAATGATCACTTAGTTGACCGATTCAATTAGTGATTTAAATATATACACGTGCATTTAATAGATAGGTAGTAGGTAAGTTTTTTGAACTTTGAAAGGAAATAAATATTTTGGAGGCCTAAACACTTTTGTCTACATTTACTAATAACACTTTTGTCCACTTATTCTTATCATCATTTTATCATCTGAAATACGTCCAATGTTGGATATAGGCTTTCCCAGAAGGTTAACCAAAATAATTGCTTGGACATAATATTTTAGGGTAGGTATAGAATGCCAGGCGCTAACGGCAATTTAACCTTATTGAATTAGGATACTACTTAGGTATTCTACTGTGCATTGTAGGTAAGGTTCAATAACCTAAAGAATGTTACTGGATTTAATTCCTTGTATAAGTACTTAGTCATCATTGTGCTGAAATTTAGCATTCTCAAGAAAAGCTATAATCACATTTCATTCACTTTTAAAATCGAGTTCGTTAGCAAGTAAAGTGCACAGAATCAAAGGACCGAATTTTTTAGCGACAAAATTAGTTGAAAATATCGCCGTGTTTATTATTGTTATAAAGTTTCCGTGAAATTATTTTCTGCTTGTTTTCTTGTTATTTATGTGATATTGTCGCGGCTCGTTGGTTATTGTTTAGGTTATTTTGGGTTTATGCAAATAATGACTATCACAACAGGATTTGTAAAAGTGAATTGTTGCATTGTTTAAATGTGAATTTGTGTTATTATTTAATTTTATTGTGTGACAGGATGAAGGTACCTATATCAATAATAAGTAGGTATGAAGTTTATAAGTCGCCAATAGTTTGAAACTGTAAAACTAAAACTGGCGAGTTATTTCTAAATCTCAAATTAAAAAAACAAACATTATATTTGGAATGAAACAACTGTTAACGGATTTAACTCGCGCATTTTTATTTTATTTTATTAGCTGACGTTTCGGATTCTTTACAGTTTCCATAATCGTAGCACGACTGAGCTGACAATAGTCTAACGCTAAAGTGATTTATACAGTTATGCAAACTACCTTATATTTAAATTACAAATTTTGAAAAACTACCCTATTCTGAATTATGAAATACTAATGTTACATTTTACGCAAAAAAATTTACTTTTATACATTACAATTAAAAACCTAATAGGGGGCGTTACTAGCGCTTCAGAAAGACCATCATTACTGAGAAGAAACGCCATTATAATATTAAAGATATTTATTGAAATTTTATCTTAGCACCTGGGTGAGTTAATTACTGTCAGAAATATAGGGGAGTCTAAAACGTGTGCAATTTCTTTGTTGCGTACCTTTACTTTGAAAACTTTGTCTGTTAACAATTTAAACATTTTTGCACATCATTGTTGAAATTGATTATTGTTTTGACTTGTTTAAAATGAGTCAAAATTATATTTGTATACTTAGTGATTACATAAAAAAAGAAGCGTCGTATTGCTGACAAAACTCTTTTAACAATTTTAATTAACTTCTGATGACTAGGTTTTAAGTAATTATAACGGATTTAATTAATTCCGCTATTTAATTGTATGTGCTGCCGTTTTAAAAACTTTATACATACTATTTTTAGCCGACAGAACTGACGATATACTATTATTACGGTCAGTCTAGTTGGCTTTCATTTCAAGTATAATTGTTATGAAAAAAAGTTTGCTCGTACATTTATTGAAAGTCATTATAATATATTATAATTGTTACCTACTTTTATTGACATGCTTGTCTAATACTTACGGTTTTTTTAAGAGGATTGTGAACCTGTTAATTTTCATACAAAAGGCGATAACGTTTTACACCCAATAAATATAGTTAGATTTTTATAATTTTTGGATATGTTGTAGATATAATGAGAAACTACGTCTGTACGTTTTGATTTTTAAGAAATATTGCTTACGCTAGATCTAAATATAGATTTTTAGATCTATATATAGATTTTTAGATGCTAATAAATTTTAGCGTAGGCAATATTTCTTAAAAATCAAAACGTACAGACGTAGTTTCTCATTATATCTACAACATATCCAAAAATTATAAAAATCTAACTATATTTACTGGGTGTAAAACGTTATCGCCTTTTGTATGAAAATTAACAGGTTCACAATCCTCTTAAGCGTACCTTAAACTTCTTCAGACCGTTTTTTGTTTTTTAAAAACATTTAAAAGTTAACAAAGTTCAGTATTACAAGGGAGCGAAACCATGAGGAACAAACTGCGTTTTAAAATATCACATCTAAACGAAAACAGCTGACTGTAGACGTAAAAATATCTCTTAAGCCGGTGCATCATAAAATAATTCCATTATAGCCAAGAAAACCCTCTATTATTAATTGTCCGAAAACCAGTTATTTATGGCAAGATGTTAGTTTTGTCTGCCATAGACGAAAATAGACCGGCGGCCCACCCAAAGAGACACATTGTCTCTGGTTATAAAATTAAATGTTTTTCTTTATATGCTATGTTATCGAATTAGGCTGTTAGCATCACTGATTGAGGTCATAAGTCGAAATAAATATACTATTCCTTTGATAATCGTTATCTAAATTATTAAATTACATATCTGACATAATGTAGCTACCGAATTAGGGTAAAATGACAAGACCATTTAGAATAATATTAGTGAAATAAAATTTGAATACTTAATGGACTTAGGTACTTAAATGTATGTAATTTGTAAGCGGTCTTTTTATCTTTCCAGAGTATCGTATTTTTACATTTAAAAAAGTCGTGTCAAATGTTACAAGGTTTCGTAATCTGAGTCATAATTTTGAACTTTATTAAAGTTGTTAAAAAGTAGTTAAAATCAACATAAATAAATCTATAATAACTCTTTCTTACTAATTTAGGAAACGATCGTAAATATCATTCAAGAGTAACTAATTATGAAATCCGATGTCACCAATTCATGAGAAACTGGTGCAAATTCTTATAGCCATATGGAATAAAGCTTAAATTCCGTATCTTCAGAGACGTTTTTATGTTGGTTATATATTTAGTAATTCAACACATCTCTTAATAGAACTAGGCAAATAATATTGATTTGTTTCCGGTTACAAAATGAATTCTTGTGTTTTCGATTATTTTCAGGAAGTGTCTTGTAAAGCAAGAATTGTGAATTATTATGACTATCATAGATTTTAATTTGGCATCTGTTATGGTCCCCTCTGCTTTGTACATTGTCATAATCATTTATATTTCTAGTGAAAGGTAATTTGTTAAACTTTTCTTATGATCAATATTTTTGATTCTGTGATTTCGGATTGTATTTTCATATAAAATTCGAATTAGCCTTCTGATGTTTGTTTTTAAATAAACGACGGCCAACATAAGTTATAGGTTATCTAATTTATTGAAAAGCTGTTACGCAATATCCAATTAAGCATCGAGTATTTATTTGGATTGTCATTTAATAGGTGACTTACCTATTTCAAGAAATAATATAAACAGATCCCTTTACAGTTATTATAAATACTAATTTTGAAATCAACACATTCAACATAGTTTTTGAATGCTGCAAATTACCGTGTTATTTCTACTCTAATTTACTTACAGGTGATTCAATACAAATGACGTCAAATTGAAATTGTTCTAAAATAACACCCAGCTACTAATTTCAGTAAGGAAACGTCAACAATAAAAACATCAAGCCGCCAACAAAACGCGATCTTTATGTACGGCACGTCAATTATTCCAAGAGTTTTTGTCATTTTGGAAACATTTTTTCCCAATTATGTTTTTTGAACGTCACTAATAGCGGGGCGCTTCCATCAATCACTGCGCGCGCGCAACAACCTTGTTTATAGGAATGTTAACCGTGTTTATTTCTACGCGCTGCGAGTCGCATAGGATGATTTTTTGACAGTGTGTTCTATCTCTGGAGAAGTGAAAGTCTTCGAAAATATTTTGTATGAAATATAAAACGTAATTGTAATAAGTTAAGCTCTAAAAAATAATGATATGTTGGACCGTAGAGAAGTAGTGAAATAATGAACTTGTATTAGCTTCTATCATTCAATGATGTAGTTATTTCTTATTATGTTCTAATTTAGCACTATTGAATTAATCCTGGGCCCTTATTCAGGACGAATGTTAATCCTCTTGATTCCCATTCTCTCTAAATTCAAAATGGCAACATTGACATTATGAGAGTATAGGATAAAATTATATTAGGTAATAATATGAATTTAACTCCACTTCAACTCCACTTTGAGAATCGGTATCATGATTGATTAAACAAAAAAAAACATACAGTACCTATACTATAATTAGTCACTATAGTATTAACATATTTATATGCTTAGGGACACCCTAGCCAAATAATACTAGGACATAGTATCAAAAATATTATTGTGTCTATCTGTAGCTACTATCAAACAGTCACAAAAATCAATAGTTCCCATTTTCCAATCACCCTGTATAGCAAAATGCGGAACGGTATCTTGATAAATACAGGGCGTGCCGTGACAAATGGTAACAGAGTGTTTTTAAGTATATTTAGACACTGCAGTGTGCGCCACTAATTGGACACACAATGTAGGATTGTAGTGTGATCAATTGTGTCGACGAATAAAGTTTATTATAAGATATTATCTTATTGTCTTCTTATAATGTTGATCTTATCTAACTTTGACTCTATTAGAACACTTACAGCTCAGTTCTTATTAGGGTAATTCTGTTAAGAACTATCTAAAAAAAAAATAGCTAAGAACGATAAAAATGTGATAGAAAATTTTACTACGTCAGACTCATAGGACTGGTGTACCTATACATACTGTCTAATTAATTTTAGCTGGTTCAAATTATTGTTATAATGTTTCAACAGGTAGAGTTTGTGATCCAGTAGTAAGAGATCCAGAGAAGAATAATAATAGGTATAAGAATAATAGGCGATGTCAGAAAAACAAGAGGATTGATCATTATACGGCGATCGATTAAAATTAATAATTTCTGATGCCTTCGCGGTTATTACACATTGGAATGAAACAACTATTAACGGAATTAACTCGTCTTTAGACTATTGTCAGCTCAGTCGTGCTGCGATTATGGAAACTGTAAGGAATCCGAAACATCAGCTAATAAAATAAAATAAAAAATACGCGAGTTAAATCCGTTAATAGTTGTTTCATTCCAATGATTAAAATTAATATACCTAGTATCAAAAGTATTTTTTATTGAAAGGCCTCCTTATAGTATAGTATACACGTTAGGTGTCTATGTTGCTTTATCATAAAATACTCCTCTTGCATTTCTATGTAAGTATGGGAAGAATTGGTAAGTGCCTACCTAAAACATTTTTTTATAAATCAGCCAAGTCAATTTTCAAGCAATGTGCTTAGGTATCTAAGTAAAATAATTAGCGTCTCATGTATTTTCTGTTATAACAATAATTCCAACCTACACTCGTACCAAACATTAATTGTCAAACACGCAAAGTCAAACAAAAAATTCACAACTGTCATTCCAATGTTAACGTTACTTTACATTATTTCTTACACTTTTCAAGTAGTAACAGTAAAAATTAAGCAACAAATTTCGAGTACCGCCCCAGATATCGAGTATGTCTTCAAAATTACTTTCATATTTGTTTGACGTCTATTTTTCAACGCGTTTCAATATTTTTGAACGGCTATTTTTGTGGCGAGGAACCGCGCTGTCGCTCTGCCAAAGAATATTTGTACAGACATCTTAAATGTTTCGTTTTATTTTGTACTGAATAATTTGTTAGTTTAAACCGACATGACATCCGAATCAATAGATCCTATATCGGATAAAATTTGCACGATTTTAACAATAATTTGTCAGTGGTCCATATGGTGTAATGGTTCAGCACGCTGCCGCTAGTAAAGGCATAGGCGTGGGTTCGAATCCCACTGGGGGTCTTTTCTACTCTTGTCTTAGTACAAAAATATCATTATAAAGATGATGAAATTATTATCTTTTTAGTTAAGATAGTGATAAAATCTACCAATCCATAAAAGGAAAATCCTAACCTTTAAAAATAACACACTTTTTTATAATCATAATACTTGTATTATGAACTGGGGACAATTTACACGAATTCATAAATCAAATGTTTAAAACTTAATCTAATAGAACTTATAGAAATTAAAAAAATATATCGGATTACCTACTTATAACGGTTTTGACTCGCGTATTTTATTTTACTTGCTGACATTCCGAAAACTACAGTAGTACCTACCTAGGTATATTCATTAGGTACATTCATGGCCGACTAAGCTGACGATAGTCTAACACTAAAAAGAACTAAGAAAAAAACACTTAACTTACACTTGTTGACATAGAATAAATAAAATAATGTAGGTAAGTATAGGTTTTGATTGTTTCTAGTTAATTTTCGTATCTGTCGAAAAAAGTTTATTCCTAATCTATGTTCTCACACGTCAGCCGCAGTCGTTTGTGGTCTATTCTACAGCTCTTTATCGCTCGCCATTGTTTATTTAAACAATAACCGGACTTTTTATTGCGGTGACATTTTAACGATTACAAACTACGCAGTGATGTAGTTCCAACTAATGACGTTTTTTTTGTTTCAAAGATATAATATTTCTTTGACGTTACGTTAAAAACGCGCAGTAAATTTTACTTTTATTATTAGATGCGCCCTAAATAATTATGAAATGACGTTTATGCATGTGTTGCGGTAAGTGGGCTATAATTTGATTAAAAATAACCATTTTAACGCGATTGCATAATTAAGTCAGATTAGACAGAGATAGCATAACTTTACTTTTTTTGGAATGAAACAACTATTAACGGATTTAACTCGCGTATCTATTTTTATTTTATTTTATTTGATGACGTCTCGGATTCTTTACAGTTTCCATAATCATAGCACGACTGCACGACGCTAAAGACGCGCGTTAGACTATTGTCAGCTCAGTCGTGCTACGATATAGGTACGAATCTGAAACGTCAGCAAATAAAATAAAATAAAAATACTCGAGTTAAATCCGTTAGAGTTGTTTCATTCCAATGTGTAATAACCGCAAAGGCATCAGAAATTATTTACCTACTTTTTTTATAATAATTTCTGATGCCTTCACAGTTATTACACATTGGAATGAAAAATTTACAGATGATTTAAAATTAGGTAAACTAGGTATCTTATCTTATTATGGGATAGGTAATGTAAAATCTCTTTAATAGTGTTAGGCTATCGTCAGCTCAGTCAGTTAGGTATGAATATCGGTACAGATAAGTTTTCGAAACATTAGCAAATAAAATAAAACACCCGAGTTAAATCCATTGTAATTGTTTCATTCCAATTTGATTTTATTGCAAAAATGCCCAGTTAATCCACACAATACATTAGTTACTCGTAATTTATTCAAAGAATTCGCTTTAAAGAAATTCGTAATGCAGAATAGTTCTTTATTATAACAAAAGCTATTTCTTACCGGCCGCTAGTTTGTTTTGACGTGTCGCTATTCTGGTATTCGGGGAATCACTAACAAATCAGCACCTGTCAGTTTAGTTAACGAACCCAGAAATATCTGCCCCATTGTTTTAAATCTAGGAGACAATTCTATCTTCACTTAAAAATTCTTGTGTTATTTCTGAACATCTTTTTAATAGCGCTGCGTATTTTTTTACAGAATAACTCACGCGCTTGAACGTCGGAGGAAAGACTCTGTCGCGGTAGTAATAAGATTCGAATTGGATTTTTTAGTGATGTGACATTTGCTGTTGTGTCAGATTTTGGTATAGGCTGCTATTGTTGTCACGATGACAATAGAGCTAGAAGCGTTGACAGTTGATTATCGCGGACGACAATTGGAATCTTCAACATCAGGAATGACTGACAAATTACCACAAAATGGCCTATTTCTTTGGTTTTTAAAGCATTGTTTGTCACATCCTTGTCCGATTTTCAAATATTTTTTCTTTTATTACAATTTACGAGTAGGACTACCAACTGTTAGTATGAAATATGGGATTATTAAATTTTTATAATGCAACGCGTTTCGGCCGAATAAAATGTAATTTTTAATTTTGACACTTTTATCGCTTTTGTTTTACGTTGAAAGTTTTATTGTTACTTTGTGTGCCGTTTTTAAATTTGGTCGCCCAACAAAAGATTTTTTTTATTTTCGTGCGAATAAATAATGATGTTCAAACGTTTTTTATGTTTTGTTGTTACTGGGGTTCGCTTTATCATTTCGCAAACAACGGATCGATGAGGGTAATGAAAAAAAAAATGATAAATCATAATTTTGTTATTTATCATAAATAAATAAAATGTATGTGATAAATTTTCGAATGTCTCCTATACTGTAAAGACAATGACTTATTGGTTCCCATAAAGAAATGTCAAGTCTATTTAGTGTATGTTAATCTGCAGATTATAATGTCGCGGCAGTTGTCAGTGAAGCGTACTTTGACATTTCTAAAACGTGCCTATTAGTATTTACGTTAGGACCTCACTATTTAGAAAATGATGAAAATAGCATGAATTATAAACTCTAACGTCTTCAGGATAAGACTCAATTTGAAAAACGAAATTATTTGAATTATTAGATTTCTGAATCAATTTGTCAAGTACCAACCTAATAAAATATTATAAGTTGGAATGTTTATTTCCATAATAATATTATTATTTATTACGATTATGTGTTTTGGAATTTTGGTCTCTGTTATAACCTAATTATATTATGTACATAATATAATTAGGTTATTACGCATTGGAATGGAGAATTAAGACGGAAAAATAAAATATTTAATTTACACAATTTTCCAGGACTTCTTAAAGTACCAACCTATACCTAATCTAGGACATCTTATAATGTGTTTTAAAAGTTCTAGGTGCCTACCGTAGGTAACAAGTACTTAATACAGTTAGGTAGGTACCTACCTACCTACATACTACGATAAGTTCTCGAAATTGTGGGTAGGTACAACTTTTTTATATGCCTACCTACCTTCTTACTTGCTCAGCACAAAGCCAGCAATCTATCTCATACTAAATACAAGGTTTTCTAAACAAGTGCCAATTGACCATAGCAACCAAACAAAACGAATTTTTACGCAAAATTGAACAGATATAAAATACATAGGTACTATATACTACTAACTATTTAAATAATCTTTATCTAAACATTTCTTTTCGATAGCGCCAGTAGGTACGTATTACTTAAATAGATAATGACCCATCTAATATCGTTGTAGTATAGATACGTTACAACAAATATTTAGGTGAATTCCAAACAATTTGAGATAAACGAGGGTAGAATGGAATGGACATAATTTTCTGCCTGAAAACTAAACATTTATAAATTCTAATAATGCATCTATTATCAAATGTGTTAAGGCCAAGTTGTCGTCTGATATTTAAGATTACGTACATATTAGTAGCGCTAATTTGTATATATTTTTTTTCTTTAAAAGTAGATACGATTAAAAAAACTTAGTCGTCATTTTATTTGAAAATTTTTAAGTGTTTTTGAAAAGATTTTCCCAATTACATTTTTAATTGCAAAATTTTAGGCAACAACATTACTTTAAGCCTTATGTGGAAGTGTTACAATATGGTCATTTAATCATTTCTGTTTTCTTTTTATAGTTTCTCTGTTCTACAATTACAGCATTAGTATTATGTTTTTATACCTACTCTACTGTCAGTTATATTTTTTTCACTGCGTAGTATCTTTGAAAGCTTATTATTTAGGGACTTATGTTGTATGCGTAATGCGAAAAAATCCTACAATATTTTTTTACAAAAATAATACAAATGAAAACAATTATTTCCATTCCCACTCATCTGCAGTCAAACACAATTAACATACCTAAGTAATTTTTTCGCATTTGTGAATATAAAGTATGAATTATTATGGGCATACATCTTGCCCTTAACACAAATCAGTATGTCACATTATAGAAGAGTTATAACATTTGGCCGTAAAAAAAGAGAAAAAAAAAAAACAAAAACATACGAACATTTGTCTGACGTCAACAGTGATTTTAATATATTGGGCCGCGGTTAATATTAATCGCTTTCTGAATACGATTGATTGTGTTTATGCTATTGTCTTATGTTTTTTTTATGACGTCATTGACATTTTGAACTAGATATAAAAAAGCGGGTTCCTAGTTATAAGTTACATTTGGGGTAGCGTTTGTTAGTGTAAAGTTAAATTTTAGGAAAATAGGCTCTAATGTTGGAATGAAACAACTGTTAACGAATTTAACTCGCGTTTTTCGCGATTTAACCGCGAAGGCATCAGAAATTATTAGGCCTAATGGTTTCTATGGTTTATTTGACAAATTAAGTGTAGGTACTAGGTAGGTTTACGAAATAAATGTTTACCATTTTTTGGTTGCAAATATAATAATAATTATCTACAACTTTTGATGCACGCTAAGCCCAATAAATGTAACATTCAAAGGAGTCGAGATTGTTCATTAACATTTATTAAAATGCCTGGAATTTTAGTTACGTAGGTACGTACTTATATAGAATATTATTTGTATGTGGGTATAGGTACCTGCATAATACATTTGAGTCACAATTTAGTGAATATAATTATAATATATACAAATGTATTGTGTATGTATAATATATAGGTTAACCAATTTGTGACCGATAACATCAATACTTCCAAGTGAAAATCCTTACTAATCAGAACCGCAATCAGTACAAAGTACACTCATCCCCATAAACTCCATTCAGATGAAAATAAAAATGGCGGATCATAACCATTACTCGGATATTCACTGCGAATATTGCTCGTATTTTGTAAAAAAATTACCAATTTAAACGTATAAAATTAGCACCCGGCCTTATAATGTGTCAAGAATATTCTCAGTTTGTTGGTATCACGTCAAAATAATAATGTGAAAATTTCTAAATTATGTGTTTAATATTGTGCACGGCTTATTTAAAATGGAAAGTGACCCTTAAATTGTATTTTATGTTATGGTAATGACGCAGGTTTTGTAATCGATTTTTTTAATTTTTCTATTTAAAACACAGATGGACTGCGGAGGCTTGCTTTTAAACAATTAATTAAATTGTTAAAAAAAGCTAAGGCAGAGTTGAAGTCTTTGACATCGAATAAGTCACTTATGCTCGGGCTACACGAGGCTAGTTTTTCGAGCTAGGATAGCAAGCTAGTGTTAGTAAGCTAGCAAGCTAGTGCTAGTAAGCTAGCAAGCTTAGTACCTCTAGCTTCGTGTAGACGGAACTATCTTCATTTGTAAGATAGCAAGCTAGTAAGCTAGTTTACAAGCCATGGCATATTTTAATAGGATGGTGGTCTATTTTCAGGCTAGTAGACTGATTTTACTATCCTGGCTTGTTTACTAGCTTCATGTGACCGGTGAATTTTGCAGTAGGCTAGTAAACACTCGCCTCGTGTAGCCCGGGCATTAGTGTTGCCAATAAACAAAATATTCTAAGTGCAAAATTCGATAAAAAAAAAACAATACAACCCATCAATAACCCTCTTGAACAAATTACGGTACTGCGTCAAATCGCGTCAAGTTGCCTTGAGTTGACGCAATTATTGCCTCGATCCATCATAGCTCTGACGGCGACACAACTAAATAATTTCGGGTTAAATATTTCATTTTGGGGCTATGCAATTCATTGGGATAATACGTCATTAGGGTTTGTTATTGATGGAGTCTGTTTTATCTATGTGCTTAGATGTAGGTAATTTTACCAATATCTTTATTGGAATATCTACGTCAATGTTCATCGAAGACTAGAAAGTGTGTCCCTTTGCCACTTCTATGAGAAAACAAGTGAAAGCTTGATAAAATTTGTAACATGAGTTTATAAAGTCCCCTCTTATAATTATTTCTGAAAGTAGCTTCACGTGATAGATACGTACCTAATAATAGGTAGAGTAGTTTTCATTAAACCAATTTTCAATACTTCTTTTGCCAATCTGTTAAATTTAAAGCAGCAACACAATTTTCAATTTTTTAATTATAACGCAAGTATCTATCTATACACAATATACGACGCACTTCCAACACGCTCCCATACGACCAAAAAAATAAACTACCGCTTTCCACCCAAGCTTAAGCATTTTCCAACACTTTAAACCTACCAATCCTAAGCCACAAAATTTCATCAGTCGTCACAAAACGAACAAAGCTCCCCTCCACAGAATGTCTCCAATCCGTCAATAGCTGATGTCGCCACAATGGGGGATTAGCGGTCGTTATTACGTCACCTTTGTAACTCCACCCGTGTTATGATCGAGAGCAGAATATTACGGATTATGACGGGTCCCCTTTTCTTCGGGGTGAAGTGGGGTAAAACTGGGTATATGATTTTTGCAGGGTTAAAATCAGTTTTAGTTTTGCAGGATATAAATAGACAATGTTATAGATGTTATTCGTTAAATTGGAAATGTCAATAATTAGATACAAACATTCTTTTTTCTAAGTAGGTAATCAAGTATGATGCTGCGTAACAGGACTAGTGTAGCTTAGACAAAACTTGTCATTCTTGCGCAGTGTACTACCCAGCAAACTCGTCTTTAAATGTTAAGTAGGTAGGTACCTATCTGTTGTATTATTACATGAGCTTAGCACTACGGTAAATACATAATCTGTATATAAATATTTTGGATGGAATTCCAGAGAAGATCTATTCGGAGATTTTAAAAAAAATATTCCCAATTACGCGGTACGAAGTTCGCTGGGTCAGCTTTATTTAGTTGTATTTTTATAAATATCTGTATAATTTTAATGCATTAGATTGCATATTGAAATAAAATAACTGTAACTGAGTCCTTGCAAAGTAAGTCCGATATTACGCAAGGCAATGCAATTAAAAAAATATCCACATTGTGTAATCTAGTTCTTCAATTAACGGTATCCTAAGCTTATGAATGCACAAAATAATAATTCCCTTGATTAGGTATTGTTTTGTTTTTTACTGTTATTTATTACAGTCCTGTGCCCGGTTTTAGATATAGTCAGTGCCCTTTGTAAACTTGTTGGTGCACCGCATTACCCTTATATTGGTCTTCACAGAGGGTTTGTTTTCAAAAGGGTTCCAAGGCCCGAGCTAACACAATATTCCTGTTCGAGACACTTGTAACTTCAAAGTAAATTACGTTTTGAACATTCATCTTTGCACAAAAAGATTTGGGACTGTTTGAGATTGATTATAATTAGCAAAGTGTTATAATATCTTTGGAATCAAACAAGTATTAACAGATTTAACTCGCGTATTTTTATTTTATTTTATTTGCAGACGTTTCGGATTCTTTACAGTTTCCATAATCGTAGCACGACTGAGCTGACTTTAGCGTTAGACTATTGTCAGCTCTGAGCTGAGCTGACAATAGTCTAACGCTACGCGTTAAATCCGTTAATAGTTGTTTCATTCCAATGTGTAATAACCGCGAAGGCATCAGAAATTATTATGTTATAACATCTATTTAGCATCGGGTGTTATAGAAGGATATGATTGACCATACGGTTTACTGATATGATTTGTGAAAAGTAAGATCATTATACAAAATCATTAACCTAATTATTACTTTTTAGCTAAACAAATAAAATAAGGCAAGTCACTAAAAAGTAATCAATAGGTATTATAGAACTTAAATAAGTATTATAGTTTACAATTATGCTAAAATATTTTTGTTACTTAGTAATGACGTTAAATATTAATGTTAAATGTCAATATCAAGAGTTAATAAATAGTCAGAGATATTAATATTATTTCTACTCATTTATCACCTTCAAGACCTTGTTAGGATATCTAATTTAATCTATACTAGCTCATAATCAGTTGGTATAATTTAAAGTGTTTGCTATTATTTAAGATATCTATATCTATATATATCTATATAAAATTGAAATTCTATCTATATAGTTTACAAGTACTTAAATAGAAAAAGTTGTCCTTGTTTCTATCTTGTTTGCTTGTATGAAGAATCTGTAAAGTTTTATCTGTTATAGCTTTATTTCAAAGTGTAATAACAGCGTAAGCATCAGATTTTTTTATTTAACGTTAGACTATTGTAGGTTCAACCGCGAAGGCATCAGAAATTATTAATTACTAGCTTCTGCCCGCAACTTCGTCCGCGTGGAACTTCTCCTTTTCTGCAGTCGGTTTAAAAGTGGCCTACGTCTCAGGCTCCAGAGTTTCTTTGTACCAAATTTCATTTAAATCGGTCCAGTAGTTTTAGCGTGAAAGCGTAATAGACAGAGTTACTTTCGCATTTATAATTATTAGTTAGGATTTTCTTTTTTTCTATAGTCACTGAATGAACCTTGATCTTACAAAATTAAGCAAGAGAGAACTTTAAGCGAATTGGTTAGCAAGATATCCGAGACGCAAGATATTCATAATGTTTGTATTGATAAATAACTCGCCTACTCCATATTAGGTTAGCTTACTTAATCGGCAGGTTGGTATAGTTCTAGATTAACAGCATTTTAGATTTATTGACAGTATAATGGCAGAAAACAAGTAGCTGTTGGCAATAAATAAGTGTTGGTTTACTCCTTGCTTTATTGTTTTAATAACAAGATGGTCTACTTCATTTATTGTTGGATTTGAATTAAATTTACGAAATGAAATTTTTAATGCCTTTTTGATATCAACATTGAGAATAAATAAGGAAGTTATGATGAGGAAAAGTGATAGGCAATAAACATCTTTAGATAGGTAATTCACATAAATTGATCTAGTCCCAAACTAAACAAAGCTTATAAATGTTACTAGGCAATGGGTACTACACAATAAATAATTATACATATAATATTATATAGACGATTAAGACTCATGTTCCAATACTTGCGTTCATCACACAGATATCTGCCTCTGGTAGGATTCGAACCCGCATTTCGGAAATTAGGAGCTCTTGCAACTAGAGAGTTGCAAGAGCCCCGGAATGTCGTCTCTACGATAAAAAAGTTTCAGATACAAATATTAAAGTTTACAAGATGAATTTTATAGTTAAAAGTAGGTGCATAATATTACACTTATTTCGTGAAAACCAGAAAAAATTGAGTACCTAAGTACCTATTTATTATAATTATATCAAAGTGAATTATCTGCGGTCAAGTTTCGCTACAAATATGCTGTGACAAGGAGTCGGCGCGATTAATCCCTGGCATTATGACACCCTATATTATACTCGTATTGAGAATGGAGATTATACAGTAGTATTAATACGTTTATTGAGAAGAAAACTAATATTGAACTTATAGTTGTAATCCTTAAAGTGGCGCCGCTTATTAAGAACTTTTTTATGAAAATACATACAATAATGTCTGATGCTTTTGCGGTTACTATAGTTCCTTTATTACGCATTTAACTCGTGTCTTTTATTTAATTTTCTGACCTTTAAATTTACATTATTCCGTATGTTGTACATACCTAATTCTCCACAAAAATACTTTCTACTGGGTTTCTTCTCAGTAATGAGTATTTCCGAAGTATCGCTCCCTATTTGTTTTATTTGTAATGTAAAAAAATATCAGTAGAATAAATATTTCATATTATTTTAAAAACGGGTGGTAGTTAACATTTTGTAACACCTATCTATATAAAATAAGGTACTTTGCATAATCTAAAAATCACTTTAACATTAGACTATCATCACAAAATAAATACTTACCTACACAGAGTTATTCTGTATAACAAACCATCTGTTTTTATATAATCTGCGAAGGCAATCAGTCTTTACGACAATAACTAAGCTGCGACCAAGTTTGATTAGCGGCTGAGTCTACGGCTTCTGTCATTATGTCGCGGTGACATTATCCCTCTTATGATGAGTTGTCATAAGGGGAATATTTGCTTTTACTTTTATTAGGGTCGTTTTAGGAATTATTTGGATCTGTATTGTAAGATAGCTGCTAGTTATAAAAGTGTATAGGTATATCCACTAGCGGCCCGACCAGGCGTCGCCCGGATCTCATTTTTATAGCCTATATTACTCGGGAACAGTGTAGCTTTCCAACAGTGATAGAATTTTTTTAATCGATCCAGTTGTTTTGGAGCCTATTCAATCCAACAAAACAAACAAACCTTTCCTCTTTATTATATTAGTATAGATATAGAAGACTGACTTTCAGTTCGTCCAACAAATTATATACCTACCAAGTAAAATAAAAGTAAAACCTACTTCCAGTGTTCTCAAGAATATTTATTTTCTATTCGTTTACAACAATATAACTGCCTAGAATTGCGCATTGCGTCATGTTATGTTATTAGAAATATTTTCATGAAAGTTAAGAATGTCCTCAAATATCGTATATTAAAAAAATAGATATAGTATGACGTAATTTCTCCACTTAACAACCGGGTAACATCAATAAAATAATTAAATAGCACTAAGATTAAATCAATTCCAGGGCAAATCCACTAAACATCACACTTATATAAACACCAGTGTTCCTGTCACCCACACGTGACAAAATGACATAATTTACGATGCATCATATATACAGAAAATTTTGTTTACATTATTGTCACGGAGTGAAAATTATAAATATTATTTATTTACGGGTTAAGCATAACAATCGTATTTTAACTAATAAAAAGTGTCAGCGGCGGAATAATTGGGACGTGGAATTATTAAATTATAAAAATTATTGTATTATAAATAGTGTTGCGCAGATGACGTTAAACGAAACGTCTAGTCGCGCGCAGAAAGTACATTCCTACTAGAACGGAGATCGACGAATCGCACACCGCTACTCTGAGGCTCTGGAACGTTCGCGGTGTTTAAAAGATGCCGCGTAACCAAGCGAGTGCGCCGCTCGGCGCTAGATGGCGTTAGGAGTCGCGAGTAGCGAAACATCGGGAATGGAAGGTACGAGAATATCGGCTCGGCGCGTGCGTGGGTATAAAAGACGACCGCTTGGCGGTCCACGGCAGTTCAATTGAGGAGCTCGGAAGAGGAGGATCCGGAAGAGAGAAATAGTGAAGTGAATAGTGAGTTGTACGGTATAGTGAGTCGTACGGTATAGTGAGTTGTACGGTATAGTGAGTTGTACGGTATAGTGAGTTGTACGGTATAGTGAGTTGTACGGTATAGTGAGTCGTACGGTATAGTGAGTTGTACGGTATAGTGAGTTGTACGGTATAGTGAGTTGAACGGTATAGTGCGTTGTACAGTGTAACATACGGTTGAGTATAGTGGACTGCGTTGGTGACTTACGTGAAATAGTGTTAGTGAGTAAGTGATTTAAAGACTGTGGTAAACCTGTACCCTTAATCGCGTATTAAAGTTAGTTAAGCTAACAAAGGTGTTTATTTTACCCAATCCGTTACCCTAGCGCGTAACATTTGGTGTCAGAAGTGGGATTGGGCTTTAAAAAAAATGCCGTTAATGGAACGCGAAAGCAAAACAGGGGCCAGGAGCCGTAGTCAGGCAGAGGCTGGTACTTCGGAGGAAGGGGACGGTACAGCGGTTACCGCCGAGTATAGAGGACCAGTGGAGGTAGAAGAAGGAGCGGACAAGGGCCGAGAGGAGTTGATTGAGATGATTTCTGCTTTGAAATTGTTAATAGAACAGCAGGCTCAAAGTCTACAGAAGCAATTGGCGTATGATCGGGAGCAGCAAATTCTACGTCAAGAGCAGCAGTTTAAAGTTATAATTAAAGAGGTAACGAGGGCCATAGATGAACAGTTGGAAAAGGTTCATGGTCGGTTTGAAGATCTCGAGAGACATGTTACCAGCTTGAATAGTGCTGTTGAAAGACATGACTTGGAGTTAGCAACTGTGAAGAAGGAGATAGCTAATATCAGGGTGAAGGGCGTCGCGTCAGGTACTGTGGTTCCGTCAGGGGAGAAATTTAAAGTACCAAGTTTCGACGGAAACTCGTCATGGCCGGCATATAGACTGCAGTTCGAGCAAGTGGTCAAGATGAACGGATGGAATGACGAGCAGGCAGCAACGGCGTTGACAGTTGGCCTCCGTGATCAAGCTTTGAGTATATTGGAAGCAATCGGACCAGAGGTTACTTATAAGCGATTGTTGGATGCACTGGAGACTAGATATGGGGATAAGCATCTGGAACATGCTTATCGAGCCCAGCTTAAGGACTGTAAACAACGCCTTAATGAAAGTCTTCAGCAATGGGCTATCGAAGTAGAGAAGCTGGTTCGAAAGGCTTATCAGGGACGTTCTGATATAGAGAACATACTGGTGGAGACGTTTGTTGACGGAATAAGGGACGGCGAGGTTAGAGCTGCGGTACGGCTGGGACATCATACGCTTCTGAAGAAGGCTCTTGCGCACGCGTTGGAATTGGAGGCTGTTCGTCGAGATCTTAGTAGCCATCGTGTAAGGGAAGTTGTGGCTACTGTGGAAGAACCGAGACGTTTGTTTGGTCCTAGATGTTATGGTTGTGGGGAACGTGGACATTTTCGGGTTAGATGTCCAAAGTTAAATGTAACGGAAGAGGTTAAACAAGAGGCCGTACGTCAAGATCTGGGTAGCCATCGTATAAGGAAGGTAGTGGCTACTGTGGAGGAACCGAGGCATTTCTTCGGTCCAAGGTGTTATAGCTGTGGAGAGCGTGGACATTTCCGGATCAGGTGTCCAAAGTTAATGGGGATTACTCAAAGGTTAGCAAGAAACGGTGATAGTCTTGTTGTGAAAGGGGCAGTTAATGGACAAATGTGTTCGTTGACAGTGGATACCGGGGCATCGCGAACAGTTGTACGTTCAGGACTGTTGCGCAGTGATAACAAGCATGGAGAGAATCGAACAAGTAACTTTCAGCTCTTGACTGCTACCGGGCAGCGTATACCTGTGAGAGGTGAGAAAGAAGTGGCAGTTAGGATCGGAGGAAGACTGTATATCCAGAAAGCGGTAATTGCTGACGTTTTGGATGATTGCGTCATCGGTTTGGATTTTCTGAAGAATCATCGGTGTAACATTGACATTGCGAATGGTGTTTTGAAATGTGGCAATAACGAAGTCGCTATTGAGGGTGGAAACGATACAGTACTACCTCCGAGGACACAAAGATTAATGGGCATCAAGTTACAGGGCAGGGATACAGAGGCAAAGGGTCTCAGAAGGAAAATGTTGGGGGACTACTCACAAGTTAGAGAAGTCGAGTTAAAAGCGAGTGAGCGCATGAAGACATGTAACGATCGTGAGGCCGACATAACTTACCGGATTCGCTGTTCTTCACGTAGTCTAGCAAAGGTTGTTCATGTCGACAGGCTGGCACGATATTACGGAAATAATGATGCTCGGGACGAGCATAACTTAGAGGGGGGTAGTGTTGCGCAGATGACGTTAAACGAAACGTCTAGTCGCGCGCAGAAAGTACATTCCTACTAGAACGGAGATCGACGAATCGCACACCGCTACTCTGAGGCTCTGGAACGTTCGCGGTGTTTAAAAGATGCCGCGTAACCAAGCGAGTGCGCCGCTCGGCGCTAGATGGCGTTAGGAGTCGCGAGTAGCGAAACATCGGGAATGGAAGGTACGAGAATATCGGCTCGGCGCGTGCGTGGGTATAAAAGACGACCGCTTGGCGGTCCACGGCAGTTCAATTGAGGAGCTCGGAAGAGGAGGATCCGGAAGAGAGAAATAGTGAAGTGAATAGTGAGTTGTACGGTATAGTGAGTCGTACGGTATAGTGAGTTGTACGGTATAGTGAGTTGTACGGTATAGTGAGTTGTACGGTATAGTGAGTTGTACGGTATAGTGAGTCGTACGGTATAGTGAGTTGTACGGTATAGTGAGTTGTACGGTATAGTGAGTTGAACGGTATAGTGCGTTGTACAGTGTAACATACGGTTGAGTATAGTGGACTGCGTTGGTGACTTACGTGAAATAGTGTTAGTGAGTAAGTGATTTAAAGACTGTGGTAAACCTGTACCCTTAATCGCGTATTAAAGTTAGTTAAGCTAACAAAGGTGTTTATTTTACCCAATCCGTTACCCTAGCGCGTAACAATAGTTTACAGTCGAAATAATTTTATACGTGCCGTATGGGCGCGGGCTTGCCGCATAATTCATAATTATAAAAAGGCGAACCAAATGATCTTGATATTTGGTCGAGTTGTATTTCATTAACTTCATTTTTCTGCCTAGCTGTTTGAATCATACAGTTTTTATGGAAAGCTTAAACATAAGTAACCTAACGTAGGTTATAATCAAATTTAGTCCATTTTCATTCCAGATATTAATGAATATAACTACAGAAAACCTTTCTTGTTTGTCATTGTCAACTTCTCTTTTAACAGTTGCACTTCCTAAATCACCGTTTTATCATCACAACAATTAATTAAATCAAGACCACATCATCCATCTACAAACTAGAATATTTTATTGTATAAAAATTATAATAATAAAATTGTTCATATAAATAAAATCTAGTTATTTATGACGCAACGTCAGAAACTACATGACACTAATACGCGCTTTAATATTATTGTTTTATTGGATTTTCGGGCGAAAATATCAAGAAGAGGCGGGTTCGTAGGATTTATTGTACATTTTTATATTCGCTTCCTTGGAAAATATGTGACCGTCAATTTTGTGTCGTCACAATTTTTTTAAACTCTTTGATCTTGTTCGATTAGTGTGAAATATTATCTTCTGTTATGTTTTAATAACGGCGGATGTGTTTGGGCCGATCGTTGTTTCAAACGGAAGTCAATTAGGAGTGTTTTGTCTTTCTGTTGAACATTGAAATGAAAGTGTCTCTAATTATTGACGACAGATTATTCTAGAATGGTTTTAGACATAGTAGGCTATCAATGTTTTAAATTTACTGTTGAAATTCAGACGTGAATTTTGTGTCTAATTTTTTTTTCATTGTTTACACTAATTAATTTCGATTGTTTTATAATTTCGCGGTTGTTTTATTGGAATGAAACAATTATAACCGATTAAGCTTGCGCACTTTATTCTCTTTCCTAAAGTTTCGAATACTTCACAATTCCCATATTCGTAGCCCACCAATAAAACTAAAAAGCTGCATTAGAAACCTCTTTGGTAAACAAAATTATAAACTAAAATGAGCAAAAGGCAGATTAAAATTAGCAAAACAAAGCTTTACTAAAATTACTATCCAGGATTCTACTTCTATATATGATGAAAGCTCCTCTAAGACAAATCCCATTCAAGTTAACAACTTTTGTCCGCATTTCTGCTATCTAATCAAACTTGGACACTTCAGAAGTTTTACGTCTGGATTAGTTGCGATGATTGTCCATTTATATAATAAGTTTGCGACGAAGAAACTCTGTAAGCTACTTATAACAAACTAATAATAGATAGTGAGAAAGAAATAATAATAGGTATAGGTAATATAAAAAATAATAAATATCTTCGAACAATTCATTTCAATTGATCTATTCCTAAATTAAGTATTTTTTGAGTTAGAGAGATTTAATTATGAACCTACACTCTACCTCACTGTAGCATAAGACTATTGTCAGCTTAGTCGTGCTACGGTTATGGAATCTGAAAGGCTCCGAAACGTCAACCAATAAAAATAAAATACGCGAGTTAAATCCGTTTTGCTTAGTTGGCGGTTTGTAATTATTATTACAAACCGCCAAGGAAGTTGTAAGTAAGTAATTATTTTTATTAATAAAGCACCTACCTACCTACACAAAGTACAAAAAATAAAGATAAAGTTGTAGAAAGCTAAAAAGTTCATAATAAAAAAACATATTTAAAAACAAGTAATTGAAAGACACCTACAGACCGTCCCGCGAGACGTTTCCCCTTTGAATCAAAAATAAAGTTCATAAAATTCAAATTAGCGTCAGCCCCCGGTCTTCAGAGGCCATTTAAATTCATAAATAAACCCTTCAAAGTAAAAAGTGTGTACAAAAACACCCCAACAATTAACAAATCGCTGGCAGTTTAGGGTTAATTTTAAATTTCTTAGAAGCTTTTTTTGTTTTTTTAAATTATTGCAGTAACCTGAAACGTTTTCCGAAACAATAAATAGCGAGTGACAAATAAAAGAAAGGGTGCGCATACGTCACTGTGTCTTTACAGACGAACAGTCGCGGCGGGAACGCTGCGTTTCGCTGGCGACTTTTGAGGAAACAATTGAGTGTATACCTGCAACAAATAAATCATAAATGTTTATGTGTAAGTAAATAAAACTACTATGTTTAAAATACAGATGACTCTACCTATTATTAATTTTAGAATATTTTTGCATTGTAAAAAATTTAACCGCCGAAAAAAAACTAAAACGCAACAAAAAACAATAGCGCACTGAAAAGTAAAAAATAATAATTCTGTCTTTTATAACGACTATTACTTTTGTTGTAACGTCTGTTATTTTTGGAGTCGGTGCCAGCTGGTGCAGCAACTCTTCACTCTCAACTCACTAAGGTGCTCAAGTTTGTTTGAGGCTGGCACCGACTCCAAAAATATCAGACGTTACAACAAAAGTAATAGTCGTTATAAAAGACAGAATTATTATTTTTTACTTTTCAGTGCGCTATTGTTTTTTGTTGCGTTTTAGTTTTTTTTCGGCGGTTAAATTTTTTTATTAAAAAGTTATTATTTCATAATTTTTTGTGACCATAATTTATACAAATTATTACATGCTTAATTTTTAATTACTTTTGAAATAGTTACCTACCTTGTTTTTGCTATTAACTTTCAGTAAACAATAAATTACCCCTATTATACCACCCTTAGGGTAGGATTTTTTTTCCAAAATTATATGGGATCAAATTTGAGGTATGCTCTATCCAATAAAAAAAGAATTATCAAAATCGGACTACTCTGTAAAAAGTTACGCGTGGTCATACGATACAATCGGTGCGTGAAAAATTAATCATCCCTTATTTTCCTACCCTCAAGGTTGGAATTTTTTTCCAAATTATAATGGGAGCCAACATTGAAGTATACTCTTTCCAATAAAAAAAGAATTATCAAAATCGAACCACTCTGTAAAAAGTTATGCGTGGTCATACATTAAAAAAAAAAAAAAAAAAAAAAAAAAATATACGCGTCGAATTGAGAACCTCCTCCGTTTTTTTCGTCGGTTGAAAAATAATAAAAAAAGATGGGTAAATTTAACTAAAATAAAATAATTTCATTAGGCAACTACCGCAGAAATGTCTGTTGGAAGAAGTGACGTCTATCAATAAAGGAAAGTGTATTAGATCAGTTGTAAGTACAATCGATGATACTACCACACGTAGCAATATAGAATAATATACCGTAAGAATTCGATGTCAGTCTGTTTATTTCTATACGGGAATAAGCGCGTCTGTTTTATTGAACGCGCGGGCCGTGTGTCGCGCCCTTTACCCCGTTATACAACACTCACTTTTTACAATCTCCCATATGTTTGTTATTCCATCTATTTCGGTACATCCGTACGTTTTTACACCGCTGTCATTGTAGCTCAATTAAGAACTCACATTTCGTTTTAATGGTCCAAGATATATATCAATCGTACAAAGGTGAAATTACATTTTTATGCGCGCTTTTTCGTGTAATTAATACTTTAATTGACTAATTTATTGATGCGAAAAGAGTTTTATTGTTTACCTTTTTTATGGCCGCCGTTTCTGTTTGCGGCGTTTTGATTGATGTTTTATGGTCGCTCCGTTTTGTGTTTTAATTGTATTAAATTAAATTGTTCGATCATTGGGATGAGCTTTTAAATCTGTGTAGCTAATACTTGCTTTGATCCGTCATCGGGTTTGACTTTAGATGTTTTTTCAATATTATATAGGTTCCAACACAATACACTTTTTCAAGAATTTAGTAGTGCCTGGTGAGTCCGGTAAGATTTTTGTATTAGGTGTGCTTTTAACTAAAGAGTGAATGTGATATAATATATAAACACTTATTTTTAAGCAGGTCCGTCTAGTCAATGATAATGTTTTTTGTGACCTGTATCTAACTAAGTATTGGCTATAGCAATAAGGTTACCGCGCAAGTATTTAATAGGTACTACCATCTGACATCCTCTGCTCAATATTAGTTCAAAATATCTTTATAAATTAAGTACAGTATTTTTATTATTATATATTACTGTACAATTTCATTAAAATCCATTAAATAGTTTCTGTGTGAAAGTGTACGAAACATTGATGTAAGTTTTCGCATTAATAAGTAAGATTGCTACCTTTTTATATTTCTTAGCTTTCCTTGGTCACTTCTTATAGACAGATTATTGCAATCTTTACCAATACGGTATTCCAATAGAACTGCATACTTAATACCCGGCGCGACCTACTTCTTTACCTCTTAGTTTCGGATCCCGTCGTTTGCTTTTCGACCTAAAGACTTGGTTTTGAGATATGAACGGTTCATGTTTAAATGGAGTGAGATTTCATTCAAACTTTCTTAAAGTATACCTAGATTTAGCTTTTGTGTATCAGTCTTTTTATGTCTTATTCTACTTAATCTAGAAATATTTGTACGTTACTTATGATTACCTACATATTATTTTTATTATGTTGTCAATAAGACATGCATTTTTTTTTGAAATGTAAAAGTACCTATAAAATACTTTTAAAACACTGTAATTTAAATAGAACATTTATTATGGCGTTTTATAAAATTTACAATAGGTAGGTACAGTTCATAGCCGACTGAGCTGGCGATAATCTGATACTAAACAATATTATGATTTTAGACAAAAGAAGCGAAATGAATTGTAATTGAATTTAATTGTAAATAATTTGATAAGAGTTCTTGTAAGTATTAAAATTGTAAAAAATATCAAGTTTAACTTGAATAAAATATTGTGTCGATTTTAAAAAAACTTATCATCATACACGCGCTGTGTCCATTACCGAAATAAGTTTGTCACTCAAAGATGACATGAAAAGTAACAATAATATGAGGAAATATGGTTATTGTCATATTTTGGACGTGACAGTCGACGCAAGAGTCGTTTTAGTGTCTTTAAATAGAAATCTGAGTGAGTTTGTGCTTTGGCATGCTTTTTAAGTATAAAAATAGTCGTCCATTATCGACAAAACGTTGCCATTATCGGTAGGTGGTTCAATTGTACCGTACCTTATTTTTAACTAAATGAACGAGTGTGTACCACTAAAGAGGTTAAGAAATGTTTATAAAAGTAGAAACTGACCTAATGACTGATATATCAACTGCCATACTCTATAAGGGTTAGAAACTTGAAATCTTGCGCAGACGTTTCATTATCTATGTGAACTAAGAAAGAATTTTTAAAAATTCACTCCCAAAAGAGGTAAAATCGGTACTTATCTTGCGCAGACAAGGTCACGTGCAGAAGCTAGTTTTATTTCTAAAACACTAGCAAATGAAGTTTCTGTGACTTTATCCTTAGAAAACATTAATTATGTAAGTATCTACATTTTTCAAATTTTATATTAAATCAATAATTACGAATTATTACGAATGCTTTTGATGACATTTAGCTATTAATAATCATAGTTACAGCGACAATTGTACCCAGTTATGTAAACGTTTGTAATAAGTAAATTTACTTGCAAATTAAATTCAATACTTCATGTCAGCACTATAATAAAATTCCCATTCCAAATGCCTGAATACAATTTTTAATTAAATTTCTTTGATAAGAAATTTCTTTACATCGCCGTCTTTTGAAAATTCATTAGGAACATTTACAGCTGTTTTACATACATACGACATACAGTACACAGTATAATAAAATAGTTAGCTAAGAGCAGATCACGCCGGGTAGATGCGCGGGCGCATGCACAGTATAACATGAATAACAGTATGCACTTGGCTAAATAATTTTACATGTTATGTTAAGAGTTACCTGTAACCGCAATTATATGCTTACATATTATTATAATATATTATAACAGAGCCATCATTCATACAAAAGTAAACTTTGATTCACAAAATATAACGCTGTTTATTTTTATTCTGGTTTACGGAAATCACGTAGGTATTATTATTTTTCTTTTGTTTAAAAAAAAATATAGGTAGAGTATAAAACGTCGCTGTCGCTATCTGTCTGTCCCTACAAGTCTTTTAAACTACACAATAATCGAAGAGGAAGGTTTATGGCACCCGTGTGAAGCCAGGGCGGGTAGCTAATGTATATATACATATCTATACTAATATAATAAAGAGGAAATTTGTTTGTTCGGATTTAATAGGCTCCTAAACGATTGGACAGATTTGAAAAATTCTTTTCGGCCGCTTGTACCTATATCTATACTAATATTATAAAGCTGAAGAGTTTGTTTGTTTGTTTGTTTGTTTGAACGCGCTAATCTCAGGAACTACTGGTTCGAATTATTTTTTTGTTGGATAGACCATTTATCGAGGAAGGCTTTAGGCTATATAACATCACGCTGCGACCTATAGGAGCGAAGAAACAGTGGAAAATGTGTAAAAAACGGGGAAAATATGAAACCTTATGAAGAAGTGACAGAAGACTTTGACAGATCTTTGACGAAACAATCGGACGGGCAGGACGACGTCTGCCGGAGCCGCTAGTATTATATAAGTTTAGATGTTTGTTAGTTGCATTCTGTGTGGTGTGCACAGGTAAACTAGACCCCCGCGGCGCAGCGCATCTTGATGCAGTTAACGAGGGAACGAACAATGTCTCTATTAGCTTATTCTGGACTTTTTGATTAGGACACAGAAACAAGTGGAGCGGTTGTGTGACTTGAGTTACAGTGCAGATTATAGGTACTCTAATGATGATTTATATCGATGATATTATTATAATAGTTGATGACATCTTGCAGAATAAACCTCTAAAGTTTAGGCAGGTGCATTAAGATTGTCGGAAACTAATTAACGTATTACATAATAATATAGTCAAATGTGAATATTAAGAAGTTAAAAATATGTCGAGGGAGAAATAATAAAAGCATAACTGTACAACACCCTACAGTTAAAATCTAATAAAAAAATACCAAAACCAAAATAGTACATTACGCACCGAGGCCAGTAAAATAAAAAATGTCTCAGATCACATGTAATTGTCGTCCGAGGCGAAGCCGAGGTTGACAAAAATGTGATCTGAGGCTTTTTTATTTTACTGGCCGAGGTCAGTATACTATTTTTCTGTTCGACGAAGCCAGAAAGCGGAAATTTCATTTAGCGAAGCGGCCACAAAGTTAGCGCTTTCTGGCCGGAGGACGGAAAAAGTACTTTCTATTTTAAGTTTTTGCTCTTATGTACTTTTGGTACCTACTCTGAAGTCATAAAACGTCAATCGAAATTCGATCAATATCTATGGTTCAATACCATTATTTTTAATGATAACGATATTTGTACCAAAACAAAACTAGAAATAAGTTGGGGCTTATTTAGAAGAAATCGAGACCTCTAGTGGGCTAGAGGTCTCGATTTCTTCTACTATTGTCTTGGTGCTTCATGGTCGCTGGTATTTTAAATGAAAGGCCTACATTAAATTTGTGGACTGTTTGTATTTAAATTATTTACAATTTACTATTAATGTTAATGGCTTATCGCATATTGGTCATTATAAAAGTCAACTCAACATCTCCATTCCCTTCTGTATTCCGGCCGAAACATTCCTCTTACTCCACTATGCAAATAAAGTTAGTAGCAAAAACAAAGCGAAACAGGGTAATTACACTCGGTGGAAAATTAACCGACATCGATACGGCACGGTGCATGCGCGCCCGTAATGAGAACAGATATCGTTTTAGTGCACGTAAGTGTATTTTAGTGGCTTGTTTATTGGGTTTGATCGGTTCTCTTTGTCTATCATCATCATCATCATCAGCCCGTCGCAGTCCACTGCTGGACATAGGCCTCTCCAATTGCACGCCACTTTGCTCTATCTTCGGCTGCTCGCATCCAGCTCCTGCCAGCCATCCTACGCAAATCGTCACTCCACCTTGCCTGAGGACGTCCTACACTACGCTTGCCGAGACGCGGTCTCCACTCTAGAACACGTTTACTCCAACGGTTATCGGTTCTTCGGCTAATATGGCCAGCCCACTGCCACTTTAGCTTGCTAATCCGGTGGGCTATGTCGATGACTCTGGTTCTCTGCCGAATCACCTCATTTTTGATTCGATCCCGCAGAGAAACGCCGAGCATAGCCCTTTCCATAGCCCGCTGAGCGACTTTAAATTTGTGAACCAGCCGTACCGTCAGTGTCCACGTTTCGGCTCCGTATGTCATGACGGGTAGGACGCACTGATTGTAGACTTTCGTCTTCAGGCACTGTGGGAGTGACGATATGAAGACTTGACGTAGCTTCCCAAACGCTGCCCAACCTAACTGAATTCTTCTATCCACCTCATCCTCGAAGTTGTTTCTACCTAACTGTAATGTCTGTCCAAGGTAGACATATTTTTGAACAACTTCGAGAACGGCGCCGTGTACCGCAATTGGTTCCGGTAGTACATGTTCATTGAACATGACCTTGGTTTTGTCCAAGTTCATCCGTAGGCCAATGCGTACAGAAGAGTCAGCCAGATCATTCAGCATCTGTTGTAGGTCCTGCAGCGTTTCTGCCACGATGACGATATCATCAGCAAATCGCAAGTGAGAGATGTACTCGCCATTTACTTTGATGCCACGTCCTTGCCAGTTCAGCGTTTTGAACATATCCTCCATTGCATTTGTGAACAATTTCGGGGAGATAACGTCCCCTTGTCTCACACCGCGATGCAATGGTATAGGCATTGTTTGCTGATTCTGGACTTGGACGGACATGGTAGCGGCTTCGTATAAACATCTCATCACTTGGATGTATCGCCAATCGACTTGGCATCGTTGCAGGGACTCCAGAACAGACCAGATCTCGATCGAGTCAAAGGCCTTCTCATAGTCCACAAATGCTAAACACAGGGGCTGATTATACTCTTCGGTCTTCTGTATAATCTGCCGCACTGTGTGGATGTGGTCTATGGTGCCGTATCCGCTCCGAAACCCAGCCTGCTCCGGTGGTTGGAATTCGTCAAATCTTCGCGCAAGACGGTTCGTGATTACTCTTGAGAACAGCTTATAGACGTGGCTTAGAAGGGAAAAACTTCTCAAAAAACTCTTTGTCTATATTCTACTAAAAAAAACTTTGCCTATTTTTTTTTAATAAAGCATAGCCTGACGTTAGAAGCTTATCACAATCTACTTATCTGTAGGTATATAAAAATAATTTGCTGTTTATTTCTCTTTGTAAAACTCGAAAACTGTTGGATCGATTCCGGTAAGGAAATTTGGAAAAATACTTACCTATTAGAAAAAAAAGTGCGCTGGGTCAGCTAGTAGGTAAAATAATAATTGACCCTAGCGATATTAGGTTACCAAGTTTATAAAAATACATACTAAACACTGGTAAACTTTACAAAGCTATAAAAAAGCATCATTTTTTTAAGCAACTTGAAACTCAAAACCTCACTGGGTCTATTCCGGTAGCCCATTTATAAAATAACGAAACGAGATCTTTTCTGCATGTGCGGGTTAAGTTAACCCTATGAACGCCACATAAATCTGCAGGCAAAGGGTTGTAAATCCACCAACCCCTACCAAACTGTGATGTAGCACCGACCATTGAAATTAGATCTATGCACTTTTGACGTTTCTTTACAAATTGGAGTTCTTGCTTAAATGGTGGATAATACTAAATAGGAATGAAATTTTTAAGATCATTTGAAGATGTAGCGGGTTTACCCTTTTCTAGTGTGTTCTGTAAATTGATATTGGTATTTGGACGCCGTTTTTCTTGTGCCTGTTAATTTTTGATGATGAAAGATTAATGTTTATTGAGTTTTTCTGTAATGCTTCATAGTAATCGATGGTATTGTTGATTGAATAGCTTGAACGTCGAATGGCAGCTTTTCGTTTTGTTTATATTTGTTATATTTTTCATTTAAAGGCATTTGATCGTGCTTCAAATTTATACCATAGCTAATGATGACTTAAAATAATAGGACCTAGTACAAAAAAAAATAGGTAGTAAAGTTAATTATTTTTAAGAGTTTGAAGTTTGTGAATATTATAAACCTTTTTGAAAATTGTTAAAACGTAAATTAAAAATTCATGCTTCTTTGCAAAATCGGTTGAAAAATACAGTCGAAATCATTACCCAGCCTCCACTTTCAAAGATTAATCCTGGACCAAGACAGTCGGCCACAAAAAGCCGATTCCTATTTCCCGAATCGAAACCTTATTTTTCACTTTTTACAGGTACAGTCGGATACATGGGCGCCATTAGGGTATTGACACGGCTGGGGCTGAACCCGCAATAATTCACAAAGAAAACCACCAAAATAAAACTAGTTTTAGAGATAGAGTTTGCAAATATAGAAGCTCATGTATTTTTAATATATTTAATAAACTGTGGCGTTAAAATTCGATGATTGGATAATTGAGTTAAAAGCTTCCAATCATAAATTCGCAAAAACTAAAATTAGTATTTGAATCCTACCTATAAGTTTTATGCAAAAAATATTTGACATTTACGTGCGATGTTTTTAATATTTAAATAGACCGACGATTCAGTGTTGATAATTTGGTGACATTATAATGTTAGTTTTTTTGTCTGTGTGTCTGAAGAACTATTTAATTTTTAGGTAATTAATATAGGGAAAAACTACTGGATTTTAATGAACATTTTTTGAAAACTATTAAAGAATCGTATAAAATTACCAAAAGAAAATTTTTAATATAATTACTTATTCATACATTTTGTATGGAAAGTTTATATTTAGATGTAAAATAATGTTAAATGTTAAACAAATTCGATTGAAACCTATTACCGTTACTTTAGTCCTGTGTAAATAATAATCTATGAAATTGTACGTTCTTTCTGTGTTTCGCTGCTCTGTATGTGTGAAAGATGTATGTAGTATGTTATGCCTCACAATATACTGATCGCAGTTTTATTGACGGCCGGGGACCGGCGGGTTGGGATACAAAAAATATTGTGAATTTTATATCAACGATAGAACAAAAATAAGTACCTAAGTAGGTATAGATTTTTTTATAAAAAAATATTTGTAACTTGCTTCTGCCCGCGACTTCGTCCGCGTGGAACTCTTCCTTTTTTGCAGTCGGTTAAAAAGTAGCCTATGTCCTTTCTCAGGCTTTAGACTTTCTTTGTACCAAATTTCATTTAAATCGGTCCAGTAGTTTTAGCGTGAAAGCGTAACAGACAAACAGACAGACAGAGTTACTTTCGCATTTATAATATTAGTAGGGATAATTTCTGATGTTTTCGCGGTTGTAGAGTATGACTATCGTCGTGTCATTGTTACACTATATTTTATTTTAATTGCAGACGTTTTGAAAACTTTACAATTTACATATTCGTAGCCGACTGAACTGACGATAATGACGGCGATGAGATTTGAGATGAGTACCTAGGTATAGTTAGCTAAAATTCGTATTTTCTAAAACAAGGTACTTAGTTTGCATAATGCAAAAACACTTTAGTGTTAGACTTGTTGCATACTCCTTGCTGGGTGTATATAGTTTTACAGTTTTGCTGTTATTGGCTATTGCCCTTTTATATTATATCGATTGTTTTTGGAATTGTCAGTCTGTTAGTTGATTTGGTTGAGTTGTGTTGTGATATTGTGTTCGTTTGTAAGGTTACCTTATTAAATTCCTATATTCTTCATAAACCTATTTATTTACAGTCCACCCTCCACAACAAGACTATTGTCAGCTCTGTCGTCTACGAATAATGGAAATTGATAAAACACCTCTTGTCTTTACATTTCCCACTGAAAGTATTAGCAAGTGGATAGGTATGGTTGGTACAAGATGCCCAAACGTGTACCACCAAATGATAATTAATAAACATTCATAACACAAAGTAGGTATTATAACTGATCTTTCTAAATAATACCTACTGACTATTTCCAATCAAAAGGTTAATCTTTGTAAAAAATGTTAAAATATACAGTAGGTATTTGACACATAGGTTAATATGTCATTAATCTTACAATGTTATCCGAAATCGTGAATTTATGTTATTATTATTTTACCTAATAATATATGGAAGAGTCATTATTAATCGATAAAAAAATGCCGTAAATAACGAATACGAGGTGACGATGTCTAACAAGATCAATTGATATTTTTCATGAAAGTATCTGTTTATATACAACTAGCTGTCCGCCCCGACTTCGCACGGATCATCTTTTTTTTTATAACCTATGTCAGTCGGGAATAGTGTAGCTTCCCAACAGTGAAAGAATTTTTGAAATCGGTCCAGCCTTTCTGGAGCCTATTCAATCCAAACAAACAAACAAACCTTTCCTCTTTATAATATTAGTATAGATGACATAATTAATAATTATGCTTTTTCACGCGACAAAAATGACCTCACGTGCTTTATGCAAGAAAACTAGCTGTCACTGTCTGTCATATTATGTCCGCGACTTATGTCCTGTGACCAATGGTCATCTCGCGGTTGATATGATGATGATTAAAGTGACAATGACAGATGCTCTGTAATAAACAAATACCTTACGTGTTTGCATACATGAATAAACAAAAAAAAAACATCAAGTGCGATTGCAATTGTCTATTAACAAGGTAAAAAAAAATCACGTCTGTTGTATGGGAGCCCCCCTAAATATTCACTTTATTCTGATTCTTAGTATATGTTTATGTTCGTACCTATATATATATACGTATATGTTAGTATATCGTTCAGAAATATAAATAAATTATTGATTTGTCTATTTAAAAGTATTAAATTGTAAGTATTAAATATAAATTATTCCGTATGACAAATTGTATTGACGAAGAATGAGAAAAATCTAAGATAGTTAATATACCTTATTGACATTATATGTATGACAAAATCTTATTGTAATTTTGATGTTAATTATTATTTAATCTTATTGCTCTTTGTTTTTGTTTTTGACGATCTCAATATGAGTACATGTAATTTGACATAAGTAATAATAAATGTAATTATATTGTATGAATTTTGGGAAATAAGTAAATCTAATCTAATCTAATCTATGTTTTAGCGGCAACAGAAAATTTCAACTGGTAACATCACGGCTTATGAGATACCTAGGTACAGCTTGGTCACAAACGGACGGACAGCGGAGTCTCGGTCATAAGGTCCCGTTTTATCCTTCGGGTACGTAGGTAACCCTAAAAAAGTAGTTTTTTTTTAAATTAGTTAAGTCGTTTTATATATCAAAATGATCTCACCACAATAAAAAGAAATATAGATAGCATCTTAATTCTAGGTCGAAAGAGACAGTTTGGTGACCTTGCGTATTTAAATTTGAAGGCTGCGACTTATTTACATATTTGTATATTTATCATACATACAGTTAGACACCATGACACATGGTATTAAATATAGGATTCATCGCTCAACACTGTATTAAGTTACATACAGCATTTATATACATAGTTATGTAAAATTTTTCGAGTTTCAAATATTGTGACAAATTTGGCCAACATGCAACAGGTCAATACCACAGGCATAATAATTATGAAAAAAGTTAAACAGGTATATGGGTGCATTGACACAATTATCTTTAGGATTTTTTTAAATAATGCGCTAATTAGACTGTTCTAGACTAGAATATACCATACATACCCTAGATAGGTAGGTACCTACCTATATTAATTGAAAATATACATTTTTAATTATTTAATGATAAACAATATTGAACATAGGTACCTAATAAAAAAACAATCGCCCGGTGGAATACGGGTTAACATGCTACGTTCCGTAAAGTAGTAACCCCAAAAAGAAACATTTTTAATATTCAATCCATGAGTATAAAAATACATACCTACTTTATACGAGCTAGCTATTTAGAAAGAAGAAACAGTAGGATTCCAAGTAATTTAAGAATCATTAAAATTTATGCTATTCTCATTTCTTCAAGTCCGGTTCGCCGAAATATTTATTGAGAATAAACACGAATATGGTAATGTCTGTCTTATAACGACACATTCGCATATCGGCGACGCGAGGTCTGGGGGCTTGAAACATTCATAATTATTAGAGAAATTGATTCAAATGTATCTTACTAACTTCTGCTCGCGACTTCGTCTGCACACGATAAACACCCCCGTTGTACCCCCTTAGAAGGTGATTTTTCAAAAATCCTTTCTTAGTGCTCAATATAAAAAAACCTTTGTGCAAAATTTCTACCCTTAGTGCTCCCCTACGTTATAAAAAGAACCTTTGTGCAAAATTTCAAGTTTCTACTCTTATAGTTTAGGCCCTGCGTTGATATATCAGACATTAAGTCAGCTTCTCCTTTTATATATTACTAGCGGCCCCGGCAGACGTCGTCCTGCCCGTCCGATTGTTTTGTTAAAGATCTGACAAAGTCTTCTAACTGTCACTTCTTCATAAGGCTTCATATTTTCCCCGTTTTTTACACATTTTCCACTGTTTCTTCGCTCCTATTGGTCGCAGCGTGATGTTATATAGCCTAAAACCTTCCTCGATAAATGGTCTATCCAACAGAAAAATAATTTTTGAATTCGAACCAGTAGTTCCTGAGATTAGCGCGTTCAAACAAATAAACTCTTCAGCTTTATAATATTATAATAATAATAATAATAATAATAATAATAATAATAATATAATAATATATAATATAGATTATGTAGATTAGAAATGACTATGCTGCACTATGAATAATAATATAGGTAGGTACAATAAACCGGTATCACCAAACAATACCGTAACAGAATCGATTTCTTACGTTTATTGTCAGAACGAATTGTAGTTTAAACTATCACATCACAGCATGATAGCTTTTTATGTGTTAAAAATAAAGACCAAAATGTCACATTTGAAATTAATTTGAAGAAAACGTCAAATTTAACAACAATAAATTGAACGAGTAGCCTAGTAACTGCCTAATGAATTTGGAAGTCGCAAAGTATCGTATTAGGCTTTGTATATTTTTAAATATTTTTTTATTAATATTTCGCCCGCTGTGTTGAAGTTATTATGTTGTAGTATTTCGATCTTAGTGGACATTAGTATGATATTCGAGTAGCTTGACAACATTTAAACGATATTTTATTAATGTTTATATATTTTATTTGTATTATGTGTAAAGTAATGATTGCGAAACACATACGGGTTATAAATGACCTTTTAAGGACGACGTGTTTCTGTAAATATTGAAAAAAAATAAAAATTTAATTTTAATGTAGGTACCTGACTGCTTCTTCAAAACATTTCTAGGTATAGAAAATAAATAAAGTCTAGGACAGGGGGGTTTTCAAAATAAGTATTTGATTTTTAATTCAATTTGTAAAGAGCTGGTTTTTATTAGTTCCTACCTATTGTTCTTACTTAAGAAAACCATTGATGTTAGCTTCATTTTGCTGTAAATGTAAAGAAAAAATTTGAATATAAAACAAAGAATGTGTCATATATAGGCAGGAAGGTATGTGTATAACCAGCTCATTAATTATAACTATTTATGTTAATTTCAGGAAAAATATTCTTTATATCGAATTAACATTACTTTATTTTTTATTTTTTAAAGCTAGTATAAAGACAGACTAACAAAATAACCTAGTCAGCCCTCGTTACTCAAAAACCAATGCTCACTAGTTGAGTTTTTTCATACATTTTTAGAAACCAAACACAGAACCACACGCCTTTGGGTGTAATTAGCAAATGGCAAGATTCGGAGCCGATAGCTCATCTTTTTACTTTTTTAAATCCATTGGGGGTTGGATATAGTTCTTTGCTGCCAGACGCAATATAAAAGAAACACCCTTAATTTTCACAACAGTTTTCTATACTAATAAAGAGGAAAAGTTTGTTTGTTTGGATTGGATAGGCTTCTAAAGGACTGGACTGATTTGAAAAATTCTTTCACTGTTGGAAATTTACACTATTCCCGAGTGACATATAAAAAAAGAGACCCGGGCGGAGCCGGGGCGAGCTGCTAGTTTTATATAATTCAAGTCAATGCAAATATTTTTTTAATCTGTCATTCATTTTGGGTTCCTAGTGAAGAAGGGTATAAGTCTTTTACATTCTGTATTATACTTATATCATTTTTCACTTGGATCCCAGTTATTTTGCAGTACTATTTGTAATAGCGTGGCAACACTCGTTAGAAAATAATTTATCTTTTAAAGTAGGCATAACTATTGTGGAATTTATTTCACCTACTCATAATAAAAACCCAACGCCGAATTAGCATAATCAGTAGGTTTCCCGAGCTGTCAAATAAAACTAATGATGTGACACAAAATAACTAACCACATATAAAGACATATTTTCGGTGTCACTAAAGCAGTAAGGAATAATTTATGATCAAACGTCAATTTATTAAGACCCAGCGCCGTACGCTATAAAAATAAAATAATAAAAACGTCCAACAATTATCAACTTTAACAACAATTATTATATCTTATAAAGATATAAAGAAAAGTATGTTATAGCCACAATAGTTACTTAACTAACCAATGTAATGATACTATAGTTGGATAAAGAATACACGCGTTGATAGGCCAGTGTACAGTGGATAATGGGTCGTAACAAAAATGAAACTCCGATAATAAAATCGTCTAACAAGCAATTAAAATAAAAGGCGATCGAATAACTTTGTTTCATAACGGTAGGTAATTGTTTCAAGTATTTAATTCGCTACATTTATTTACAGATTTTTATAGGGTATTATGAATTATGAAAGACGATAAACAACAAGCAATGTTTTTTTAGTACCCAAGTGACATATGAATTTAAAATAAAATAAATGCTAAGGACTTCAAATTAAATATAATTTAACATACCTTTTTCTAACTCATTCCGAATTAGTGAAAGATTGGAGTCCTTCTATTTTCTTTGTAGAATGCACCTGAAAATAAGAACAATTATGTTAATAGATTATTATTTTTTAATTCATAATATATAATTTCGGAGCAAGATTTGTTTTGTATTATCTCCGCATTCCTTTATAACTACCTAACTGAAAAAAGGCTATATTTGGTACCTAATATTTGAAGAAAAATACACGTCAGAGAATAGCGTCTATTCTTTAACATGGTGTTTTATCTATGTTTATTTGGACGTATCGTAGTTACATAAGTAGGTATAAAATAAAGAAAGAGACAACTTATATATAGTTATGTGTATATATTTTTATTATTTACTTCAAAGCTTATCTGGTATTGTGTCTATATTAATATAACTTTACTTACGGATTTATGATCACATTCATAATAGTACCTACTGTATCTGCTGTAGGTAATTCCGTAATTAAAAGCCTATGCAATAAATTACTTAACTACATACATAATCATTTCCTTACTTATAAATTAATTGAAACTCATCGCTTTTTCCAAAGTTATTTACGAAACGGTAAGCGCATAATTTGATACTGCTAGCGCCATCTGTTGTTAATGTACTGAACTGCGAGTTGGTTCTTATTAGAATTTAAAACATAGAGGTATTGAACTAGTTTACTATACATTATGAAAAATATATATTCTACATGAAAATGATTGTTATAATTCTCTACGTGGGTATCATAATAGTTTTAAATAATTACACAGGTCCCGGCCATAGTTACAAACATTATTTTTCTCTTGAGTAGGTGATAAAATTGTATGACACTTAAAATTAAAAAAAAAAAATTACGACGACACAGATACATTTAATATAAAAATTTCTACATGTTATACAAATTGTTTAAATAATAAGAATGAAAAAATGGATAATCATGGATCTTCTATAGAAGTCCACTCACTTTAACTATTGTATAGGTACATGTAATAAAACAATACGAACGTATCGGAATGAAACAACCATTAACGGATTAAACTAGCATATTTTTATTTTATTTTATTTGCTGACGTTTCGGATTCTTTACAGTTTCCATAATCGTAGCACGACCGAGCTGACAATAGTCTAACGCTAAAGTGATTTAAAGCGAGTTAATAGTTGTTTCATTCCAATGTGTAATAACCGCGAAGGCATCAGACATTATTATAATACGATCGTAGCTTTCCTAAGCATGAAATCGCTAGATTTCTTATCCCTCTATCGTGTGATTATGTTCAAAAAACAACAGAACTCATCCTTTGAGATTTACCGTGAAAATTCCCAACAAGCCTGCTCAATGGCAATCGATTCTTCAGAGTGGATAATTTTAAATATAAGTTAAAAAAACATGAGAACAAAGAGGCCGCCTCTTTGGCAAAATTCGCAGATTACCGAGGCATCCGATAAACCAATAGCGCGTATACTGTGGCCAGCCAGTATTGGTCCATGACGATACTTAGGTACTAATATTATAAACGCGAAAGTTTGTAAGAATGTATGGATGTTTGTTTGTTACTCTTCCACGCAAAAAGAACTGGATGGGTTTTGGTGAAACTTTATAGTAATATATCTTAGACATAAGAATAAAACATAGTTTATTTATGAAGATAGTGTAATTGTCCGAAATATAACGATAAGACGTATCCAGGGAAATTTAGAAATATAGGAATGTCACAAAAAAAATCAACGTCAACAAACCTACATGTGGAATTTTACTTTAAGTAATGTAATTATATCCTTATAAATCATAATACGCACATGAAGTGTCCTGTGCTTGCACATATAAAAAAAAAATTCAAAATTTAGTAAGAAACAATTTTTCCCTATAACAACTATATAAGTCGGCAAACACACCACTTTCTCCAGACAATCCGACATCCAAAACTGGCAAATCACCCACAATCTGTAAACCGAAAAGTTTCCCAAAAACCCGTTAACAAACATCAATTAATCAAACAAGGACTCAGTGAAAGCTGGCAACAGCGCCAGCAACCAGTCTGCGCCGGAGTCGCTATACGAGACAAAGTGTCAAGATGAAAGGCGCCGCCGCCGATTGTCGCGGCATTGTATCGTCACTCGTTAGTTGGCATTATCGTACCAAGATTTATTTTAACGATTAAGTGCATGGTGTGGGTTAAACGATATTGGCGGGTTGGCAACCCTAGATTAAGCTATACTAATATAATAAAGAGGAAAAGTTTGTTTGTTTGGATTGATTACGCTCCTAAGCGACTAGACCGATTTGAAAAATTCTTTCACTGATGGAAAGCTACACTATTTCTCTGTGACATAGGCTATAAAAAAAGGGATCCGGGCGAAGCCAGGGCAGGCCGCTAGTAACTAATATAATTATAATAAAAAAAAGTCTTCCTATACAATGGCTTAACTAAAAATCCGTAAAATACAAATTGGAATGAGAAAACTATATTACTATAAGTAACGGATTTATCGCTTTTAATTTATGTACTGGCGTTTCGAAAACTTCACAGTTTTCATATTCGTAGCACGCCTGAGCTGACGATAATCTTACACTAAATTATACAGCGCTGAACCTAATACGAGAATTAAGTCAGTTTCATTTAAATGTGTAATAACTGCGACACCATTAGAAATTGTTATACTTACTTACAAAAGAAAGTCTTATACCTAATGTTGTTGCTATTTTTATTGTTTACTTACATTGCATTTAGCATAAGACTATTGTCAGCGCAGTCGTGCTACGATTATAGAATCTGTCAAGGTTTCAAAACGTCAGCCAATAATATAAAATACGCGAGTTAAATCCGTGTATAGTTGTTTCATTCCAATACTTACATACAATAATCGCTAACGCTGTCTCTCCCGCTTCCTGTTTCATTTTAAACCATAGACTTACACCAACGATTAACGCTTATAGCCCCAGTCATTAAACCACAATTGGTTCGTGTGTGTGCCCCTTTACAATTTTAGTATGTTGCCACTATTGTCTTAGGCAAACAATGGACATTTACTTATGCCTAATACGTAATAAAGGATCATAATTAAGAAATTCTTTTTCTAATTAGGTTTTGCATACATTGCTTTAAAAAGGTAATTTAGGTAGTAGGTAAATTAATCCTAACCCTAACTAATTATAAATGCGAAAGTAACTTCTGTCTTGCTTTCGTGATAAAACTACTGAACCGATTTAAATAAAATTTGGTACAGATAGTTTAAAGCCTGAGAAAGGACATAAACTACTTTTAATTTAGAAACAGTTGTAATTACTAATTCCATGTGGACGGAGTCGCGGTCAATAGCTAGTAGCTTATAAATTAAACTAGCTGAGGAGACACCATGACAGAAAATATTACATTAAACTTGGCACCCGTAAGAAATATTATAAAGCGTTTTTAATCGTAAACTTCATACAATTTATATTATGTTCAATTTAATTTTCATAATTATTATAACAGCCTCGTATCTTACACTTATTAACTTGTAATAATCTCACTAAATAAAATTTAACAACACACCGTAACCCGCCTAATTGTGCTTCATAAAAATACTTAGTACAACTCGGCATTTTAAAAATAAAGTCGCTTATGACATTTTGCCGGTCGTCATGGGCAGATATGAAGACGTTATTGCTGCTACCGAATACACCGGTACGTGTACTTAAGCTCTTTTTATTTTTTAATAAGCGCAATTTGAAGAACCAAACGGCATAACATTTCGGCCAATTTAAGAAATCTTTTAAACTATCGTAATCTTGAAGATAAATAATTTATCCGCGTATACTGTTAAGTGAAACTTTTTTATTAATTTAGGAGTTTTAAAAATTATAACGTAATGGGGATGATATTGTTAACTGCAACCACGTTAATTTAATCCAAATGATTTTTTTTTTATTTAGTCGACCAGCTGCCTAAATACAAGTACCCTTATAAAAGGATAATAATAGTTAAACAACAGTTAAGTAAAGCAACATAAAAATATATTTTTTAATAAGAAAAATAAACCATTATTTTTTTACAAATGTAAAAAAATATATATTTTATGATTACACACTAAAGTTCAGATTATCTATATCACCTAATAACCTATGTCCAGACAACGTGACTAAAATGCACTATACCTTTTATGACAGGCAGTTGTCATTTACCAACATAACGAGATTAAACGTCAAAAAACACACGCCATTGGAAACTTTCAAAAATCTATTTCCCGTCTGGACGCGCTTCCGGTGCGCCGTCGCACATTTTCCGGTCATTTTAAAAGCCATTATTTTCCCTGATAAAGGGCATGGAAGGGTTTTTCAATTTTAAAACGATTTTGAAGGGAAAATCGTACTATGAAGAAAAAGAACTAGCGAACGAACGTACAAATTCGTAAAGATTTCGAGACTTGTAATAAAAGAAAAGTAGATTGACAAAAGATATTTTACATCACTAAATGTCATTTAATACCTTACTGTATAATAGGCAAGTGTCAATAGGCCTCTTGCGTATCTGGCAGATCGACTGCAGCGCCAACTGTCGGCAAGCAGCGGCAACACTTGCCCACTTGTCAAGTTCAAATGAACATATGATCCGCATAAAAGTTTCTGCAATTTTTACAAGTTTGTTTATTTTAACTCTATAAAAAATAATTAAATGGATAAAATGAGCAAGACTATTATTAAATGTGGATTTCAGAATATTTATGCAGACTTTTTTCGTGGGAAATCTGAGTCAAAAGGCAAGTAAATCCACAAGCCAGGAAATATATTTTTCAGATTGAATATGTGTAATTTTTACTACGTATTTATTTATTTTTGATCAGATTATCGCACTACTATGAACATGATGCTACATTAATTAAAAATTATAGGAATACTAGGGCACAAACTATTCGAAAGCCACCATGTTCAGGAGGTTGTCGAAATTAATTATGGTGGAGAATAAATTATCCGCGGGAAAGTTCTCCCACGAGAGTTAAGGTATTTAAAATTAATTAATAGTTGAATAATATGCTAAACAAATATATTTTCAGCAAATATTAACAATACATCCAAAATAGATATGGAAAATTAAGATATATTTCTTTATCAAAGATAAAATACTAGCTTCTGCCCGCGACTCGACTCCTTTTTTGCAGTCGGTTAAAAAGTAGCCTATGTTCTTTCTCAGGCTCCAAACTTTCTTTGTACCAAATTTCATTTAAATCGGTCCAGTAGTTTTTACGTGAAAGAGTAACAAACATCCATACATCCATACTTACAAACTTTCGCCTTTATAATAGTAGTAGGATATCGAAGGTATAAGTATTGTTCTGAAATATATAGCCGATAATCATTTTATTCATTTCAATATTTATTATTTCTTCTTATTTTATTTATTTGACTGCTCGCCTCCAACAAATGAGCACTGCAGATTCGACTGTTTTTACTCGGCTGCCACGGCTTGTTATCTAATGTACTGCAACAAACAAACAGAAAATTAGAAAAAAAACGGAGTTTGTATGTATTTAATACATTACTGGTATTAAAATGTTTAATTTCATCAAAACCATTTACTCAGAAACCATAATAATATCATTTATTTGAAAATTATATTGTAAATTTTAGGTTAGGTTTGTTTTATAAAAAATCTAAGAATAAAGCGGTCTTTAGAGAAAATTGCTTATATTGAAATGAATGTACGATGAAATGGAACATTTAATTAAACGTATTTCTATTAAATGATAGACACTCATTAAAATATCATAATAATTACTCTCTTCTAACAGTTTTTATCCAGTCATTTCGTTTTTTAATTTCCCAGTTCTGCCTCGGAAACGAGTAAAATTTTAATTCCCGATTTCGAGATTGGTAATTAGTACATCCCACAACACAGCAGTACCTCTTACTACCCATTTTTTAATTATTTACGGGCACTTTTTAATATTTTTACGTGCACTTTTCAACGTTGTTAACCGAACAGCTGACCGCACTCACCACCCAAGTGTTGTCTGAATTTGCCGCAACGCGGCGCCACTAGCGATACGCAAGAGGCGTATAGAAACGTCAGAAGAAGAAGACTTAGGTCATTATAATTTCTGATGCCTTCGCGGTTATTACACATTGGAATGAAACAACTGTTAACGGATTTAACTCGCGTATTTTTATTTTATTTTATTAGCTGACGTTTCGGATTCTTTACAGTTTCCATAATCGTAGCACGACTGAGCTGACAATAGTCTAACGCTAAATTGATTTATACAGTTATGCAAACTACCTTATATTTAAATTACAAATTTTGAAAAACTACCCTATTCTGAATTATGAAATACTAATGTTACATTTTACGCAATTTTTTTTTTTCAGGAATGACTTAGGTCACCTAAGTCATTCCTGAATTAAATACATACCTAGTTAAAAGTACTCTTGCATATACAAAAGTATACCTATGAAAACCTTAACGGAATCCGAAAAAGTTCGGTTATACTGTGACTTTAGTAGACCTTTTTCTTGCATGCATTGACAGTTGTTAATAAATTGACTGCTACATTTATAATTTATCTACGATTTAGGTACTGAAAAAGCATAAAGTTGGCTTTTAAAAATGTGGGTGATATTCAATGGCACATAGCTTCAAAAGCATCTTTCTATGCCTATTGGTAACTATTGAAAAGTTATTCATAATATTCTTTATAAAACAATTGTAAGAGAAGACCCATGACGTGCCCAAAATGAAACCTTCATAGATTGCATCAAATCAAAGTTAAACTCAATTCTCGTTTGCATATAAAATTTGAAATCAACACGAAACAAATTAGAAACAATCAATATGAACTTAAAATTACATTACACCTCACTCTCAACATAAAACGTTAATTTAAATGCATGAACTGAATCATAATTCCATGAACAAAAATGTACCGTTAAATAAACAATATAATTTACATTTAATCCATTATTGTATGAGAAATGGTAGTTTTTGGACTAACTGCCCACCACCCGTTGTCAAGGCGTCATACCGTAGAGGCGACAAATTACATGTTCCTACATGCACTTAATACTTTCAAAATTATAGACATCAAAACCCCAAACTACCAAGACCTTCGAAATTAAAACTGTCTTTAATAACCTCAGACTTGGACTTTACGAGCGCCTCTATAAACCACGTCGGAGTTATAATGCTGCCGTCCACTTACTAAAGAGCCGTTAAGCCCAAAATGTAAATTTCGAGAAAAAGCCAAAAAACGTGGAATTCGTTGTCTCTACAAAACTATTACACATAGAAAAACGATTTTTGTCTACAAAATTTTCATTTAATTCCGAGAACTATTTAAAGTGGTACGCGATACTAAAAGTGCATTATTTCATTTTTTTTTAATCATTTTTTCTTTTTAGCCAAGGACATGGACTGGCTTTTGTCTTCAGTTACAGCACTAAACGGCAGTTAACCATCCCTTAGCGAGGCTTAGCGGCCCTTTAGTGATGTAATTTCTTTTAAATGTTGAATGTAGTAAATGTATGTGGAAGTTATTCAGAAATGCTTAGCTATACGGCGGCTAGGTGACTTAACTGCTGTATAGTCAAGTAACAGAAACAAATTTCACTTACCGCTACAGTTCAAGGAGCGGCTATGGTACCTTAACGTAAATTAAGTGAAGGAAGTGTCAACAAAATTGAATTATTCCTAACAGATTTTAGTGTGATACTTAACTAAAGGGCAGTTAAGCATACGTCGCTCGGGGATAACTTCTTTTTAGTAAAGCAATCATAAGGTCAAATGTGATATATTAAAGTCGAAATTCGTAATAACAAAATCATTTTATTCAAAATCCAAATAAAAAATAAAGAAATAAAAAAAATTAGGTCAACTGCCTTATAAACTTGTTAACTGAGCTAATAAACTTTGTCCCACCAAAAACATTCTGTAAAAAACTAACTAAGTCTCGAAGAAGCTGCTTGCTTATTTCTAAAAAGTAAAGAAATCTAGACAAATTCGTGCGAAGTCTAAGGTTCCTTACTGCGATTTGTTTATTATCATAGTTAATGTTGTGTGACTTGGCCGTTGATCGAAAACGAGACACTAGCGTCCAATTACCAATACCAATATGGGCTTTTATCGCTTAACAAACATAGGTAATTACAACAACAATTACGTGTAAACAAAATTGACTTGTACCCACTAACGTATAAAGAACGTTCTTCTTCGAGACTTGGCTAGTTTTTTACACAATATTTTTGGTGGGATTTCACTTCTTTTTGTAGAAACGTGGGAATATTGATATATTTATTTTATTAGATATTCTTATTCGACAAAGTTTTTTTATTTTTAGGAGTAATTTTTTCTGGCCACAAGAGAATATGGAGGCATATGGGCATATGCCATATTTAAGCCCTTGGCTCTTGTAATTGTTAGGGCATACGCCACACAGATTGGGAATTGTTCTATGTACACGTATTGCAGGGGTATGATCTCAAATTTTGACTCAATGGGCTATAATTCGTGAATACAATTATTAGCGAATTTTGCCATCAATTGTTTAGGCTAGGCTTTGTTTGGGTCCCACGTCACTTTTTGTACAACGCCTATCGACCCACTAAACCTAAAATAACATCAATGTTTCTGCTAAGCATTACTTTAACTCCCTTTTTAATGATTATTGTTTCTTCCAGTCCAGCATTCATCGACGCGTCATCTTTATATTTTTGTAAGCACACCGGGGCTTTCAATTTCATACATTTTAAACAATCCAAGGAATCTTTAGCAACTAACTTTATCTCGGGGTTCGGAATCGCTTTTAACATAGCATTATTTAACTGCATATACCTACATAATTATTTCTAGTCGGTAGTAAGCAAACAGCATGTTTTGGCGAGTCCCTCAAACATTGTGCTATTTCCATTAACCTTCCTTCATTGCAATGCGAAAGCAGAGGTATCAATCGGTTAGACAGTATATCTTTGTCTGATTGAGTTGTCACTCCTACTCCGATTCTTTTTAACATTTTTACAAACGTAGAATCATCCAGCTGTCTCATGTTCAACGTGAGTTCGTTGTAACTATAAAGTTTAGTCCATAAGTTTGGAATACTTAAGGTGCCTATATGTTTATTAATTTCTGAAGGGGTTGGTTTTTCAAATGGCGACTTTTCTCTAACGGGTGGAAGTTGAAAAAGATCCCCAAACACTAAAATACTTATTTCTTTTCCCAAACCTTCTACATCAGAAGTATCAAACACTTCGCATAAATGAAGATTTATGTAAGCTAGAGTTACATTAGATATCATAGACTCTTCATCTATCTACACTAATAATATTATAAAGAGGAAAGATTTGTACCTATTTTTGTATGTTTGTAATGAATAGGCTCAAAAAGTGCTGGGCCGATTTAAAAAAATCTTTCACCGATACAATGCTACATTCTTCCAATTTGACATAGGCTACATTTCATTTTGAAAAAAATTAGGGATCCTTGGTAAAATTTGAACAATGTAACCGAAGGTGTAGAAAAATGAAAGGCTATAAAAAAAAGGGATCCGGGCGACGCCGGGGCGGGCCGCTAGTAATAAATAATTCGACAGTTTTTAAGTCTGTCCTTAAAATTTGAAGTAGTTCGTCTGAAAGCGGGTTGTATTTAGAAGTTTGTTAATGTTCTACGGGCAGTTGTAATAATCTGTAAATAGTTTATCCGTTTACGTTAAATGCTGCAATTCCAGTCGGGGCAGTTATATTTCAGTTATTAAACCTAAATTAAAACTTCTTTTACATCTAATAATTAAGCAATAATCAAAATGTACGCGTCCGCCGTCAACAAGCTCTACCGGAGGACTAAATAAACTATAATAATTGGTGGTGGGTGCCCTCCCGATCTATCCCCTCCCTCAAAATGTACGCGGTGCGAGCGTCGAAAAACTGCCGTTTAGTTAAGGAATGAGGCTTTACTGCTCTTTAGCTCTGTATAATATACAAAATAATTTCATCTATACTTAACTAAAATAGCGTTAAAGGACTATAACTGCTCTTTAGCGGAGTTTTTCTATAAGACCGCTTTTGAGTATAGCAATTTTAATAATAACCGTAGTGGCTTGCTTAGCTATAACGAAGTTAAAGGAGTTTTGCGTCTCTCTAGCTAAGGATAATGGGATAACGACTTTTTAGGTAAGCACAAGATCACAAAAAAAGAATTAATTCCTTAAATTTTAGCAGTTATGGTGGTTTAACGTACATTTAAGCTAAGCAATGTGGGTTTGACGCTCTTTAGTGTAGGAACCACCAGAAAATCTGCCACTTAACGGCCACAGTACTGCTCATTATCTTTAAAACTATTTGCCGTAGGAATACGATTCTTAAACCAAAAGATAGAGAATTGAAAACTATATAACGTACCATCAAAAAGTCAAAATTGACGTTTTGAGGGTTAACGGCTCTTTAGTAAGTGGACGGCAGAATGGACATACTGTATGAACTTATGAAAGATGAGAGGTCAATTTTAACTGGATTTTTTTGTACCAATTTGTAGCTACGATAGTCAAAAGGTGCATGTCCAAAGAATGTGTAATCAATATAAACAGTAGGGGGTCTCTAATTAAATAATTTCGTTCGTATACATAAGTTAGTTTGTTAGGTTGTTTACCATACAAATTGTTTCGGCTAATAGCAGTTGCTAAGGTGGTCAACGCTATATGAAATCCGATATGGAAATCAACTAATTATTAATGTATTTTGTTGGAATCTTAAAATAACGGGTGATTGAGTTGAAATTAGCGTGTGAAATTTCTTATGACGATCGTCGAGAATGTAATGTAATTTATTATTATAATTATTTATTGAGAATTGATAAAATTTATAAACGATCATATTTAAGGTCTGAGGTGTTTTAGCGAAAAAAACTTGTCCTAACCAGTATCTAACAAATGTGAGAATTTGACCATAACATGTCATTAACCTACAACTTTTATTTGATAATGATGTTTTAAATGCAAACCGACGGACAAAACACCGTACGATTCTGTAATAATGAATAAATCATCAATATAGATAACGATCTATCCGAAATCGTCGATGTCTTATAAATCATAATGAACGTAACAAAATAGTTTTTAAAACATCACTTCTTCATTCCAATGTGACACAAAACAAATTGTTTAAAAATAGAATTTCGGTACAATACGACATATTCAATTTTTTTTAATATTGGAACCAAAATCAATTTTCCGAGGTCACTGCGCCTCCAGAGGTCGCGGTGCTATGCATAAATACATTTTAATACAGTAGTAAAGATTTAAACACTTTTCTCAAATAAAGTGTTTTCAAATTTGTTTGAGAATGGACTTTGTCGTCTTTACAACAGAGATGATTTTGGTTTGATGTAGGTTTCACATACAGGTTATAACTCGGTTATGGACAGACGGACGGGCGCGGAATGAGTTTGTGAATATTTCAAACGCAATCTCGAGTCGTTGCCCACTAAAGTTCCTATTGTTCTCGAAGAAGATGCAAGGACGTATGCTCTACTTGAACTTCATGTCCTATTTCTCGAAAGTTAGACTTACAAAGGAAAAGTGTGAGGTTATAAGTAAACTCTCAAAGATTCACTGATTAATTAGATTAGTTTAGACTCATAAATTTCTCAATAATTACATATTATAATTTATATTCAACTCACACTGTATTATAAATACGAAGAACAGTAAGATTAATATTATTATTTTTAAAAACATGTCAATACAATTAATTACCTAAGTGAGAAAGTAAGTAAGTACCTACTATTTTTCAACTGACGAAAAAAACGGAGGAGGTTCTCAAGTCGACGAGTAAGAATATATTTTTTTATGTATTTTTCACTCACAGCATACTTAATAAAAGTATAATAACGTCCAATAGGTAGGTACTAATATTTGAAAAGACGTTATTTAATTTGTGTCTATGGAATAAGTATACTTGAAAAAACAAAAGATGATCAAGGAATAACATTATTTAAAATGCAAAATGTCAATTGCTTTCACTTTTCCAATCATCCTTAAAGTCTGTTTCGTTAACTTTAAAAATGATGTCCTAGAAATAAAACAGCCTAATTCAATAAGTATAATGTTTAAGACGACATTTAAAAATTTTCTAACTATCAAAAGTCAACTCTTTAGTAGGTGTCTTCGACTTGCTAAAGAGTTGAAAGAAGAGAGTTCAGAATAGAAGAGTAGTAACTTTAATAGCCACAAAAATACCTTGTGTTTTACTCCTGCCTTTTCTAGTTGTTAAGTTAGATTATTTGTCTACTTATAAGTAAGTAGTTATTTGTTAATAACTTTCTAGTACCATAAAAGTTTTTTCTTTTTCTATTTCAAAATGCAATTTTGAAAGCAGAGTTGCACTCAATAAAACCACGCCGGCCGAGTCAACAGCTTGTCACCGCCGCGCAGTGGTTTCTGTAAACAAACAACAATAGGGAACCTCTCTCCATACAATATCCTTTGTCAACCTTTTTATCAGACCGCCGGAACAGCGCGGCCCGTGGAGGCTCTTGCAAATTTATGTTTGTACCATTTTCCTCACCTGCCTGCTTGAAAACTAAAGGTGCAATTCCTATATTCTAGGACTCGTCGCCCGCCGCTTCGCGCTTCAAAACTTTACAGATTCCATATTAGTACTGAGCTGTGTTTGCTGGGTTAGAATATCTTTAACTCAGTCAGCACAAAAATACGAGAGATAATTCCGTTATAGGTACTTGTTATACGCCGAGGTGTAATAACCGCAGAAGCATCAGAAATGAACACGTAAGTATATTTCGTGTTTAATTCCATTTGTGTAGTGATTTTTAAAGAGTTATATTACCTACATACGCACAAATTTTTACTCCTTGTTACCTCTTAAGAAGACACATTTTAAGTGTTAAAATTTCAAACTTCTAAACCAAGCGGTTTCAATTGTACGTCGATATCCAGTCAACTTTAATTGTGGTTTTTGTTTATGATAAGTGGGTATTTTAAAATCCTAACACTAATATTGCACAGCTTTACTAATTTGTGTAGGTACGTAAGTAATATAAAAAATTGTTGCAGGTACATTTATCTAAGACTAGCATAAAGATGGCGTCACTTACAATTTCACAACCACCATTTATTTTTAATAATGGCAAACACAATTTCGAAATCAGACTGTCAATTTGCAATTAAAAAGGTTTCAATCTTCGACGATTCGCCACACATACGTATTTACTAGGCTGCATTACATAATTATGTAAATAAGTTCAATTATGAAAGTGAACGGAATCCTTACGATGTTAATCTGAATGATAAATGAATTGATAATTATTATTACATTGCTTTTTGTGTCAAGGTCGCACCATATATGCGCAGGCGCACTTTGATATGACAGGTTAATTCTAAACACTATTAGCATAATCTTTATTTAATTGTTTAAGGAGCTGTATTGGTTTGTAATTAATTATGTTTATTAAAATTTCGAAGAATATTTGATAATGGTTTGACATTTTTTGTCAGATGCAGTAGTTACGCAGAGTTCTGGTGATTGAATATTCCTAAAATAATGAATTATGAACGTTATCAGATGAATTTGAACCTACTTCCTTCAACCACTACCTTGAACTAAGACAAAAACAGCATTACTAAGTACTACCTGATGTTTATAAAAGAGAGAACGATATTATATTTTATTCATCTTTCAACGAGGACATTCCCTGAGGAGACTAGATACTTGAAAGCTTGTCTCTCATAGATAATTATAATAAAAAGATCACAATTCAAACTAGCGACATGACCTATTCTAAAATAATAAAATCTAAAAACTTAGACGTTATAAGTTAGTCTTAGTTAGATAAGTAAGTTTTAACTTATCTAAAACTTAGACAAAACGGCCGAGGAGCAGAAACATCTAAGTACATAATACACAATAATCATTAATTAAACGAACAAAGCGGTAAAGCCGTCAAAGACATCAAATAAATTGTACACAACATCGCGTCAATGGAGCCTGCGAAATCACTCTGGACCCGATCTGGCACAAACATTCACTGCAAGTGGTCGCAAGTGCATATTGTTACATGCACCGAGTCCCTATCAGCTTAAAACACGAATACGCAACAAACGATAAGGAACCCTAAACTCATGACGTTAGAATCGAGATTTTCGTGTAGCGTTGTGGCGGTTACGATATAAGTCGATGGACAACAAGTCTATTGTTGCGAAAAATTGATTTACGTACGGCATCTGTTAAGCTTAGTCGATAATATTGCTTATGTTGTTGTAAGTTATGTTTATGGTGGTTTAGGTGTGAACCGCGGGTTAATGTATGCCTTCCTTTAATGCGTTTTGTTGCATGCTGCGGACGATGTAGGTTAGTTTAATCCAAATAGATTTGTGAGAAGTTAAGCTTTTTAAATGTTTGAGATTTATTTAAAACGCTTTTCCAATAAGTAGGATACATTTCTTAAGTGACATTAAGACATTTCCTTTCATCTTGCCAGGGAAAGCTTAGTGTTTTAAATGCGGAAAACAAAAATGACTGTTGAAAATTTGGCGGTAAGACTGATCATCAATTCTTTTAAGGTGTTTAGTCTAGTAACCTAGTAGCTAACTGTAGATTCATATACTTAGGTACATAGGTACATGTATTATTTCTTTAACTAAAACGTATTGCATATCGAATAACAAATCGAATCTATTATTTTAATAGGTAGTGAATACAAGAAAGCCCACACCTTCGTCCAGTTCCAAATCGAATAAAAAAGATTTAAATAAAATAAAATAATAAAAAAAATGTCAGTAATCCTTAAACCAACGACCACAATTACCCTATCAATTCAGACACGAAACAATTGGTTAAAGGTAACACGATTAATTATAAAGTGGCGATCGAATCGACGCCGGCGCATGTGACAAGCCATCCATCATGGCGGAGGCGCCATCTTGATCGATAGCTCTATACTTGAACGATAGTGACGGCGGCATTGTCACAAAAGGGTTTTATTTTTATATTGGTTCGGTTGTCGGTGTCACTTTTTAATATCGTTATTAAAATCTTATAAAACAATATCGAACAATAGATTATTTTGTGTTTTTCATTGGTTAAGCTTTTCTTGTTTGTTAGATCGATTTATCGATATTGTTTTTGGGAAAAGGAGTAGTAACATCGCTTTTTGGAGACTAACGATTTTGATATAACTATAACTTTAATATAAATATTGATGATGGTATTGTAATTTGTTATAGATGATATTCGTTGTTTTTATGAAAGGTACCATTAACTTTCAAAATAACGCATGTACATCACTACAAAAAGTCACTGTAGTATAACACTCGCATGGCGAGAAAGCATCTGACAAAATTATACTTTTACAATGAGTGCAAAAGCGAGAGAGAGTGACAGATTCTCGCGCGACATAACCCTACGTCCTAGCCCTGTAGCACATTTCATGCTAAAGATATAAAATATCCAATGATTACACATCTATCCATTATTACTGTTACTTCAAAATCACGTCAATTTATGTTAGTAGCAATACTGTCATTTTACGATCACCGTTCAAAAACCCGTATCACCGTCAGATTGAACATAAAAAGCATAAAATGCGATTCGGGACATTGTAGCATTAACTGGCTAATAAAATTTATTACGCAATTCTAGTCTATTACAAGTCAATATGTATCATGTCGAATTATACTAAAGACGCATAAAATGGTTAATGTTATAGCTATTACCAAATTACGGGCGTAACATTGGTTAGTTGTAATTCGGTTCACACAATAAATTATAGTGTTCAAGTAGAGCAACTTGCCTTGCAATGTGAGACGTTTTGTAACTACAGGCTGTTTAAAATTTGCAAAGTATTTTTTTCGATAGTTAAAATAGTTACTGAAAATTTATTTGGTCTTGATTAAATTAAAATTATTTTATCTCAGTTGATATTAAAATAATATATAGGTAGGTACCATAGCACTTATATATGCAGGTCAATATACGGAAAAATGTTTTCTTCGTAATTAAATATGTTTATCTGTTGTCGAGTAGGTACCTATTAAAAATACTAATACCTAAGATTGGGACTAGATTAATTCTCGTCATTAGAAATTGTTTAAAAAAACGGGGTGTGGCTGTGTTATGGACACGGCCGATTGTTGTACGTGAATACGTCTCGTAACGTGTAATAGTTTTTAAATAAAATATTATTATTTATACAGTCCTTACTTAGCGTAATAAATTCTTTGATTCGTCAGCTATCCAGTGGTGTAACTGAAATTTGGAAGGAGAGGATAGATATGTAGCTACAACACTAAACTGTACCCCCCGATTTTGTTATCATTCGTTTTTTTGGATTGCCACGTAATTTTAAAGATGTATCCACGTCAAATTAAAAACACTTAGTACAAATACAAATCGCAAATATAACCAAACTAAAAGTCACATTAATCTAGGAGTTGTTTTGCAAATTATTACGTAGGTATTTAACAATGCAACAAAAAATCATCACGCTGTACCTGTTCGTATAGTGCCAAAATGGGATCGCCCACTCGATCGAAAGTGGACTCTCCTAGTTGCGCAAGCGCAGAAACAATCGACGCGCGCAACACATACGATAATTAAATAAATGCAGACTCTTAAGACTGGTTTTTTGACTAATCGCGTTTTTGACATAGACTTAAGAAACTATAGATAGGTAACGTTGATTAAGTAAGAGATTTTTATTGAAAAATAATTATAGAAGCCAAAGTTTTGTAATTTTATTTTTATTTGGGAATTAGCTGGTATTATTTACAAGTAAAGGTAATTAGATCAAACTATCAAAATACATACGGAATAAAAAGTTATTAATACAATTTTAACCAAAGTCATAAAAATCTAATTCATTTAAAATATCTCTTTATATATACACGTGGTCTTGAGCTGTGTTAATAATATAATCAAACATGAAAAAAATATTGGAATGAAACAACTATTAACGGATTTAACTCGCGTATTTTTATTTTATTCTATTTGCTGATGGTCTTTCCGAAGCGCTAGTAACGCCCCCTATTAGGTTTTAATTGTAATGTATAAAAGTAAATTTTTTTGCGTAAAATGTAACTTTCATAATTTAGAATAGGGTAGTTTTTCAAAATTTGTAATTTTAATATAAGGTAGTTTGCATAACTGTATAAATCACTTTAGCGTTAGACTTTTGTCAGCTCAGTCATGCTACGATTATGGAAACTGTAAAGAATCCGAAACGTCAGCAAATAAAATAAAATAAAAATACGCGAGTTAAATCCGTTAATAGTTGTTTCATTCCAATGTGTAATAACCGCGAAGGCATCAGAAATTATTATGAAAAAAATAGTTCTTGTCAACAATAAAAAAAATTTTTTTTTATTATTAACTCTACATACGATTTAAAGCTCTACATCGCGAAATATTGCAATAGTTCTAATTGATTGTTGTGATCAGAGATATTTATCGCACTCTCTATTACGCACACACACACATCAAGTGTGTAACACGTTACATATAACAGACAGGTATCATAACATATTAATCAACGACTACAATTAAGATAGAGGAGCCTTAATTTTTAATCTATAACGTAAAAAAACTATAAAAACGATTTAATGAATTTTTGATTCTTAACAATTTAAAAGTACCCAGTTCATTCTACCTGAGTAGGATATACAAAGCTGTACAATCTCGTTAGTTTTGTTTTTATCAGAGTTACCTACCTAAATGCTAAAATGGGACCCTAGTACTGACACTCCACTGTCCGTCCGTCTGTCTTTCGTATCTCAAGAACCGTGATAGTAATTCAGTTGAAATTTTCACAGACACATTGTATGTTTGTTGCCGATATAACAACAAACACCGACTAAAAACAGAATAAAATAAATATTTAAAGGTTCCATATAGCAAAGTTATTTTGTTTTGCCGTTTCCATAGATAATGGTACAGAACCAATCGTGCGCGAGTCCGATGCACACTTAGCCAGTTTTGATTCCATAACTGCATGCCCAAGAAATAATAAATCTCGCAACACAGGAACGTTAACTTACCGAACGTCTATCCAATTAATCCATCTTCCTATAAATAAGTCATTATCTCATTAAAGGCCAGTCAGAGCTGATTTAACAATGCGAGAACTTTGATCCGGGATACGCAATTTTCCATTAAATTATTCGAAGTGACTTAAGTGACCGCAAAAAGTTTGAGTGACCATGCGTTGAGCGCTAAAATGTTGCTAAGAATTGATATTATTAACGTTGCTAATGATGTTAACATAGGTCGACCAATATACCTACAAAGAAGTCGTCAGGCTTATGATATATGGACGAAAATTTAAATCCAAGTTCAAATTAAAATAATTTCTTTGTAAAATACTTACTTAGCTACGAGTATACTTGGGTTTAAAAAATAAAAACATTAGATATCTAGTTTGGGACTAGATCAATTGATGTGAACTATCCAAAGATATTATTATATTATTATTATTTAAAAAAAAACTCAACTACAGTATGTACTTAGATACCTACTTGCAATGCCATTTGTATTATTTGTACGAGAAATAGGTACTAAAAGTAACTATTATTTCAGCTATTTGAGTAGTTTTAATATAACTAATTTTAGTTTTCTTAAATGACACATGTCAAAATTTCTCACTTTCCAAAAATATTAGAGCAGTTACAGTACCTATTAATATAAAAAAGTCAACTAAGGAATTATCTATCAATCAACAATAATTAAACTTTCGGAAAACACAGAACGCAAAATATTCATAAATAGATTTTCCTCCGTTATTAAATGCGTCATTTTACAGGCCACTTGAACAATACAACACGTTATTAACACGTCACGTCGTTTATCACGCGCCAGTGATTCAACAATGGACCCTCACAATCGACACGGATTTGGAATTTACAACAATTTAATATTAATGAAATTTCTGATAATCTTGCTTCATATTTTGTCTGGGTTTTCGGTAGACAAGTGTATATTATGGTAAAATATAAGGCAAATTCTACGCGTAAAACCAGATTGTAATTTTGCGTAATCTTTACAATTTCTAGGTAGGTATTTCATTAGTAGACCTAAAATATAAAGATTATTTTTAAGTACGATATAAAAGCAAAATGGAGATTATTTCGCTTCTTTACCACGTAAATTCAAATTTAAACGTTAAGTACTCAGAATCGTGACAGGAGTAACAAAATATTTTGGTTTATGTCACTTTTGCATTCAAGAAGTTATTTGTTCATATTAGATGATAAAACAACAGTGAATAAGCTTCTGTTCTACGCCTAATTAATGCTTAAGGATAAAATTGACTAAGTAATAATAGAAGCAATGCAGTCAAATTAGTGAAAACTTTATCGGTTGGCCCTTTTCTAATAATTTTAAGCTTCCTCGTCGGCGCTTGCGCAGGTTAATTGCTTACCGATGATTGACGCGCATGATCTATTGGAATACGCAATAGATCGATATTAATCGATCCACGGAAGATAAATTATCATCGATGTACTGTTGACATCATTTATATTGATGACATTATTGCATATTGTTAGTTTTGAAGATATTATTTGAATATAAATACATAGGTATATTATGAGTAGATAGGTAATTACGATGCTACATTTTTTTTAAGTTGATTAATATAATAAACTAAAATTCACAGTTGCTAAATAAAAAACTATTACATAATATACATAATACATTAGTTTTCTAAGTGCAATTTTAGCTTCAAAAATAAAAGAACAATGTTAAAATAACTACGCACGCAAACACTTCAATAACACAATGAATACAAGAAATTACGAGAACGTCTTGTAACAAATACAAGAACAAACACTCGAAGTCGCACCCAGAACTCAAGAACCCGAAGGATACTTAACCTTTGCAGTCTCAAATGATTTCACGGTTTCTAGAATAAACAGTCTGAACATGTAATTGTCTAGTTGAAGATGTTTGACACGGTTCATACTTTCAAAACTAGCCAAGAATTGGAATTCCCACAGATACCATAAAACATCATAAGAATATATTATGTAATCATATCAGCAGAAGTTATCATTAGTTAATATCGCTAAGGTTTTTTCGTTCATGAGAAAAACACCGCCAAGTCACCTTTGACGCATTTTCTCTAATCGATGATTTGACAGCTATTGTTAGCTAAGTGACGCGGACGTAGGTAACAACATATTTTTGAATTCTGTAGATTCATGCTTAGCTCCTCAAGTTTATCGTAGGCACTTAGGTACAGGTAATTGTCTTTTACACAAATTTAAACCAAGATAACGTGTCAATATTACTACTAAAAATCGGTTGTACTCGTATCATGTCAGGCAGACCCTTTTTTAATTAAGTTTGATAATATTCTGTTTTTTTTAGATTATCTTATCTTAGATACATATCTTAAAACAAACTAATAAGTAAGTACATCATTGTCTTGACGAACATCTTTATATAAATAAAAATAGCCTTAAACGAAAACTAACAGGTGTTACCTGTTTATGTTAAAAATGACAGTTATAGACGCGCTATGTCCTCGAACTTCTGTCCAACAAAACAACCAATCAGCAATTCACTTGAAGTCGAGATCTCTCGACAGCCGCTCTCGATTACGAAACAATGACAGACACCAGGTAAAGCAAACATGAGAAACTAATGACGCGGCTAGGTGTGGTGTGACCAAACTTTGCAGAGACAATGTTGGTAATTTGAAAGTTTACACTTAAAGAAGAAATATCGAATTTGAGAGTAACGGAATAGATGGTAAGACTAAATCAGAATGGAATATTTTGTATTAGACATGTTTAAATGACTCAGTACACCTACGGAAAACTATGATGACGAGTAAATAACAATTAAAATATTAACATACAATAATGATGTATCATAATGCAAATTGATTGAAGGAGCACAATAATATGAAACCGGAAAAAAAAAAAATCCCTGCTAATATTATAAATGCGAAAGTAACTCTGTCTGTCTGTTACGCTTTCACGCTAAAACTACTGGACCGATTTAAATGAAATTTGGTACAAAGAAAGTCTGGAGCCTGAGAAAGGACATAGGCTACTTTTTAACCGACTGCAAAAAATGAGAAGTTCCACGCGGACAAAGTCGCGGGCGGAAGCTAGTAGCAATATAAATCACCTAACAGATCAAGGTCTAACGTACATATATCAATAGAATTGTCGAGTTTAAAATACAAACACGGGAAAATGTAGCATTACACAGAACCGGAGTCTCGCACAAACTTTTCACAACCGATGCATATGTATGACAGAACAAACATACACACGCTAAACAAACTACAATACGCGTGGGTCCCCGGCTGGTGGTCTATGGCCGACCACCGCAGTGTCGCATTGTCAGTTTACCTTGCTTTTCGTTAACTGCTTTCACAATTAACGGGTTTGAGGTATACTTGACTATTGTTGACTATGAATCGAAAGACGTGACGCAATCTGCTTCATAATTCATTCGATCAAGCACTAGAATCTCTAATTTATTGTTAGTTTAACTTCAGCTATCTTCAAATGTAATGTATGTAAATTTAATTTAAGGATCCACATAAATTTGTAATCCAATAACGTGAATTGATATAAAGCAACAAAAGAATCAGGAATTTAGTATTCGCGAATTTTGACGGTTACAAAGTCGAATTTATGATAATTTTATTAAAACTAATAGAATTAGTATTCTTACCATAAAAAAGCTCCGTCATAGTAAATATAAAAATATGTTAGCGAAAGTCTTATTATTATGTTTACTGTCGATACAGAAATGAAAAAAAATCTGATGCCTTCGCGGTTATTACACATTGGAATGAAACAACTATTAACTTAGACTATTGTCAGCTCAGTCGTGCGTTGCGATTATGGAAACTGTAAAGAATCCGAAACGTCAGCTAATAAAATAAAATAGAAAGACGCGAGTTAAATCCGTTAATAGTTGTTTCATTAAAAAAAAAACTTTAAAGTAAGACAATAACAAACGGACAGATTTGACAACTCAAGTGTAGCACATCAGAAAGATTGATGGCGAGACCAAAACTGAAAGTCACTTACATAACGAAACAAAACTCAAAAACAAAAGATACATAAAATAAACAACAATAAGTCAACGGATCTCAACATCCATTATAAGAGGTCAAAATGCATTGTCTGACCGTACAAATTGTTGAACGCACTTCGCCAGCGCTGAGTGACCTCTCCGAGACCCGTGTTGAGGAATATGCTTACCTGCAACAATAAAAATAAATGTTAGTAAAAGTATATTTATTAAATAATCACATCTTAGGTAGTACACACACTTAGGTAGTATATTAGTGTGTACTACTGTTAGTATAGTAATAGTGTGTTTTTTACTTGCGCCTACACATGCTCTCTGTTGACTTTAAAGGTTGACTGGTAGATAATTCCGTATAGCATGAAGTCCGCCTTTTGTACATTAGTTAGTTTTTTGTTCAATAAAGAATAAATAAATAAATAGTTTGTCGGCTAAGTTTGAAATACAAAACGTAATTCAGTCACGAGTAGTTTGTTTATTAAAATAAATGCTTCCATTCTTAATTTGAAATCCAATCCTAACATTAAATGTGATCCATTCTATAAAATATAACGTTTTGGACAGATAGAGAAACAACAAGAAATCAACTTGCAGAAATTATTGGGCCGTTCTTTATAAGGAAATTAAAAAAACATCCTATCTAGGTACCTATGTATCTATTGCCAAATACAGCTCAGTCGTGCTACGAATATGGGAACTGTAAATTTTTCAAAAAGTCACCAAATAAAATAAAACGCTAGTTAAATCCGTTATTGTTTCATTGCATGTGTAATAACCGCTAAGGCATCACATCACACCCCTTTGTCCACATTCCAAACAATTCAAGCATTAGACAGCTCTTAAGAAGCTGGTCGAGTGAAATTTTAAAACCAAAGCCAAAGGTTAAGCATTATCTTATGTTAATGCATAGATCGCAGCGTAAATCAATTATGTTGCGTGACCCACCGGGTCAGTGCTGGTTCGATTCCCAAGGAGGGCTTTTACACCTATTAGTGTTATGTAAGTATGGCAAATGTATTTAATAATGGGTATTGTTTTTTGAGATGACTTTCGATTGTTGCTATTGTTTAGAAAGGTTGGGAGATTTAGTTTTAAAAAAAAACATAATGAAAGTCATTGTTTTTAGAAAATAAAAGTGAATATTAAGGTTTGCGATGATTATCAGTAGACATAAAACAACATGTTTGGAGTATATAGAAAGATAATATAAAGAAAAATATATTTCTATTTAGTTCGCTTAAGAAATAAAATTATAAATTTTCTCTAAAGTACTAGTTATAGCAGATTCCAATAGATGTAAAACTTTTCACAAAAACATACCACCTACCTAAAGAAAATGCTTAACTACAAGAATTCTAATTCAACCCAAAGGTCAGCGACCAAACACAAATACGAAATAACAATAATGAAATATTTTAACAAATATGTCAAAAAAAGCATACACATGACTTTTGCCGTTTGTACTCGTACAGTCAGCAAAACGGTTAAGCTACCTGACAAAAGGTTTTTTCCGCTACTTGCTAGATGATTTCAATCGAATCATCGTGAATAGGCAAGTCTTACTTGATAATCTAATTGTAAGGTCGAGCTTCGCTGTCGACTGTACCGTTAGAAGCAGAATTTAATAAAATACTATTGCAAAACATACTTAATAACAGAAGGTTTGGAATAAGGCTGGTAATACTTTTTTTTTCGCTTTATTTTACAATCTAGTACCTACTCGTGTTATTTCAGTGTACCTACTTAGGTACCTTCTGAACTAATATCATTATAACAGAAGTACCAGGTAGTGCTGCAATAATTTTATTAAAGTGAGAAAACTAATAATTTCTGATGCCTTCGCGGTTATTACACATTGGAATGAACTGTCATAGCTATGGTCATCTACGTCAGTTAGGTACGAATATGGGAAGTAAAGCTTTCAAAGCGTCAGCAAATAAAATTAAATACTTAAATCTGTTATAATATTATATATGTTTTATACCAATAAATAACGAGTATTTATTTAATAATTTCTGATGCCTTCTGTCTGTCTGTTACGCTTTCACGCTAAAACTACTGGACCGATTTAAATGAAATTTGGTACAAAGAAAGTCTGGAACCTGAGAAAGGACATAGGCTACTTTTTAACCGACTGCAAAAAAGGAGGAGTTCCATGCGGACGAAGTCGCGGGCAGAAGCTAGTAATATTATATATGTTTTATACCAATAAATAACGAGTATTTATTTGCTAACCGTACATAAGTCATCAATGATTAGTGCGTTTTAAGACATCAACGCTCGGACGTTAACAAAACGATAAACTATTGTCGGTTATAAAATATAATTTATATTTCGAACAGACAACTTGTCTCCATATTATTGTAATTAGTTTAAATTTAAATAAATTCCATTATTTATAGTTAGCTTCTTAACGCTTATTTATAGGTAATAAGTAGAATATAATTATTTCTTAGACTTAATATATGTAATAAATCTACTTACATATATCTATATTCTTATTCCCAATTTATCTAGTCTCAAACTAAGTAAAGCTTAGTAATAGGTACCAAATTTCATCACACTGACATCCAGCCGGATTCAACCCGTGGTTTCATAGTCAGAAGCTCAGACCACGAGACTAAAAATATTGCTTTAGGTACTATTTTTTATCCTAAAAAGTAGCAAATAATTCTCATACTAAACGAATCCTCAAATCATCCACCCGTACATGATTAATGGTTACACTTTAATATAATGTTATCGAGTTAAAAAATTAACATAAAGCCAATTGTATTACTATAAACATAAGAAGATCAATTTAACTTGAATCTTGGATCACGACTGAGGTCAGTAAGTCAGAAAAAAGTTAACAAAATGGCCTCAGAAACTGTAGGTGGTATTGTCTTAAGACGAATTTGATTGTTAGCTCAGCGTTTGATTTCACACGGGTTTCTATGTGAATTACGAGGCAGGAAAGGTAAGCGATTAGGGGCCTCTTTGACAATATTTATTTATTTATTTATTCTCTATTGCACAAAAAAAAAATGTACAAAAGGCGAACTTAATGACATACGGCATTCTCTACCAGTCAACCTTTGAGATAATTTGAGACAATATCTTAGTAACCTACACCTTTTACACAACAGGGACCTAACTAATCAATTATTTTGTTGAGTTCTGGAAGCTTACTCGGATATTGTTAAAATAGGCTTGAAATAATAATTTCTGATGCCTTCGCGGTTATTACACACTAGCGGCCCCGGCAGACGTCGTCCTGCCCGTCCGATTGTTTCGTCAAAGATCTGTCAAAGTCTTCTAACTGTCACTTAATGAATAGTATTCTTCATAAGGCTTCATATTTACCCCGTTTTTTACACATTTTCCACTGTTTCTTCGCTCCTATTGGTCGCAGCGTGATGTTATATAGCCTAAAGGCTTCCTCGATAAATGGTCTATCCAACAAAAAAAGAATTTTTCAAATCAAACCAGTAGTTCCTGAGATTAGCGCGTTCAAACAAACAAACAAACAAACTCTCGCTTTCTCAGGCTTGAAATCTTATAAAATTGAGTGTGTTTGATTATTTTCGTCAGTTATCTGATTATCATCTTGTTATGTAAAGAAATATTATAACGTCATTAAAATCGAATCACGGGTTTGTGATAGTCAATTTTCTCGATGAAAGTACTTATTGGATTAATGTCATCCTTGTATTTTCTCCCTACTTATTGACTACCTATATGTTTAACGCGCTAACGAGTAGATTTATAAAATTTATAAAACCCATCCTGTTACACCCTGTATCTATATCTATTCTTATATAATAAAGAGGTGGACTTGTATGTTTGTTTGTATAGAATAGGCTCCAAAAAAGAAAGACCGATTTGAAAAATTATTTCACTGTTGGGAAGCTACACTATTCCAGAGTGTCATAGGCTATAGAATACCTATCTTGAATTAGATTAGCTACCTGCACTACCTATTCCCGAGTGTCATATGCTATAGAATATATATTTATTCAGGCCGCTAATAATCAAATAAAGCGACTTTAAAACAGAAACTCTCTACCAGTTTACGACTTAAAAACTACGGAACATAGTACGATTGTACATCAATCATACGAGAAACAATCGTGCGGGCACCTCAGGTGTTTCAAGCGTTGACAGATTGTTAGTAAGAGCCAAAACGACGTCACGCTGCGTAAATGACGTTTATTTGACATATTCCGCTGTTTAATTTTCGCTTTTATCGAGTTATGTCACTGTTGTGACCTACGGGTGCTTTGGATTGACAGTAGGTTTGTTACGTAATTTGGAATTTGGAATCATTTTTATACGTTAATTATACTTATAAATATGGGTAAAGGGTAAAAATATATGTTTTTCGTACACATTTTTGAAATTGATTGCAATTGAAAAAATGTTGTTTGAATGATTCTATATTATGACTACCTTCATATCGTATTTTGATGTGGTGATTCTTGGGAGAGATTTATTTCCATAGTCAAAGCAAATTAAGTAAGAATTGTTAAATGGTTTACGATACAAATAAAAAAATAAATAACCAAGTGTTAAACTTCATGTTGACCGCGGCATAGCTAGAATATTTTTATTCAAATTTATGATGCCTAATAAAATCTGGTTAGTAAAAAATATCTAAATACATCTTCGTCTCGGACCATCAAATCGTACTTGAATCCAAAATTAATTATAAAAGATAAGACCTCTTGACCTCGCGACTTCTCGCTTCTGCGGTTAAGTATTTATCACAATAAAATTATATACTTTTTATTTTACAAGCTTATAACATAGGAAGGCTTACGTGAAAGTATTATCATAAAGCCTTAATAGCTACGACAGCCTATTTAATGATAAACTAAGTGGTCATTAAATATAGAAATATGCGCGAGTTAAAACAGGTCCTGGTATATAAAAGAAATTGTTTTATGTGTGTTTTATAAGCTTTAAATTTTACGGCATTGTATGTCATGGGTCGCGTTTTTTGTTTTGGCGAAAAATATTTTAAGTGTTAGGTAACCTATCTTAATATTATTAGACATAATATTATTATGTTGTTTAGTAATTGAGGACTTACCTAAAGAAATTATAGAATTAAATAAATTGTATATTTATAAATTTTATTACTTACAGCTTTTATTTTTACTAGGTACCTACGTCTCTTTATCTCAAAAACAGCAAGCATTAGGTACCTACTTTTAAAGCTAAATTAGAAATTGACAAATTTTTGTTATACATATTATCATTGCAAATTATTTACACACTAAGACATCAATATACTTATCAAGAAGTTATTTGTTTTAGACTATTCCCTGAAACTGAAAACTGTCAACTTTTCGAGACGTCATCATAAAATTATAATGTAACCTACGCGAGCTAAATCCGTTAGCTACAGCTTTGTTTCAATGCGTAAAAACCGCGAATGCATCAGAAATTAAGAAGCTATTCAATCAGCCAGGTCTTAACAGAATCATTCTATCCTTCTAGAAATCATTAGTATCAATTCAAATTTCCTTATAAACTTACATTCTCACTTTCCACAAATCTCGTTTCCATGCAAAGTCCATCCACAAATCGCTGTGAATGCTGTGATACATGTATTTCTTCACCCATAACTTTTTGTCCAGTACGGAAAGGCAATATATACTATAGACACGTACTTACTTACGTCTTTAATCACATCATATATCTGTTTACAAGCTAACAGTAAAAGGAGAACTTACCTATACCGTAGATAGATATGTCGCGGATGTAGCGTTGCTGGAAGTGGCTTTTTTGCCAATGTAATATAAGGTACCTACATCTCTATAAATAAGTCACTCCAGTCTGAGAATGAGAATGACTAGGGTGAAATGACTAGGGACAGAGATTAGTCGTTGACTTGTCGGTATCAGTTTAACGATAATGATCATTACAGAGCCTCGTTGAATCTGTCTAGCGTCCAGTTACTTTTACTTTTTTATTTTTATGACGCTTTTATTGTTTTTGCATGATATTTGCTAATAGAATACGATCAACTGCGCTGGCAATGTTACACCTTTAAGGCAATAATCGCTTGAACGACCCTGGTACCTGGCGGCACGGAAGGCGGCACGACATGGAAGTAGGAACCAATAGGGCCGCAGTTTTAAATGTGTGTGTCCGAGAGAAAGGGTCGCAGGTAAAATTTCTATTGTTGCAATTTTTTTCGCTCGCCAGCCGGTTATTGTGTACTAATAGTTTAAAAGACACAAAAAATATTTAGCTACTCTGATCTATGAAAAATGATGTCAGGTGGAGTCTGTAGATATGTTATTTTATTTGTCATTTGTAACTAGTTAAAATTGTTATAATTTTTTTAATCTTTAAATTGTAGAAATATTTGGTAAATTGTAAAGAAGCAATTCATTAACTTATGATTTCATATATCTTAATCTTTAAACACTTAACCAATTATGACAAAAGTAAAAAGCATCGAAAAAAATATTAATATCAGCTCGGTGATTAATACCTACTTAATTATTTTTCATCATAAAAAAAATGTCATAAGAAATCGCTTAAAATAAGGTTTTGGCTAGTAGTATTCGTATCCGCGAGAATATAAAATCCAGAGATTACAACGTTTGCAAAATATGCCAAGAACCCACTATTTTCGGGACTCGCGGTTACAATCATAATATTGTACTACCTACATAAAATCAAGAAAACCTTTTTCATTGACATTGCCGATCATCGGCAAATTTCTTGAGTTAAAAACAAACGAACGAATATCTTTACCGTTTTTATCGCCACGTGTTATTTTGCAAGGTGGGAGAGAGATTCCACATCTGCTTTGTTAGTAGCCTGAGAGTCTACCTATCTCTCTGTAACTTATGAAAAGAAAGTGCCGCCTAATTTAGGTTTCAATAAGAAAATACCTACAGTGGAATTAATTTTATTGATTAATAATTGTCAATGTTATTATTTTATTGATTAAGATTATTCAAAATATCACCCAGCTCGGGCGAAACAAGTTAGTTTTAAAAAGTAAACAAAATTACGCTAAACTTTAATACATAGATATATTGGAATGAAACAATTATAATATTATAACGGATTTAACTTAAATTTGCAATTATTTTATTTTATTAGCTGACGTTTCGGACTTCTTTACAGTTTCCATAATCGTAGCACGACTGAGCTATAGACACATCAGTCTAACGCTGAAGTAAAATACGCAAGTTAAGTCCGTTAATAGTTGTTCTATTCCGATGTGTAATTTAAAAGGTCCTGAGTATTATTTATTAAATGCAAGTTTAGACGTTATGACACTTGTGTTAAAGCTTTTTTTTCTTTAGCAAGCGAAAAGGAATCGCAACGTGATGGTGTTATTCGCCGTTTTACCTACGTCTACCAATTCTTAGTTTACTTAGTAGGTATTTTAAAATAATTGGAATGCGTTGTAGGTCTAAAGTTCTAAACGACGCCGCATATAAATATATAGAAATAAGGCTGGGTATTTCAAAACAAAGGAGCCGAATTGCAGTAATTAATATAATAATTACCTATTCTAAGTAACCCACTCTCTGGCGACACCTGCGACACAATCGGCTACATAGCCGCGGCTGGGAATTTTCAGACAAATGCACTACCTAGTTATTATTTTATTACCTATCTATTCTAAAATGTTGTTAAATATGAAAGGAAACGATAACAAAGGCAGGCAATAAAACTGACTCAAGTCTGGGACGTGCACAATACTATCTCCCTTAAACAATAAACGTTAGAATTAGGTAGTCGGTTTTACCTGGACATCAAAAGTATTAAACTCTTTCGGCGTAATGACATTGACTTTAACGACTATATTTATTTTGAAAATAACAATCAAACAATGGATGTTGGTAGTGGTTGGTTTTAATTGCTTTTCCGCACGTGTGTTATAGTTTAGGGATACAGGGGGCGGGATAATTCTTCCTATGCAAAAATGATAATATCTACATGAAAATAAATAATTATTATTATACGACAAAATTAAAAAGAGGAGGCTATACTTTAGGAGTGACGTGTTATTTTGATAATACATAAACCATGTCATTTCATACAAATTGCGTGTAACGGATCGAAGACTATATGAAAGAAAATGGAGCGTATTCTTTTAGTTTTCTTGAGTGGCTTTTAAAATTAACATTTTATTAATATTTCGCAAAGATCTGAATTTCGAAGTAATTCCCATACTTTTTGGCAGTGGGCTTCTAATTCTTCTAAAAAGAATAGCGAAGGTCGTAAAACTTCGAGAACAAAAAAAAAGGCAACGGGCGCGGCAATAACAGTACAAGGTGCAGTATGCGACTGTAACAATAGTTTTTTTTTTGTTTAACTCGACTCATCTGCAAATTTTTAAATGCATCCTAATTGGTGATTTTAGTAACTTGGGGGCGGAGTTTACTTAATTGTTTTGCTTTGGTTGTGTGTGTGAAATAAAACAAGAGCAAGCAAAATTTTTCTTATATGGCATACAACAAACGCATGCGATAGTACTTATAGAAGTATTATCTATTGTTAATCTGTCACGATATAACTATAATTATATATAGCTTTGGAAAAAATAACTACTTTGTAGTTCCCGTATTCATAGAAGACTTAATCCCATAATAAAAAAGCTGTAAAGTTATCAAAAACAAAAGGTTGAAATTAACATACTTAATTAACTCCGTTTCATTTCGATAACTTGAATTCAAATTATATTTTTTCATTCCAATAACGTTTGTTATATTAAAATAAGGGGCCCTAGACAAGTGCCCAACGTTCAACGTTAACGTTAAACGTTAGGACCAAAATGTATGGGATTTGACATCCGCGAACGACTGTCACGTACGTCACAAATGTCAAATCCCATACATTTTGGTGCTAACGTTTAACGTTAACGTTGAACGTTGGGCACTTGTCTAGCCCCAAGGTGTGCTCGTGTCACATCCAGCTACATAGATCCCAGGGCGTGCACACACGGCCGCGAAGCCACCTAATCAACGGGCAATGCTCACCGGCCGCTCGTTGTCATACTACTTTCTACATCATTTTTTACATCCACCACGTACTTTTTGTACTGCGAGAACTGGTTTGTGGACGATTTTCCTCTCTATTATTAAATCGGATCTTATACATATAATTATAATTATATTCACTCATTTTGACGATCTCAATATGAGTTAATATAATTTGACATAAATGTTTTTTTTTTATAATTTAATTTGTTCATATTTTTTATTTTTTATTTTTGTTCTGATGATTTCAATATTAGTGCATATAATTTGACATAATAGTGTAATTATACTGTATGAATTTTGAGAAATAAATAAATCTAATGTATATAGATTTCGGCTTATTATATCGTACCTAATTATATCGATTTTTATGTCAAAATTGACGTCATAAATCGAAAACAGACCATAGCCATTATTTCTCACGGCACACTTTTTACAGCTCTATCATTCCAAAGACAATGGATTTGCCTTTCAATACTGTCAAATATGGTCTTAGCTATAAATACGACGGGTCCGCCGACTGGTCGTCCGTTCTGTTTGCTTTGTTGTACCACCGGTGCAAGGCCCGATAGCATCGCCCGATAAATCCGGAGATAAGTTTGAATTTAAACCACCAATTCTTATGTTAATATGGTGTATTAATGAATGAGGTAAATTCGATTAAGGATTTTTTTGGGACAATGTAGTTTTTTTTTTTTATTTATTGAAATAGGTTATTTTTTCTTGTGAAAAGTTGTAAGTAACTATTTACTGACAACTGAGAGACACACGAAAATAGATTGTCGCAACCAATTAATACGATCATTTATAAAAAAAGTAAAAACGTTGTATCGATAGTCGATAATTCATTTTAATTGAAATGTTCGTACTAATAGTGCTTTCTAGACGTTTGACAGGTCGGTCATTAGTGATGTGATAGAGACGCGTGATTGAAAATAACGATTAATAGTTCAACTATTTCGACGCTTTGTAGTCTTTTAGATGTTTTTAATAATTGGTGTACATTTAAAAGTAATCTCAATCAATTCTAGAAACGTTAATGAGATATTTTATACATTTGTAACAAACTAGCTTCTGCCCGCGACTTCATCCGCGTGGAACTCCTCCTTTTTTTTGCAGTCGGTTAAAAAGTAGCCTATGTCCTTTCTCAGGCTCCAGACTTTCTTTGTACCAAAATTCATTTAAATCGGTCTAGTAGTTTTAGCGTGAAAGCGTAACAGACAGACAAAGTTACTTTCGCATTTATAATATTAGTAGGGATTAGGTTGATAGGTATTAATAAAAAACTTTTACTAAATTACCAGATACCACGGTTTTATTCTCTGATATGTTTTCTACTTTTCAAAAAATTCAAATCATAAATAAAAAAAAAAAATACCTATTCAAAAATCCGTCAGAAGGCTGTACGAAGCATCACATCTCGGTCGGCGACAAATAAAGCGTTGATCTCGAGATTGTTATCTGTAGACAAATCGGCGAGTGTGCACACACGCGCAGCGGTGAGAACCGAACGCACCTGTACCGGTCGACCTGCGACGCAGTGAGGGGATACCAGTCGATAAAGAATGATGTCGATAATTTTAATATGAAATTAATATAACCTTTATATTATACTACTGAAATATAGGTTTCAGTAGGTAGTATAATAGGACACTTTTTATTTCTTTACATTTTGTTTTTTATAGTTGAGAAATTATCGGAAAGACTATTATTTATAGGTATTTCAATCTTCTACCCAGAAAGTTGCTAAAATATTTAAATCCTTAAAAGGAAAATACAATTTTTCAAGGAAAACAAGTATACTTACTGATAACGTACTTACATTTACGATTATCACACTCTAAATTTAGGTACCACCTACTCAACCTTAGAAAGAAATCTAATAATTTATTTACACAATTAATATCCGTTTTTGTATAGTATAACCAAATATGACTATAGGAAGATCGAAGCCACTTTAATCTTATTTTTTTATAATATTTACCTTATTCCAAGTTCTTATTTACCTACTAAAATATTTCTATATAGTTATTTCTATTTAATTATTAAGTGCTTATCAAATAAACGATTTTTTACTATACATCAATTATATGCATATTCTAAAGCAAAACAAGGTTAAAAAATCGATAATCATCCATCGACCAGCCCACATCCTTAGATCTCACGCAGCGCAGTCCATCGGGGTCCGTTCGCTCACATCATAAATCACGCGCTAATAGCCGGCAAACTCATTCGCTAATCCGAATCGAACGGCGACGGGCGTGAACGCGTAAACTTGGAGAGACTTCGCTCTTAAGGAAGTAATTGGAGGGTATAGCAGTCATACTGGCTGGAAGAACAAGTGACGTTCGAAAACAAATAATTTAAAAAGTTGGCGGTCATTGGCTCAAGTAATGCTGGCAGGTTAGAATTTATGAGAAAAGCGTTTCAGAACGGCGCCATCTTGGTTTTGACAACATTTGAATTTCGAAGTAGCTTAGGACGGATTAGAATCTTATAGAAATGCAATTACTTTGGAATGAAACAACTGTAGACGGATTTAACTCGCGTATTTTATTTTATTGGCTGACGTTTCGGAGCCTTTACAGATTCCATAATCGTAACACGATTGACTATTAACAGTCTCATGTTAAAGTAGATTACTTTTGCAAAGATACAAAAAGTCATACACAACCGATGAAATAAAAAATACTTAAGCCAAAGGTTTATTTCAAATATCTACGAGTATTAAGACTATCCTAATTGGATTGAAATTAACAGCACTAACAATTGTGAAAAATTGTACTCATTCAGATTTCTAAACTAGCTACGCGTTAAAACACTTATCTAGCAACGCTTTCCATAGACAAGGCATGTAGTCTATGCAAGTTCTCCCAGCGCCATAGACAAATCAAAGTATGGATAATAAAGGCCCATCCGGCGCAGGCGACGGGCCGGTTTGTCAGCTTTAAATAAAAAATAATGTTTGCCGCGTAATCGCATCGTGGTTGCGTTCCCATTATATCCTAGTGTAAGTATTTATAAAAATGCTTACTTAATATTAGACAGGTTAATCATATATAAATACCTATGTGAGGTTGGTACTGGGAAGATTGATACAAAAATGTTGCAGTAAAATAGGTACCTAAGTATTTTACGGTAAAGGGAAAAATATATAACAAGTGCTTTTGCATCCTACAATTTTGATTTAAGAGTGGATATAGTCTGTAGGTATATAAAAAATCGACACAGCACAACGCCATCTCGAATTTAACTTAATGATATTTTTGTAACATTTTAATGTACCCATTAAGTATATATTATTATGAAATACAAAGCCGTAGTCGTATACCCAATTACGTGATATTATAGACCTATCGATTTCAAGTAGATACGTAGGTACACTTAATTTAAACCTAAATTTGTTATGGAAAAAGTTTGAGTCACGAGGGCTTCCTCCGAGGTTATAAGATAGTTTTTATCGCAGAAATTCTCTCTAATGGGGGTGAAAATAGGTACTAAAACATTCTACGCAGCCGAAGTCGCGATCCAAAGCTTGTTTATAATCTAAGTACACTAATATTATAAAGAGGAAAGGTTTGTTTGTTTGGATTGAATAGGCTACTAAACGACTTAACGGATTTGAATGAAATCTTTAACAATATAGCTTAAGTTCCATCAGAGTAACACATAGGCTACAATTTTTGACACTAGACTAGACGGGACGAACCTGAAGTCCACGCGAACGAAGTCGCGGGCAAAAGCTAGTAAAAAAATAAATTGCAATTTTTATCTTCGCCAAATTGTCGTATCACAATGGAAACGCAGTGCAAGTATGAAAATAATTACGAATCGTTCTGTTATAATTGGCGGGTGCGCGGGCGCAGCGCCGCTATAAACTATCATTAGTATCGTTTTCATGGATTATTACGCGTTTCTGAACGTCTCGTGTGTTATTGCTTTGTAATTATTTCATTGTCTTCAATATTTAATTTGATTTGCTAAGTAAAAAACATTATTTCAGATTTTTTTATAATAATTACATTTATGATACTTTTACAAACTTCCGATCTGTCTAGACTTCCAAGCGATTGAAATACATATCTATATCTATACTAATATTATAAAGAGGAAAGGTTTGTTTGTTTGTTTGGATTGAATAGGCTCCAGAACGGATGAACCGATTTCAAAAATTCTTTCACTGTTGGGAAGCTACACTATTCCCGAGTGACATAGGCTATAAAAAAAAGATGATCCGTGCGAAGCCGGGGTGCACAGCTAGTATATTATATTTTATGTATACAGAATTGACATAGGCGAGGGAAGTCATGTGTCAGTTTTATTCGCTTATTTAAAGTACAAAATTTAACAGAAAAAGGCGAACTTAATGTCAAATAAAGTACGTAGGAACCTAAGTGCAAACAAAAAATACCTACTATATTATGCTACGTACATATATAAAAAATATACATAAAATGCAACATACTCACATAAATAAATATCTAAATAGGTACTTACCACGATAAATATGATTGAATCAGAAAGTGTTTTCCCAAGATGCTTATTTCAATTCCATACATTTTTCATTTATTTTTGTAACATTTGCATACCTAAGTCGATTGTCACTTGTCTGTGGGACTTATAAGAATAAGTACGTGTACAAAACCACCTTAAAAGCCTAAGAATGAATGACATCAGCCACTGCAATACTCGAATGAAAACGAGTCGCACCTTCATTAGAAAAGTATTACAAACCAAAATATTTTGTTACTCAATTTAAGACTCTAACTCTGCACATTTAAATTTGAAATCAAGTGGTGACACTTCGAGTTGTCACTTTTCTAATAACGGTGCGTAGTATTTAAATAAACAATTTACCAACTGTTAAATAATATACATCGTCAATAAACAAGCACGTAAACAAAGCTACTATACATTGTTCACATAAGGTACCTACCAAAAGAATTGCAACATACATAATAATATGTGTATGAATGAAATAGCATATTCAATGGCATATGTGTGTCTCTTTTCATTAATGTATGTAAAGCTTTGAAATAGTTACAAGGAATATTCGAATAGACTAGTCCACTCTAAACATTGATTTTACGACATATGTTTTTAGTGCTACCTGTGATAAGGGAACTAGAAGGAGCACTTATTTTATAATACATAGTATATATTATGATATTATAGGGACCTATAGAAACAAGTCATTTTTATTTGCAAGTCTATAACTGTTTAAATTACTTCCCGTTACAAAATCAGGACCAAGAAATGTTGGAATGAAACAACTATGCACGAAATTAACTCGCGTATTTTATTTTATTTGCTGACGTTTCGGATTCTTTAGCGTTAGACTATTCAGTCGTGCTACGATTATGGAAACTGTAAAGAATTCGAAACGTCAGAAAATAAAATACGCGGGTTAAATCGGTTCAAAATTGTGCATTGTGCATCAGAAAAGACCAAGAAATGTATTTAAAACTTACCGACATTTTAAGAAGCTTAGATGCAGAGGTGTTTGTAATTTAGTATATTATTGTTATAATTTCCGTTACAATTTTTTTGTTATCGATTAAAAAATACGTTTAAAAACTGTTTTTTTGCATCAAACAAAACTACTATCAGCAATACAAAGGTCAAATTCATTATAAAACGTGTATAATACCCAGCAATGACAGATCCGGATAATGACAGCTTTCGCGACAAATAAATATAGAGTAACACATGCCACGTTGCACACCTAGATCTAAAGGGAGCTAACTCAAAAAAGTCATTTTTTTCAGAATAGACGAAAAACTGATTAATATGTCCATATAAATGTAAGAGTTTTATGTATAGACTAGCGGCCCGCCCCGGCTTCGCCTGGATACCTTTTTTTATAGCCTATGTCCTTTCTCAGAGTCTAAAGAAAGTAAAGGTTGTCTGGTAGAGAATGCCGTATGGCATTAAGTCCGCCTTTTGTACATTTGTTTTATTGTGCAATAAAGTGTAAGTAAATAAATAAATAAATAAAGAGTGTCTGTGATAATTTTATCAAAATCGGTTGAGAGGTTTAAGCGGAAAAGCGTAACAGACAGACAGACAGAGTTACTTTCGCATTTATAATATTAGTACTTAGGCATTTATGATTTGTATAATTAAGCTAGAAGAGTTAGCTTATATATGTTTTAGTGGTAGGTAGTGCTGTAAGAAATTCGATGGTGTGCTCAAAACTTCAGGTTTTTAAGTTAGCGCTCTTTAGATCTAGCTACGTACTTTTAACTCATACTTTAACAAGATACGTAAAGTTGCCACACATGCTCACGCGCAGGTCACATTTAGAAATTCTACATCTTATTGGAATTGTCGTACTTGTCGCGGTGCTTGCTATGACATCACGCCTTTGTCCAGTGGGAGTGGGCAGACAAAAGCTTGCGAGTGTATGTCAAGAATATATTGACTCTGACACGAATATTGTAAGATAAGATTATGTAGATAAGGCAGTGGTTTGCACGTGTAGCGATATGATTTTAATCTACTTGTGATGATTGTATATAAAGTCTGGTTTGTTGTCAGGTTTTGAGAAATTTTATTTTGTCTTTAAGTAGGTACAGCACAATTTTATATTGTAAAAATATACCATAACAACTTAAAATCAAATCGTGTTAGAAATTTTATGATTTCTTATTTAACAGACTTTAAACATAAAGCATAATATATTTTATGTAATTATATTATTTTTTACAAATAAAAATTATTATGGACGAAAAGAAAAGCCGTAAGAAACTGAGCAATCTAGTTTTAAAGAATAATTTCAATTCACTAAACTTAGAAGGTATCGAAAAAATACTTATAATTGAAATAAGAACCTGACCCTTTTAATTCATTGAATAATAATATTATACATAAAATAAACGTTCATGTCAATTTAACATGTTACACGGTTTATTTCTCAATTCGAATTCCGGAACCAAAAACAGTTTTTTTTTTAATACACTTCACATAGACATAGACATAAAAGATAAGTAGCATACAATGCCGCATCCATGGTCTTCTATTTTCAAAACCACAAACAATAGAAGCCGTTCGAGTAGTGTTTACGGAGACACTGTTTGCGCAGCGCTGCGCTGACAAAAGCTAGTTACGTCATTCTTTTACGAGGCAAGTTTCGGACTGTTGTTAAGTACCCGTCCCTATTTTCTTGGAAGATAATTATTTGCATGCCTATTATAGTAGATTTTTATGACAAAGTCTTGGGACATTTAGTTTAGAGTCTCACAGTAATATATCCTAACAGAAATCATATGCTTTCAATGGTCTAAACTGCCGCAACCCTTGAGAAATAATGGCCTATATAAACACAGAAAATAAAAATGATTAAAACCAGCCAAGTCTGTGTCGAATTCGCGCAAAAAGGGTAGGTATGTAGGTAGTATCCCTTAAATATAAATTTTAGTCTGTTTTTTAATATTTGTTGTTATAGCGACATCAAAAACGCATCGTCTGTAAATCTATTGGAAAACTATCACAAACAGCGGAGTCACAGTAGGAACTCTAAAACACAGTGTCAATTAAGTAAGTAATGTAGTTGAAATAAAAAGTAAATAATATAAGTACATTCATTAATTTAATTGTATTTAACAAAATGGCGTATCTACATTTAACATTATAATAATAAGAAATGAACAGAGTTTAAACAAAGTTACAACATAGGCTCCTACGACTATTCAGGACAGTACCAATTTGACAACTCGTAGGTGAATAGAAATGCCGTAAGAATTGCAAAATTATTTAGTTGTTCGGAGTGAAATATAATACGGCTATTATAGTGACTATAAATGTTTTGTTAAATTTGATTTGTCAAATACGGACACTTGAACACAGCTTTAAAAAGACACCGGGTATATTTCTCAATAAATATTTCAGGCACCCACTTTTGAACTTTTGAAGCGCTTATCCTTATTTACCTACTGACGATAAAAAATCTTCAACAATTATAATTTTTCTGTTAAAAACGTCGTTGCTCGTTCGAAACGTCAGCCAATAAAATTAAATACTCGAGTTAAATCCGTCTATATATACCGACTATAGTTGTTTCAGTCCAATTGTCTGTTATAATTAAGATAGCAAAATATCTTTAAGGATGTTAACTTTGAAAAAAAAAACCAAATTTTGTGAATAATATTTTTGTGGAACTATTGGGTAGGTACGTAGGTACTTATAATTATTGTTACTTACTGTGGCCTATCATCAATCAAACTGAAAATGGACGAACTACAAAACACGATTCTTAAACCGCACTTTGTCCTTAATAATAGAATTACAAAGATAATTCTAATTAAAAGTGGAAAGGTAGATAACATTTAGAACAGTCTCCGTTAACATTCCGTTGTTGTGAATGGGACATTAATAAATCGAAAGCACCATTAAAAGGGTAAATGTGGTTTATCTTGATTAAGATTTATGATAAGTGGGAGAGATTGAGTTGCTGGCGGTGTCAGCATTGTTTCGAGACAGTATGATAAAAAGTAAAAACAATAAGAATATTATTGTAACCGTGTTTTCTTTTCACAATTTAGTTGTACATTTTTAGGGTTCCCTAGAACCCTAAAAAATGGGTTAAAAATATACCCTTTAACTGTAACCCTTTGGTAACACGGGACACTATCACAGTTCGCCTGTGGGTCCGTTTGTCACTAGGCTGTATTATGAACCGTGGCAGTTAGGTGGTTTAAATTTTCACAGATGACGTAAGTAGGTATTTCTGTTGGTGCTAAATAAAATTAATATTTTTGGGACCTATTTTTTTTTGCATTTTTAACGTCAGCATATAAAATAGAATACGCCAGTTAAATCCGTTATAGGTTAACCTGTTCTATTCCATATGTGTAATAAGAAATAACCACGAAAGCATCAGAAATTAGAAAAAGCAAATCAATGTTGCCATAGATACTAAATAAATTTGCATAATAATTATGTTAGAATAGGTACAAAAGAATTAACAATTTTACAGCAGATCATTAACAATCAGATAATAATACGTAAACTACAAAAGATCCACACAGCATTTTCAAACCAATTACGTTCCAATTCGCTAACTAAATGAAAAATGACTATTGATCTCTATCTAACATTTCGTACATACTAAAAACTACAAGTAAATCAAAGATAACACAAACCGGAATCGAACCGGTAGCTACAGGTGCACCCATTGTTACTGATGAGATGGCGAGATGCGATGCCATAATCTAAAGACGGCTGTGTCTCTTACAGATTTATCTCCAGCCTAAAGACAATCTGGTACTACTAATCAAAAGGTCGTATGTCCAAAGCAAAAGCATAAAACTCAAGCCGTTTAACGTTTCCTGAATAGCCCCGGTGAAAGCAAAAGATCGTAGGGTGAGTGCTCCGGTCCCAAACCAGTTAAGGAGAAATTTGGACTTTAAAGTGTTGTTACGCAAAATAGTATCAACCTATATTATCAGATTATTTTTTATCTGTTACATTATGTAATTAAAAGTAATGGTTCAAAAGGAAATCACTTAATTCTAGATAGTTTTTTTGATTTTTTTTTTTAAAGTTTAAATTCTGGAATGTACCTTAGATTGACCAACCGGCCCCAGTTGTTGTTAGGGTTTGTACCAAAAGTTGACCAATTGAAAAACGATAGATAAATATAAGAAATAAGACAATAAAAGGTTTTTCTTTTTTATAATCGTCTTTATTAATAACTAAGAAAACTTCTGCTTGTCGCTGTGCAATTTCGGAGTTTCTCTTCATGAAATTGTCGAACCATTTCCTTCCCGGTATATCATCTTTGAACGGCGTCGGCCGATTGTCTGTTGTAATTATTTTTGTTTCTGTATCTACTAACTGCTCTTTTTTAATAGGGATTCCTTTTTTCGCATTTATCCATCTGCAAAGCAATTGTTCCTCCTCAGATGTTAAAATAGTTGGCGGTCCCATTTTTCGTTGTACTGGATATCCAGTACAACGAAAAATGGTTACGATATGTTTCTCTAATTTTGCATCCCGACTGTATTTCATCAAGTGCTTTTCATACATCTTCTTTGTATTTGAAAAATACTTTTTTGGCGGCGTAGTTAATCTACAACAAATGGAACAAAAAATATTTTTAACCTGTTTGGTCAAACTTAGGAAAATCTTTTTTGTATGCAGTACCAATGTCAAACCACTGGTCAACTACTGAAAACTAGGCAATATCAACCATAAAATAGTGAGTGGGGTATCTAAGTATGCCATAGCTATGAAAAAAAACAACTAAAAAAGACAGAAAATAAAGTTGTACAAGGAGCCAATAGTTGACCAACTGGTCAACCTTAGGAAATCCATACAAAATATTTACCTATAGTTAACCAGCCTTGAAAAAAATTAAATATAATAATATACACTTGAAATTACATTGAAATCGTTAAATACAACCATTAAATAACTTGGAAAACAAACAATTACAACTAAATTTATACAAAAAACACATAAATTCAATTAAAATAGTCTTACCTGTCGAAGCACGTTCCTTACTGCAATGGCGGTTGAAGCACAACTAACAGCGACAAGTAAAAGTAAAACGAAGTTATTGGCTAATGTGTGGATATTTTTCTAGCGGTTGATGTGATTGGTTGATTCGATATAGTTGTCAAAACCTATAGCCAACATTAAAAATAACGGCTACCGGCGGTAAATCTTATTATTGAGAATCAAAGTCACAAGTGGTCAACAACCGGTGCATGGTCAACTATAGGGTCAACCATCCTATGTCTAAAGCATTAGTGAGACAGCGAAGACATTTTGTGTTCACTGTTCAGTGATTTAGAAGACAATAGGATATTCATGAAAGATCGTAAGTCCTATAACGATTGTGATGTTGTGAAGCCCTTTTTAAGTTGTGAATGGTTTATTACAATTGTAATGATTAATGTGGAATTAGTGAGTAATTTATGTGCATTTTCTTATTAGGGCTGTAAGTTCCGTTGTTAGATTTAATCTATTGTTTATTTGTGTTGTTTATGTTGTTTTACTATTTTATGCTGTCATCAATGGCAGGGTAAACTATTAATTTCTTTGTTATTAATAATGTAAAATGTAATTATGCTTATGTAATTATACCGTGACTTTATTTGCGCACTATACGCACCTGTCTTACCCCTTTAGGTGGTAAATTTTTGAAAATCCTTACTAAGTGTTTCCCTACGTTATACAACTGTGAAAAATTTCAAGTTTCTAGCCCATATAGTTTAGGCACTGTGTTGATATATTAGTCACTAAGTCAGTTTCTCCTTTTATATAAAACTAGCGGTCCCGGCAGACGTCATCCTGCCCGTTCGAAATTCAAATTAGGTAACTTTAGTTAGACAACGTTTGTATGGGAAAAGAAAAGGGCTGATTTTAGGGTTTTCCCGGCAATTATTCGATTTTTCTCGCCGTAAGAACCATCCTTGCACTTCAACGAACATTAAAAAAAAAAAATGGCCAAATTGGTCCAGGCGTTGTTGAGTTATGCGCTTACCAACAGATTTTGCGATTCACTTTTTTGTATAAGATATTATTACCTATAGATATAAAATGAAGAAGGGCAAACAATACACACGTAATAGTTATTTTTAGTATTTTTAGCCACATTTAGAAATAATAAATAACAAATTAACTCGACGACTTTCGTTTTATAAGTTTTTCCAACAGCATTCTTCATAGATTTTTATAGAAATAAAAACAAACTTAAGCTTTTGATTAATGTTTTAATAAGAGTTGTACTGTTTTTTAGTAAGCTTGCAATCTACGCTAGCATTTGAGGAATTTAAAAAAAAAGTTTAGTTATTTTTTTTTATACTTGCAATCTACGTTGTACCAATATAATGTAGCAAAATGTCTCCATTAGAAGCATTCATAGTTACATTACTGATTTCCAAGAAAATCAGTCGAAGCAAGTCAATGCGCATACTTGGATCTAGAATCCAAGCAATTCTATTGAAATGTTTAGAAAGTATAATTTCTTGCTAGAAGGTTGCGAGGAAACGGTTATTATTTAATTAATGTAACCTAATCTGTATTTGTTTCTAAGAATAAATTATATTGGAATTTATAAGACTAGTTTAAATATTGGTGGGAAAAAAAAAAAAATATGACACAAAATAATATTATGTCTATTGAGAACAGGAAAATTAATCCTAAAGTTAAAACTATATTTTTTTTATAATATGAGGCTGTATTGTATGCTAAAGGTATAAATAAAAAAAGCAATAAGTACCTACCTATGTTGAATTTCTTTTGACCTAGAAACTATTTATAAACATTGAGATCTCCCAAAATTGTTTAACAGAATTTTAGCGTAAGACTATCGTCAACTAAGTCATGTTACGAATATGGTAACTGTAAAGTTTTCGAAACGTCAGAAAATTAAATAAAACACGTGAGTTAAATCTGTTATGTAAATGTTCATAAAAATGTAATAGATAATATTAAAAGGTGACTTCAGAATTTTTAAAGAAGTTTTTGGATAAACTCGAATAACAACTTGTATAAGAAATCTTGCTTTGTTACCATCCGGAACACGACAAACAACCCAAGTATAACACAATTAGAAAGCCGCCAAAATCTAATCAACAAAATTTTATACTCATAATTAATTCAACACATTTACAATTATAAACGAATCACAACAAAATAAAAGTAACGTTTCCGAAGATACGACCGAATCGAATCGGAATATCGTAAATCGAATGAGTTTAGCTACCAAAATGTACAATCGATTTATCACTCGATTCTACAATCGCAATCGCCATAATAAAAAAACTGAACTGTCATTTAGGGACGTTGGGATTTGGACTCTAAAGTGTGCTGTGTAAGGCAGATTGTCCCTTACAATTTGTATCCCTCGTACGTCACCTTTGATGCGTAAGCGCATTGAAGGTGCTTTCTAGTGTTGTGGACAAAACGAATTTCACCGCGATTGGGTTATTTATATCAACTGGTCGAACAGGTGTGTTGATGTATGGGATGTTTCTGTTTTTTTAACCGGTCGTAGGAAATTAATTAAACATAAACTATCGAGTTCATTATCAAGTAGCAAAATATAATATTGGTTTTGGAATATTATTGTTTTCTTTAAATTACTATAACTTTCAAGTAATCTATGAGCGTTATTTATACCAACCTAGTCTTGTTAATTTACTGCATTTAGATTGGTAACTGAAGCTTAAAAACAATTTTGAGAATGAATTACCCTAAATACAAACATAGTAAATTTATAAAAATTTAAATATACTCTTATTTGAGGATTCTAGTTACCTACCTCGCTAGCTTCTGCCGGCGACTTTGCACGATAAGGACTCTCGTTTTACCCTCTTGAATTTTCGGAAATTCTTTTTTTACAACTACCCTACGTTTTAATGGAACACCTGTGTAAAATCTTAAGTTTCTAACCCTTATAGCTTAGGCCCTGCCTTGATATATCAGTCATTAAGTCACCTTCTCCTTTTATATTGATTTCAACCTTACAACAATGTTTTTTGTTTCTGTGATTAAATGGAAGCATCCTATATAAGAAGCGGCGTTGCCCAGAGGAATGTTATTAATTCGGAATTTGTTACAGACTATACTTAAGGCTTACGCATAAATATGAATACATAACTACACTATTGTGCCGGTACACACTGATGGTATTAATGCTGTGATAACTATTGTGCTAGAATATTAATAAAATAGTTTTAGTTCGTCGATTTTTTAAACGAAACTGTTATTGAATATTGGAATTGGGTTTATTTTTGTAATGTGAGGTGATGTTAGAGTTCGTCAGTTAAGTAGTGCTACGAATAAGTATGAGAACTGTAAAGTTTTCGAAATATCAGCAACTAAAATAAAGTAGGTACTTAATAAATAATTCATAAAACTATTGTTTTATCAAGAACGGATTGAATACTTATAGCTATAACTTTAATTTAACCTCGGATAAAATAAATCAAGAAAAAAAGGTTTAATTCGAAAACGATTCTATCACATTTTATTATCCTTAATTGTGAACCATTCCTTACTCCCCGCGAGCGTCACACAAGCTCAGTCTGACCACAGAGTAATATTTTAGTAATCGATTCGTATTGGTTACTGTTCATTCGGGTATTACGTAACATACGTTATATTTTATCTGCGGCAGTCTTTTATTTTTCTAACAATAGATCAATTTTGTTTATAAGGTCAATGAACAATTTTTTTAAGGTAAAGGTTGTTGAGATGTTCTGTTCGGAGATGGGCTGTGACTAACTAAGGATTCCTGTTAGAAGCAATTTTGTGTTTAATTTTTTTCGTAGCTCAAATTTATATTACTAGTAGGTATTATAAGAATTTTTGTTAGGGATAGGAGATAATTAAATAAAATAATAGAAATATGTTATTGCCAACTTCATTTATGCTAGTTTCTAACGATTATAAGATGATATGCTAGAGTCCCGAAGTAAGATGAACAATTAATTATTAATATGTAATTAATTTAGTACTTACTGGCTTCGTTGCTGAATAAGTCGATGATAGCACGAAAGTGATTTTACATTAATAATAATATCCAAACTACCTACCTTAAGTATTTTAGAAAATTACTATTTAAAAAGATATGAAAAGTTTATGTTTCATTCTACGCATGAATTAATTATTTTACTACCTATATAAATACATCAAAAGGAGTCGTTGCTAGTTTTGGAAACACCATCATTACTGAGAAGACACGCAGCAGAAAGTATTTTTTAGGGAATTTATGTACCTACATTATAAAATATTTTGACTCTAAAATTTAAACATTAAGTACAAAATAAAATAAAAAAAACACATAAATAACAATCTTGGTTCTTGTTAGGTTTCTATTTAGTCTTTACACTTTTTCATACTATAACTAAACAGTGTCGTAATTGTAAGGGAAGTGGCATAAGCCGCAGTTTGCGCAAGCGCGTAACTCGGATGTCGTCGATTACTGCGCCGGCGCAGGACCGGGCGCGATCCTGTTTAGGACCTGTAGTTCTAGACTTGCGTTTGAAAACCTATTTGCGTTTTGTTTTTATGCTATAATTTGTTTATGGTTTTTATACAGTCTTGTTACGAATAAACTTCAAAGAAAGAAGTATTTTTTTGTGTTTTAATAAAATAGTCTAGGTACCAAAACTTGTTTTAGAAACTTTGTAAAAGTATCAACCCAACAAAAAAGTACGTACCTACTTACCTACTTTATAAATGATACTATTGTCAATTATATTAGGAATGCCACATCTTTCACGCCATGTAATTCTTAAATCGTAACCAAAATAGCGTATTAAATAATATTTGTTTGAACATGGTTTTTTTTTAAGTATTAGAAGTCTACTATACCAACTGGATTGAGCGTGTTAAAAATATTTATCACTGTTTGACAATATACCATTAATTTCATCGCAGTCTCAACTTTCCGACAGTAAATTAAAAAACCAACTCGTCGTTTTTAATACGTATGTATTTGCTACAAATCGCCTTCGGCCGATCATTTTCACCGACAAAAGTAGGCAAACATTCATTATCATAACTTTAAATAAGCATAAATAAAGTTAGCTTTTACCAGAATACATTATTTTATCAACAGTAAAACTTACCTACTTTTCTCGTTAATAAATGAGTAGGTTAAATACGTATTTGCAAATAATTTACTAATATCCTATCTGTTTTGACACGACAGTTTTTATATGGTTTGATTAGCTAGACTTTGAATTTATAAAATTTGTGCCATTCTATTAATAATGTAAGCTCGAAAAATAATACAATATTATTCAAACATGATTGTATTATAATCCAAAATTTATCGTGAATTCGATATACTTACGTTAATAATTATATTTCTATTAGGAATCTTCTTCTTATATATAAAAATGAATCGCAAAATGTGTTGGTAAGCGCATAACTCGACAACGCCTGGACCAATATGGCCATTTTTTCTTTAAAATGTTCTTTGAAGTCCAAGGATGGTTCTTACGGCGAGAAAAAATCGAATAATTGCCGGGAAAACCCTAAAAACAGCCCTTTTCTTTTCCCATACAAACGTAACCGTTGTCTAACTAAAGTTACCTATTTGAATTTCGAACGGGCAGGATGACGTCTGCCGGGACCGCTAGTCATTTAATATATTTATATAAAAAAGAATCATCGAAATGTACGCACATAACATTGATTGATAATTCGTTTTTTATATGTTCCTTATTGTCGTCTCCTGACAATAAGGATTTGTATATAGAAAAAATAAAATAAAAAATATTTTATAACAAAAAGTTATAGACGTTGTACGTGGTAGAAGACGGACGAAACTATCGAACGGGTAAGACGTTTGCCGGGACCGCTAGTTGAGAAATAAAAAAAATAAAATAAAAAAACAATTTCAGGTCCTGTCGAGGAATATGCCGTTTATGCTTCGGGTGCAGTGCTAGTTACTGACCCGGGAAAGTGTAAATATAAACGTCACTCGCACGTCAACTTGTTACTTCACAATATCAATGCGAAATTACTTATAATTGATACTAACTCTAGTACTAAAACCAAGTATTACGTTTGTTGTAATTAAAGGTTTTGATGTTGAGCTTTATCGTTACAGTTGTTTTCTGTATATTTATTTCCCTAAATGCTTATTTAAATGAGTCTCTTTTCAGGAGTCTCGCCACCCGTCCGGTTTTGCAGTGAAGGCCCATTAGCTGGCCAACTGTGCTTCAGTATTCAGTTCGAAAAAAAAAAAATAAAGACACTGTGTTACAGTTTTATACATTTTTAAACGGTTTTATTTTTAAATAGTCAAAACTACTTATTTCTTTTAAAACAATCAACTATATTAATTAGTCTTCAGTATCATTTTAATATTAATTTGAGATATTATTAATAGGTAATGTTATAATTTCTGATGCTTTTAGCTAGGGCTACGAATATAGGAACTTTTATATTTTCGAAACGTCAGCGAATAAAATAAAATACGGGAGTGAAATCCGTTATAGTTGTTTCATTTCAATGAACAATTACGATAAAATTAAATAAGGATTTTAACCTTTTGTATAAAATATGGTAATTAGGTTGAAGTATTAACCAAATTACCATTTATTTATATATTATACAGAAAAGGTTTATAAAAAAATCATCATAGCCGAATTGTTTGCTGTAACTGCAAGTAGTAAGTAGTTCTATAGCAAAATGTATGTCAACAACTGCAATTTTAATATTTATTTACCACTTGCTCCATAACGCGGGCAAGTGGTCAGTCAAGTCGACTCGCCTATTCTAACGAGCGCTCGCGAAAGTGGTCGTTGTTACTTAAGTATAATTTCTATGAAAACGCGTTTTTACTAGACAATTGATAGAAAATAACTCGAGACGAAGCAGACACGATGGTCACTTTCCAGTTTAGAGTTGTTAGTTGGAAATAAGCATTCCACTGTACTTAATTAGAAATACTAGCCTATTGAAACAAAACAATTTTTAATTTACGTTTTGAAGATTTTACAGTTCACATAGGTATTTAGAAATGGTACTTACCTATTAAAAGAAAACAATTTTAAATTGACGTTTTGAAACCAGTTTATTTAGGTATTCGTAGTCGACTGAGCTGACAATAGTTTAATAAACGAAAACATCAGAAATTATTGAAATTTTATATATGTAGCTTTGTTAATATTTTGTATACGAACCTACCGCTTATAGAGTTTAAATTATCGATAAATAAACGACATGCTTTAAAACGACTTACATACAATTTCACCATACTTTGATCCAAGTTCAATGACCTCACAGTGACGTCATAAGTTCTTACCTGAAAAAGAAAAAATGCTTATTAAACTCTGTACCTATATTAAAGTTCCCTTATAATGTAAGTAAACTAAAGAACAAAGTATAATCGGTGATACTTTCAACGATAAATTGTAAAATTACCTACTTAGGTATGATTTACTTAAAGATCCATAGTCTAACTTGACTACCAATAAGCTAACATATACAAAACATAATATATCAATCATAGATCTAGATATGTAATCGGAAATCATCATCGATTCAACCTCTCGATACTCCATCCACAAATACATTATTAAATATAACAATAAGACAAAAACCAGATCAAGTTCCCAAAGATCATTCATATGCATAAAAAAGAATAATATACAAAAAAACTATCACAGATTGACATCTGTCCGGCGGAGCGACTTCTTACGGTCGGTTGAGCAAAATCAGGTATTACAATTAAATTAAAAATCACTCAAGGATAGGTCGCTACGGTCAACAAAATAAGTTTGTATGTTTAAAACAAAAGACTTGATTGTTTGACATTGACAATTTGTATGAATTCTGAATCTTGACGATGATTCATTTTTTATTGTTTTTATGTCTTAATCTTTTAGTCGATCTAAGAAGATAATAATATGTAATGTCTGCGCTTTGTAATATTATTAAGGACAATGATTAAAGTTTAAGATGAATTGTCTTACAATATACATAATAATAGGTTTCTTATTTTAAAAAAAGGTATTTTTTTTAACAACAAAATGACACCCTCGTTTTATTTATAAATTAGTTTTCCTAATCTTTTCATCTAAATAGATGCAAAAAAAATCACCTGTAGCCTTTCATGCTGACGTTACAAATTAATAATTAATGCTACAATGATTCAATCGAATCCACGGTATGCAGTGTTTCCTAGGCGTCAGTCACATTGACTTTCTATCCACTACTATAAGTGTCACTTGCCCAATCCCCCCATATGCGGTTTGGTGACAACGTTTTTTGTTTGCTGACGAACGCGCGGGTTTAGCCGAGTGTACTTTCTTTTGTTTTTTGTGTTGTGTTACGATGCGTGGGAGTGGGTAATAATGAATAATTGTAACGTCATTTTGGATTTAGGTTAAGTTTTGTACCAATTGACAGGTCGTTGATTTGAAACGGTATTTAGTGTAGAATTTCTTATAAGGTAGGTGTTTTATCATTGTGTTTTATATATTTTTTAATAAAACGAAAACTTGATAAGTAGGTAGGTAGATAGGTACTTACTTATAATCTGGACTACCATTATAAAAGCGATGCAAATGCTATTTATTTTTTTGTTAACTTCTACAGTAAAACCACTTAACCGATTATGACTTAAGTCCTTGAAGAAAGACATGGGGTAGGTAGGTACCTACTTTTTAACCCGATATAAAGTTCTTGCCAGTAAGTATCAAATTAATTTCCAATATTCATTTCAATTTTTTTATAACGAAAATTATATACGAAACGAGCACAACTTTATTACTTACTTCAATATCATAAATTTCATCGAACAAAATTCAAAATTTATAGAACGTTAAAACCTGTCATTCATACACTATTATTATAAAATCTTCAACATATAATCTGTGTATTCAAAATTTCTAAGAAATAATTCCCATAGGCGTTTTGCTAATATCGTAACAGTTATTCGTAATCATTGAGCTGGTAAAAGGTGTTATTTTGCGAATGAGTACTCTTATACCACCAATTAGCCACTAAGGTGGTAAGAAAGTGACTTGGTTACTTTAAGTATTGGTAATGTGCTTCGATGAGGTATTTCCGTTATGAAAAGACGTTATGTTTAAATCAATTTGTCTATAAATGAAAGTAGCTGATGTTGAACTAAAACATGTGATCAGTGTTATATAAACTGACATCTTCGTAATAACATAGGTATACCTATAGGTAGGTAGATTGTAATGTTTGTCGGGTTTTGCATTCCTTGTCGGGTTTTTGCATTTCTTGTCGGGCTACGCATTCACCAATCGGGTTTGGAATTATAGTTTTAACACCATTTTTTCTCCTGCTTTATTTGTGGCCAGGGAAGAGGCATGTACTGTACATATATATGAATGTAATAAATAGATACCTACTTATTTGAGTTAAGTTATAAAATAATTTCTAATGCTTACCTATATGCACATCGGAATAAAATAATTATAACTGATTTAACTCGCTTGTTTATTATTCTTATAACTTTTATGTGATTACTTACAAAATTTAACACGGACAATTTTAAACCAGTAAAAGAGCTAAGGATACTATAAGTTCTAAGACCACTTACTAATCCTAATTAACTATACACAAGTTGTCTTCTAGTTGTTTTCTAATATACCTACCTACTTGTATAAGCTGCAAGAGAATTTAATATCTCAACAGGCACGCGTGAAACCGTGTCAATTGTCACGTTGACGTCATTTCTGAAAGCTCAAGCCTAAACCAAAGCAATTATCGAAGAAATCAAATTAGAATATGCAAATCGTTCCTATAAAAAACGGTTTATAGGACACCTTTAGCCATCCGCTAGACCGGACAATATCAAAATCCCAAGTAATTAAATTACCGATATAAGAATCGTGTAATTCTTTCTAATCGTTATTTTTAATCAAAACAAAGGCATTTATCTTTTTGACCACCAACGCGCTAGTCTTCGCTATTAATTTGAGACAGCTACTAAATTTATTGATCCATTAGTATTGTTTCAATTAGAAAAGACGAATTAAATTTATACCTGTGCCGCCCAAATTGCTGTATCGTAGTGGCACAGAATGGCTTTCTATTGTGTAGATATTATTTATTATAAGTATCAATAAGTTTGGTTTACTCCCTAAAGCTATGTTGTAGACTAGAAAGGAACGCAGTAGCGTAACTCGACTGAAAATTGATTAATTGTTTTGTAATAATATGTGAATTATTAAATTAAATAGAAAGACTGTATTAATTTATCTAGTTAGACTATGGTCGAATTTGTCGGTTCTTTTCTCAGAATATAGGAACTCACGAATCGTTAGTCTATAATCGTTATGCTGTGTGAGTAAATCCGTTACATTATTATGGAAACTGTAAAGAATCCGAAACGTCAGCTAATAAAATAAAATAAAAATACGCGAGTTAAATCCGTTAATAGTTGTTTCATTCCAATGTGTAATAACCGCGAAGGCATCAGAAATAATTAAATCCGTTACAGTTATTTAATTCCAAATCCAGTCAAGGTTTTGTGGTGAAATATCATTCAACACGTAGTCAACATGCATTAATTTTACAGTACACCTACTGTACGGTTACACTGCAACGTTTCAAAAACGTGAGTGATAAGTTTTGGTTAAATCTCTATAAAGTTACTAGTCAGCTGACAGGCTTTGACAGGTCAATCTTGCTGGGGCTACGAGACGGGAGAGGCAACATCCCGAACTATATACAAAGATTCGTAGCAGTTCGGGACAAGCTTTGGTCGTCGGTCACTACATAGTTCCACGGTGTTATTAATTTTTATACCTCGGATGTACTTGTAAGTTTTAGGTCAACTATTAATTGTTAATGACAGTACGGAAATACGCTGGTAATGGAGAAAGTCCCTTGAATACCTGCCTACTTACAAGTATAGTGTTTTATAACCGGATGGACGACCATTGTTATTATAGTACCTAGGTAAGACTAGGCCATGATGCCGTAAATAATATACGCAGATACTTTAAACAGGTTGACAAGTTGACCTCAAAACTAGTACCTACTAGTATCACAGTAGGTATCACTAGGTAGGTATACAGCACGGCTAACTCACACTATTTCAAAAAGAGCATCTGTCACTTTTTAACAAGTTGCGCGTGGAAAAGAGCTTATGATGACGTTTCGAGAACTTTATAAAAAAGATCCCTACGAGTTGAGAACCTCCTTTTTTGAAGTCGGCTTAAAATCGTAGCTGACGAAATACCATTTGAATACTCAACAGTTGTCTAGTTCCAGCGTGATTTTGATACAATCTCGATTAATATAATTATACTTACATATACTTAGATTTTGATATTCCATGCAACATAACGTAAATCATTAAATTTTATTCAAAATTCATATGACATAAAATTGTGTTGTAATGATAAAAAAAAATTTTCGACGATATCAATTAAGTACGTACATTTAATTTGACATTTTAGAACTAAATAAATCTAATAACATTCAGTTTAGTTTTGACTTTTATATTAGGTAAGTCCCTACCTATAGATACTACATATAAGAATTAACGTTTTGTCCAGTCTGCGTATCTACAATATTCTATAATTTTACCGATCGAGGGCACGCCTATATTGTGTTACACTGCCCATTATTTTAGTTTTAGATTTGATTTAATTCTATATGAAGTCAAACGACGTGAATTATCTTAGAGGAATTAACACACGTTCGTATTGTTAAATATGTGTGGAGCTTTAGAGTAACTGTACTTTAAGAGCCATTGTTATATTATAGTAGTAAATTTTCTAGATATATTTACTTTAAATATGAAAGAATTCAACGGCAACATTTAACAGGCCACATGTCATTTTAATCTTGTAGTTACTTAGTTTATTATATATTATATCTATACGTAAAAACTTAAATTATATTTTGGAATGAATCAACTTTAACGGATTTAACTCGCGTATTTTATTTTATTGGCTGACGTTTCGGAGCCTTTACAGATTCCATAATCGTAGCACAACTGAGCTGACAAAAGTCTTATGCTAAAGTATATTGTTCTTCTTGAGCTCTTTGATAGTTAAGTCTCTATATTTTTAATGTGATGTACTCGTTCATTCATTATAGGCATTCCTATTTATAACTAAACGATTAAAACACATGAGGCTACCTTAATTATAGTAAAAAGTGTTGTTAGGTCGTTAATATAAATAAAGTAAGTACCTAACTATTCAAAGAAAATAACGAAACCTACAGTGACACAGACTACACAAAATTTGTCACTGATATGGCACATTATTATATCCATTAACTTCAACATTTTAACACTTATATACCTTAAAATTAGTTTTATCTTACGGTCCTAATTTTTTGTATTAACTTAAATATACAGTCCTTATGTTATCTACATGTTTAATATGTACCTAGTCATAAGATTATAAATATTATTTTGACAATAAAACATACCGTTTCAAGTGAATGCGGAATCAAACCTATGACCTCTTAGCTCTTCACAGACTCTGCTATATTCTCTACAACGCACCTATTAATTAAAATTTAAGAGGCGTTCACTACCAGCGGCAAGATAAAACGCACCCGTAAAAAAAGGCCAAGTCCCATTCATAAATACAGAGTGCCAATTAACAATTTGAAAGAAAGCATGACATATTTTTTCTCTCTCTTAAGTGTCGTTCTTTAGTGATGCAACCAATTTGTGGTATGATTGATACTAATCCCTTAATCCGCGTTTCTGTCCGATCGAAAACTTACTGTTCGAACTGACCGACGAATTTTTGAGAGCCGAGAAGGCTTACCGATGTGGTTGTTTTTTAAATTTAGGTAAGACTTATTTGAAAATAATAATTTCTGATGCCTTCGCGGTTATTACACATTGGAATGAAACAACTAATAACGGATATAACTCGCGTATTTTTATTTTATTTTATTTGCTGATGTTTCGGATTCTTTACAGTTTCCATAATCGTAGCACGACTGAGCTGACAATAGTCTAACGCTAAAGTGATTTATACAGTTATGCAAACTACCTTATATTTAAATTACAAATTTTGAAAAACTACCCTATTTTGAATTATGAAATACTAAAGTTACATTTCACACAAAAAAAAAATACTATTATACAGTACAATTAAAACCTAATAGGGGGCGTTACTAGCGCTTCGGAAAGACCATCATTACTGAGAAGAAACGCCGCAAGAAAATAAAATAAAAATACGCGAGTTAAATCCGTTATTAGTTGTTTTATTTGAAAATATTTAAATAATAATTTCTTTATTTCGTGACTATTGCACAATTTAATAATTCAATTGTAATAAATGTTGATTTTATTCTGACTGTGTCGTTTCAGTATTATTTTATTACTTTTAAAGAATAAATCAATCAACAACCTTAAATTCAAAATATATTCGAAACTTCCCCATTAAATATCTAACTAACAGTAACAAACAATATCAACCGGTAAATAACACCAACTATCGCTTTAATAAAACCAAGTCAATTTTATCGAAAATTACTCCTCAAACCTAACAATAAATTGCTGACCATTAAAAATTACCACCTTCAGTATAACCACACTCGTTGTTTGTGCGCAATCTCTATAATTATAGAGATTATTAACACCGGTCTGGACAGGTGTGTCTGTCTGTCTGTCCGTCCCGTTATCTGATTAGCAACAATTGTAGATAGTAGCCGAAAGGATTTAAGAATTTGACACTATTTTTTTTGTTTAATAATGAGTTTAGATCTGCGTAGGTTTGAAGAGTGACAATGTATTTGTCTCATTAGGGAGTGAAAAAAAGATTTTAAATAAGCTTATGATAATGAATTAGCATTGTATGTGATTTCAATTTTATTGTTCGCTGACTTAAGTTTACTATTAAGGACTCGTAGTACTTGGACATTTCTCTGCTAAACTCTTTTTTTAATTCAAAAGAGTTTCGTTATTATATTACTGATTTAAAAGCGCGTTGTTTCAATTTTCGTAGTACATAATAAACTACACTAACTGCTTAAAAATCTTCAAAAATTTGCTTACCTACGTTGTTAACATGATAATGGTGAGCAGTGAAAAGTCAAATCAGTGTTTACTACCAATAGTAGTTTATGTTAAGCTTATCTTTTAAGTCGAGGTCAAATACAAATATTTTTAAGGTTCCAAACTATTACATTCTCACACTATATTCAAATATGTACTTATGAACTTTCGATCATAAACCAACATTCCGTTACTCATCGATACATCACATTATACGAAAAATGTATTTGTTAAAATACATGTAAATTAGGTAAAGAAATGTATGGATTAGTATGACATCAGCATTATAAAAAGTTGTCCGCTTCTCTGCATTTCTACTGTTACAGTAGGTATATATATTTTAAATCAATTATGTGTGATGTCATCATATTTTGTTAAAATTTTGGGTAACTGTCGATTTATATTGAATGATTTTCAAAACGTCACAAAACAAAATTGAATTATATTGAATAAATTATTGTAGGTACATCTATTTTTCGTCATGTAATTTATACTTAAGAATACTACATAAGTAGGTACAAGCAGGTGCGTGCAGTGGGAGGAATGTAAGTATGACGCCAGGGTAGGCACTCCATACATTAGTAACACCGTGCCTGTGTGCAATGCACGCACGCCCTTGGTTACGAGGTAGGTACGTTCCGTAAAGTAGGTAGCTAAAAGTACGCATCTAAACTTTTAAGTTTCAACATTTCTACATGCACTCAGAGTATAAACCTTCGATAATTAACTAGGTAAGGTTAAAAAACATAATCTCACAAAATTGATAAAGCTCTTTCACTGACAAAATAATCAATAAACTAAATCCAGCTTTATGGTAACAAATTGGTCATTGCTTCGAGGTTAAATTTCAATATAAGGTTAAATTTACAATTTATTTGAGCGTACAGTTAATTTAAATGTTTGTATCGATTAAAAAACTTCAAACATTGATCTTTGCAGGAATCGATACTTTGACATATCGAAAGCGAGAAAGCATTTGTCTTTCTCAAATGTCATCATTGATTATGTTAAGCATATTGTTGTTTTAATGTTCACAATTCGTTTTTTATGTTATATGGTTTATATAATTTATGAGAGGTTACTTAATACGTTTGGTGATATAGTATTTATATCTAGAAATAAAGATATAACTTTTTCTTGTGGATAAGATGGGATAAATTATAATGAATTATACATTAGTACTAAATCTTCATATATTTATGTACATACATTATTATAAATAAATTTATACATAGCTATACTTATCGGAGGATTTTATATCAAGCACGATACAATCAATATTATCACGAATTCATTTCAATATGTTTTACCTGCAATTGTTAACATTATTAAGAAAATATTATTTTTTAAAGCTTTCGCAGTTATTACACAAATGGGAACTATAAGGTGACGGATTTACTAAGAGTATTTTATTTTATTTATTTTGCTGACTTTTATTTCTTCACTACACTATCGTCAGCTCTGTCGGCTACCAATAAGAGAAATTGAGAATTTTTCGGAACATCAGAAAATAAAAAAAACACGAGTTAAATTCATTATAACTGCTTAGTTCCAATTATGAATTTCAGTTTTGTTTTACATAATTTGCAAACCTGGGGCCCTAGCACATTTGTGACGTACGTGACAGTCGTTCGCGGATGTCAAATCCCATACATTTTGGTCCTAACGTTTAACGTTAACGTTGAACGTTGGGCACTTGTCTAGCCCCCAGGGTATTATAATCACGTTATTTGGCAATGCAAAGGTTCAAAAAGACGTTTGACCTCTTTTTATTTTATTTTTTTATTTTAAGAGCGGCATCGGCATTCCTTAACTTTGATTAATAACTGACATGATAAACGTCATCGCGTTTTTAATATATATCCACCTAGGAATATACAGCGATCATCTATCATCAAAATAATGTGACATTTATGAGAAGAACGTATTGTGTTTTCTAAGAGTGTTAATCATATTAACAACGAAAATATGTTAATTTTACGATCTAGCCTTACCTATCGAGAATAAAAAATAAATTAATTCAGGTCCTTGTATGACTAGGCATACATTTTTTATATTCAAAAATATGTAAACCGTTTAAATCCGGAACTGACGTCATTTGAGCTGTGAATATTATAAATCTGAGGTTTTATTGAAAAAGGGCACAAGTGTCAAAAGGTCCTAGAGAAAAAAGGTTTAAGTGTCACTACATGACATGTAGAACTTATATTCTTTCTTGCTAGGACCATAAAATTATGACATCTGTAAATTAGATATTTAAAAGTAAATGTGCCTGTGCCTACTAGCCTTTGAAACAATGGCATTGTCGTCACAGAGTATTTTTAAGAAAGAGTGAATTAGTTAAAAGAACTTAAGTGAATATTAGTATAGGTACAAATACTGTTTTCATTGATAATGGATAAGATTATTTGCAATTATTATATTTAATGAGGCGGACAATGACAGCCTCTGAAGTGATTAGAGAAACACCTGCCTGTTATGTTTTTCATTAACAGTACCAATAAGAAAGTAGGTAGATACCAATTTTGTGTAGGTAGGTATAAGATCCTAGATAGTTGTTTCAATCCAATGTGTTATAACCGCGAACGCATCAGAAATTATTAGGTATAAGATCCTAGTTAATAAATAGTACATTACGCACATAGGCCAGTAAAATAAAAAAAGTTCCCAGATCACTTGTAATTGTCGTCCGAGGCGAAGCCGAGGTTGACAAAAATGTGATCTGAGGCTTTTTTATTTTACTGGCCGAGGTCAGTATACTATTTTTCTATTTGACGAAGCCAGAAAGCGGCAATTTCATTTAGCGCAGCGGCCAGAAAGTTGGCGCTTTTTGGCCGGAGGACAGAAAAATATATTTTAGTAAAATGTAAATAAGAATTTTAGACATTATGAATTTGAATCAGGTGTGACTTAATTAGTTTCTGACGGTAAAACGTTTCCTACCGTATTTATTTTATTTTAATTGCCATGATTATCATCGAGATTTGAATAAATTAGGATATATTCGATATTCGGAATGTAAAATTTTAAATTGCTATCTTTTTATTTTAAATTATGAGAAATACTATTAAGAGCTCGGAAAAAAGTTTGGTGGTACAAATATTTAAATTAAAATAATATGTGTAAAGAGAACAATATAACGTGAAAATATTTCAAACTTTATAGTCGAATGTTTTGTAGACCTTTTATTTTCATGCATTGAATGCAGATATGTGAAAATTAAAATTATAATGAAAGCTACCTTCCCACGGTAATGAAAAAGTAAAATGCTATTAGTAGGTACCTATTTATATATCTACAAAAAATCAAATATTTTAAAAAGCAAAAAAAATCATTTTATATTATGGTTTATTTAAATCAGTTAATCCGCGATATCTATGCGCAACGGTAAGTTTTCTAAATAAAATACATTATCTACAATAACCTCCGACAAGGTTTATATTGGTGCTTATACAAACTAGGCTGGAGGTTAATATAGTGTATTTAATATATTCAAATAGGAGTGCCAGTGAATTTAGAAGTAAATGTCTTCATTGGAAAGAAGCCTATTGTTGGAAACCATTTTGTAAGCCGATCCACCGTCTCACTTTATTCAAAATCGACAATATTTTAGATTTTTATTAGCACAATCATTGAAAAGCGTGTCTTTGTGTTGTTGGCTATTTGCTACTCTATTTGGTTTTATTTATTTGACATTGGTATTTTTATCTTACAGTTTACTCATTTTTATTAAAAATAGTTACATAATTTATGATATTAGGTAAAGATCTATGCAATGTTCTCTTCTATCAATGTTAAATACTACTTCGTATATCAAAGACTAATTATCAATTAGTTCAGAGACCGAATAGCCATTTATTTCATAATTTAATTTATATATCTAAGTACATAACTTTAATACGGTTAGGTACCTCTCTAAGAAAATATAAATTAACAACGTATTCGTATCAGTTAGGTAGGAGGTTCTTTTCATTGGAATGAAACAATTACAATTTTGGTATTACAGAGGATTCAACATTAAAAACGACATGTTAATACTCATATTAATATGTGGGGATTTCAAAGCCATAATTTCACTAACTATCAATAGAAGCGGTATTTACAACCGTGTTTTCTTAGTAAAAAATCTTCGTTGTAAAGATGCACCTTCGTAAACTCCTATATTGCCGTAATGCACTTTGGGTAATAAAATTTCGACTTGCATTTAGATTTCACACCCGAGTCTATTAAATTACATAGAGATATCTTTAAACTGTTTATTTATACACTCGTTGACATTTACTGTGGGAACGCATTTATTATCAAATATATAATATTTAGTGAGATATATGATACTGGATTTTGTGTTGAACTAATGTTTTGTTGAAGTGCATTGAACGTTGTTTTATTTAACATAATGTTAAAATTGATCAATGATATAGGAATCATTGAACCCATAAGCGCAAATCCTTGTTTAAGTGCGTTACAAGTTTCTTACAAGAAAAATAAAGTACCTTTAAGAACGTTGAAAATACTATTCATTGAGCATTAAGATTAGTAAGGAAATGGTTACTTACACAATCATGCAAGGCGACTGAAGAATTAATCAAATTCGTTAATATTCGGTAAACACACACACGCGAGCATACACACACATACACACTCGCACGCACGCACGCACACAAAACAACAACAACCCCCATACATGTCTTAATTATATATCTTAACTTAATTTAATCCTAAATCTTGTAAATTTTTCCCTAGTAAAAAGTAGTAGTTCTGTTATAATTTTATTTTATTTTTATAATTTGTTATATGAACCGCACTCGCAGATGGCCAAGATACAGGCTCAGCCTAGATTGGAATTTGTAGTAATTTTGTATTTTTTATTAATAAATGAATTTGAATTTGAATTGTTAGGACAGATTTTGAAAAGAACGATTACATTATAGTCTCTATTTGCAGCCAAATAATTGAATTTCCGCGGGGCACAGCCCAGGACAATTAAACCTAGGTACAAATTCCAAAGTACCGTATCCAAACTACATTCAACTAGCAACTGGAAAAACAATTTGAGTGAAAACATGGTAACGGTCAAATTGCTTTGAGCAGATGGCTACCGCGACTTATCATTGTAAACGCTCTGGCAATTTGCGTCCAGTCCTTCCTTGTTCATCAGACTATTAAGGCTTGTACGCATGTGCTATTGTACCAGAAAATGTAATTTACCGGTACACGTTATTTACTGAAATGTTAACCGGTTTGCTGAGGTTTAATGTACCGGTATTATTTTGGTTAATAGTTTATCCACGATAGGTTTTGTAATTATGTAGGTATTTTAGAATATATATAGGCGTAATATAACTATTTATGAATAAGTTTCTGATGAGACTTTACATGTTTATAAAATTTGATTTCAATATCTCAATATGGTGGTAACATTTAAGAATCAAAATAAATGAATTAATTAATTATTAGGAAAGTTTATTAAAGCCTCATTCTACCTACGTTAATTCTTCGACATTTTTCACATGAACAGTCCAAAGACTTGTAAAATTATCGATAACAGGTGGTTCTGATAGCGTAAACATTAAGAAACTAGATCCGTTTCAATCAGTATTTCGGAATAAGTGACATTATACTTTCGACAAAAACCTAACAAACTAGCCGGGTTAAAGGGTACCTACTGTAAAATACCGTTTACATGCTAGCCGGGTAAACCGTATTATAAATACCAGCATCACGTGCGTACACGCAAATGTGCACACAGCGCATGATCCATCCGCGTTTTCATTCTCGGTACCTCATTACAAAGATTGGAGTCTAAGTGAGTGAGATGATTTAGCAACGGTTTTCGGTGATTGCTGAGGCCCATTAGGTTTCATTAGCTTTAAATAGATGCTGGTTTTATGCCGTTTTCGAATACAGTTTCTGATGAGGTGTTTTTAATTGGGTAGACTTGTGATGTAAACTAGCTTGCGTAATTTGCTCTTCATTTCTCTTCTGGTTAGCAAACATGTCTAAAGCCATAAAATGTAAGGAAAATAGTATGCTACAAATATGGGAACTAATGTTTTTAGTTAATACTAGCGGCCCGTCCCAGCTTCGCACGGGGGGACTTAAGATTTTTTTAAGGCCTCAGAAACGATACTTTTCCCCCGTTTTTGAAACATTTTCGGTTACTGCTCCGCAACTATAAGACCTAGCGTGATATTATATAGCCTATGTTACTCGGGGATAATGTAGCTTTCCAAAGGTGAAAGAATTTTTGAAATCGGTCCAGTAGTTTCGGAGCCTATTCATTACAAACATACAAAAATACAAATCTTTCCTCTTTATAATATTTGTATAGATTATACGTGAGTTTAATCAATTCGGTTCAAATGTTGTACCACAAAATAGGATCCAGGATTTAAATTCTCAGTAGCAAAATGAAATAACAGTTTCTGATTTATTTGTTCTGTGAATGACGTCTTTATTGGGTGATAAATGTACCCAGTATTGGTTTCTCGGGGCAAGCAAAGATAGTGTTAGTTATATTATCCATTTTATATCCAGATTTATACATTCCCTGCATTATTTACTTATTAGTCAATATCCGTTGATTTTATGAAATCGTGATTAGAACGGATAACTGGTCCATTCGATTACGATTGTCAGTTTCCGTTCCGAGGGATTCTCAGAAGATTGTGATCTAACTGTACCTTGAAATATACTTGTGTTCTACTGTACTTTGCGTACTACCTAATTGTCATCATCCGGAGTCCAACTTGCAATATTATTGTACACTTTATTGTATATATAATAGGTAAATGTTTTACGGCACGTTATGCATTTGTTTTATTTGCCAGTGTTGTAAAACTCTTTTGCAGTACTCGCTTCCTAGTCTGATCGTATGAGGTCGTAATGTAATACTGATGTAAAATAATAAAGGCTTTACTTTCAAAGGTACACATACGGTAATTTAAAATTAATGCTAAGCAAAGCGTAGGTAGAAAAAAATAAGAAACATCTCTATAGGTACCTATTAATTAATTTTAATTGACCTTAATATGTTTTGTAAACGAATAATGAAATGACTTTATTCATCTAAAAGGCATATAGCGATGCATAAATATAAAAAACAGAGTGCAATGAACTTAAAGAGTTCAACTGAATAAATTATCGCTAAGACTAAAACTCGTTCCGATTTATCAAAAAAGTCTTTTGTTCTTTTTGATCAATATTCTAATTTTCATTATGATTAAGTAATAAAGACAGTTTTCCATAATAGCTATCTATAAAAAAAGTTTACTACCCGACAAACTGTATCGGAATATAAAAAGTTGAAGCGGCGGTCCCTTTGCGCCCACGCATCGTGTCGCTTGTTAGCCACTCACTGCTTTTATTTACCACTTAGTTGAATCGAAAAATGTACAGGAATTCCGTGTTATTGCAAATGAAAGAAATAATATCCATTATACTAATCCATTGAAAATTAAATACTAATTAATTGCAAGAGAAAGAAAACAGAAAAGAAAGAGGTTTTAAAACTACGTAAGGAGTTTCTTACTTTATACCAACATTATTTCTAATGAAGGCTTAGTAATATTAACCTAACTGGTTTTTAGGTCTTTACACTAAAAAAAACTTATATACCTAAGTACTTACCTATCTTTGTTTGGATATTTTTGCAATAAAAAAAACTTTAAAATCCCGTCAACGGTATCAAATTTCTGTTGTTTTAGGAAACCAGAACCGTAACTTTTTGATTACATACTAATCCGGTCACATCTTGATATTCTTCCACCCACGCAGCCTAATATTGTGCTTAATTCATTCTCGTGTTTATAAATAACTAACGGCTACTTTAAAATTAAAAACCGTAAATCAAATATTGGGCGCCATAAATTTAATCGAAAATTAAAACAAACCTTAAGTGACAAATCAAATTCGGAGAAATAGTTGTTAATGTATCCACAAAATTTAGTTGCACTATAAAAAATATTGACTTATATGGGCTATGTTTGGTTAATTCAATTCATACAACTTTGAAACCTGATGCTCTGTAATAAAGATCGAGGGAAACTTATAAAATGTCAAGTGTTAAAATCGGAACTTTCATGTAATTTTTATTGCTTTGTTTATTAATTTAGGACATCTAAAATTTACGACATATTTTTTTTCATAAACTAACTGTCCAAAATAATGATGGGATACATTAATTGATGAAAAAAAACGTGTTTTTTACAACTTTAGCCGTATGGATTATAAATATGCATATTAATTAATATAAAATAACACTAATTAGCGAATGAGGGCTTTAGTTTATTAGTAAGTTTATGAGAAAGTTCAAGACATTTGATACTGGAATACAATAAGGATAACTAAGTAGGAAATTTATAGTCTTTATTTATATTGCCGAATTGATTACATACGAGTTATAAATATTAATAGGAGTTTTAAGATTCAGTTTGGACAGGTCTTTATTCGGACAGCTAACTTTTGTTAAGGCAAAAAAACTTTTGTTTTGTTAATATAACCATTAACCGTTATTGTAAATTTATATTCAACTTTATATTTGTGTATGTATTACCTATTTTATTTCATAAGTCTAGTTACGGTATTTTGAAAACATTAATAAATGTTTTATTGTATAAGTACCTAAGTAATTAATATTATTATTAATACTAGTTCGCCCTGAACCTGGCCTGCATATTATAAGTATTTCTGAACAATTTTTCTCTACTTTATTTTTATACTACCTTCATTCGTTCTTGTTTTCTAAATTTAATTCATTTATCGTTGTAACCCCATATACTCATGTTTGAATTAAAAAAAAATATCAAAACAATCTTCTCATTTGATAAACTTCATAAAGATTCACAATACCTACTCAATAGTCGATTCTCGGTTATTTTCCTCAATAAATATACGATCTCTACGAAAAAATTTAACTTAGTACACATATTTTTATATAGCTAGCCAATAATAAAATATTTAAAACATTTTATGAGCCATAAACTAAATAACTATAACATTCCACACGTGTAAAACAATACGGCGATCATAATTTGACAGCTGGATCAATTAAGACAACTGCCTACGCGACACTAAAACGATGGCACTGTCAAATAGAAATGACAGAACTATTATACGATTGTACTTTGTAATCTAAATCAGATTTGGGTGTCAGGAAAGATTGGAAAACGTCATTGTGGCCACTTTGAATATGGATAGATTATTAAAGCACCTAACCTCTGAAGAAAAGAGTTTTAAGAAAAAAATAAGTTAAGCTTGGAAATTAAAAAAAAAAATAAAGATGCTGGCTGGGGAAAAAATGCTAGTAGGTTCTTAAGACATGCGGAAATAATATTAACTGCTGTTTCCAAATAAATAGTCATGACGAGGAATTCGCTGTATTTCACCCGTGTCATGGTAAGTATAAGTATAATTGTCAAGGTTACCTTTTCAAAAAATTAATGCTAAAATCCTTCAAAGTCGGTTCAACCTTTTAGGTCCGAAAGCAAGAGTCACTTTCACACTTAAAATATCATATTAAATTAACCTACTACCTACCCTACCTAATGTTTTAAAGTGGCTTAAAGAAAATAAATGTTTTTAAGGTAAAAGAAAAACTCTAAGAACCTCTACGGGAAATGTGTTTGATATTATATAGGTATACAAAAAGCGACTTTGAACAATCATTACCGTTCGTATGCTACGGAATGACGTACCATTACAACAGGAACAGCATACATCAGCGCTGCAAGGGTCGTGGGAAACAATAGCTCAATCATCATAATGCTCGCACCTGTCGAGTCGCAAGCGCATCCGTCGTGACATGCTGGGCTACTACGGGAACTCGAATAGATTTAAAAAAATATACGCGTTAAAACCACGGATTCTACCGAGGACATAAGCCCGGGTTGTTAAACGGGAAAGCGTACACACTTTTACATTTGTAGTAGGTACCTAAAGATGGTTATTTCGGCGGACGGGGCCGCCTTTTCAGACTAATCGGATAAAGTTTGTTGTTTGACAATGTAATGAACAATATTTTGAAATAAATCTGTCTTAGAGATAGAGCGCTATCAAAAACACCAAATTTCCTTCCAAATAAGTACATAACGTTTTAATTCCTATTCGTAAATACCTTATGCCATTTGAACATTATTCTTCGTATCTAATTTATAATAAGTTACCTGCATGAATTGATAAAAAAGGTAGTCTGGATTAAACGTTTTTCTTATCTCTCGCCCTGAATTTATGCGCTATTAACGGTCTGTCCCACAGGTTTTATATTTTTTTCCTATTTATTTTATCATCATTTTTTTCTTTAATATCGAGAGTCCATAGTAGGAGTAACAATCAACAATCGGTCGGTTCGTCTGTAGTCGAGTCGACACTTGCTATCTTGCATTAAGTGAAAAACAATGGCCATAGCATTAGTCATGATGAATTGGGATCGTTTGTTTTTGTAAGATAGTCGAAAGTTATGTTATTATTAACTTACAAGAGAAGTGTTGTAATAGATGTTTTTGGGAGAGATCGTAGCGGTATCGTTTTTGTGCCACAGAATTTTAAGTATGAGTAGATGTAGTGCTGGGTATATTATTAACAATGTTTGAATTGTTTTAGAATCTATAGGTACGTACTTACCTACAAGTAAATATTGGGGTTTTGTCGTATTTTTTTCGCAAATACTTTGTCGTGGGTACCTATATGTGCTCTGAGATTTTTACAGTGTGGAGTTTAATAATTTGATATGTTGAATTAGCCCTGTGGACTGTATCTAACTAATTATAAACATTTAAAAACAAAGCGAGTGGTTTCTATCACTGTTTATTACCAACTGACTTACAATTTTGAATATAAAAACAAAACACAAATATAATTCTTCAAAACATAAAACATAAATAAAAAGTATAAAACTATAAAACGAGGTTGCATCATCAACAAGCCCTATATCCTAGTTTATAATTTTCCGAGATGAAAAATATCCTTACATAAGTATTTATTAAAAACCCCATCCCATGTATCTAGATAAAGCAAACATCAAAAACGGTCAAATTAAGAAATGAGCAAGCAAAACTTAAGTTCATTTACAGAAAATTCTTTAAAGAAATCAATATTTTCTTGACCATTATGTCCAAAAAAGTATTTGATTGTGACCGCACCTAGGTAGTAAACGAGTCACTATTTGTACAGAACTCTTAAGTACCTAAACAAATACAAGAAAGGTTATATTATTCTCATGCACTTGAAGAATAATACAAATTAACTAGAAAAACATCTCTACTCTAATCACGTGTGTGATGGATGACATGTCAAATACTTTTAATTGTATGATTAATTGGCTTTACTTATAAAATGCATTCAAGTTTGAATCTTAAGTTCAAAAGTTAAGGCTTAATTTGGACTTGATAAATGCAACTTTCGCATGAGGACTTCATTCGATGAGTTTGTGATAATTTCTATTTTTTTTTATGTCGTCAACATCTCTGTAAGAGCTGTAAGTAATTACTGATAAGCTTGTGAAACAGGTCGGTTAAATTAATGTTACTAAACAATATAAAACCATACAAAAATAACTTGATACTTACCTACTGAATGAGATCATTATCATTTTATATTGTGTTTAGTAACAGCAATTATCATGCGGGATCTTTGTATTCCCTTAGGGATAAACAGTAGGTAGGTCCAGTATTTTAAGTTATATTATGATAAATTATTATCTTTATTGTGAAATGAATAGTACTTAGGACTCCCTCATTCCGGCTTATTTATTATTTGCCTTGGAATAAAACAACTACATATAACGGATTGTATATGTTACAGTTCCCATATTCTTAGCACGACTGAGCTGACAATAGTATAACGCTAAAGTATAATTGGTCCGTGTTTAGCATTAGTGTTTCAACCCACACCAAGCTAGTTTTGAGATATCGGCGCTTAAAGTTTTTTGAGAACATTCTTCTTTTTCCGCTTATTTTAAGCAAAAAAATATTGTTATGTGGTATCATTTTTTTTTGTTGAAGTGCATAGATTAAGGATATAAATGTATTTATTTCAATAAATTCATAATTAAATAGAAAATGCAGAAAAATGGTTAATGCTTATCGGCTATAAGGTTTATTACATTTAGCATTTATATGCTAAGCCACATAACACTATGCAAAAATCTAATTTGTTCTTTTATAATGAATATATTTTACACTATTTTTTTGAAAATGTAAAATAATAAACAACTAACGTATTAAAACTTTAATGTAAGTACTTATTTATTTAGTTTTTATTGTTATAACATGTTTTAAATAACATTATAAGTTCTGCTTAAAATGAGAAATAGGTACAACAAGTTAACACTTATATTATTTCAATTACTTAAAAGCTCAACCAAATTGATTTATTATTATTATTTTATCATATTGAATTAAACCAATAATATATACTTCCGTACCTAAAAAGTTAATAAACCACCTAAAAACCATTTTTCGAAGAGTTGATAAATTGTGGCGACAATTCGTACATTCTTTAATATTATTATTTATTATAATATTCTAATTTTTATCACACACGTTTAAATCTAATGATGTATATTATAAAAAAATATCGGTTAAGTGCGAGTTAGTCTCGCGCACCAAGGGTTCCGTACTATAAATAACCTGTAGGTATATATTTTTTTAATGATGTCATTTAAAATGTATGGTTTTCGTATTTTTTTCTTTATCCGTGCTATATGACGTTACCTCGCACCTACTACATTAATTCAAGATCCTGAGTTCACGAGGAGTACTCTGTAGGTTTTGATTCGCTAGCGAGTGTTAAAAACTTTTATCAATCGCGGCATAAACGGCGGCTCTTTTGATTGCGTCGGCGATTTTTTTGTAATTATGTTACAATTTCAAGGGACGGTAGTCCTGAGTATTTGATATTACTATGAATTTTTGTTTGATACCTACCTCCACGCGTTACTGAGGTAAAGGATCACACAGACAACAAAGTAATCCTGTAAGGGTTAATTTTTATTCCTTTTAAGATACGGAACCCTAAAATATTTTATTTAATATGATAAAAATAATAATAAGTAATAAAAAAATAAGTTAGTGTTAACTTGTACCTATTTCTCATTTTTAGCAGAACTTATAATGTTATTTGATACCATGTTATACAACAATAAAAACTTTCAATAAATAAGTATTTACATTAAAGTTTTAATGCGTTAGTTGTTTATTTTATTACATTTTCTAAAAATTAGTGCATAATAATTATGTATAGGTACCTATTCGTTTTTAAACAACAAATTAGAATTTTGCATTAATGTAATAGGTATGTGGCTTAACACATTAATGCAAAAATACAAATCTGACATGGGAAATAAGCAATAATGCGTTATATGTGGCTTAACACATTAATGCAAAAATACAAATCTGACATAGGAAAAAAGCAATAACCAATTTTGTGCTCTAGAATATTCTACGATTTTTTTTTAACAAAATGGATTGCACTGCCGTATTCCTCATGATCTATTTAATAAAACTGCATCCATAACTCAAAACCCGATTTTTTGTGGGTTGACACACGAACGTTAAACACGGTCCAATTATTTGTCTGCTAACAATTGATATATTTAACTCGCGCAGAAATTTTGCAGATCACATATGCGTAGCTACCTAGTTAACATTAAACCTAATAAGTCGGTACCCACTTCAGTGCTAGACTATCTGCAGCTCAGTCTATGTTATAGTAATCGAACAATACAAGCCTTGTTTATAATCATGTAAAATTCATTACAATTATGTTAATCTAAAACAAGCAGCATAAACTAAGAGCGCCATTACAATAAAATTAATTGTTATACCGGGCGCCCTACTGCGTGTTACCGTCAAGGTGTCAGTGATGGACGAACTGACGTTCTTATATACCCAAACAACACTAGTTGTACATAAGCGGTATAAAAGTTTTATACCGCTTATTACATCTATACTAATATCATAAAGCTGAAGAGTTTGTTTGTTTGAACGCGCTAATCTCAGGAACTACTGGTTTGAATTCAAAAATTATTTTTTTGTTGGATAGATCATTTATCGAGAAAGGCTTTAGGCTATATAACATCACGCTGCGATCAATAGGAGCGAAGAAACAGTGGAAAATGTGTAAAAAACGGGGAAAATATGAAGCCTTATGAAGAAGTGACAGAAGACTTTGACAGATCTTTGACGAAACAATCGGACGGGCAGGACGACGTCTGCCGGGGCCGCTAGTATATTATAATATGCACACATAGTGACATCGTCAAAATTGTACATTACAAGCAAAATAAACACAGAACAAATAAAATTAAAACTATTTTAGAATTTCGCAAATGTCATTATGGTAATTCTCTCTTTAGTATATTATGTACCTATCTATTGTGATTATTATTAAATTAAATTATTAACTTGGTGAACCTAAAAAAAAATCCCTATTCATTAATAGAGAAAGCGTAACCTACTTGATTATATAGATGTCGGTTAAAGACACTATTTTATTTTTAATACCTACAAATACATTTACCAATCCTATAAAACTAAACATTATTCGGTTAAACATTTCAGTAAAACCAGGTATTCAGTACAACAATCAGCTTCTACATGAACTAATCATTGTTACTATCTACTATCTCCCTAGAACAGCTAATAGCTGCGGTGAGGCTGTAGCGGCGCTGTACTGCCAATAATGTTGTAATTTTCGATTTATCGCTTACAGTGGTTTATAGACCATTTTACGCGGTTTTCATATATTCACGATCAAGTAAACAACATTATTCATGGAATGAAACAACTATTAACGGATTTAACTCGCGTATTTTTATTTTATTTTATTTGCTGACGTTTCGGATTCTTTACAGTTTCTATAATCGTAGCACGACTGAGCTGACAATAGTCTAACGCTAAAGTATTTATTATATTGTACTTACTGACTTTAACTAATAACCGCGAAGGCATCAGAAATTATTAACATTATTCATGATTTTCCATTTATTCTGCAAATAAAACGTCATTGGATATTCTCAACTTTTATAAAAAAAAGGTACTTCATTTCAATGAGATGGTTAACACTATAGCCAATATCTTTAAAAATAAATAAAAGCTAGAAGTGAAATAGTTAAAAAATTCAAGCAATAATTCTTAATGTTTTTATTAAATAAAAAAAATCTTAGAATTTATAATTATCCGTCATATTTGAGTCTATTGGCGCTTTAGAATTATACCTACCTACCTAGACAAAAGGAACTTAATACAAAGTCTAGATTTTTCTTAGAATTATTGTTGTCTATACCAACCTACTACCTGTAAAGGTTTAGCTTAATAGGTGTTGATATTTGCTAACATTTTTTTAGTTAGGTATACCTATCACATATCTACGTAGCTATTAACCAAAGACAGGCGCTTACAATCTTACGCGACTTCGCCTCGACGTATTTATAAAGGTATATCAATAAATGCAAAATCATTGATATACGCTAGATAAACATGTTATTACGGAGTTTCCTCATTGTGTGAACACAATGGGCCATTACCGCGTTTTGCACAATAACTGACATAAATACTGATACAATAAACAAAATACGTTTACACGGATCCGGTCACGATCGGCACGGTTTCTTAATTTCGATTTATAGAATAAAAAGCTAATCCCTACTAATATTATAAATGCGAAAGTAACTCTGTCTGTCTGTCTGTTACGCTCTCACGTTAAAACTACTGGACCGATTTAAATAAAATTTGGTACAAAGAAAGTCTGGAACCTGAGAAAGGACATAGGCTACTTTTTAACCGACTGCAAAAAAGGAGGAGTTCCATGCGGACGAAGTCGCGGGCAGAAGCTAGTTGTTTATAAACGATGTATTTTCCTTGTACAAGTGATACTTATTTATACGCGATTATTGTCCGAAGAGTAATAGAATGTGTAGTATTGTACTATGACACATATTTTTAGAGGTACGAAACTCTTTTTACAAAATCAAAGTAAGTCTTGTGTGAGCTTTAGGTAAGTAAACTTTTGTAAGACCTCGATAAAGCATTATTATTTTATTAGACAAAATAAAAAACGACCGATGTGTAGTAGGTACGTATCTACTTAGTTAATAATGTAATACTAATCGTTCTCTGAATGTTTCTTACTGAAAAATTTGACTAAACTACAATGTAAATACAGTAGGTACCTACCAATAATTAATACTTTTTACCTTTTTCCTATAAAACAACCGTTTTACCTGATTTTACATTTAAGAACCAGTTCCAATGGAAGTACTTTTACGTTAAGTTGTAACGTAGAAATAGTTATAGATGGTACATTTTTGCAACCGCTATTTGGTTAAGTTCGATTTCAAACAGCAAACCAGTTTGTAGCGAAGACAGGAGTCACTTTTATCAAGTGTTTGGTGTTACAAAACCTGAGACTTCGCTGATTTCCATTCCTACTGTTAAGATGTGGACATATCATATAGTTTATTATAAACTTGATGTGGTATAATTATTATTAATCAGGTACTAGTATTTGCTTTTAACGGTCCCGTACCTCAAAAGAAAATAATAATACCCTTATCAAGTCCAGACCCTTTTTTCTCAGGAACTCGTGGAGATAAAGGCCTAAAATTCATATCAAATATTCTAGTCTACTGTCCCTTAGAACTGTTAAAAAATCAAACTTTTAAGCCATCGCAATTGAAAGATACAACCGTATTAAAAGATAGGTATACGCTGCAAATTTTCGACATTCGCAAGAGAATCAAAACCTAAGAGAACTTAGAATCAGTTGGGGTGTCTATGGATTCAGTTATTTATTTTCTATTCTCTAGTGTAGACTTACTCTTACTGTAGCCAACACATTAGAAACGTTCGGATCGTAATTCTAATAAGCCCATTAGTGGGTTCCGTGTGATAATAAAACGGTTTGATGACTTTTAGATTAAAGGATAAACATCTGGCTAGGTTGCGCGAAATTTAAGCGAACTATAATAACAGAGTGTATGTGTGTAACGATCTGTAATTTATTGGAAACCGCAAATAGAACGTAAAAAACGTTAACTAAAGAGTTTTAGTGCTTCTATTATGCAGGTATATTAATTAAAATACAAATCAATTTTTAAGTTGTTATAAATGCATCCTTGCAACGAAACTTTCTCGATGAAACTTGACTAGTTTATGTTTTCAATTTTTAATTACCTACCTACGTAACTATTCATTAAAAATAACGCATACCAATAATAATCAAAATAAAAAATCCTAAATGTTTGTTATACCTATCGTTTTGTTTTAATAAAATCCGATAAAAGCGTACTTAACATCCTTGAATCTTTTTAACAGCTTAGGGTAGGTACTCATTGCAACGAAATTATATCTTTGTATAATTCCTTATATCATTCTAATTTTGTATTACTAACATTCCCCGACAATATTTCCCATTCAAAATCGCAAAAGTTACCAAGCACCATCCTAGGCACACTAGAATTTCTTCCTTTAAAAGGCCATCCGTCAACCAGGATCTAAGGTAGTACGTGGCCGTCCCGACAATCAAGCTAGGTCTCGCAAAAACAAAGCTTAGAAACCAGTAGCCTTTTACGGGATACCAAGACCATCTAAAAACTGGAACAGGTTACAACAACGGTTCAAAGTGGATTTTAATTATTGTAGATTGAAATAGGCATTTTATTTTACTGTTAGGTTTCCTTCTAAGTCGGTATTATATAATTGTGGACTACGGTATTGTTGTGATGTGGATTTGTATTTAACTTATAATATTTTTTAAAGTACCTATCTACCTTATAATATATAGTTTAATACTAAATAGACGTACTTTTTATCTATGTCCCCAAAATATTTACTAGCGGCCCCGGCAGACGTCGTCCTGCCCGTCCAATTGTTTCGTCAAAGATCTGTCAAAGTCTTCTGTCACTTCTTCATAAGGCTTCATATTTTCCCCGTTTTTTACACATTTTCCACAGTTTCTTCGCTCCTATTGGTCGCAGCGTGATTTTATATAGGTAGCCTAAAGCCTTCCTCGATAAATGGTCTATCCAACAAAAAAAGAATTTTTGAATTCGAACCAGTAGTTCCTGAGATTAGCGCGTTCAAACAAACAAACAAACAATCAAACAAACAAACAAAAAAACAAACTCTTCAGCTTTATAATATTAGTATAGATATAGAGCCTAGGTTAGACATAAAAACTTTATTTGGAATGAAACAACTACTAACACACACTACAACATGTAGCGAATTTAACTCAGTTATATTAAATGTTATGCTGAAGTTTCGAAAACTTTATAGTTCCTATATTCGTAGCCTGTGTAGACGACAGTCTAACAGCAATACAATCCAATGTGTAATAACCACGACAGAATTAGAAATCAAAACTTGATTTGTGTGAAAATATTGTTAAGTCAAAGCTTAGATAACACAGCAATTACCTACGTTACCTTAGCTTTGACTTTTCAAACGAATTTTAGGTTAATAAGGTAAGATTACAACATTGTAAGGTATATGGTACCTACTGTAGCTACACAATATACACACGTCAGATATACCATATTAAAACGCACAATAGGTGAGTATTGTTTCGGAGATAGGTAATCAAATAATTAACGATACATTTTACGACTGTAATAAGATTGTAAATACGTAGAAAATAGGCAAATGAGTTATAGCGCAATGTCATAATTAATACAAAGTTAAGTTGATTCATTAAAATAGGTTATTTCTTGCTACACGCCTTTTATGTCATACAATGGACATTCTAAATTGCTATTAGCTTAGATTGATTCTAAGAAACGCGTGATTATTTTTGCAATCATCCTAGAATCAAGATTATTTAATTATGTCAAGTAAGTATATGGAATAAACATAGCATTCCCTATAATATGTATAAATAAAAATGAATCACCGAACTGTATGTATGCTAAGAAATGTAACTTCCGATGGACTGCATCAAATTGGATAATTATTTTTGTTTTGATTTAGTTATTGTCACAACAAAGTGTGTAATTTGTATGTAACCTACAAGAAAATAATAATAAGAAAATAAGAGATAAAGCGGTGCAAAGTTTGCCGGGTCAACTAGTGGGTATATTAATAAAAGTAATTTAAAAATAAATAACATATGAATGCTAAAACATATATCGCTGCTTCTCTGGAATAGTGTCACAACTCGAAATAATTTGTTACTCCATTTAAGAGTGTGAACCGTCACATATAAATTTCAATTCAGAATGGTAACACATTTCGAGTTGTGACACTATTCCAGAGAAGCAGCGATATTAAGCTGATTCTACATTCAGCCATTCCCTAGTTCTTAATATAGGAAATGAGCTACATCAAGAATTACGTTTGGATGCAACGACATACTGCATTCGTACATGACAGAATCAATCTAGTTTAAAATCGTATTTAAGCTTATTCCTTCATTGTTTAGGATAAAAGACTGAAGGCAATTGAACGCCCGTGGAATCGTTATTAGGGACGTCCAAGTAGCAATTTTTCTACAAGATAAATTATAGTTGACACTGCAAATAACTAATAGTTAACGAATAAAAAATACATATTTACCAAATAAGCAATAGGATAACTTCGGTGTAGTAATTACTTGGTAGGTATAGCCTAAGTAAATATTTTGTTTCCTAAAAATCTTGCAAACAGTTTAACATAGACATAATGAAGCATAGTCAAACAATCCATTAATAAACTTTAATAAACTTTATCTTGTAGAATGTCAACTGTAGCATTTGTGACTTACACTCTGAAAGTACTATCCACACAGCCGACATCGTTAAAGATAACAATGCATATTAAAAACATCACCGCAAACCTTTTAAGCCTCACGCGATTGTTTTACTCATCAGCAAACAACATTTTTATGTTGTCCGGTAAAACAAACAAAACAAACGCGAGCAAAACAAATGCAAGCTAAAACAAGTGCATTGCGTGCGCGCCGCCCCCATGCGTTCTGTTTCGCACGGAAGGCGCATCGACTTTTTGTGAAGGTAATCGAAAGATAAATTGAAACCTTTGAGATGTATAACGGAACGTTTTTAAAATTCTAATTATAAAAGATAAGTAAAGATAAGAGGATTGGCAATCTTTCGGTTATCAGTAGTTTTCTAAATTAGACTAAATTGAAGAAAATATTGGGATGAAACAACTATTAACGGATTTTTATTTTATTTTATTTCGGATTCTTTAGTTTCCATAATCGTACCACGACTGAGCTGACAATAGGCTAACGCTTTAGCGTCATCGAATAAAATAAAATAAAAGTACGCGAGTTAAATTCGTTAATAGTTATTTCATTCCAATGTGTAATAACCGCGAAGGCATCTGTTATTATTGAGGAAAATAATTTAAATAAGTATACCAATTCAAAAGTGATCAAGCCAATGATTTGTCATGTCGATATGAACACGGTATCTACATTTGACGATCAAAATGTCGTCTTTAAACGTCAAAACTGGACAACGTATGCAAGTTGACATTTACTAGACGACATAATGTCGTCAATATATTAACGTGAAGGACCATTCGACATTTTAATGTCGAGATAACTTATCAATCGACAAGTGACAAAAGGTTTCATCATAAACTTGCAGTATTTTTAACAAACACGACAAAAATCCTCATTTAAACGGCAACAAAAAACAAACTACAAATTCTAACAGCTACAAGCAATAATTTCTGATGCCTTCGCGGTTTTTACACATTGAAATGACCGTTAGACTATTGTCAGCTCAGTCGTGCTACGATTTTGGGAACTGTAAAGAATCCGAAACGTTGCTACCAGTATTTTGAATCACATAATAATCTTGATAATAAAATATCACGTATAATAATTTTTGATGCCTTCGCGGTTATTACACATTGTTTTTTTTTTTTTTTTTTTTTTTTTTAACTGAATACTGAAACGCAGTTGGCCAGCTAATGGGCCTTTACTGCAAAAATGGACGGGTGGCGAGACTCTTAAGCCTTTTGGGTTGGTTTAGGGTTTTTAGCCCTGACCGACCCGAGGGCCCCCCAAAGTGGGGGTCGCACCTCGGCCCGGGCCGTCAGGAGGTGTGTTGACACGATTATTATGTTGCAAGGGAACAGAAGGTCCCTGCGGATAAGTCCGACGCGCGCCGGGTGTATGTGGACGTCTTCGACCCCGCCGGCGGGGAATATTACACATTGGAATGCAACAACTATTAACAGATTTTAACTATTAACGGATTTAACTAGCGTATTTTTATTTTATTTTATTAGCTGACGTTTCGGATTCTTTACAGTTTCCATAATCGTAGCACGACTGAGCTTGACTTTAGCGTTAGACTATTGTCGTCAAACGTCAGCTAATAAAATAAAATGAAAATACGCGAGTTAAATCCGTTAATAGTTGTTTCATTCCAAAATATCACGTATAGTTTTATGGATTAAACGAAAACAATCGATACAATGTCTTTACTGATAGCGCGAACATTTAATTACTATCGCCGTATAATTACGGTTCCCATTGATTACAAGCCACGCCTTCTTTCAATGAAATTGTACTGTTAGCTTTTATTGCGTTTTGCTGTACCTATTAGACATTAATATAGAAATAACTTTTATGTGCAAAGCCTGTTTCGACTTCACTGTAAATTTCGAATAAGATATTGTAATTTTTATAAGTCATAATAATTTCTGATGCCTTCGCGGTTATTACACATTGGAATGAAACAACTATTAACGGATTTAACTCGCGTATTTTTTTTCAGCGTTAGACTATTGTCAGCTCAGTCGTGCTACGATTATGGAAACTGTAAAGAACCCGAAACGTCACAAAAAAAAAACAACTATTAAATCCGTTAATAGTTGTTTCATTCCAATTTTATAAGTCATTTTTGAAAAAGTGCCATTGTAAAAAAGTCTATAAAAGGAATTTTAAGAAGATTTCTAATAGTCTTTAGAGTCTATCTTCTAAGTTTATTTAGATACCTATTATAAAACTGAAAAATCCAAAACTAGGTAGCTTAGACCTAATACCTAAACTCTTCAGTATGAAACGACTACCTATTTATTGGTCTTCCAAAAAGCATCATGAACGAACTTATCATAATATCGGAAACATTTTTATACAATGTAGATATTTAGAATTATCAACATTGTTTTAAAAAGGTCTTGCATCCATGTTGTAAAACTTATAAATCATACATTTTATTGACTTTAAAATATTTGAGGAACGATTGTTAAGAGTTACGACCTAAAACAATGTTATGTTGGTGAATCAATTAAATTTATTTAACAACTGTTATAAGTTCTGGTATTGTCCTTAACAGGATTTTTATTTTAGGACCAATTTCATAATTATAAAAATAATATAGGTATACAAATAAATGTTAAGTAAGTAAGTTATTCGTAACCTAATTTCGTTTTGGTATAAAAATTACATTAAAAGAGAAAGTTGCAATTTATAGATAAATATATAAATATAATAAATAAAATATAAGTATTAAAAAAAACGTCATAAAATATTTTACGGTATCACGTAGGGAAGTTTGCATCTATTCAAAGATTGTCTAGTAGGTTATTTAGGCAATAAGTTCGGCTGTAGTACTTACCTATGTTCATTGTGCAATATATTATATACCTATAGTAACATAATATATAAATCCTTTAGCAAATTTATTCAGTATTAATGAAAATACAGTAAATTTAAAATATCAGTCGGCGCCGTCGGCCTCCGCGGTTCCTTATGAAAGACTTCAACGAGCCGCTCACTGCTTACACTTTAATTAATATATTTTAATTTAATTAATTAATTAATTATTGATTACAGTTATGTTATCTTCAGTTTAGATTAAGTTTTTCCGTTTTATTGTTAATTTTTATTTTTTAATGTTATCGAGTATTTTAAATAAAGAAATAAATGATAAAACATCATAAATATATTATTGTGATATAAAAAAACCTTTATTTTTTTATGACTTAGGAAGTAAGTTGATATATTGAAAAACTATCCGTTTTTTAATTAAGAAATAAACTACTAATATCTAAGTTATATTATAATACATTAGGTACAGAGAAACCCTAAATGCTACAACAGTACCTACCTAATCTTAATAAAAGTTTTTTCTATAAGGCACCTGGGGCCCTAGACAAGTGCCCAACGTTCAACGTTAACGTTAAACGTTAGGACCGAAATGTATGGGATTTGACATCCGCGAACGACTGTCACGTACGTCACAAATGTCAAATCCCATACATTTTGGTGCTAACGTTTAACGTTAACGTTGAACGTTGGGCACTTGTCTAGCCCCCCTGATTCCAAATACCAAAAAATCTCACCAAACACGTATGGCCATACAAAATCACCGATGTGACAAAACCCAGCTGACAGACCCACTCTGGCGTGCTATTTAATTTCACGTGCAGTTTTGTAAGTTGGTATTACTGTCAATTGTTTATCTTTCATTATAGTTCCGCTCCAGTAGGCTTACGGAACTGTCACGGTGTGAGCATTGGACAGGTTGAAACAAAAGCCTTTTTGTCACATTTATACTTATAGGTACTAGGAATGTTGTCTTGAAATACATTTGTTTAGTAATACTAATCTACTAGCTTTTTATAGGTACTCATTTTTGAAATATCTATGAGCTGCAGGCGCGTGCAGTGAAGGGTAGGCACTCCATACATGTATTACATTGTGCCTGTATGAGATGCACGCCCTTGCTATAAGGGACCCCATATCTATCTGTATATATAAAAGAAAGTAGTTACTCCGTTTATAACTCGGGAACGGCTGAACCGATTTGACTGAATTGGCGGGGGGGTAGCTTAGAGCCAGGAAAACGACATAGGATACTTTTTATCACGTTCCAGTGAAAAAAATAATAATATAATGACAGCTGTCAAATCGATTCTTTGCCGGGCGGGACGAAGTCTGCCGGGACAGCTAGTTTATAATATAAACAAATTTTAATTACATTACTTAGGAATATTTACTCACTCACTTACCTATGTATTCTGGCGAATCAAAATAAAGTTTAATGTAATATTTATTAGAAATATTGAAGGTTTATTTATCATACCCCTTGATCCAAAGGGAGCTAACTCAAAAAAAGTAACTTTTTCGGGAGAGGCGAAATTGTTGTAAGGAATCGGATCCTTTTTTTTAGCGTGTGTTTAAATAAAATCTTCAGATTTTTAAGTTAGCTCCCTTTAGATCTAGGTGTGCGATATATATAATGTTGTATGCACAGATATTGAAACATTGCAAAGTGAAAACAAATGCAGTTTCATTGTAATGCACCTGCTGTGACTTAAGTTTATTAATAAAAGCTCGTGGTTATTTATGGTATTATAATAATAACTAATAATTGAATAAATACAGTTATGAATAGGTAAAAACAATAACGTCTGTCTTTTTAAAAAACCCTTCAAAACAGGTGTTTTGAAACTTAAGCTGTTTTAAGTAACAATATACCTACATCGTTTTAATAGGTAATATTTATCATTGTAACTATTTACGTAGGTATATCTTTAATATTTCCTAGTTATTTGTTTTCTATATGACTCTAAGGTTTAGTGATAGACAATGCCTCAAGGCATTAAGTGCGCCTTATGTCTTACTTCTATTGTGTTGTGTAAATAAATATAGTAGAAAACGTCTTTGATAAAGAGCGCTTACTTCGGGCTATATTTGTTTATTAAAGAGGTATATAACGAAGGTAAATAGCCATACCCCTATGCCTAAGTTTATATGTAGCCCTACGTCAAACATTGTTTTGAATGCATTCTCACGCTGTCAAACCAGTTGCACTTCATTAGTAAGCCTGCATGGACGAGATGCAATTTGAATTTCAAAGGAATGTCGCAAGTTGCATTCATAAAAAAACCTACCTTCAAACTCCAGTAGGTATTCTAAAACTAATCACAAGTCCACAGGCCACAATCAGTTGTCATTCAAACACATCACAAACACTAACAGTCAAAAAAAAGCTACACAAAAAAAAAGGTTACATTGCACTTAAAAACATGTCATTCATAACGTAACTTTTGTCATTTTTCCGCAATCGCGTACGCATGCGTGTGTGTGAGTAACAACCAGCATTAAAGACTGCGTGCGCGCAACTGAAATCACCTTGCAAGGCCCACTATACCCCTCTCGCTCGCACAGGTGCCTCTCTTTCTACCGGGCATTGTACACCGACTGGTCACAGCTTGACAATAAATTACCTATAGGAATCTAATCAGTGTAATAGATGTGTGATTTTTTTTTAAGTTGACCGCTTTAATGGCGTCTGACAATCGGTCGGCAAATACCTATTACGGTAAAACTGGGGTTAAGATAACGTTTATAAAAGCGTGTGACTAAAAGCAATTAATAAAAATGCTGGATTATGTCTCTAGATGGTGTTTTATTTTATGCACTTGTAACTCGACTTTATCTGTTTATCATCTTACATCGTTGTAGTACGATAACATATTTTTGCGAAGGCTTTAAGATTACAGTAACTATAGGTACGTAATGTAGTATCTAAATATAATTTCAAACTCTTTCCACCTAGATCTAAAGGGAGCTAACTCCAAAACCTGAAATTTTAAGCACATCATTCTATCACACCTATCATTAAAACAGATTTATGTAACTCTTCTAGCTTAATATCAAAAGCACAGATGTAAACTATAGCTACAGAAAACTCATTCAGTGAACAGAGATATATTAATCAGTGTTTTAACTTGAAAAAAAGCACATTTTACATTTTTTTCTTAATAATATCCAGGTGTGCATTACCAATCTATCTATACTAATATAATAAAGAGGAAAAGTTTGTTTGGATTGAATAGGCTCCTAAACGAATGGACCGATTTAAAAAAAATCTTTCACTGTTGGAAAGCTACACTATTCCCGAGTGACGGCTATAAAAAAGGGATCCGGGTGAAGCCGGGGCAGGCCGCTAGTATATTATATTCCAAACAGTTAAACTGTAACATAGACTAGCGAAAAAAATGTATAAGGTACTTATTATAATATATCTTTAAACATAAAAACACAGTTGCCGTGTTGTTAAGATTCGAACACGACCACTTACAACCCAGGCTTACAAGGAAATGCAACCATACCTCCAAATTATATGCCTCTCATTAGTAGAAGACAAATTGCGAGTACTGGTCCCAGGTCAAGTAAAATAGCTTTATCCCAGTATTACGTTTATTAGGTGTTACATATTGCTATCATAAATATAGAAATTGCAAAATAGCATTCGGAATTAATAACAAGAAATTGCAAACGAAATTTTGTAAGTTTAGTGTGGATTTTCAGATTTGATACAGTTGATAGCTAAATATTGACTGTTCCATCACTTTGCACGTGGTAGGAGTATATTTCGTAAACAAATATTACAGTAAATATACCAACAGTAACAACGCTTCAGTGTAATAAATCATTGATAACTATCAGCTTAGTCGAGGTACGAATGTGGGAACTATAAAGTTTTCAAAACTACAAAATAAGATACGCGCGTTAAATCCGTTATAGTTGTTTAATTCCAATCTATATATGAATTTTATGTTTGAAATATAAATTGCTAATGAAAAATGATTTAACGCTTAAAGTAGGCAACTGTCTCGTTCACTACTAACTCCTCTGTTTTAAGAAAGATGAGGGTTAAAAAAATATATATTCTCGATATCTTTTGTTTCGGCAGAGAACCAGAGTCATCGACATAGCCCACCGGATTAGCAAGCTAAAATGGCAGTGGGCTGGCCATATTAGCCGAAGAACCGATAACCGTTGGAGTAAACGTGTTCTAGAGTGGAGACCGCGTCTCGGCAAGCGTAGTGTAGGACGTCCTCAGGCAAGGTGGAGTGACGATTTGCGTAAGATGGCTGGCAGGAGCTGGATGCAAGCAGCCCAAGATAGAGCAAAGTGGCGTGCAATTGGAGAGGCCTATGTCCAGCAGTGGACTGCGATGGGCTGATGATGATGATGATGATGATGATCTTTTGTTTATTATTTTTTGCAATACCAATAGCAACATCGATAGCAATCGTACTGTCATAATAAGGCTGTTGCATGTGAGTTTCCCTCATTACATATGCAGTAAAGATGATTTTCCTGTTGTGGCACGGGTTTCTAATACAAACAAGTAACTTTAAAAGGAAATGATATATGTGTATATAATTAATTAATATAATTATGTTCAACGGTGAAAACAGGTTGCCATCTTGATTAGGATTTATTTTAAAATCTAGTTATCTAATAATAAAGTATTGCTAAATTTCAAGAATTGCAAGTTCTATAATAATTTCTGATGCCTTCGCAGTTATTACACATTGGAATGAAACAACTATTAACGGATTTAACTCGCGTATTTTTATTTTATTTTATTTGCTGACATTTCGGATTCTTCACAGTTTACTTTAGCGTTAGACTATTGTCAGCTCAGTCGTGCTACGATTATGGAAACTGTAAAAAATCCGAAATGTCAAATAATAAAACAAAAAAGATACGCGAGTTAAATCCGTTGAAATTGTTTCATTGCAAATGTCATATAATATATCTTAAATAATCAAAATATAAACTATTAAAATATCCTACCAAAGACTCATTGAAGCTGAAAAAAACTGATAAATCACAGTAAGTATACAGTATGAGGAACGAGGTGGCCCTACAAGGAGAATATTACAATTTGTAATACAATGCTCCGGGGCAAAAACTAGACCCCGGGCTCGTCCCGGCCTAATGGTTAATACCCTGGACTGCAGTGATCATTCCAAAAAAGGATTCCTATGTTAGTACACTTTTTATATTTCGGCTGTTTCTAGAGTAGTGAAGTTTGTCATTTCTCGGTACATATCGGAATAAAACAATGGTAAGATTGATCAGAACGATGTAGGTATATGAGTTAAATCTGTTTTTCAAAGACAGATTTTTGTAACGCTTTTTGGGGATGGATACCTAGTGATTATTTTTTTTTTCTCGAAAAATTATTCTTAAATGTTGAAAAACACGTAGTCATGAAGAATTATACCTACTTAATGTTTCCTACTAATATTATAAATGCGAAAGTAACTCTGTCTGTCTGTCTGTTACGCTTTCACGCTAAAACTACTGGACCGATTTAAATGAAATTTGATACAAAGAAAGTCTGGAGCCTGAGAAAGGACATAGGCTACTTTTTAACAGACTGCAAAAAAGGAGGAGTTCCACGCGGACGAAGTCGCGGGCAGAAGCTATACTATATACATTGTCTTTCATTATAGATTAAAATATTATTTCGTATTGATGATTAATTACTAATCAAAGTATTCTACAACACTCATGCTAGCGTTTAAAGCAGAGAAACCAGATGCAACCAAAAAGGCGACGTGTATAGCCTTCCGGAGATGTACTGTTATATAGTTCCAGCGAACTAATAAAATAAGATTTTGTTACTTAAAAATAAATACCAATATATAATTTCGCGGTTATTGCACATTGGAATATAATTATAACGAATTTAACTGCTTTGCATCATTATCATTTAAATCAAGGGTTTTAAATCATTTGATTCTGACGTATCGAAATCTTCACAGTTCCCATAATCGTAGATTGAGCTGACGATAGTCTTAAAGCCGTTATTAATATTCTATTGCAATGTAGGTGAGCATCAATACATAATAAACAAAGTCGCTTTTTCTGTCCCTATATTCCTCTGTACGCTTTAAAACTACGCAACGGATTTTGATTTGTTTTTTTTTTAGTAGATAGAGTTATTCGAGAGGAAGGTTTATAGCAGCGTGTGTAGCCGGGGTGGGTCGCTAGTATTTTTACAAATTGAAATTTCGAGAAACATGACGTAAAACATTTTATAAATTCGATTAATCAAATGTTTTTGATCTGAATTCTGGAGACTTGATCCGAAAGCGAGGCCGAAAAGCGATCGAGAAAAGGATAGGAAAGTACGGGCATCAAGAAATTGCAAGTTACAACTATAAAAACTACCCTTAAATATAAATATGAAACTTCCAATTTATTACTTACTTACTTTGAACGGATTTAAGTAAGTACCTAATAAAAACAATATAGGTATGTTACAGTAGCTAAATTTGTGTAATAAACTCTTAAGCAATAAACTGATTCGAAATGTAAAAATTAATTAATGTACCAGAATGAACGTTCCGATAAAATCTCATAACAAATTTCTAAATTTTAGTATCTTATCTACCGGACATACCAAAAGTTCTCATAGATATATAAAATGACATCACAACTAATGAAGGCTAATTTAAGATATCATCTTAGCATCGCAATTAATGATAGAAGAAATTAAGTCATAAATTACTTTTTTTATTATAAATCTTGATTTATGAATGCGGACGGTTGTAAAAATTAGATTAAATAAATTTATTAACGTGCAAGTCTTGTAATTTTTACGTAAATACTTAGCAGCGTAGAACCACCTGGTCAGTTGAATTAAAAAAAATAAGTGGTACCAACTTAATTATTTTTTTATTATATTAATGTTTATTCGTTGTCTGTCGAGTTGTCTGTTTGAGACGAGATCAATTGTTGTGAATTGTTCAAATATTTTTTTATATTTTATAACGTAACAGTTGGTTTTATTAATTACTAGCGGTCCCGGCAGACGTCATCCTGCCCGTTCGAAATTCAAATTAGGTAACTTTAGTCAGACAACGTTTGTATGGGAAAAGAAAAGGGCTGTTTTAAGGGTTTTCCCGGCAATTATTCGATTTTTTTCGCCGTAAGAAGCATCCTTGGACCTTAACGAACATTAAAAAAAAAATTGGCCAAATTGGTCCAGGCGTTGTCGAGTTATGCGCTTACCAACACATTTTGCGATTCATTTTATATATAAGAAGAAGATTTTTGATACTATCATGATATAACTAAAAGGGAACTCGTGTATTTAGTGCCAAAATCAAAATAAAAAGGTTATCTATATCTAGGAAAGGTTTGTTTGTTTGTACGTTTGTTTGGCTCCGAAACGACTGGAAAAAAATATTTCACTGTTGGGAAGCTACGTTATTCCCGAGTGACAGAGGCTATATTATATTTTAAAAAATTAGAGATCCATGCGAAACCAGGGCGAACCGCTAGTGAGGACATAAATAGAAAGACTTCTCTTTTTTATGGATCTCTATTTTTTTTTTAAATATAATATAGCCTATGTCACTATGTCACAGTTTCAATTTATACCTTACTAGCGGTTCGACCCAGCTTTTTTTCAAAATAGTCTAAAGCCTATGTTACTCAGGGTGAACGTAGCTTCCCAACAGTGAAAGAATTATTTAAATCGGTCCAGTAGCTTTTGAGCCTATTCATTACAAACATACAAACATACGAAAATAGGTACAAATCTTTCCTCTTTATAATATTAGTATAGATAATATTATTTGCAACCATTATAGATATAGCTAGAGACAATGACGGCGTCTCAAATGCTCGAAGATCCGCCTTCTAACTCTTTACTTAGTGATAACGTTCAGTAACAGTTCTTATTTCCCATAGCATAACGCTACTATCCATAATATATTTCTCAGTTCGACGACAGATCTTTATCAACGTTTTCCCTACGACATCCAATATCAAACTAAATCATAAAACCCAAATGATGCATATTACTTACATCCCGTATGTAAACACAACTAAACAAAAATAAAACCAGTAGGTGGTCCAACGAATATTTGTTAATAATCGACACATACGTGAATTACAGCCGTTTTTAATTACACACAAGCTTGTAATTTCGTATAATTGTGTTTTTGTGTTGATTTATGCGTATGCGCAGGCCGCGGGTGGGGCGGGGCAATTTTATTGTTTCGAATTTGATTACGGGTACACCGGTAACTGTACACAGGTGGTTTTTAAGTAAGTGTACCTCCTGGGGTTCAAAGTGATGATACTAGGACGAAATCAGTTTGAAGTGAAAGCAGTATTAAGAGATTTGAAGTTATGGCCCACTGTGATAATACTAGAACAAAATATTTTCAGACACCTGGTATATCTACGGACTATTCGGGTATATTTGGTACATAGGTTAATACAAACATGATTTGATAAAAAAAACCTTAATAATTTAGCTTTATTTTTAATAAATTAGAATGTATTAAGAATTTATTTAATGTTTACCTAACCTGATTAACGTTAACAGCTTCGCATTAAAAATTCGTGATCAGAAAGCAATACTTTACCGCCAAATCGTTGTTTGCGACTATTTCTAATTTTCAATACCTTTAATGTCGTTATTAGCATATAATTTATTACATTCCGATTTCTCTTCGTTAAAACGGTACCGCAATTAAAAACGTTAATTTAGAAAAAAAGTAACGTGTACATCACTAAACTTTTGACACAATAAAAAGCAAATCGATTTCGAATTTAGAATATGTAGCTTAAAAGCGATTCGTTGTTCTGATTATTTAAAATTAGAAGACGGGTGTCGCTATAAAGTCTCTAGATTTTGACTTTCACCGTCAGTTGCGAGTCGTCTTCCCACGATGCAGGTTGTATATACTAACAATTAGACAATTGTCGGCCATTTTAACGATCGACCATAAAATCGGGTTTCAGCCTGTCATTAACCGCATTCTTGTGATACTTCCGCTTTTATAGTTTTACTAATCAACGCGTCCAGATTAATGCAGTCTCGTACGTAATGGCGTTGGTGTGGATTAATTTTATTGGACCAGCTTTTGGACAATTGGTCGTATGCAGTCGTATAGATAATTGAGTTTCGGTCGGATCGGCTTTTTTCTTTGGTTGTTTATGTTTACTGTAAGGCCACTTATTCTGGTAACTTATCGAGGGACAACGCGACGGGTTCGACTCATATCCAATTTAGATTAAATGGAATGGAACTGTTGTCTAATTTGCTTATTTCTTGGAAATTATTCACGTTTTGTTTTAAGTAGGTAGCTGGGATATGTTAGCTGATTCACAGCGAGGTTGAAGGTAACTTTGTTCGAATATTTTTATTGTTAGTCACATAGGTATAGGTAACTATTTATTATGTCCATTAAATAAATTAGTGTGGACACATAGGTATGTTGTTATCTTAACTTTTTTTTAATTCGTCTAATTTGAGAAGGCTCTTACCTAAGTAGGTACATCTATTTTTTTAGCTAACCTGATAATTATCTATTCCTATACAGGAACTACTTATACCTGACAAAGAAGGTAATAATTTCCAATGAAAATGTTTTGCGGTACCTACACAGCTGCAATAAAACATTTGTAACGATTATAGCCAATTTAGCCCGCTACTAATATAAGAGCTGTAAAGTTCTCGAAACATCTCAATAAACGTAATACGATACTTACTTACAGTTGTTTCATTTCAAATAATAGACTAATTTCATGTAGGAACCTACTTCAAGATAATACTATACTTAATGACTTACTTACGTCAATTTGCTGGGTTTTCTAAATTAAAATAATATTTAGCGTTCGACTATCGTCAGCTCAGTCGTGCTACGAATATGGGAACTGTAAAGTTTTCATAACGTCAGCATATAAATAAAAATACGCGAGTTAAGTCAGTTATAGTTGTTTCAATGTGACCGCAAAGACATCACAAATTATTAAAATAGTATTATCATTAATTATACAAAAATTATAAAAACCACAACATTAAGTTACATTATTAAGCTCGTCTGAATCTCATCGTGAAAGAATCGGACATATTTTTTAAATACGCCCGACGTCGCGATCTTATCACAAACCCATATATTTATCGGCAGTATAAGTTGTTTAAAGTGTCAGTCAAGTTTTTAATGTCTTGGTCATTTCATTGCTAAAATTAGCAGCAAATGCTAAGCGCGATTTTTTATTCTTGGACTTTTATCCGTCGTCCTAATGAATATAATAGGAGTTAACAGGAAGAATTTCTTTGCTTTAAATGTTATGGCAGGACTTCAAATCACGTATTAACTCGTTAGTTTATTTTATCCAGATCTTTTTAGTCTGAGAATTTTGCTCTCAATTTGTATTAGATGCAAATACTTAATTTTCTTGGGTTTATATGCTCACCTTTTAACCTTTAATAAGTTATCAGTCGAAAATCATATTTACTCTAATTTGTAATAAACATACCTATAATTCGTAGTAGGTAGCTTAGTCAGATTAAAATCAATGTAATATAAAAGCAATATTTGCAAGAGAGCAAATATTCTACGTTGTAGAATTACCTGTTCATATTGTACCTATCTGAAAACTTATCAGGAATTTATATCATAGACAAACAAAAATACCACCGGTAAAATAAAACCTAAAAGTCTATTCGAAATACCTACACAATTCACCTGTACATTGGCATCTTACCGACAAACAAATCATTAGCCAGCCTAATTTGACATAACCCTTTTTTCCTGGCAACATTGAATGCGACATGGCAACACCGGCGCAAGCGACGGTTGCCAGACTCTTATCTTTAATTGGCTGGATTGTTTGCGTTTCGAGTGCTACATGGGAACTGTTTGATTTGTAATTAGGACCTTTCAGTGTTGCCAGACAGGCGGTTATAAGCTAGGTAAGTATATGGTAGTAAAAAAGTTATTGGTAGTTGTGCAGTCTGCATTATGTCACAATGTTCAGATTTTTTTTTATTTTCGTAGAAAGTCAAATTTCTTAAGAATTATGATTTTATTGTAAATCCTATTTATGGTCCAAGGTCCCAGTCAACCTAGACTTAGATATCTATGTAATTTTAGTAGGTACACATAAACTTAGAAAGGAAGAAGTAACCATACTCGGGTATCAAAGGTGGAATAAAATTATGCTAACTTTTTATCCCACGGGATAAAAACATCTTTCCTAATATCTCGTAATTCGGGAGTGACTGGGATCTCACTCTATTTTTAATTCGCCTATCTATTAAATTTGACCTTCGTCTAAATAGTTTTATGAAATATTTACCACATATATCACAAAGTAACATAAAAATGTAGAAACGAATTTGATGACAAATAAACTGTACATTGGAATGAAACAACTGTTAACGGGTTTAACTCGCGTATTTTTATTTTATTTTATTAGCTAACGTTTCGGATTCTTTACAGTTTCCATAATCGTAGCAAACTGTTTGCATAACTGTATAAATCACTTTAGCGTTAGACTATTGTCAGCTCAGTCGTGCTACGATTATGGAAACTGTAAAGACTCCGAAACGTCAGCTAATAAAATAAAATAAAAATACGTGAGTTGTTTCATTCCAATGTGTAATAACCGCGAAGGCATCAGAAATTATTAAATACTTAAACTGTAATCAGCACAAACTAATCAGTAACGTTTAAAAATCACAGCAATCGCTTTAATAAAGACAACCCACAATAGAATGCGCATCGTACTGTGACACCCCCGTTCAAAAACAAAAAACGAGGTAATTTATCGTATAAACAACACCCGTTTTTGTTCGGCCAATCAACAATCATCACGCTATTACATGCCCTGTTAACCCCGTAATCGCACAATAAAAAACCTAACGCGTGCGAGACGTGCAATCTTTTACAACTTTATATTTACACTTGAACAACACACCCCGAGAACAAAATTCATCCTTATTTTTATACGTATAGAATCTAATTTGATATTGGATATAATTTTTACAGTGTGCGCTGTGAACTTTGTCATTCCAAATTAACTTTGCGTTCTACAAACTGAAGTTTTTAGTATTTAAGTCTTTATTACGGTAACGTAAAGTCGCTTAACATTTTGAGAACGGCAAAATAACAGTGCAGCAGTGCGTGAAGCTGATTTTGGAATGGAACGTGCTAGGTGCAGTCAACTAATTACATGAAAATTTTATACAATTTGTATCTAATTTTGATATAAGCTGCTGTTTATTTAATGGTTGGTTACCCACGAGGGAGCTTGTATCTATTAGTTTATTGTTTAACACCTTGTTTGCAGGGGTGAATAACAATGTTGTTTCTACATTATCTTATTAATTTTAATAACTCACACTTATGCATGTATAGTGTCATGTATAATAAAATATATAGGCAACTAATAATCATTTGTTTATGATCTATAAAAGTGCATACATTTTTTTTAATTAAAGATAAAGCACTGTATCTACAGTTTGGACGTGACATTGTACATTAAGTAATATATTAAAATATACCAATAATTATTTAATCGAAACAATCACAATTTAATCGCACATGTGAAAATCGATTACACCGGTTGTAAACGGTTTTTACCAATTAAAAACGTTTACCGATACTTTTGTAATTACGAGGTGTAAAAATAATCGTCGGCACGCGACGCGCAATCGACTCTGTATTCGTTTCTTTATTAATCTGTAATTGGTTAACAAAACAGTTGTGAAGAATATCTTGATTGTGATTGGTGCATTCGAATAATAGGTTAACGCGTGACGAATAACGGTAATTTGTTAAATACCTAATACCGCAAAATACAATACATATCGTAATAGTAATATTCAAGTTACTGTAATTTTAATGATCTATGTATGAGGTGATTTGTGGGCATAATACAATAATAATTATAAAGGTATCCTCAAAATTCAGCAAAGCAAAGTTTTTTAAAACTTATATTACAATTTTTGAATTCCAACCAGTACTTCCTGAGATAAACAAACAAACAAACAAACTCTTCAGCTTTATAATATAAGTATAGATAAGCCCCTAAGACAGATGCCAATCAATAAAAAAAACTATAACGAAAATAAATAAAAAGTCTATGGAATTGACATACTTAACTTATTAAAAACTGACTAGGTAGGTAGGTTGACCTTTCGTTAGGTAGTAGGTAGGTAGGTTGACCTTTCGTTAATAGAAGAATCGGAAGAATTTCGTTAAAAGTAGATTCGGCACTCTTTTTCCTTAAATACCTAAAGTGCTTAATATTGTATTTTTCTAAGGAGCGTATAATCGTACCCAATAATTTAGACATGGAATCAAAATCAAAAAAGGTTGTTCACAACTGAAACACTGAGTGAACAAAAATAAACAATAATTTCAATATTTAACATTGGAATGAAACAACTATTAACGGATTTAACTCGCGTATTTTTATTTTATTTTTATTTTATTAGCTGACGTTTCGGATTCTTTACAGTTTCCATAATCGTAGCACGACTGAGCTGACAATAGTCTAACGCTAAAGTGATAGTTAATAGTTGTTTCTTTCCAATGTGTAATAACCGCGAAGGCATCAGAAATTATTCAATATTTAATTCAAAAAGTCTCCTCGAACACAAACTAAAACTCAAGTATACATAATCCTAGACCAGCCAATTACATTCCGAAATCATCTATCACTATTCGCAAGCACCGACCATTGTCGGCGCACAGACAGACGGATCAATGGGCGAGTACTAACTAGGTAGCTCCAGAGCTGTGAACTTATACAAATGGCTGCTTGACGGCGGTATGCGATGGTTCCTACGATATTGGTTGTTAGTAACAGATTGGCAAAAATGGCGGCGTTATGTGAAGTGAAGCTATGAAGGTATAAGAATTCATTTATAGTTCTGATTCTGCGCGGCTTACATAGCGGCTAAGGGTTTAAGCAAAGGCACTCATCGGAACTAAGGTTTGTATGACTGCTAAATAATTCCCCGCCGGCGGGGTCGAAGATATTATTATGCAGTCATACACGGCAAGAGTCACCTAAAAGAACCTTCTATTCCACTGCATCTTATCATCACAAGTCCTAGAGATTCGAACTGAGGCGCGGTTAGGTTAGGGCTAAAAGTCTAAAACACTACTTTATTTCCAGGTCTCATCTAGGATCTCGCCTATACACGTAAAAGAGTAAAACATTTTGGGTCCTCCGAGCGTTAAATATAATAAAACTTGGTAATCGACATTTTGTAGTTTATTGCTTGATGGCAGGATAGTGTTCTACACATCAAAATTATCGTCGTCAACAATACATAGGCATGCAAATATCATAGGTATTGGACGGATGGACAGCGGTCTCAGTAATAGGGTTCCGTTTACCCTCTGGGTACGGAATCCTAAAAGTGGATCCAGCAATGCTTATTAATAAATAAAATATTAGTTTACCAGTACAGTAGCTATACCTACTTAGTACTTACTTATAAACGGAAGGTATCTAACTATCTACATCAGCAATAGTGAATAGGTCTTACAATATGAATGCAATAAAGCAACGAATACTAAAGTGACCTACTATCAAATCTCAATGGTACCTAACAAACAAACATAGTTCACAATCACCATTGTTAAATACTAAGCATAGTATTCGGGAGTCTAATGATATAAACAAATCGAACTAAAATCGGATAGGCAAATATTTCTATTCCGAAATATCATGTTTATAATGCATGAATTATATTGCTTTACAACATCCTAATCCTTACTAACATTATAAATACGAAAGTTTCTTAGAATAAACGCTTGTTAGATGGATGGATGTATGTTTGTTACTCTTTCACGCAAAAACTACTAAGTGGATTTTGTTAAACCTTTACAATAATATAGCTTACATTACCTACTTTATTTTATAAAGATATTGTGTGAAGTACTTATCGTGCGTAGACCAATTCGATGGCAGCTAGCCATCCCTACTAATATTATAAATGCGAAAGTAACTCTGTCTGTCTGTTACGCTTTCACGCTAAAACTACTGGACCGATTTAAATGAAATTTGGTACAAAGATAGTCTGGAGCCTGAGAAAGGACATAACCGACTGTAAAAAAGGAGGAGTTCCACGCAGACGAAGTCGCAGGCAGAAGCTAGTTTATAATAATGTGACAGTTCACAGTGGAGATTTTAAAAGTAAAGTTAGTAATTATATCTATCCAAGCAATCGAATAAGATATAGGAGGTATAATTATTATTATTGTCTGTCTTTACAGAGCCGCGCAAAAAGGACATAGATCTTTTGCTATTTCAAATATCGAATTATTCCTATTTGAAATATTGTTTTGACTGACCCGAATACAGGCACAGTGATCCATTTACATATTGTACCTTTACTTCGTAACCTGCAGTAACAATCAGAAGCACTACAGCATATCTCGGTGAAGCACTCACTAGAATAAATACGCGTTGGTACATAAATGTCTTTTTGTTTATCAATTTATATTTGTCCCGTGTTATCAACTTTGTATGTCGGCGTACATCAGAGAATTGAATTCGGATTTGTATAGAGCTGTTCACGCAGAATTTTCTAGATTGATTCTACGAAATATTTAGTTAGGTACGTTTCTAAGTTTTTCAACACTTAGTTGAAGCAAATTAAAAGTAATTGAAATTTGTTAGTTTTTGACCGAGGTACCTACTTAATGCCATGTTTATGGAACTCGTGATTTTCGCAACCGCTGCCTTTTTAATGCAAAAAGCTACATCCTGAAAATTTCGGAATTTTAGAATTAATTTCCAAATAAGTACGAGTTGTGCTATACCTAGACTTTCGTTACATACTATGTAAGTACCTACTTACTTATATTGATGCGATAGGAAAAGGAATTGGTAGTTGATAAAAACAACGGTTTTGATTAGATCTCATTAAAAAAAATAGGTAGGTACTGAACTAAAATGGTATAAAATAAAAAAAATGCCAATTAACGTAGTTTTCAAAAGGTACTACAACGTTAATAAAAATTTAATAATTTAAATAATATACGAAATAATCTGATTTTACTCCTAAAAGGTTTAGGTACATGCCAATTTTAGTCCAAAAAGGACATGCAAACAAAAAATTAAAGCCTAAAAAAAATCTTTGGAATTACATATAATTATTATGAATTGATTGACGACTCTTTAAACATATCGACAATGCATCAACATTTCTCATATTGGCTACTGCCGTCATTGCAGTTTTTATTGGAGCCCGTTTGTTATGCAGATAACACTTGTATTAGCTTTTTGTCCTATCGGTTTCACTTTGTACAGACAGACTTGCTGATGACTGTTATTATGCTATAAAAGTACGTAGGCAGGTATTTTTTTATTATGCACTTTGATTCATTGTTTCATTTATGATCTAGTGTAAGTTGTTACTATTTATATAAATGTTATATTTTATCCTATTTCAAAATCAATCGCGTATTTTTATTTTATTTAATTTGCTGACGTTTCGGATTCTTTACAGTTTCCATAATCGTCAGCTAATAAAATAAAATAAAAATACGCGAGTTAAATCCGTTAATAGTTGTTTCATTCCAATGTGTAATAACCGCGAAGGCATCAGAAATTATTAAATAAATCCAAAACAAAAAATGAATACAATGTAAATCCGGAACGTCAGCTAATAAAATAAATTAAAAATGCGAGAGTTAAATCCGTTAATATTTGTTTCATTCCAATACTTGAAGGGAGAATTACCTAATTGTTTTTGTACAGACCTACCATAATATTATCATTGTACCAAAAGTTTCCACACTAAAAAACATCATACCTACTTTCCTACATTAAAATAATTAATGTGTTTTTTATACAGAATGCCACTTTCGTATAAATAAATATCACACTTGCATTAGGAAATAATATGTCTATTTTCCAATTAGAGATTGATTCCTAAAGTTTTATTTTAACAGAAGTATAATTATTTTAAGATAGAAAACATTACGGTGGTATTAGTCAGCGTGTATCATCTATGAATTGAGGCGTCACGGATCTATTAATGTATCTAATCTATTTGTTGGTCAAATTTAAATAATGTTATAGATTAATCAAACGCAAGACTCGTTAGTTAGAACTAAACAAAACTTACTTTTCTTATTACAATTAACGATGTTAACGTCTTATTCTATAACAGATTGACCGATTAAAAAAATTGTGTTGATTTTGCTTGCGTATATTTACTAGTTTATTTATGACCTTTTTAATGACACAATAAAAATATACGTATTTTAGACCATCAAGTCAAGCGTGGTCAAAATTGTCCCTTTCTATATAATAACCACCATGACATCATGACAATTGAATGAATCGTGATAAACGTCGTCCCTTTTAATATAATAACTACTCATGACATTGTCAAAAATATCTATGTAAGAAAATTAATATTCAAACAGCCACTTGAAACTATAGAGAAGATATTCAAGCAACCCCAGAAGCAAGTGGAGAGACATTATCCAAAGTAATTATCACAAGCAAGTGGAGAGACAGTACCTAAAGCGGATGCCGATTCTGAGGGATCTCAGAAGCAAGTAGAGATACATTGCCTAAAGAAGCTTCTCTCAGAAGCAAGTGGAGAGACATTACCTAAAGAAGCTTTCCTCAGAAGCAAGTGGAGAGACATTACCTAAAGAAGCTTCCCTCAGAAGCAAGACAAGAGAATATTACCTAAAACATCCCTCAGAAGCAACTAGAGACTGAGCACTATCCGAAGCATCCGTTCCATAAAAATAATTATATTAAAAATCGACACCCGTCCAGTAATGGAAGCGTCGCGGGCCGGCGCTGACGGCACAATGAGATGTTGTATTTCACATTAAACGTTAACATTGTGTTCACAAGGTGGACGTCGTCGCTATTGTCCACTTATGTTTGGATATAAAGGGGTTGGCTTGTATAGGGTGCAATTGTTTATATAAATTGCCTTATTAATAGGGAATCTGAAAATATTGAACTCAGCAATACTTGGAATGCTTAGTGTGCGTTACATGACACAGGAAGACATGCGATAAGAACCGACGAATCAAAACTCTTGTTTTATGTGTAAACGTTAGTATTACGTTAGCGAATTAATCAAAACTTTTTTTGTATGTAAACGTTGTGTTACGTTATCGCTAAACATCATGTCATACAGTTATATACAGGTATGCTTCTGTATAGGTACTTTACTGCTTTTTTCGTTGTTATTAATGTAAAAAATAAATAAGTAAAATTGAGAATTTTAGTACTTACAGTCCTGTTGGGCTGGCAAGAATCGCTAGCTATTTAGCAGATCGATTAAATGTCTTTGTAGCTACTATTATTGGTCGAGATGGTAATTTTGATCGTGAATGAGTTCTATTAATAGGTACCTATTAAAGTACCTAGATAATAAGCCAAAAACAATCCATTAAGAAAAAAACTAAAAGAAAAATCACAAACCCTATTCCATTCTCCCTAGAAATAAGAAATTGAAATAGCAATCAGGTCCTAATATCAAAATCACTTAACCATTTGTGTTAAGTGGTTTAGCATGTTACGCAAGACCAAAAAAAGAAGATCCACTACAAAAGAGCTGTAAAACCAAAATACAATTGAAACCCATGTAAGCCAACCACAGCACTCATTGTAGCGGCGTAACCATTGAAAAGGCTACCTATTGTTATTCCATTTTATAAAACAATACCCAAAGCTTTTCACATTGCCCGTCTTTTATTTGCTCGCCACCCCTTTGTAGATGCCGCGGCGGCCTCTTTAACCTCGATTCATTAATGTGACTTCTTTTTGTTGTGTCAAACTCATTGAGTAGCGATTATTGTGTGAGGCACCATTCATTTGTTTTGTTCATTGATGCGTTCTAGCTGATTTGCGACATCTTGGACTAGTCTTTGATGGTTTATGTATGTACTTACTTACTTAAAACGAGCGTTCGCCCACCACAAGGTACGTATATACAACGTAGTAATCATTTACAATGACTTGGCTCCCATTTCTTAAGAGATCTTTTTGCGTATAGGTAGGTACGTTTCTTAATATTGGAATTGAATTGAATCTTTAATAATTTTTTCATCAATATTTCACTCTCTTAGATAATTAAATTCCGAAAATCCCTTTTAAGTGCTATGCAAAACTATAGAAGCGTTAGTTATTAAATCTCCAGTTAGACGACGTTGCTTTCCAGGGATGTATATAAACTTAAACTATTGAATGTTATTCCTGACAAACAGTAACACTTCGAAAAGATATAGCAAATAGTTTGTCATTGTCAATTGAAAAAAAAAACTAGGTAACATATAGCCAGCATCAATAAAACTGTTCTTTTTTTAATATGCCTCAGTTGACCTTTCCTGTCTTAAGTCTTATCGAACCATAAAAAGAAGTTTAAATCCGTAACTAGTCTTGAATCTCTTAGAAAATAAATCAAACAAAATTAATAATACCAACTTGGTAGTCGTTTTATAGAAAGAGGTGCAAATATTGTAACCTATACCATTTTTTCCCTTTATAAACAAGCTCAAGCCGACAACAATATCAACGATTTTATTAAGCTCAGGAATGAGATTTTGTCATTTGTCTTTTTGTTGGAAAGCGTGGATGTTCATTTCGTCTCTGGATTAACAATAAAAAAGAAATTTGATCATTGTGCTGGTGATGTTTTTGTTAAGGGCAAGATAAGTTTTTATAAAATAGGTTTATCATAATCGCCAGTTTAATTACGTTAAGTTTGTATAATAATATTACAACAATAAAAACGATGTGGGTTCATGATTCTTTGATATTTTGTTTTTAATTTTTTTCAAGATTAGGTTGTAGGTAAATATTATCACTGATATTTTATTACCTACATATTCATTTAATCAAACCAATATTATTTAATGGAATTAATTTTAAAAGGCTCTTATATATAATTTTGTATATCCCGAAAATTTTCGTACCGTAAGTGAAAAAGCAGAGTATCATTTTATATTCGGTTTATAAATTCACGATAATTCAACAAATATTTTGATTTTGTACCTACAAATAACTGGTAAATTAGGGTAAGTAAATTTAGAACAAAGACTTATTAATATATAATAATTCCTAATCCTTTGCGGTTATTAGGTAGTAGATAATTTAATTTCAAATGTACTTATACAACTTTAACTTACAGTATAAAAAACCTTATCCATGATTTAAAAAAATCGTTCCCCTTAATAACAGGTTAGCCGCTATCAGATTCTCCCCGGACTTGTGAATAAAACCCCTAGTTTATGGCTGTCCACGGGACCCATTGTCGCTCTCATTAACCCTTTTGTCTCATTAGACCTTCATTTCATATTATTCCTTATTCTTGCCCGATGACAGTTCTGATTAAATTTTTCGAGGATGGGGTTACGGCGTTCTTTTGTTTTGCTTTTTTTATGGTCTGTTGTGTTTTAGAAGCCTTTGATTGTTTGACTGGTATGATAAAAAAATAAACTGTTACCGTGGTTTTTTATAGTTGTCACTTTTAACAATTATAATTATTTTAATTAAGTACTTTCTTACTTGATTAAATTATTTTTATATAGGTATAGGTAACATTAGCAAAGAATATTATTAGTTATTATTATCATTTATTATATAATAAGCATAGCCAAAGTATTAAATGAAAGCAATACTTTTATTGGCGAATATTACTTATACGCGAATAATTATAACATTACTTCAATTGGTTTAACTGGAAATAATTGATACCATAATATGTATATTTACAATTCAAAATTATTATTTAAACTGTCTCTATCAGAAAACATAGGTACCTACATCATCAGATCATGAAGTAGGTATTGTTTAAAATAAAGTTAAAAACGCCTTAATAACAAATAATTTGTGACGATTTCGTTATTTATTTTCATTAATCTCAAAAGCTACATTAGAACCAAGTGACATAAACGCTTACAAACAATTTAAAGAAAATGAATACACTACAAATACACTTAATTTCATCAAGACGAGCCAAATGATTATTTCAACATACTTTTACGTATTTTAATTAAGATGGTTGACTTTGATTAACATATTTTACAACATTTGTATCTGAATAAAACTTTTTATTATCCTAAGCAAAAACAGGATAATGCAATTTTTACTGCCGGCATTTTGTCGTTATTTCGCTGTTTGCTTCCTTTTTTATTTAATGTAAAAGTATTTAATTAATGGTCCAAGATCCCAGAGCGATCTGACGTAACTTATTTTCTGACGAATGAAACCTTAAGATTTCAGTAGCGTCTAGAGTGCCTTGAATATCTACGGGCTTGTGAAAACTGTCAGAGTGACACCAGGGCTGGTACCAGGTGAGAAAGGTGACTAAAAATAAGAGTTATCTTACTTATTTTCTCATGGCTCATTTTTATATATATCATGTAGAATATTATTTTAAAGTAATGGATATAAGTGTCAGACACTTGAGATTGACCAGAACTTTTGTCAGACACTTTTAAGCTACCCAAAAAATGGATCTCAAAGATGGATGAACATAAGCATATCATGTTTAGGCTCATTCGACTCGGTATGACGAGCACTTTCTAAACAGAATATGATGATGGTAGTGTTGATGATGAATCCTGAAGACTACTATGGATCTCGAAGTTGGATGATCATAGGCATACCGTGTTTGGGCTTATTCGACTCGGTATGACGAACGCTTTCTAAACACATGATGATGGTAGTGCTGATGATGAATCCTGAAGACTACTCCGGATCTCGAAGTTGGATGATCATAGGCATATCGTGTTTGGGCTTATTCGACTCGCTATGACGAGCATTATCTGTTTCAATCAGTGTTGGCGTCAATCGATTACAAATGTAATCCAATTACTAATTTTATTACTCAGTAACCGATTACTCAAGTAATCGGGTACTCTAGTCACAGTCAGTTTATTCCGAAACTATAAGAGCTACATTATTAAAATTTGGTGCGTAGATGTATTCTGTAAACCGCATTAAGATTTTAAAATAAAATCAGAAAAAAAACAAAATTTTTGGGGTTCTCCATACATTGAACTGAAACTCAGCATTTTTTTTTCATCAGACCTTTACATGTGGGGTATCTATTATCATGTTTTTAGAAAGTGCTCGTCATACCGAGTCGAATGAGCCTAAACATGATATGCCTATGATCATCCAACTTCGAGATCCATAGTAGTCTTCAGGATTCATCATCAGCACTACCATCATCATATTCTGTTTAGAAAGTGCTTGTCATACCAAGTCGAATGAGTCTAAACATGATATGCCTATGATCATCCAACTTCGAGATCCATAGTAGTCTTCAGGATTCATCATCAGCACTACCATCATCATATTCTGTTTAGAAAGTGCTTGTCATACCGAGTCGAATGAGCCTAAACATGATATGCTTATGTTCATCCATCTTTGAGATCCATTTTTTGGGTAGCTTAAAAGTGTCTGACAAAAGTTCTGGTCAATCTCAAGTGTCTGACACTTATATCCATTACTTTAAAATAATATTCTACATGATATATATAAAAATGAGCCATGAGAAAATAAGTAAGATAACTCTTATTTTTAGTCACCTTTCTCACCTGGTACCAGCCCTGGTGTCACTCTGACAGTTTTCACAAGCCCGTAGATATTCAAGGCACTCTAGACGCTACTGAAATCTTAAGGTTTCATTCGTCAGAAAATAAGTTAGGTCAGATCGCTCTGGGATCTTACTCTATAAGTACATCCTCTTCTTTATTGTAAGAATGCAAGAAAGAGTAATAATTACGATGCTTTAGCGATTACATATATTGGAATAATGGAGCTGGTTTGAGAAATAATTATTCTGTATACAGTATGTTGGACAAAGCTCCTGACTATGAAACTAGAGGTTGCGGATTCGCATCCTGCTGAGGACAGATGAATAATTTCATTCTGCTGCTATTATCGATTAGCACTGATCAGTGGTCTAGTACCCAAACTTTGCTTAGTTTGTAAAGTTCAATAGAAAAAAGGAAGTATATCCTACTACTATTATAAAGGCGAAAGTTTGTAAGTATGGATGTATGGATGTTTGTTACTCTTTCACGTAAAAACTACTGAATGGATTTGAATGAAACTTTACCACAATATAGCTTACACATCAGAATAACATACAGGCTATGTTTTGTAACGACGCGTAAAGTACTCATCGTGCGCAGACGAAGTCGCGGGCAGAAGCTAGTATTATATACACACATACCTGCACATTGGAATAAAATAACTATAACGGATTGAGTGTTAGACCATCGTTAACTCGGTCTAAACGTATGGAAGATCTCAAAATATCAGCATTAAATTAATATAAGTATCTACAGCTACGCTAGTAAAATCACTTATAGTTTTTTTATTCTAATAAACAAGTAGTTAATGCACCTATTTTGTTTTATACAAGGCTCCCTGCTTTATAGCGGCCCTTTTGGTCTTAAAGTACTGTAGGGTATAAGGCACTTGGCGACTTACCGTAACCAATCCTTCGGCCGCCTAGGGTACCTAGGGCTAGACAGAAGGCACGGGAGGCGTCGGCACACACACTACACATATAGCTGCCTCATTTGACCGTCCATAACAGTTCCACAGGTCACCAGCTAGGATCGTTCAGGGTCTATGAAATGAGATCTCATCCACTACACTCACGGCGAATATTTTGGTCGGCTGCGTAGCAGCGCAGTTGAAAAACGTGTTGGTCGATCGTAGATCGGAACGGAGACTGTAGGTGGCGCTGTAAGCGCGCTAGGGTTGCCATCACCCAAAAAGCACCGACGGTTTCCGGAATGGAAAACGAATATAGTCGCCAGTGCATAAAATTAAATACTAAATCTATGTACCTAGACATAGTTGTGTTGTCTTGAATATTTTAAACTAGGTAGTAAAAATTAATAAATATAAAGGAATGCTGTTCCAGTACGGAACATGCCGCTCACCTTAAAAGAACGTAGTTGCTTTTAACAGCAATGAGAAAGTTAAATATTAAAGTAAATTAAACTTAAGTACTAAGATTAATAGCGTAACGATTTGTGCAACTAATCTATGGGAAGGGGACACACCTTGACGACAGGGCGCTTGAAAAGTGTATTCCCAACCCTCAAAGTGACCACGCGAGTCACGTTATCGGAACCCGGATGAAGAGCATGAATGCGCGCGAGCTTCCACTGCAGCGGTGGGAGATGATCGTCGCGCACTACGACAACTGCGCCTTCACGAATGGGGGACCCGCGATCAGAGAGCCACTTGCTACTCTGCTGAAGTTCGTGAAGGTACTCACGACTCCATCGTTTCCAGAAGTGCTGGACAGTTTGTTGAACCCAGCGCCAACGAGTGAGTCGATCAGGGTTCTCGTCGATTAACGAAATATCGGGCAGAGCCGTTAAGGGCTCGCCGATTAAAAAGTGAGATGGCGTTAAAGGAAGATGATCGGAAGAATCCGTGCTTATTGCACAAAGCGGGCGCGAGTTTAACACCGCTTCGATTTGACACAGGAATGTGTGCATTTCGTCGTAGGTTTGTGTACGTGTCCCTACAACGCGATGTAAATTTTGCTTAAATTTTTTAATGAATATTTCGAAATGTCCACCGAAGTGACTGGCTTGCGGTGGTTGGAAATGAAAAGTGCAACCCTGTTGGAGGGCTTCTTTATGCAAAACGCATTGCACCGGATCGCTTCGTAAAAAGGCATACAAATCCTTTAAATAGTTATCACAACCTATAAAATTCCGACCGCAATCGGAGTAAATATCTGAACATAGGCCGCGACGGGACGTGAAACGTCGCAGAGCAGCTAAAAAACCATCAGTGGAAAGTTCGGAAACGAGTTCGAGATGTACGGCTCTAACGCTCATACATACGAAGGCTGAAACATAACATTTAATTATTTTAGCGTTACGTACTTTATTAGCGCGCACGTAAAAGGGACCGGCAAAATCGACAGCGGTCTTTAGGAAAGGTCGCGCCGGACGCAACCTACTCGCCGGCAGCGGAGCCAGGCGCGGCTGAGGGGGCGCGGGGCGCGCGCGGTAACAACGGACGCAGCGATGTATGCGTTGGCGCACGGCATCGCGACACGATATAATCCAATATCGTTGTAATAGTAAATACCGAACGGTCTGAGGTCCGGAATGTAAACTACTAACATGAACGTCATCAATGATGAGATTAGTTAAAGAATGTTTTTTCGGTAAAATCAATTGATGTTTGGAATCAAACGATAAGAACGATTTATGAATTCGACCACCTATTCGTAAAAGGTGATTTTCATCTACGAAGGGTGTGAGTCGTCGTAATTGATGTGAGGGTAGGTTACCTCGCGAAATACTATCAATATCGTCATTAAAAACGGAACGTTGTACTAAATAAATAAGACGATTTAAACTTGAATTGTATTCGGGTACAGTTATGTATTTAGACTCGGAACTTTTAACCTTTTTACATTTGTTATAAAATCTAAATATCAGTGCAGTAACACGAACTAGTTTTCCCAATGATGAAAACCGAGAAAGAATTTCGATCTCCGGGAATGGATCCGTCGTAGACGCGTTAGAAGTCACGAGCACGTTACGTTTTTCTTCGCACGTACTAAATGTCTCATTAGAAGTAGGCCACGCGCTTTGATCTTGTCGAAGCCAAGCTGGGCCGTGAAACCATAAGTCATGGTTTAAAAACGTACTAGGGAGCATACCCCTCGACGCGGCGTCGGCGGGGTTGTCCGCGGAACGAACATGGCGCCAGTGATTCGCGGGAACGCGAGATAGGATCTCACTGGTGCGATTTGAAACAAAAGTTTTCCATTCATGCGGTGGCGCACGAAGCCACGCTAGCACGATGGAGGCGTCTGACCAAGCATAAACTTGGTCGTTGGTAATACGGTTGCCATAATGGCCATAAATGGAAATTATTTTTTCAATTAGTTTTGATAACAAAACTGCTGCCATCAATTCAAGGCGCGGTATAGTAAGACGAATACTAAGTGGCGCTACGCGCGTTTTAGCTAAAAGAAGAAAAGTGGAAATTTTGCCCTCTTGTGTTTGAAGGCGAATGAAAACGCAGCCTGCATAGGCCGTTTCACTTGCGTCAGCAAAACCATGAATTTGTATGGAAGAATTATAATTAAAAATGTGACGCGGAAAAGAAACTTGAGATAAGAGCGGAAGCTCGTTAGTAAAACGTTTCCATGAATTAACAATGTCGATTGGGGGGTCCTCATCCCATCCGACATTAGCAATCCATAATAGTTGGATCAAATGTTTGGCATACAAAGTAACCGGTGATAAAAACCCGAGCGGGTTGTAGATTTTAGCTATCTCGGAGAGTATAGCACGTTTTGTACATACATCAGACGTAATCTGGACTTTAAAATTAAAAACATCAGAATTAGGGTTCCACTGAAGACCTAAAACCTTGACTTTCTTGTCATTCTCCATTTCTGCAAACGGTACGTTGTCGGGCCGCTCACCATGAGAACCTGGCGGCAGTACGGCAGCGAGTATCGCTGGCGAGTTACTGTGCCACTTACGTAACTCAAACCCGGCCGTCGCACAAATACCTACGAGCTCGCGTTGCAGAGCGAGGGCTTGAGCCTCCGTATCTTCGCCCGAAACGATGTCGTCAACAAATATGGAATTTAATAAGACCGGTGAGGCGAGCTTGAAGCTATCAGCCTCGTCGTGAGCCAACTGTTGAATAGTTCGTAATGCGAGATAAGGAGAAGAATTGACACCGAAAGTAACGGTGTTAAGGCGATAATCACGCAGAGGTGCGTCGGGAGAATTACGCCATAATATGCGTTGAAAATCCCTATCGCTATCGCGGAGTAATATGTTTCGATACATTTGTTTTATATCCGCGGTGAACGCGATGGAATGAATACGGAATTTAAGTAGAACGTCAACGATGTCTAAATGTAATTTCGCTCCTGTAAGGAGGGCGTCATTGAGAGAATATCCGTTAGAGGATTTACAACCAGCGTCGAAAACGACGCGCGTGCGAGTTGTCTCACTCGACTCTTTGACCACGCAGTGGTGTGGAATATAATAATGAGCACCGGGGACCGGCGGCTCATCGACGGGCTCCATGTGGTGAAGATCCACGTACTCCTGGAGACACGCGTGATAGTCACGCTTCAGCTGGGGGCTGCGCTCGAGCCGGTACTCCAGCTTACGAAATCGCGATAACGCGATCTGACGCGACTCGCCGAGGGGCGATGCGTCGGGCTTGAACGGGAGGGCGACGACGTATCGCCCTGAATCGTCACGTGTATGCGTCTTCTGGAAGAAGGATTCGCATAACGCTTCATCGGGAGTGTAACTCCGCTTCTCAGAAATTGACTCCAGCTCCCAGAATTTTTGTAGACTGTCGTAATCGAACGAGCCGACACAAACCTGGAGTGGGGCCGAAACGACGGGATCGAACGCGAGTTTACCTAACAATAAATAACCGAAGATACTATTCATAGCTATCGGCGAACCAGGTAAACCCGAAATAATATTATTACTTAAAAGAATATGGGATAGTATATCCGCACCTAGTAACATTTCCACTGGTTGTGGAGTACGAAAATCAGGATCAGCTAAGTTTAAATTTTCTAAATGTGACCACCCTGTATGTGGTAAGGGCACACTTGGCATTTGTGAAATTAACTTTGGTAAAATTAAAGCGTCTACCGGAATGGCAGGTTGCTGTTTACCTTTAGGAGTAATAAAACACGAAACTAAACCTTTTGGTTGTATTGGTTCGGTATCACCAATACCAAAGATAGGAATATTAATATTTTTTCGCATTAAACCTAATCTCTGCGCACACGACTCTGTAATAAAAGTAGCTTGACTACCAGTGTCTACAATACAACGCACCGTTGAAATCTTCGACGCGCCTACGCATACATCGACGAGCGCGGTCGATAATAGCACCGTATTAGTACGTACAGACGGAGCATTGGACGCGCAGCTGCTATGCACCGCATCGTTTACAGAGGTCGATGCTCGCGGTGAGTCGCGCGTAGTAGCGGGGCAGCGCTCAATAGGAGGGAGAGAGACAGCATTAGAGTCAGCTGTTTCGTTTATAGCCGGTAACGAAGATTGTGTAAAATAATGAATTAAACTATGATGTCGTTTGAAACACGTACGACATACATAACTAGACTGGCATTTTGTGACGTCATGACCAACGTTTAAACAATTGTAGCAAATATTTTTATTTTGAATAAATGAATATCTTTCGCGTGGAGATAAATTTAAAAATTTGGAACATTTTGTCAACGAATGTTGAGCATCGCAACATAAACAAATATATTTATTTTTGTTTAAACTTCGGTCGGTTGAACGATTCGGCGCATTCAACGTGAGATTAGCTGCGAGGGAAGTGAACGAACGTCGCGCCTGTGGCGGGGCGTGCGGGGCGTGCGGGGCGCGCGCCGCCACTCCGGCGCCATAGCGGCTGGCTCTCGGCGCATGACTATCTGAACTACCCACTTTAACATGATTTTTAACAGACTGGATAGTGGACTGCCCGCTTTCTGAATTAATAATTTCGTCAGCGGAAATTTCCTTCTCAAGGAATGAAATCAACGTGGAAACGTCGGGAATGTTCGATGGTTTCGATAATGACCTTTCGTAACACCTTCGCGTATTAAAGGGTAATTTACGTAAAAGAATGTTGAGAAGTACAAAACTCCATTGTTTAACGGGAAATGACATAGCTTCGAGCGCTTTAATATTTTCGTGATAAATATTTAAAAGATTTCGCATACTATGAAATGACTTGTCGGAACATGACTCGATATCGAGAATGTTATCGAGATGCTTTGATGCAATAATACGATTGTTTTGATAGCGAGAAACTAAAATATCTAAAGCGATGGAATAGTTTTCGTCTGTAATAGGGAGAGATTTAATTAAATTACGTGGCTCGTTTTTAACTGTCGATAATAAATAACGAAATTTCTCAACATCCGTGTAGGCACAGTTATCGTGAACTAGGGAAACAAATAAATCATAAAATGATGGCCAATCCGTAGGATCGCCATGAAAAGTAGGCAAGGTTAAAGTAGGTAAATTTTTATTATTATTAATTGTAGGTGGAGTACTCATGCGCCTCTGCTTCTCATCGTTTTGTTTTAATGTATTTAGATGAGTAACAATAGCATAATAAAGATCGTTAAAATCGTTACGAATTTTAATCTGTTCCTCTTTATTAAAGGACTTTGATTTAATGAGCGTTTTTTCAATTACAGTTTGAAGTTTATTGAATTTTCTCTGATGAGAGGTTAGGTCAGTGGTTCGCGAGCGAAACTGTTGTATATCAGTCGCTGCGAATTGAAGAGATCGTTTGAGCTCATTGAGGATGAGGTCTCTTTCGAAAATATCTTGTAATATTTTAAACTAGGTAGTAAAAATTAATAAATATAAAGGAATGCTGTTCCAGTACGGAACAAGTACATTAAAGCAATTTGCCTTCTTTATCTAAATTTCACTGATAAGATGATTTGTCGTCAGCTTGGCAGGTTTAACTCAGATCACTTCAGATCCAGTTTCTTGTAATTATAATGCATTAACTTTTCCTCAGCGCCACTTATGTGTTTAAGATAATATGTGTACATGCCTCAGATTGTCTTTTATTTATTGCATGTCAACTGACAGTGCTATTTTTCATTGTTGTCATTAATTTTCCAATTTTGTTTTTGACAAGATTTAATGGGAGCCGCTATGTGTCATGGGTTCATTATACGCTAGTACCTACCTATAGAATGAGGTCCAGCTGTCGTATTTGCAGGCCAGTACCTACCTTGTCTCTCATTGGTCATAATACCTAGGTTATTTCTACATTAGCGCATCTAGTGGATTTTCGAAACGCGGCGGACTCCCCTTTACACAATAATGGAAATGTGTAGTGAAGTTTTGTTAAGTGTAAACAAGCAAAAAGTACTTACGTACCTATATTTTTGATTACAAAAAAAAACTTTTTTTCCAAGTCTTGATATTAAAATTATTTTTACACATAATAGAACCTACTCATAATTATATAGAAATATACTTTCTTGCGACAATCTATGTAGGTAGGTACTTATATAAAAAATGCACATTGCACCTAACCTTTGAAATAGCTACCTACTAAGTATAACGCTACCGTGTAAAAAGGTTAGTTAAACTAAAACATCAATTAAACAAAAATAGTACCTAAGGTACATTGCCAAGTATAGTTGACTGACAGTTCAACTCTATCAGATTCATCTTTTAACTACAAAAAAACATTCTAAAACATTTAATGCCCGTCGCAGTCAATTATTTACTTAATGGCAACGATTCTGACATTTAATTTGGAATAGTCAAGCATTTTTCCCATGGCTCTGTACACGGCAGTCTGTCACTAGTCCTGTCATTCACGGAGATAATATTCAACAAATTGGCACTATTGCCACGTGTAAGCATTAAACAGAAAAGCCGCATCGGAAGGATTGAGGTCGCGAGGTATGAGAGTACGCGGCGCTACAGCAAGACGAAGAACTATTTTGTCTCGCGTCTATCGATATTATGTCAACTTTAATAATGGCATTGTCCACATTGATATTCACATTATGTTGTCAACATATTGTCGTCTAATCAATGTCAAATACTATATTATATATCTTGTCGTTTATTTCACCAATTATTACAAGTGACCGCGATAGTAAAACGATATCGACACGACAAAATGTCGACGTGACAAATCAACATAGTCGCATGACAAATCATCATAGAATCAAGATACCTGTCAACTTTATATCACTTATTGTAAAATTATAGCGGAACTACATGCAGCAATCTGTCGCGTTCGATTCGATAAATAACCATAATTGTGACGAAATATTTTACAAATTAACTCTTATAAGGAAAGTTTCCTAATCTATACTAATATGAAGAGGAAAGGTTTGTATGTTTGAATTGAATTGGTTGGCTCCAGAACGGCTAGACCGATTTTAAAAATTCTTTCACTGTTGGGAAGCTACACTATTCCTGACTCCCGGGTGACATAGGCTATAAAAAAAGCCGTGCGAAGCCAGACAGACAGCTATATGTATAAAATTTAAAGAACTTCTTGTTGTTATAAATATAGACAACAGACTATCATGAAATAAATTTATAGATCGGAGTTGAACAAAGTCCCGCTTCATTCCGTCCCTTAGCCCTCGTTAGGGCTGCGTCGGCGGCCCGGACGGCAGAAAGGCCCTGCGCGCGACAACACCTGTTCCTCTCCCTTTGAGCTGCCGCGCCGATTGTCAAACCCTTGCCCTTGTAGGCAGTTACATTCAGTTTCAGACGTTACTATTTTATTGGTACTTTCATGATTGTGACTATCGTCTTCATGTATTTGTCTTATTTACATCGATGGAGCTACGAGTAGGTACCTACTAAATAATTCTTCGCAGTTATTAGGTATACATTGGAATGAAACAATTATAAGAATGAAGTATTTTATTTTACTTGTTGACGTTTTGAAAACATTACAGTTTTCATATTCTTAACCGACAGTCAGATGAAACAGAAATGAAGTACGCAAGTTAAATCTGTTATTATGTAGCTACTTAGTAAAAATGTTCGAAGTCTTTCAACTAGTAGGTAGGTATCTACCTCTTTATATAAGTACCTGTATAATTCTACTGTAGGTTATGTTTATGTTACAGAACTCCTCCAAAAACGGCTGGACGATTTGAATATTTTTTTTCATCCATAGACAGAGTTGATATTAGTCGAACACTGAGACTTTCTTATTTATGCAGACCTAATGTATTTTTATTACAAATTATTACACAGTTCTTTGTCGGTCCTTTTGTCCAGAATCAATCTACATAATAAGCGTCAAGTAGAATCAAATTTCTCAGAAGGGTTTCGTACTATTTTTTTCAATTACTTTACATTTAAAGTTATTTTGTTAGGTACACGTGATCATCTCTCTGGTAAAGGACAACATCATGGTACAACCTGTACGCCATTGTCGTGTAATTCACCAAACTGCATTAGATCGGGTCAATACCTGTCTTGTCTGAACAACGAGATATTTCTAAAAGACTGGGCCCAACGTAAAATATTAGTAACAAGCCTCTGCCCGCGATTACGTATGCGCACAATAAGAATGATTACCTACCTACTCTTTTAAAAATCTTTCTTTATGTTCTCTTACGTAATAAAAGGAACAGGGGTTCCTTTTATTACGTAAGAGAATATGCATAGGGTATGCAAGCCACTAATTCTTACAATTTAGGCCCTGCGTTAATTGCTATGTCAGTCATTAAGTCAGAATTATTATAGGTATATGTAGATAGATACCTACCTATAGTTCCCATTAGAAACCTTCAAGTACGGAACTCTAAAAATACCTTAACAATAACTAAAGAATGTCGTACTTACATATTCATAACTGCTAATAAAACCGTTAGTGTATTGCTTTCAGGATTCCTTTTAATTATAAAAGGTTTTGATAAACCCTTCCCGACCGTATACAATTATTTTGCAAAGATTATTATAATCAACACATAAGCTAAAAGTATACTTAATTATGTAAGACTTAAGGTTCATTTGAACTGCATTATTAAATAAGTATTGGTCATATTTATGATTAAGTCTAAGGTTTCATGTTTTCTTTTACGATGTCACCGACAAGTTGTAAAATTTTAATTAATTCATAAAAAATATATACAGAATGAGTTTTTGTTTTGAATTTGTTTCGATGCTATCTCCATTGTGACTAAAATACTTTATACTTTATAATTAGGTATGGTCATTAAACATTGTATTTATTTGAAGTCAAAATGAAGTGGGTAAATTTATACGAAAGCGAAATTTGGCATTAATATGATCGGTGTCGTATAACTACTTGAAAAACAATCCAATACCTACCTACCCATTTAAACACAAACGTATTTCTGCCCTCACTGCAAGATAGAAAAGTCTACCAAGGATTATTAAAACACGTACTTATCTAAACTTACAAATTAGCTCTAATTATGAAATAAAATTGAATTTCATTTAAATCACAGGACTACTCCTTTGCACAAATTACACGCTAACAATTAAGTAGGTAACAATACCAACAAAGTAAAATTGCTTAAGATAAAAATACGAACATAAAAAGACAACATACCTAATGCAGATTACACAAAACTAAAGTCACTATGTTTAAAAATGGAATCCAATCAGCTACTTATAATAATAATATGTCGTAAATACTAAAAAAATAATCGCGACACGAGTGCTCCGGAAATTATTCATGAAATACGTCACAGGTAGGTATATAATAATATTATAGGATGGCCGTACGAAAGTGCCGATCGATACGTCCAGTTCACGAGGTCGTAATTGTGATATGGACCGTGAGAATATTCAATTAAGCTGGCGAACTTAATTGCAACTCGATAAAGTTCGCTCTAAGTGAACTATCTTCCAAACTAAGTTAACTGACCATTATCTTTGCCTTTGTGCCGTGGTAGCACCGTACTCGCCTAATTGGGGGGGTTGGGAGGAGATAGGTTAACATGGGTACGACTTTAAATTTAAATTCCTTTTTAAATCTATAGGGAATCCTTACTTTTTACTAAATAAAAGAAACAAATATAACCCTACAAGCCTGAGCATTTGACATAATAATATACTCACTTACCATATAAGAGACAACTTTCCTGACTTATAATTAAGAATAAGCGTCACTTCGGAGTTATAATGGCGGTGACATAAGTGTCATTTCTGAAAGTAATACATTAAGATTTACTAAAAAAACTTATTATTTCGTCATTGATATATTTAACTAAACACTTACCAACATAGTATAATCATAATGCTTAATGACCCCCAACAATTCATAGACAAAAACTTAATATCCTGGTAACATCCACGTTATACAAACGGAAGCGCGTCCGGCATCGCCGCTGCGCTAATCGAGTTATTGTGAGCGTTACAATACGGCAATCAGCCGGCCACGGCCGCCGGCGCCGGACCGGACTTTACTCCTACCTGTACATTGTTCGTATAGTTCGAAAATTTACAAAAATTATAGCCTTGGTTTCTGTAAAGGTTTGGTTAGTAGTTTGATCATTTTTGGGACAAGTGTGTTATAGGACTGTGTTGTTTTAATGTTCAGCGATATATCTATTATACACCGGTGACCGCTTTCCATCATGCAAGTTAAAGACTCAATTTCAGAAAAATTAAACATAGTTACTTATATGAAGAATAGCTTCTGCGCGCGACTTCATCTGCGCACGATAAGTTCCCGTTTTTTAGATGGTAAACACGTCACCTACTTTAGGCTCTGCGTTGATTTGGCGCGGGAGCCCCAGTGAATAACCGGAGTGGCCGGGGGACGTTATGGTAGAACTCATCATCCCATGCGTCCCGATTAACGGCAGAGCGGAAAACGCCGGTGTGTTTTTAGTGGGTAGGCCCGGGAATATCCGGGAGAGTCCCACATATCCCCCAATGGCTGCCCCAGGCCGGGGGGATGCGTAAAGCATTTTCACACCGACAAAAAAAAAGGCTCTGCGTTGATATTCATGTCAGTGATTAAGTCAGCTTGTCCTTTTATATTTATTATTGTCTAGTACTTACATAAAAAAATGCATAGATTATTTTAGGCGTGCATTATTGTTATTGAGTTTTCAATATATTAAAATATACTTATTTGTAACTTTCCATATACCTAGTACGTGACATAATTGCTATCGTAGTACCTAGGTAAATCTTTATCAGAACAATTTTATGTCCATAAATAGTGTAGCAAAACAAGGAAATAGAAATAAAACGTTTGCTTATATTCTTAATATTTAAGTATACAAATAAATACCTAATGAGTTAATTCAGTAGGCTTACTTAAACTTATCAAGTCGTTGCAGATTTAGCAATACATAACGACCGTATAATAAGCTCATGAATTTTCAACGGAATCGATACAAGAATATTGACTTAAAATTCACGCTGCATTAATAACGAATTATGCCGCTATCTCTCAATCTTCAACTTAACAATACTGTTCATTATTTATTCTTAACATGACCAACGTGAAAAACTATGACCTAATTCCTTGAATTGCAAACAGGAGGTTTTTAAAATCAGTAAGCGAAAATCGTTTCCATGTTTTACGGATTCCGTTGGTGCTATTTTAGTCTTAACCCAACAATGCAGTCTAATAACAAAAAAAGTAACAGTGATAGGTATAATAATAACATTCTTACTGTAGTAAACTTCTTCGTTATGTTATAAGGTTTATTAACATGTTAAAAGATGGAATAAAACGATTACCTAACTATATCATACATATTAACTACAATCTATCAATCGAAATTCGATTGATATTTTTGGTTCAATACCATTAGTTTTTTAATTATAATGTTTTTTTTTTGTACAAAGACAAGAGCAGAAAAATCTTAGACCATATATCGTACATACTCGTATCTAACTCGAGTATTTTATTTGCTAACTCTTCGATACCTAGTTCCAACTTCAACGATCGTTAGACTATCGTAATATGGAAACTGTAAAGTTTTCGAAACGCCAGCAAATAAAATAAAATACACAAGTTAAATCCGTTACCTATCATTGTTTCATTTTAATGTATAATAACTGTCAAGGCATCAGAAATTATTATGTTATAAGTTGATTATAAGTTAGATAAAGGAATGTATGCTTTTATACCCACATCACATATTATTATGTATTGTTTGAAAAGGGATATAAAAGAAGTCTTGAGAATGCTTTAAGTACTTACTGATTTTACTTGTTGTGTATGGACAGAACTCAGTCCCTTTGATAAGGTACCCTGAACGAGACATTGCAGTAATTAAAAATGCAGTACAGGCATTGCATGCTTTTTACAGGCATGTAACAATGTTTAACGCGGTGTCAATAGCAATCATTAACATGAACCAATAAGAACATATTCATTTTATCATTTAAAATAATTAAATTTTAACGGAATGTCAATTTTTAAGATATACCTTCTTGCATTTATTTATTTATTTATTTAAGCCTTTTATTTCCAAAAGATATTGTTAATTTATACATGATATTCATATTATTACATTACATTGCACAATTTAGTAATACATATTTGCTTATAAACTTAAATATTGCATTCACATTCTAATAATTAAATTTTTATTATATTAAACTAAATATGATATTATAACTTTCCAATCTAATGGGTTGTCCATTTTTGGACGTAGGCCTCCTCCATTCCGCGCCACTCCTGTCTGTCTGCCGCTAGTCGAGTCCAGGTAGCGCCCGCTACTGAAACGATGTCGTCTCTCCAGCGGCGGCTCGGCCGTCCCCTCGGTCTCGCCGAGCCACGCGGGTACCAGTGCATTAGTTTCTCACTCCAGCGTCCGTCTGAGGTTCTTACCGTGTGTCCGGCCCATCGCCATTTTAAACGGCATATCATTTCTGCAGCGTCTATTATTTTTGTTTTATTTCTAATTACTGTGTTCTTTATTTTGTCTTGTAGTTTAAGGCCCAGCATGCTCCTTTCTGCTGCTCTTTGAAATATCTGGATTTTGTTAATGATTTCTTTGGTCAGCGGCCATGTTTGACATCCATATAGCAGAGTTGGAGTTACGACAGAGTCCATTATCTTCTTTTTTAGTCTTATGTTTATTTTAGACTTAAAAACATTTTTGTATGTCCAGTATGAGCTCCAGGCTTTCTTAATTCGTCTTTCTATTTCCTTTGCTGGGAACACCTCATGGAGTGATATTTTTTGACCTAAGTATATATATTCGTCTGCGTATTCTATATTCTTTGACTGTATTTTTATAGGGTTAGGGGTACTGTTAGTCATAGCGCTTGTTTTTTGGGGGTTCATTTCGAGTCCACATTCTGTACTGCTGTTGTGCAGGGTTTCTAGCATGTACTGGAGCTCGTCATGATCATTTGACATTAGGACTATATCATCTGCAAATCGCAGATGATGTAGTCGTTCCCCGTTAATGTTAATTCCACATTCCTGCCAGTTAAGTTTACGAAAGATGTTTTCTAGCAAGGCCGTAAATAGATTAGGCGATATTGGGTCCCCTTGTCTTACTCCACGTTTAATTTTAAAATGTTCCCCTTTTCTTTCTAATTTCACTAGCGCTTTTCCTTTATCATATATTTCTATTAGTAAATTTATATATTTTGCCTCGACACCTTGTCTTTTTAAGCTTTCCCACAGCTTTGCATGTGATATAGTATCGAAGGCTTTGGAGTAATCTACGAACGCTATGTATAGCTTTTTGCCGTATTCTTTATGTTTTTCAATTCCTTTTTCAAACCTTCTTGCATTAGGAAGATTCATATAAGGATTTACTTAGGTAGAGAAAGAGTGTTCTTTAGAACTGACATAGTTTGGGTTTAAATTTAAATAATTAGTTATAACATTTCATGTAGCTAATAATATTGTGAAAAAAAATATCTATTTTATAACTCTTATGTTATTTACACGATCGTGTTGACCTTTATTATAAATAGTAGGTACCTATAGACTAATCTCAAACCAATAAAAATCTTCTCACATTACAAAACGTACAATTTTTCTATTGAAAAAGGCCAGCCAGTGTAATTCAATAAGTACAGTACACCCAGTGCAATTATTGCATTACACTGGATTTACTTATTGTCTGTTAAAACAAGCTTACTATAATTTTATTTATATAGTAGCTGCAAGCACAGCCGAGACGTAACTCAATAACCTACGGCACCACTTTTTATCAAAAAATCTGCAACTCAAATGACCATTAAACAATAGAAGTTTCAGCGAGCTACGTGAATAATAAACGAGTCAAGTTTCTTTATATCTTCACAAATTCAATACTGCGTATTTAGCACAAGGCTCCTCACAACCCACCGCACGTAACAATAAACAAACAATAAAAATAAATAAAAAAAACAACCGGTTGCAAAACAATACGGCCGGCGAGATGCTTGACGTTTTTATCATTTCGAGAGAGAACAAAGCTAAAGGCTTCCTGTTGAAGCTGCATCACCATTCTGGTGAGGTGGGTGTTCACACACGGACTGGCAGGCTGGGCAGTTAGTGGACCATCTAAGAGAACCTTAATCTCCATTGGAATTAAATATAAATGAAGTTTTCATATTCGTAGCACGATCGAGCTGATAGAATAACGCTAAAGTGAATATCATCAGCTCAGTCGTGCTACGAATATGGAAACTGTAAAGTTTTACAAACATCAGCAAATAAATAATAAATAATAATGGAAACTGTAAAGTTTCCGAAAGGCCGCCCAATAAAATAAAATACGTGAGTTAAATATTATACAGGTAGGTAATTGTTTCATTCCAATGTGTAATAATTCCAAAGGCATCAGAAATCCTAATCCTAACTAATACAATAAATGCGAAAGTAACTATCTGTTTGTCTCGTTTTCAAGCTAAAACTACTGAACCTATTTAAATGAAATTTGGTACACATATAATCTAGAGCCTGATAAAGGACATAGGCTACTTTTAATTGCAAAAAAGTTTTCTAAAGGATTAATACGGGGGAAAAAATGTTGAATGAAAGTTTAATAGGAATTTAAAAAGTTGACAAATTAGAAAAATTAGACAGCCGTAATTACTCATTCCACACAGAACGAGTCGCGGGCAAAAGCTGCTTATTAAATAACTAGCGGCCCCGGCAGACGTCGTCCTGCCCGTCCGATTGTTTCGTCAAAGATCTGTCAAAGTCTTCTGTCACTTCTTCATGTAGCTTCATATTTTTCCCGTTTTTTTACACATTTTCCACTGTTTCTTCGCTCCTATTGGTCGCAGCGTGATGTTATATAGCCTAAAGCCTTCCTCAATAAATGGTCTATCCAACAAAAAAATATGTTTTGAATTCGAACCAGTAGTTCCTGAGATTAGCGCGTTCAAACAAACAAACAAATAAACAAACAAACAAACTCTTCAGTTTTATATTAGTATAGATAACGATTCATCCTTACAAAGTTTGTTCGCTGCACAGAGTCCTTGTGTGTTCCAAGCTCGAGCAAGTTGCATCCAAGTACATTAACTTACAATAGAGGTGGACGATCTATTCATCTGCAGTGCGATCCCATCGCCGCGTGATATCACTGTCAAGATGCGATACCCAAACGATTCTATGAAAATTTAAGAAATTCTGTATCTGCATTTGCCATTGTTAAGCGGAATAGATCAAGTTATTTAAATGTGTTCGATTTTGAGTCTTCAGTAAATTCTACTGGAATTCTTTTTTGAAATTTTTTATCGGCCCACAACGGCTTCGCAGAGATCCCTAATTTGTTTCAAAACATTACTTAGTGTGAATTTAGCTTTCCAATGGTAAAATAATTTTGATATCGGTACTGTAGTTTTTCAGAATTAATACTATATTCACACAATTTTTTTTCTCTTTATAATAGCGTAGACTGGATCAGTAGGTGAGATACCTAACCTACCTATGCACGGTGGTCCGGCCGCCAAGGAGGGGCGGTCATAAGTAGATTTCTTCCAAGTTTGCTATTATTATTACTTGTAAATGTTCTTATATACAATAAAACAACATTTTATGTAAAAAAAAATATAAATTATTATGTTGATACATTATTATAAACAACATTTGGTCCTAAATAATACCTAAGCTAATTTGGTCACATCTACAATAATTACTTTAATAAATGATTACAACATGTTATTAATTAGTAATATGATAAATAATAACTTATTATTATTAAAATATTTGTAAATGGTATAAAATAATAATAATGCAGTACCAAAATAATTCTAAACACACAGCTAAAGCAATAAACAAATCTTATATAAATTACATTTGTAACATGCATAATTACACAATATCAATTTACATTTTGTTATGTACCTACATAATATAATGTAAATTATATCTTAAACTCGTAATAAATATAATGTTTCATTAGTTAATAGCGTTTTTTTCTTACAGGAAAGTTTTCGAAGACTAGTAATCAAATGATCAGATTTTAGACTTTTGTCTGTGTATGAAATCTGAGTTGGTTAATTCAGTTGACATTTTACGAGTATGTTATCTTCCATAACTCTTTAAATGTTTATTGTTAGATTCAGCTGCCTCTCCGGAAAGTTCCCTGATTGATAATAAAGACAATTTTTTATTACTTCAGAATCATGAATAAACACTTTGGGGTATGTGTAATTGGGGTAGATTGTACCACAGACATTTCTGCACTAATAGCCGTGCGGTTTCTAGAGTATATTCCTTAAACTTTTTACAATTCATTTTTGTAGCCAGATGATAAATCTTTTAAAATAGTACCGCAACAATCAAACAGATTCTTGTCAGGCAGATAGGCAGACAGGCAGCTTCCTGGTTTTCACTGACACTTCTTGACAATTTAACACTTTCAACAATATTTAAGTTATCTGAATACTTAGGAACAAGACTCGACTTGCTCCTTGCCACTATTTTCCAATAAGAGGCTAATCTGTTGCATAATATGAACAAAACACTGCGCTCCAATGCCTGGAAGTCGATGTTTTCAGAATGATCGAAGTAAGACATGAAAACTTGAAGCACGTGGTTTTTTCTTTCTGTATTGTGCCTTCCGCCAAGCACTAAATTACAAATAATGGAATGGGAAAGGAGCATTCGACGCAAGTACCTGTAAAAAAACGAAATCCTACGCTCGAGTACTATTGAGGCGTAGAAGCCCTGTGGTGACCACAAACGCAGTTAAACGCAGCTAGATTAATGCTTAATCAGAACTATATAGCCAAATCTTTATTACAAAGTAGAAAATAAACTTGTAGTAGTATATACAAATTAGTAACGTCTAGTTGAACTAAACAAAATAAAAAAATAATTACATTCAAAGACGCATGGCGTAGAGGGTCGTCAGTTTCAAAAACCAAATATCAAATATTACAAGATATGTGAAAAAGTATTGTACCTACCCTTTTCTTGAATATCCATGTTATAAAAATAACCACGACTGCATAGACTTTCGAAAAATCACACTCAATGATTAGTTGTCTGATGAGTCGCTGTTAAGAGCCGTTGCACTTATTACAAATGTGTTCACTTTGTCGGTTAAATATAGACTGATAATCATATCAAATATGGACCTTCTATATATATTTGAGTAGGTCATTTATCGGTCTATCGAGGACTGTCATTGGTTATTGTATAGGGACTAATGACTTTTTCGGACTTATGACCTATGGCGGAACCACCGTGCTATGCTTGCATCTTAACGATTTTCACATTTTGTCGAAACTACTTCCAAGTAGGTAAACAATCCCTACTAATATTATAAATGCGAAAGTAACTCTGTCTGTCTGTCTGTTACGCTTTCACGCTAAAACTACTGGATCGATTTGAATGAAATTTGGTACAAAAAAAGTTTGGAGCCTGAGAAAGGACATAGGCAAATTTTTAACCGACTGCAAAAAAGGAGGAGTTCTATGCGGACGAAGTCGCGGGCGGAAGCTAGTTTAAAATAAATTTAACTTCACAGTAAAAGTAACCTAACAAGCTAACACCGAACTTAGAAATTGAATATCGACAACACTTACAATAAATCCAACAAAATCTATACATTACAAAGGTACGTGCGTAACCAAATAGTATTATAATAAGACAATAAATCGTTATGAGAAATCGGCATGCACCAAGTTTATTAACGAGGGGCGATCCGGTGCATTTGTCAAAAGAATACACAATAAGTGTTATGGATCACCGATAGTTTGTTGGTTAGTTAGCTGTAACGACGGTACGTGGTGTGGTGTTCATGTCTGAGCCACACTGGGGCTTGTTTGTTTTGAATTCATTTTGTAGTCTCTCGAAATTGTTAACTTTATCTAGATTTATAAAGTTACGCATTGAACCCACCTAAAACTCTAGAGTTTAGGCGAGGCATGTTCGGTGCTTAGGCACCTACTGCTTTTTCGGTTTTAATATGTGGTACAGGTTGTCAAGATTCAGATGCCAGTGCTCATCACACTGCCATTCGCCTCTAGCAGGTTTCGAACCCGATAGACCACCACCACTACACCAACAGATCGTCATTTCATCTAGACCTATGGTTCAGAAGAGACACGTATTCTATGCTTACTGCTTATTATGTTTATGTGCGATAAAGGTTGTTCACAATTTTAGATCAAGTAGTACCTATTTTTTTTGCCTAAAAACGTGAAGTTATATGTTCGTTAAAATCAAATGGATACGTTAAGTACACTGTGTTATGTTATTAAAATTTGAGGGGACTGCAAGTTACAAAATTATTTAATAAAATACGTGAGTTAAATCCGTCTACTAATACTAATTAAGGATTAAAATAAATAATACAAGAAAATGTAGTAAGTAGGTACTTTTTTTGTTATTTTATAAGGTAATTAAGATCTTATCTACAATTAGTTTACATGTATTATTTTTACCTATTAGGTAATAATAATCGCAAAAGCATCACAAATTGACGAGTCTCAAGAAAACATTCCGCCCAGTACGTCTCGATCCCTGCGCAAGCGGTGCATGCGCGCGCAGAACAAATGCCGCGCGCGACGGGGCGCCGGCGCATTGTCGCTCGTTACGCGCGACAAATAGCGCGACAAACCGACCGACAAATCACGGTGACCTTGTGACAAGTCAAATGACCTCAACAACTGATGCTTTTGGTGTCACATGTCAATTTATATTTCGGTACGTCTTGTGCCGCATGGATGGTCACCAACTCTTACTGTAAAGTGAACATTGCGCAAACTTAATCTGTGTGGCTTTCAAATTGTTTCATTTAGATACACGTTACATATACCTACTATAATCTTATTTGATTGATAATCTATACTTCTATACTAAAATTATAAAGAGGAAAGATTTGTATTTTTGTATTTATGTATGTTTGAACGCGCTAATCTCAGGAACTACTGGTTCGAATTTAAAAAATATTTTTTGTTGGATATACCATTTATCGAGGAAGGCTTTAGGCTAAGTATATAACATCACGCTGCGACCAATAGGAGCGAAGAAACAGTGGAAAATGTGTAAAAAACGGCGAAAATATGAAGCCTTATGAAGAATTACTATTCATTAAGTGACAGTTAGAAGACTTTGACAGATCTTTGACGAAACAATCGGACGGGCAGGACGACGTCTGCCGGGGCCGCTAGTATACTATAATCTTATTTGATTGATAATGTTGCATAAGTACGAGAACACACATAGATTACATAAGCAGGTATATTTAAGCCTATGTTTATGTTTCAATAATTAACTCTATATCCCCGATCGAAAACAACGCAAAATCCACAGCCGGCGGAACACTGGCATAACGTAAACAGTAAACTCGCTAATTATGTCATTTGAGTGCGCGCCGAACACTCGCCAGCCAATTCGGCGAAATCAAAAATTTGAATTTCGAATAAAAGAACGCTAAATTTTTAAACTCGCATTCCAGAAAACAATGTCCGACCTGACGTGCGCCTCAAGGCAGCGAATGCATTAACGAAGTACACCTCCTTTGATATTAAGCGTATTATTTTTAAGTTTTTTTATTCCCTTTTTTATACTCTGTATCACGGCACTGGTAGCTCTTCGAGTCGCCCGGAGCAAATCGCGGTTTATTACCCACCGCCCGGTAATTTATTATTGCATTTTTTGCATTATCAATAGCTTACAGTCTTATTCTCTTTTCGATATTAAAATGGCTATTGTTTATGAAAAATCGCCGGAGAGATTCTTATCTGCCCACGGACGTGCAGGCTCAATCAGTAATTGCATGCGTATAAAATAGCTTCTGAAATAAATTTGTAATTACGGTGGCCCCGGAACAATAACCATCAATTGTCATATTAAATTTACATAACAACTGCGTATTTATTGCGACTGTAAAATTACTAAAACGGTCCCCGTGAAAACAACTAAAACGACGGCATAAAGAACCAGTTACGGACCCTTTATTTTCCGCGGAGTGCATAATCTATTTAATTTACAACCTGTTGGAGCACCGTCAGAGTAAATGAGATAAGTGCGTATCAATTTCGGGAGGGCCAACCGAACAAAGTGGCCGCAGAAATTAACAAACGGATCCCCACAATCATCTCATTTTGTGAAAAAAAGGACAAGAAAGTCGTAACGAATTGTTCTCTTTCGCCAAATGCGGAACGCGAGAGTTTTTCGATAAAAGAGGTCGGTGGCACCGACTACTGGTCTTCGCGACAAACCTTGCATGACTTAACTGGCCTAATTTGGGTTCGAGGAATAAAAAAAAGCTGCGAAAATGCATTGTCCATTTGAAATTGAAAATGAGGAAGACGTTGGATTATTGGTGCAGGTTCTTGAAACAGGAACGTCGAGTTTTAAAAAGGAGTCTGTTAAACGGCGGTCGTTCGCAGGTAATCACGGGCGACGTGCAGCGAACCTAAGGCTGCGTGCATTGTAGCTTTTACTGGTAGGCACTAATACATTTATAGATGTACTAGCGGCCCGGCCCGGCTTCGCCCGGATCCCTTTTTTTATAGCCTATGTCACTCGGGAATAGTGTAGCTTTCCAACAGGAAAAAAAAATAAAAATCAGTCTAGTCGTTTAGAAGCCTTTTCAATCCAAACCAACAAACAAAATATTTATTAACTTTATACTTATAATTATATTAGTATAGAAGTGTAGATTCCACTTATCCATCGACCAAACTTCCTAGGATTATATTATATAGGTAGGTACTTCAAATATTTAAAAAAATAACGGGATATGAGAATGAAACAAATATAACAGATTGAACTCACATATTTTTATTTCTGAAGTTTCGAAAACTTTACAGTACCCATATTCGTAGCCGACTAAGCATACACAGTGTTAAATCATCAGCTACGCCTACATCTATCATATCTGTATCATTCCAAAATAACAGTCTATTCTGGAGTCATAAAAGTCTTCCAAAGTTGCGCAGGAGTGCCCAGGTCGGCAGCCAGCATCGCGTGCGCATTACAGGTGCGCGCCCGGAGCGATGGCCCTCCATTCATTGTTGTAACGACATGTGCCCGCGCGCATTCTCGTCAGAGGTTTGTTCTTTTATACTAGAAATTGCAATATGCGCGCATTTAAGTTGTGTATTTTATTTGCTGATGTTTTGGAAACTGCAGTTTGTATTCGTAGATGTGCTGATGACAGTTTAACACCAAGTGGTTTAACAGTCTTAAATATTACTTAAATGCGGCGATTATTTAAATTAACAACAATCATAAAAAAGTACAGGACCAATTATAAATTTACAGGTATATTTTATTTGCAAGATTATTATTACTCTTTTTCGATATTAACGTGACAATAATTTTAAAACATTTAAAATTCAGAACAGTTTACTTAGACAAGTTTCACGATTAAAAATAAACCAAAGAAAGTAATGCAAAATTATGGAATCGAGATAACTGATCACGAGAGTTTTTGTGAGCTTACGTTTAATAACCTGGACTGAATGCTGTCATTTCGCAATTAGACCGAAACTTTAGATGCAATTTTCCATGCAATAATGAAATAGGACATTTTATCACGAAAATCATCCTTTAAAAGGGAATTGAGATAGAGGTGAAATGTCCAACGTAACTGCGCTAATTTGAACTGAAGGTGGATATTCAATCGTAACTGCGCTAATTGATACCAAAACTATCCGAACTACTAAGTCTACAGAGAAGTCACGGGGAGAAGCTAGTGAGTAATAAAGACAAAGTAACGGACGTAACGTAGTACCTAAGTAGCCACATCATGTGAAGTACTAAGCAGCAGGCCGATTAAACTCACATCACGAGCCTACAATGTCACGCTCGTGAAGGAAGCGATTTGTTACATAAATAAAATAATTACATCGCAGCACTGACTCCGGTCGGATGTGGTGGAAAAGCTTCCATCACTCATGTCCGATGCCATGGTCGTTGTGTGTCGGAGACATAGGCACAGAAGGACAGGCCAAGCTGTTTAGCATCTCAGGTGCCGTAAAAATGTATGAGTGTTACATAGGATGAAAGAACTATGTAAGTATGTTATAGATGTAGGACAGCTAGCACGTAATGTTTTTATCGCGCGAAAACTCATCAGTCAATCCCACTCTTTCACTGATTGATGTAATAAGTGTGACTGTGATAAATGCTACTAACTTACCTAATGTTTTTTTTGTGCTAGGTATCCGTGCATCTTGGAACATCATGGATAGGTACATCAAACGATGCTAGGGTTAACTGCTCAGTTCCCTTGCCACTGCCTTCCCATGATCCACCCATTCTTACACATCCTAATCCTAACTAATATTATAAATGCGATAGTAACTCTGTCTGTCTGTCTGTCTGTCTGTTACGCTTTCACGCTAAAACTACTGGACCGATTTAAATGAAATTTGGTACACAGAAAGTCTGCAGCCCGAGAAAGGACATAGGCTACTTTTTAACCGACTGCAAAAAAGGAGGAGTACCACACGGACGAAGTTGCGGGCAGAAGCTAGTCCTATATAACTGAAAAGATCCGTTTGAATTAAAAAAGTAGTCCCTTTAAAAGGTAGCATATTCAAAACTTCCAATGGTTGCGAAAGTACTTAAGCAGGTATATTAGTACCTACCTACTTATTATATGAGGTAGTTATAACACAATCATATGCACTGCCTCCCCGTCGACGGAGTGAAAACGTAAGTCTACAGGCACAAGCCGAAGTTTCTGTTCTTCGTCATAGCTGTATGATAATACGTAGGTACACATTTCGATAGATCGAGCTAAGGCATGATTTTATTAAGATTCTTTCGATTCGGGCAAGGCTAAAAGTCCTAAATTGCACTTAGAAGCGTGCTATCTCGCTAACCTATCTTATACAAAATAAACGTACAAAGTATAGAACATGAATCTGCGCCTACTGTATTTTCTCCTCTCCGATGGTCAGTTAAACCGTTGAGTGATCCAGTCGCTCGATTTAGTCCCTACAAATGAAGATACATAAACGCAATACGTTCGTAATACTACATGACTGGCTTTACGGTACAGGTAAGCGAATTGTCTCAATAGAAGTACTTAATTACTAATTATAAGCTTTCATTACCATACGACATGGCTTAATTTGTTGTAAATTTACAATTTATCGATGCATGTAATGATAAGGACTGGGTTTATTAGAACAGCTTAGCGTTCTAAGTTTGTCGAAGAATTAAATAGAGTAGGTACCTACCTACATCTACTTCGTTTAGTTAAATATTGGGATTGTGGATAACTTAAAAAAACACTGGTTTTTCTGTGATTTGAGGCATTATGCTGAATTATTACGGCACATTGATAACAGTTTTTTTTTTTTTGACATTTCATTTATACCTACTCTCTTTATACTAAGTCTCAAGGTTAAGTTGCATTGGTGTACTCAATCCGATGTTTAAAAAATCTTATTATAGTAGGTATGTACTTAACCCTAAGTTAAGTAGGTAGGTATGTGAGGTAGGTACCTAAACTTACTTTGAATATTAACACTGACTACGTCCAGTTTATCTCATGAATACACATATAAATTTCCAAATACAGTGGGAAATACTAATTCCTATTCGTTATTCAAAACGGCGAATAAAATTTATTACAAAGCCGAAGCGAAGTATTAGATACACGTTAGTAGGCACCCGTTAATCGTTTGGCATATTCTATTACCTATCGATGATCAAGTCCATAATACAAAATAAAACTATAGAGACTTTATTATTTTCGTATTAAGGTCGAAATTAACTTACACCAGATAACATTTACCTACGCATGGGAAATGTGTACGTATCTTCGGTAGGTAATAAATAAAAATAAAATAGTACATTACGCACCTAGGCCAGTAAAATAAAAAATGTCTCAGGTCACATGTAAATGTCGTCCGAGGCGAAGCCGAGGTTGACAAAAATGTGATCTGAGGCTTTTTTATTTTACTGGCCGAGGTCAGTATACTATTTTTCTGTTCGACGAAGCCAGAAAGCGGCAATTTCATTTAGCGCAGCGGCCAGAAAGTTGACGCTTTCCGGCCAGAGGACAGAAAATTATATTAGTTATGCACGTTTAGGTAGGGAGGTATAATGCCTAATCTAACATTCTAATATTTATGAAAATTTTGTCTCTTCTTAACAGGGATATTAAGTGATTTATCTACAACTTCATGTCCAATCCCTACTAATATTATAAATGCGAAAGTATCTAACTCTGTCTGTCTGTTACGCTTTCACGCTAAAACTACTGGGATGATTTAAATGAAATATAGTACAAAGAAAGTCTGAAAGCCTGAGACAGGACATAGGCTACTTTTTAACCGACTGCAAAAATGGAGGAGTTCCACGCGGACGAAGTCGCGGGCAGAAGCTAGTTAAACAATAGAAGAGTCGAATATATATTTGAAATATTATAATAATATTTTTGATATTTCTTGAGTCAGTTAAACTAAAGAACAGTGTGCACTATGACTGTGCTTCTTGCAAGATATACAATTATAAATTGTCTGTCTAACAAGGTAGCTGGAGCGTCGAGCGGTAAAAGCAACAAATAACTTCACGAACAAACACCACCTAACCAATTAAAATCTAATCACATTTATCATTTCAAATACAGTAAATACAGTAACAGCTAACTCATACAAACACAGAGCCGTCTTGTTTCTGTCCGTCCGTCTGTCAATATATCATATCTCCTGGACATTAGCATTGGCTGCGCGAGCGCACGGCCGCCATCTTTTATTTACACGCACGTGGGAACGCGTGTGAGAAATTATTTGTACCAATTGATTACATCAAACTCACCTGTTACGACATAGTAGGTACCTACATATAGGTATACAATACAATAGGTAGGTCTATATATACAGATATTATATAATGTTCACTAATTACATCACAGCATGATATACCTACAATTAGATATAATATACCTAAGTACCTAATGCAAGTAAAATTAGGAGGAAAATCAAAATGAAAATGCAACTAAGCTTTGAGTAGCCACTCTGGTTTTTCCACATAGATTTAAAATCAAAATTAAGTAAGTTAACTGTCAGTAAATATATTAGGGATAATATTGTATATTTTCAAATAAAAATATTTAAAAAATACCTACTTAGGACCTAATTGTGATTACCTACCTACAAAAAATATCAAACTAGTTACCTATACTATTAGGTAGGATTTATTTTTTATTTAAGTATTTAATAAATATGCTTACCTGCCCACTAGAGTTTAGGACAAGTTCCCAGTTGATGTTACTACTAATATATACATACTTAGTCTAAATTATGCCATAGGGTTTTAGCAATCTTCAAATATAATCTATAAAGTGATACTCCAGCATGCGAGGGCGAGCCGTGACCCGCGCAGCCTCAGCAATTATTGACAATTCAATTTCAACATTTATCTGATCCTTCCACGGTACGTGCTTACGAACTGTTTCGTAATTAATTTATGTAATAAATCAATAAGTTTTGAAAGTAGGAAGTGAGAATTTTCATTTTAAGTACCTAGTTAAAATATTAGTAGTTGTTTAGTGTTTAGATTAAATGCGACAGAGACGCGTTCAAGAAACTAGCGGCCAAACTTCGGGAATAAAGCGATGAAATTCGTGAGTGTTCTATAAATCAAACCTGTAGTCTCTCTAAAATAATCCAAAAGCAATTGTATTTTCAATTGATAGGTTAGGAAGGAACCTACGTTCGTTTCGTTATTAGACTTGGAATATGTTGACGTGCCTTCTTAAGTAGGTACCTACCTAAGTAGTTAGAGCACTAGGTTACTCAAATTTCAATTTGTAACTACCTACTTTTTAAAAGAAATTAGGATTCAAATCATTAATACCTACTTAGAGCGAAAATTTATATAAAATATTTATAATTTATAAAACTAGCAACAAATTGTCAATATTACGCCAGAATAATGATGTCATCTGGCCCTTAAAGTCTTCAAGTGTCAGCAAACAAAATTTAAATCAATAAACTTACTCATGTATTACTAACCGTTTGACTGTCATTGTTACAAATATGGCCGCTGATGTCATTACAAACTAGCACAAACAAACTAACCAATTACAGATACAGTAACGGTACACTCGACAATTAAATAACCAGTTCAATAAAAATACCTTTAGAAAACTAATTTATTCAACAATACTTCATGTCACTGAGTAGCCATCATCATTTCGCATTCATACTCCGTTCACCAATCACGCAACAGCTGGCACCTCCTTTGATATTCTCGGCCAATGAGAGACGTGTATTTGAAAAACAATAGAACATAAAAAATACCGTCACGCTCGATGCGCGTGAGTTTACAATTTGTGGTAGTACTGTTAGGTGTTCATTATTTTCATTGGTGCTTGATGACTTAGTAGATACCATTGTTCGTGGCCGAGAAAAAAACGCATTGTATAAAAGCAATTGACTAAGATACAGTCTTATTTATTTTCAATAGGTATTGCATTTAATAAGTCTTTATTTTATTTCCCTTTTATAATAAATAATTAAAAATAATTTTATTTGAAGGACACAAAATTAAATTACGTACGTAAGTTTGGTCCCCGTTTACAGAATCCCAGTAAGTAACTGTACTTACATTAAAGCCCAATAAGTTTAATCAGTAACTAACTACAACGAAATCGTGCGGTGTATTCTTTAACCAACAAATTACTGTGGGATTTAATTGAACAAAAGGATTTGGTTGCGTTCCAGAATAGAAAGCAAACAGGGATACCAACACCTCAGCGGACCTAATTAGGAGGGACACCTACGGCCTAACGCCGAGGCGTTACGGCGCAGGGTTGGCAGTACTGTTATCATAGGTCATTTTGTATTTACAAATAATTTTGAATTATTTCAATTTTCGAACACCTGATATCTCTGCTCTATACTTACATTGGTTACATAGGTAGGTAGGTACCTACTAGAGAAAAGTTTCGATGGAGTTCTAAGAACATATTGAACAAGCCCTAGCCCCAATGTTTCTTGAGGTTGCTATTCTACAAAGGTGCTCATGGTAGCATGCATGCCATGAGTAGAATAGCAATTAAGACTTTAACCTTACTTATGTGACCTCGCAGAACATATCAATAGCATGAAGGCAAACAGAGTACAGTGGCATCTACTGACAAAATCGAACTAATGTATTGAGTATTAGTCAAAACAGCAGTATTTCTAAACAACTTCCTAACTGGAGTCATAATATCTTTAAAATAAAGAGTTTAAAAGTGTTATAAGTATACAGATACCTCGCTAGTCGTAATTAGTCATGAGATGATACAGGGTTGACAAAAAAAACTATAAGTCATAACAAATCAATAGCTATACATTAATAAAATACATTTTAACACAAGATAAAATATAAAACAAAGCTTTATTGTTAAAAAAAAGAAAAACAATAACGACACCCCACTGAAAAAATATACTTAAGTACCAACTTACTATGAATTAAGAATAAACGTAGGTACTTAACTAAGTTGTTACTTGAATGTTTATATGCATACTACTTAGTATATACAATAGGTACCAGTAGTACCTCTCAGTAGGCACTCAGTCAGCTAAGTACCTACTGAGAAAATACACAAATAACGAGTTCGGAGTTATTTATATCCACAACGCACACAATCTCAAAATTAATACGACATCACTATTTCTAACGTCAAATTAAATCCGCCAGATCCTAATCAACGATAGACCAAAACAAATAAATTCTAACAACGCTAGACAACCCTATATATCTTTCCAAGGCGTTGCGTGTAATTAGAGATTGTATACATTAGCGAATACAAATAAAGCACAATGCGAGCAGCGCCGGGGCCAACATTAGTCTTGCGAGGTCGCCGAGGATCTACCCTGACCGTTTAGGAGTCAGTTAGTAATTTACTAGTTAAATGATTTAACTTTCGTTTAAGAAAATATGAGAGAAAACTTGAGACGCTTTGGCATTGATCGTTAAAAAACCATTACTTGGGTATTGTTTTATTGGTATGTACAAATTCAATTTGAATCTGTACTTACTTGTTAAGTTTTTATGATCGCGAAGCTTCTCTTATGTTGAGGCGTAACGTGCATCTAACTATTTTTTTAACATAACTTGTGCCTACTTATCTGTAGGTACGGTGGGTACCTACTTATACTTAGTAAAAAAATCTTTGTAAACATTTTTAACAAAACTAGTTTTCGCGTATTTTATTTTGTTTGCTGAGGTTTCGAAAACTTTACAGTTCTCATATGCGTAGCACGACTGAGCTTTTAGCGTTAGACTATCATCATGTGTAATAACCGCGAAGGCATTAGAAATTATAGTTACGTTTCTGTACAAGATCTACATAGTAGCTAGACTTTATACTTGTATCTAAGTAGATACAACCAACCAAAATTTATATACTTAGGTAACATCGAAGGATACATTCTCATAAGTACATAAAATAATTTAGCATACGTATTCGTCTATCTTAAACGTTTAACCCAACTGCACATTAAACAGAGTTTAACCAAACCACACCACCAGCTCATTTTTCAACAGTGGCATGAACCACTCTAATTAACATAAACACCAACTCCACAACTGCATATATTTGCATACACGCATACAGATGCATATGCAGCGGCGTGAGAGTAATTATTCTCGCTAAGAGATTGTCGCTGCATTGATACCGATTTTATCTTTGATTAAGATACGTTGGACTTATCAATGTATTTTTGCGCTTGTTAGAATTATTTATGGGGCTGACTGAGATAGCTTTTCTATTGTTTATTTTCTTGATCGTGAGTGGAAGGTGACGTGTCGAGTCCTTTTTTGTTTTCAGAAAATATTAAGACAGACTATAGTGTCAATCGATTATAGCAACCGAATAAAATGAATGCTTTATGGAAATCACCTGCGAAGGAAAAGTGACCACGTAAGGATTGGAATGAAACAACTATTAACGGATTTAACTCGCGTATTTTTATTTTATTTTATTAGCCGTTTCGGATTCTTTACAGTTTCCATAATCAATTTAGCGTTAGTCTATTGTCAGCTCAGTCTTGCTACGATTATAGAAAATGTAATGAATCACAAACGTCAGCTAATAAAATAAAATAAAAATACGCGAGTTAAATCCGTTAATAGTTGTTTCATTCCTATGTGTAATAACCGCGAAGGCATCAGAAATGATCACGTAAGGATTTTTGGCATGATAAGGTATTATAATAACATTTATATTTTTTTTTCTAATTCTGTACCTATCCTTGGACGACGTTTAGTCCATTTAATTTTTATTTTGTCAACAAATATCATAGACAATGTTAAAGCACGCCTCTAAATTCGGCAGTGGAGGCTAGTGACGTAATTTTTAGGTGAAAAGGGTTTGATGACGTCACGCAGAACTTCAATAGGCTCAATCTTGATAGGTATTATGTTTTAACTAAGCAAATAAAAAAAAAATAGCACTCCGGGAGTGCCGGCAGAAGTGAAAACTTCAATATGAACGTTGTGTTTAATTATAAGTACAAAAGTACTATCATTTATGAGGTACAATACAATGTTTATTTATTGCGCTATCGTACACAAATATGACAATTTGTCACCATCCTTGGATACGCGTGGCACGCTGTACATAAAAACACACGACATTCGCGCAAGCGCCCTGTGCCACCTAAACGGAGCAGCACACTCAGGCACGGTAGAAAGAGTGGGAGATACTAGTTCCTCTCCCTTCCCCTCGATCTTACGCTTTTTCGATCAGCATCACGTGACCCTGACGCGAGTTTGAAAGATTTACCCAAAAAAAAGTGCTCAGCGCCGCTAAAGAAGTTTTCACTTCAAAAATGTCTAATATCTCTTGATCATCTAACTTTAAAAAAGTGCACAGCTCCCTTCCTATCACGTCTGGTATTGGTTGCACAATGAACAACAAGCTATCTCGCAAACGTCTATTTACGGCAACAGACAAACGCAAAAGTAATTTCCTATTTACATAATAATATCCTGTAATATTTTACTATTACAAACAGTAAAACCAGTCTGGCTGATAATAGAAAGAGCGTATTAGGTGGACATACAATCATCATCACCCGGAGGCGGTCGCACGGTAGCCGCTTGTCACGCGAGTCTATTTGAATATGTTGATATACAAGATCAAGTTGTAGGTAATTTTAACTTCCGCAATAGTATGTATGTATATGAACAGAAGTATGAATGACTATGGGAACAAAGTCAAACAAGATCCATAATATAATAATTTCTGATGCCTTCGCGGTTATTACTCATTGGAATGAAACAACTATTAACGGATTAAATAAATCACTTTAGTGTTAGACTAGTGTCAGCTCAGTCGTGCTACGATTATGGAAACTGTAAAAAATCCGAAACGTCAGCAAATAAAATAAAATAAAAATACGTGAGTTAAATTCGTTAATTGTTGTTTCATTCCAAGATCCATAATAATTATGATTTAAGTATAGTAGTAATATTAATACTACTTGGTATCCACAATCATAATATGATCTAGAGTCAAATATGACCTAGTACATAATAATGTACTACCACTCGATTAGGGAATAAAGTCATACTCGTACAAGAACCATAATAATATTATGATTCAGAGCCATATTACTACTACTTGGTCTTGGTAATAATATGAGTTTAAAGGAACAAAACCATACAAGATCCATAATAATATGATTTAGAAGCATAGGTATATGACGCATATTAAATTATTACTACCGCTTGGCAATCATATGAGTTTAAGGGAACAAAGTGCAAGATCCATAATAATAATAATAATATGATTTAGAGTCATATTTACTACTACTTAGTAACAATATGACTTTAAAGGAACAAAGTCATACAAGTTCCATAATAATATGATTTAAACTTATATTGCTACTGACTTAGTATGATTCTAAGGAATAAAGTCAAACAAGATGCATATTATTATGACTGTTTGCTCCCGAATAGCGTGGGGTAGGTATTAGGTATACAGTCATAACCTGCGCACAGTAGCCTCGCGTCACGCAACACTATTTAACATGCTGATGTACTGGATTGAAATTTACTGTATCCTGTATTTAGACATTTTATAACTGGTTTTTGAACCGTTTTTGCAAGTTGGAGGAAGAATGGCGGTTTATGATTGTTTTGATTTATAGGTAGATCGATGATGATGTGTAGGTATAGGTTAGCAAAAATAGAATTATATTGTACATATGTTTAATTATTTTTAGTTTTAACAAGCATGTACCTACCTATTTATTATCATGTGTTGATTCTTAGTATTTAATTCCTTATATTAAAAAAAACATTGTTCCTTAATTTATTTCCTTTAGACAACTAAGTACCTACTGAATATTCTAGCAATATCCTATCCTAAGTAGTAAGGAATAAACCCCTGTCTCGAATCGCCTTTATTACTTAATAAACAAATATGTACCGAAAGTAAAAAAAGTAACTGCAATATCAATCAAACAACTTGCACTACACACATACTTCCCCGACAGCACATAAATACACCTTGACATTCATCGAGCAATTGAATATTTTGTCCCATATTAAATCATTCAGACGCGCACGCAATCACAACTGCAGTCGAGCCAAGTCGAGGGCCAATCGTAGAGCGTTGGTAAACAATTTTTCATATAAAATTTAAATATAACCAACCCTTATAAATCTTTATTGACAGGGTGTACAGTAGCGCTGCGCACACGCAAGCTAATTAATATGGAGTATGTATGGATTTATTGACGTTTGTCTTGGAGTTACGCGTTGTTCGTAGTGTGATCCACGGACTAGTACTTCGATTAACATTGTCAGGTAAATTGTATTTATGTTAAACTTTTTTGTATGCAAAAAAAAAAGTTTAAATTTTACCTCATATTTTTAAGTACTTACCTAGGTTATCAAAATTTCATTGAGAGGCATAATTTCATTATGAAATTAACACAGAATGTGACAGTCATTATTTCTTGGTTATCCTTATAGAATAGGTAGTTGATTTATATACCCTACCCAAGGTTCGGAACCAGTGAAATAGGTGACTAGGTTAGGTACCTACGAGCACATAATAATATATAGGCTATATAGAAGGAGTTTAAAAAAAAACATGGAATTCATTATGAAAAATATATATATTACTGTATATAATATTACACACTATTTTTTTGACTCTATTGTTCACATTTTTTCGTAGCAGTATGTAAAGATACTAAAGTTCTGATCAAAACCGTCTCAGGTTACGCTCTTGTCTTTAACCGTGGACACGCGGTAGATTATTATCACTAGTAGTTCTTGTTCGATATCCAATACTTTAAAAGATCTCATCTGATTTCATTAACAATTCAAATTACCTTCAAAGGAGTATACAAGTCCACCTACTTCGATTACGTCACAAATTCAAACTATATTTTGAAATAAGTACATTTTTAAACTTTTAATGATGAGTCATATGTCATTTCGCATCTAAAATAGATTATGATTATGAAAACTAAATCACGAAAACAATTTTGTACAAAACAAGGACACAACTGTTCCATTCCATTTTTTTAAAAAGATGCAGTTTAATTTAGATCCTGAACCTACCTCATCATCTCTTTGATATAATAATATAATATCGCACACCTAGATCTAAAGGGATCTAACTCAAAAACCGGAAGATTTGAGTTATGCACACCATCGGATTCCAGCAAAACCCACCTACACTAAAACTGATTGAAGCTAATATAACTCTGCTAGCTTTATTATAAAAAGGATAAGTTTATACAGAAAACTCATGCGTGCATATGGATTTCTTGCCTCTCCTGAAAAAGTACCTTTTTTGAGTTAGCTCTCTTTAGATCTAGTTGTGCGATATGTATATGCCTGTAGTATATTGTTAATCTTGTTTCTCTCATTACTGATCTTTTTTTTATGCTGAGCTTATTTAAAACGACATAATTGGCATACTGTGTCAAATGATACCCCAACGGTCTTGGAGTCGGCTTCAATTTACGACTCTCTAGGTACGAGGGCTGAGTTAAAAACGAAACTGAGCTTATCAAATCACTAGTGTATTATAAATACACCGTTTTACAGTGTAAAACTGTGATGTGAAGGCATCTAAAGGCCTTTTTTGATGAATTTTGATCATTTTCTTTTCTTTTCCAAGATATGCTTTTAAGATTTACCTAATAGGTTCCACAGATCATGTATCCTACTTATTATAACTTATTTTGTACGAAAAGGTGTTTACACACGTAATGACTACATAGTATAAAACAAAGTCGCTTTTTCTGTCCCTTTATCCCTTAAATCTTTAACACTACTTAACGGATTTTGATGCGGATTTTTTTTAATAGATAGAGTGATTCAAGAGGAAGGTTTATAGCACCCGTGAAAATTTTAAATATAAAAACTCTTAAATCGAACATAACCTATGAAACAGTTAAATTAAACAACGAATCCTTATAAATAGTCCATTCCTCATGACCTACTTCATTTTAATCAAGACTAAAAAACGAGATAAAGTACAAACCCATTCGAAGGCAACTCAATCAGCTTTATATTCAAAAGCAATATTAATATCAGCAACCAACAAGAAATAGTTGTAGCTCTTTTTAATAAATTACTTGTTAAAAGGACGTCCCAGTAATTGCCTGACAGGACTTGCAGTATCAAAGAGCTTGGGTAGGCTGCCTTGATATTAATAAAAATGCATTAATGGAACTTATAGACTGCGAGTCAGCTGCATTTTCTTAAAAGAGCCAAGGAAACGATGTCCGATCGGCTGTTGGGATAGTATGGACAAGTTTCAAATACTCCGGAACATATATTATATTTAAGCATTTGACTCTAATATCATGGTATCTTCATAACATTAGATGCACAGTGACGGGTCACAAAACGATAACTCAGCAAGTTCTTACAGTATTATAACTGTAATAAACAGAATAATTTCTAATGCCTTCGCTGTATTAATCACTTTAGCATAAGACTATTGTCAGCTCAGTCGTGTTACACTACTACTAATAAAACAACTATTAACGGATTTAACTAGCGTATTTTATTTTATTGGCTAACGTTTCGGAGCCTTTACAGATTCCATAATCTTAGCCCAACTGAGCTGACAATAGTCTTATGCTTAAGTGGTGGACTTTAGCATAAGTTGTTTAATTCCAATGTACAATAATCGCGAAGGCATCAGAAATTATTAAACAGTACCTATATTAATAGGTAAGTATGGTAATGGCGACGGATTGTACCTAAAGCTTGTCACCACGTGATGTGCTCTTTTTGTAGACCACTGCCAAAAGTGTACCGACAATAACCCCGCCGCATATGCCCACACTCGCATTGGCTGTCACGAGCCGGGTGCGAGTGGCAGTATTTAAAACCTATGGCGCAGTAGCAATCTCGGCATTTGCTCGCACGTGTGATGGACGAATATTAATAGAGCATTAGATTAGTCGTATCCATAGTTACCTCCGTGCAAGTTCATAACGGCACTGCGGATAAAATTGCACGGAGCATAAAGGAAAGCGGGCGGATATAGAAAATCACTCAATACCAGCGGATGCCGGCTCAAAGCGTCCAGTAATAACTCCGGAGGTAGCTGCTTTATGAAATTTTGGATATTATTTCAGGTAAAAATGTTTAATAGGAAAATGCACGGTGTTTGCGGTGTATCTAAGATCTAATAAATATCATACTGGATAATATCCGGTAGTTTTTTTGAGGTTACTTTTTTTTTTTAAAACTGGAAAAGTTGCAAGCAGTTTACCTAGGACTATTTGGACATGTGAAATAAGCCGTAAGTATACCTAGCTGAGCTATAGTAATAAATTATGGTATTTGAGACTTGCGTAAGCTTAAGTGAGGATTGGACCTAGGTCATTAATAATCTACATAAAACAAACGTAGGTAGTGCTGACCTATATTTGACAGAATATCTTTCCAAAAGTTAATATTTAGTGCCTCCGGCTAAAACTCGTAAAAAACTAAAAGCAACGTCTAAAACGTCTTAATTTTACCGAAGGAACGCCTAGTTGTAAGTAATGTTGTAAATCGATAAACATAGGTACAGCAAAACAGGTCAAAGAGTTGCCGTGTAACCCAAAATAAATCACCAAGAACTGAACACAAATAAAACAGAAACATTCCCCAACAATCATTAACAAGGCAACTGTCAAAGTGAAAACTCCCAGGGAAAGCAGGTAAAACACGAGAAATAATAAAACTCCAAAAGTATCGGCGCGGGAACAAAACATTGATTAATGACGAAATGCACTCGAAAACAAACTGTCGAACTTCTTCAAATTCCCGATACAAATGCCTTCGGAATAACCCTCCGAAAATAATGGTTTCCTATACACAACCGAATCGAGTAACGTATCAAGTCATCAAAAATCCACGCACGATTCCCAACTTTATGTTTATCGCTGTAGGTTTAAAGTCGACTGTAACAAATCTCAAGAGGTAAAGGCACCGTAAGTTGACACAAGATTTTCTTTCCCAAATTCCTAAGTCGTTTTTGTTGCTTTTTTGTTATCGTACGGAACCGGAAGTGGTGTGTTGGGACGTGTGTTTCCTCCTTTTTTGTTGAGAAATTGTTTCGATGCCATTAAGCCGTTGACAGATCGCTTTCTGAGTAATGTCCTTGGATTGTTTGCAGTAATCGTTGGGGTGGCATTTGTGTGACAATAGGAGGGTTTACCTCAATGGGAATGTCACAAATCACGTGAACTCACTGATATACTGGAACTGTGTATTCTTAGAAAGTAGTTTTTATTGTATCATAGTCATGTCAAATAAGGTGAACAAATTCATAGAGTTTCAGCTATAAATATATTAATAATTTCTGATGCCTTCGCGGTTATTACACATTAGAATGAAACAACTATTAACGGATTTAACTCGCGTATTTTTATTTTATTTTATTAGCTTTAGCATTAGGCTATTGTCAGCTCAGTCGTGCTGTATAAATATATTTTCCGATTCATTCTTTATCACTCCCCTACCTACTGTCCTTATCAGACAATGCATTCAGTATTACCGATAGCTTGTAACCTCTATACATGTAAAGTACATAAACCTACATAAGATACAAATTCGTTAACTATTATAAAATCTTTATCATATTTGTTTATTATCTTTTGGCCGTCAGTTTCTTGATAACTAGCTATAGAAGCTAACAAATTGATACATGCATGGAATTTAATATAAGTACATTGGAATGAAACAACTATTAACGGATTTAACTTATTTTTATTTTATTTTATTTGCTGTCGTTTCGGATTCTTTACAGTTTCTATAATCGTAGCACGACTGAGCTGACAATAGTCTAACGCTAACTTTAGCGTTAGAATATATTGTGTTTTATTCCAATGTGTAATAACCGCGAAGGCATTAGAAATTATTAATATAAGTAGGTAGATATAGGTATATAATATAACGTGTCGTTGAAAAGTCCTATGTAACAGTCTAAGAAATTATCTCCGACACGTAGGGCTTATCTTCGTCTCGACGGGGGTCAAATATAATTATTATGCGAAAAGTGGGTAAGGCGAGTGTTAATCACCTTAACTATTAATCATTTAACGCACCTTCGATTGCTGGTTAGCGTACTTGCAACTTATACCTATTTAACTCTATTATAGGTATATTCTCGGTAACTCTATTATATTCAGGTCGGATTGATACTAAAACATAAAATCACTTATGTCCCAATTATGAAATTGATTACTGTATTTTAATTTGATTGACGTGAAAGTTTCTTAAACCAACTTTTATTGGAAATCGTCAAATAGAATACAAAATTAGAAATAAAATGGTAACAAAAATACATAAAAAGGTGAGTGCTACAATTGCCTATGTCGATCCATTAATTTTTATTTTGAATTTCGGAAGTATTTATAATTTTGGCGGTGAAGTAGGTACTTTTTACTCTTTCCTAAATAAGATTTTGTAATGTTTTGGGAATACACTTATCACGTTTCAATTTAACTATTTTAAAGTATCGCGATAACTAAATATGTCGTACCTAGTTATAAGTTATCTAAATTCTAGCTATTTTAGTGTTAATATCTATAGTTTACCTAAAAGGATTGGAATGTTTGAACATATAAATAAAAGACTTACCTACTGTCTTACATGGGACAAAATGCTATCAATAAAAAAATATGTTGTAATAGGCAAAGCCCCCTAGAAAAACAAGCATATCAATATACATAATAAATCGAACCCAAACCGAATTTGAAATAAATGTTTCTCACGTAAGTACAATAAGTGTGCTTCATCGTTTATCACAATGGACACAGATTCCCTGTGTCTCGAGTCTGTCGCCGTAATTCTCTATCGAGTAACATTGTGAAATTAGGATGTGGAGATATTACGTGTGTTAAAGCGTTAAAAGAACCAGAAGGATAGTCCAGTATTTTTAAGGAAATATTCATCAAGCCGCAAGACGATCATTACTTTGGAAATAGGTCTCCCTCAAGGTCCTTTGCAGCAAAGGATTCCACGCCGACCACACAGCGGATTTCAGTGATTTCCTCCAAGTCTTCGGATCAACTCAGCTCGGACCTGGCAGCGCCACGCTACTTCTAGTTTGTAGAAAGAAATATTAAACCCGCAAAGCTCTATGGGCTTTTTAAATCTTTCTTGAACATAGGACTCGGTTTAATAACAGAAGACTGAAGACTGGGGTTTTAAGCATTATACATTAAATTACGTCTACTATTAAAGCAGTTGTTGTTGTTGTATTTTATACTCAGAAGTTTTACGTAAACTTATGAATATTTCTTTCATTACGTTCCAATTCTACTCGTATTTGTGACCGAATCGATCTTATTATCTTTTGTTTCCGTCATCGCTTCTCCTATCACGGTCACAACATCCCCAGGGTCGCAAGTCATCACATGTTACGTTATTCACTTGAATTTTATCTCAATTGTAATCTTGTTAAGTGACTGTTTGAATGTATTACAAGATATACAGCGTTATTCATTATCAATTTCAACGTTCCAGCTGATTTAGTGCGCGTGAGATGCGCAAGCGCCTGTTTAGGTGCGGGAATGTAATGTACAGAATGCGGCGGTCGTGTTGATGTATCAATTAAAATTTATAAACGATTGCTAGATTTGGATTTATTGCCACGAATTGTATTTAATAGAGGGTGAACCGTTTAGCTTCACGCGCTTGGGTTTTACACCTGTCAATGTAAAGACCTACTTAATTTATTAAGGGCAAAATTATGTGTTCACCTTTGAGCTTAGATGTGCCTAGATATTTAAGCCCTTGACTAGACTTAGGTACATCAAAGACTGTTTGCAATGTAGCTTCTGAGTTTTATGTGTAGGTACTAAGAAGCTACTACTGCTTCCTGTAGGTATGGTATAGAACATAAATTTAGGGTTATGGTTCTTTCAACTTTGTGAGATTCAAGAAGTAAATCCTACAAGATTGTACGCGACAAAATTTGCCATTATTATTTATACTTATAGATTTTGTCAATCAAATCACGAAGTAGTAACTCGATCGTGTTCTGTATAACTTTACTTGCATCACCAGTTTTCAGGTTTATAATTACAATTTAATTTATAACAGTATTTGCTACAATGTCGCCGTAGATTGACAAGTATATAAGCATGTAATAAACCGGTAAGTTAGTATGTAAGTAATCTTGTCCACTTTCATTGTCAGCTCGGACGTTGTAATAATTACGGATAATTTCCCCTATACTTATTACTTACAAGTGAAGAAATTCTCGTTAGTCTGTTTTTTGTCAGAAATGTGAAAGTTCTTAGACACTTATACTATTGACGTGGTTTTATAATCTGGGGAAATACTGAATACTAGGACTGCGTTCAGGTTGTACGGAACGGGATAATTTCAAAATACGTTCCTAAGTATATTTTGTACTGATGACCACTGTTATAATTTGTATTGATACGTTTTTAAATTATATAATCTTATTGTTCTTTGTACTGACGATCTCGGTATGAGTGTATGTATGACATAACAATATTATTATGTGTGGTTATTGAGAAATAAATTAAACGAATCTAATCTAATTGTTTTATGTAAGTTGCACAAATTACTTTCAACTAGGTACTGTCTCTACACCTTGTTTTACAATATTCCAACAAGTTGTTTACCACTTTTCTAGAACTGTAAAATCATCGTTTACGAAACCAATAAGTAATTAAGTAGGTACCTTTCTAAATTATCCACTGGATATGAATTACCACGTTAATTAGCTACTTATCTGGCGCCTTAACATTGTTTTTATCATGTTGCAAATAGCTTACCTTAGACTTAAATTAAATATTTCGAAAGAGCGCCCTTAATCATAAAAATCAAGTTGTATTTTCAATACTTTTCATCTTTGTCATGAAAATTAAAAAGTGACCACGGAGCACGACTAAGCCAATAGTAAGAGTAGGACAATAATTAATTTCTCAGTTTTCACACGCTTCCGCGATAAAACAAAAAGTGAAATAGGGTTGCCAACGCAGAACGCGTGATCGTTTGTAATTGGCGGCGACTGATGGATGAGACGGACGGCTTCTCATTACAAGAACACAAACTTAATTGACCAGTCTACAAATACAACCAAAGCTATTATGGACCTTATATCTTGAAGTATTAGGGGTGATACTGGTAAAAGAAAACGTAAACGTAGTTTGGTAGTTTTGTAGAAACACTTGGTAATTATTGGCAACCCTGAGAGGTAAGTTGCACGTTTAAACGGAATCTTGTTATGTATTTTACTTTGAAAGTGCCTATTTTATCTATTAGCGATAGCGTCAGTCTTTATTTTTTATTATGAAACGGTTTTATCCATAATTATTGATAAGATTTGTATAGGTACTGTATATACCTAGTTAAGTACTAATATTGGTTTTTTATTATATAAGATAGTAAGATTAGGTACTTAGGTATAAGATTTTAGAAAAGGTCGAATAAGTTTCGTCATGTCTACCGTCAGCTCAGTCTATGAAGAACGAACATGGGAATTGTAGATATTTTAAAACAACACGTCATGTTAAATCCGTTTTAATTCTTTAATTAAAAGAGTAACAAACAAACATCCATACAAACTTTCGCGTTTATAATTCATATTAGGAAGGATTATGTAAGAGATATGCCTAGTCTTCTTACTAGGCACTTAACTCAAGCTGTCCACAGAAGATGATTGAAAAAAAAGTTAAGCAATAATGATTTGTATTGCTACTGTATTAGGTTTGACAAGTAAAAACCTACCTTCTCAGTCCAATTTTACATAATAAGGCGTGCAACAAACCTAATTATTACCTAAATAATAGTAATAGGTGCGTGCAAAGGAAGCATAACCAAGTTCTGCCAACATTAGCATTCAAACTAGGCAATACTAAGCCTATTAAGTTGGCACCACACATGACTAAGCCGACTCGAAACTCCTCAAGATTCAACTTTATTTCAATCGCAATAGAATCAACTTTCGACTAATGCTAATTGCTGCTTGTCAAAACCTAAGGTAAGTTAGGTGTGGTAAAAAGGTTTTCACTTTCTTATAATCTACAGGAAATTAATTAGTCACAACTGTCTAGATTCTAGACTAGAAGCGGTTTTATATTGCGAAAAGGTTTAGGATTTGAATTAAATATTCACAAATGCTTAATAATAAACGGTGAGTGGCCCCTTTGGTTCTTGAAATAGTCTTTGCGTAATAGATACCTAGGTACTTGTATCTGAATATAGAACTTATATCTACCTAAGTATTTTTAATAATCGTATTATCTAGAAAAAATGTGACGAAAGCTTTATTTTATCACATTTTTTCGAGATAATATTTATAGTCCTATCCTTATTTTGATACCTATCTTTATTTTGATATATATTATATACTTTCTAAAATAAAAAAATAAAAGAAAGAAAAGGGCATAGACCAGGTACTTTAACATTTTAAATTAGATAAAACGATTTATGAGATTTTTTTTAAGTTTTATCACATTGATGTGCTCTCCTGGGTTTTTGTAATGTAGGTAGGTAACATTAATTTTAGACCTATTTTTGTAATCTTCGAAAATACAATAGGTAGTTAAATAAGATGGTGTCATACATGTAAAAGCATTGTACCTACCTACCTCCCAGGTAGGTATTTACGAGTACAATAAAGGACGTTTAACCATAGTTATAATTTTCAAAACAGAATGCTTATTTTACAAACTCACGTAAGTTGCAAAATCGATAACAGAGATCAACAGATTTAGCAATAAAATCAATTCATTGACAAAAGAATCTAACGGCACAATTCGAATACCGAATCGTTTGGAATTCAGACATGCGATTGGTCAAGTGACAGCGGACAAACTGCGCTGTAATTGGTGATTGACATGTGCGCGCTTCCTGATTGGCCCAAGAAGTCGGTGCATTTGAAAGGTGGTAGAATTACTGTCCCATAACATAGTGGAAATTAACTATGTAAAACCATGGAGAAGTAGGTGAAGAGCTATCGCAAGTTTCAGATCCATAATAAGAAAATAATGATGTTATGTCCATTTTGATGCTGCGATTCACGTCTAACTGTAAACATAAAATGACAGAGTCCGTAATACAAGTGAAATATTATAAAAACGTTACCATCGCGTTTAACGTTTAAGTTTCAATTTGTATGATAATGAACAGAGCCGCTAGCGATGAGTAGGTAAATGGTAGAGACATAATGTTCTTTGTGATAGGTATATGTATGTACCTACCTAACTTTTACTGAACGCCCAACGTGCATTATATTTTCCTATCTATTTTTCTGTGAAAACTACAGAAAGTACAGTATTGTACAGGGGATTTTTTTATGTAAAAGCATGCAGAGCTGTAAAGAAAAGATTTTTTCTTTGTGTTAGAGAGTATGATTTAGAAGAGTATTTCTTGAGTAAATTTTCTACGATACAAAATTTAGCTGAAAATGCTCACAGCTAAACAAGATTTTTTTTTTAAAATTTCCCAGTCCACTCTAAAATGTTCTTAAGCCTCGAACATCGAAAATGGCGGTGTCGTTATATTCACTTCGGTAAGGAATCCAACGGGAGCACCTAAACGGGAAATAATAGTAATCACGCAGCCTTGCCGGGCAGTGCGGAGTTAGGTAATCAGACGCAACTTACGTTTAGGGGACGCACGCTCTTATAGACGTACCTATCACCAAGGGCGTGCATTCCATACAGGCACAGTGTCACTATTGTATGGAGTGCCTACCCAGGAGCCATACTTACGCTGCCGTCACTGCACGCGCCTGCCTATCACTTTTGAGTATTGACGCACATTCAGGACTTAGAAAATTGGAGCTCGTGTAAAGAAGTATTTGTGAATATTTTCTTTTAACATTGGAATAAAAAAATTAGGTTAATTTTATAGGTTTGATTCACGTACCTATATTAGGTAATTTTATGCTGATGTTTAACTACTGTCAGCTCAGTTTGCTAAGAAAATTAGAACTAAACTTTTCGAAAATACTTTATTCTTTGATTTAATTTTTCTTTTAATCAATAACATTTTCCTACTCGTAATACTTATTTCAAAAATTATTCAATTAATTATAGGTAGTTGAATTAATCCCTACTAATATTATAAATGCGAAAGTAACTCTGTCTGTCTGTCTGTCTGTCTGTTACGCTTTCACGCTAAAACTACTGGACCGATTTAAATGAAATTTGGTACAAAGAAGGTCTGAAGCCTGAGAACGGACATAGGCTACTTTTTAACCGACTGCAAAAAAGGAGGAGTTCCACGTAGACGAAGTCGCGGGCAGAAGCTAGTTCTTAATAAAACAATATCAGATTACTTACTCGTAATAGAAACATAAAATGATTGTCATACTATTTGTGTTAAATAAGTACCTACCTACTTAGAAATGACAACTCAGATTGCTATCACAGTTCAAAATTAAATCGCTATAACACATGGCATTGCTATCTGTCATGGGATTTACTTCAAAGTCCCCTTTGTGACAACAGATTGGCGTTTCAGTATGGTAAGATTAAAACCCAACCCTCTTACATGTCATTGTACAGAGAAGTCACTTTGCATAAACGCTCGTTTAAATGCTAGCAGCAAAAGCTTTTATTTACATTTTACCTACTCTTGTTGTTATAGTATTTATCTTCTTTATAACAAGTTTTAGGGGTAAGTTTCGTTTGTGGTGTACAAATACCTATTCATGTCCTAAAATGACCAAAGTAATCCCAAGTCGGACATACAATGCAGGTAAACAAGTTAAGTAGGTATGCCTTTTTGATAAGTAAATCAGAAAATTAAAAAATGGTTCCTGTAAAGAGACTGTATAATTGTGGATATTGCTTGAATTACAAAACACCTAGTGTTTTTTGGATCTCTCTTTACACAATACGTATTATACAAAAAGCGAAGGTGCATAATATATTATTATGTACAATAAAATTGATACAACTTTCAAAATATACCTATAGGTACCTAACTAAGTACTTAAAAATTATGTCTTTGAAAACTACTACGTACCTACTTAGGTACATGATAACTTACAAGTACAATAGAGCGTTCCGAAAACGCACGTTTTTATTAAGTGTATCATCTTTAGTATTTATAAGTGACGTCATAACTTACCCCGGTAATGAAATGCATTATTAAACAGCGATTCTGTGACCCCATTCGAAACGCATTAAGGAGGGAATTATGTCTAATTTGCTTGTTTTAATTCAATTTTGATTTGAACAAAGTGTACTGTTTAATTATTCAATAAAAGCGCCAGATTTCGAGAGGGTATGTATTTGGTAACGGGATTTCGTTTACCATCCTTTTAATTAAACTTGTAGGTACTTTACTTAGTGCCTGAGTATAGGTACTACATAGCTGTTATAGATAAAATATATTTTAATAGTTTTATTAAAAATACGTATTTGTGAGGGACTTTCGTTGTAATAACGAAACGGCTTTGAGAACAAATATAAGACAAAAAAACTTTTGATAGTAAGTATCTTAAAAGTATAAAAAATCATAAGTCCCTTAACACTTATTTTTATTAAATATATTCTTTATCTATTATTATATTTACATATTTTATAATTACTTATTTCACAACATCAATAACGAAAAAAAGATACAACACTTATCCGCAACACGCTTCGTCAAACTTACACGAGCTTTGTCTTAAAACACAAACAAAAATACCTACTCTCACAGTTACATATTATATTTATTAAATCCGGATGATGTAATAAACATAAAACAGAATATTATAACCTCCTAAAAATAATAAAGCCATGTCAAATAGCCGGTTGATTGCACCAATAACATAACCCTCACGATAGCGTTCAATTAGTCAAAACAAACGCCCCCACAAGGCAACCCTTCCGATATCAATTAATCTAGGCAATTTATGAATTACTGCAACAACTCCGTCACAGGGAATAAATTATTAGAGCATGTAGTGATTTCATGACATGCGTCAATTACCTATTCTATGTAAGTCGACTTTATATTTATGTACTTTTTATATTTTCTTGTAAGTTAGGTATTTTTGTTAATAGGGTATTTGACATGTTTTTAAAATCCATTTTATATTATGTAGTAGAGTCTAAGGAACCCAGCAAAAGTTGTTTTTTTTAAATCTGGTATGTATTAGCTGAAAAACATCGAATTAAAAATTCAATATTTAAATAGTGTGCCAAAACGCTACTTTGACAATATGGCGCCGCAATGAGGTCGGTGACGTCACATGCCTGTTTGACAACTAGGCGCAACACAACTAGGTAAACAAAGTTTACGGGCATGTGACGTCACGAAAAACTCGGCCCAGCAGGAGCGTTTTGTGTCACGTGACAAACGTTTAAAAAATGTAATTTTTATTTAAGGATTTTTAAATAAATCAATCATTATTTTCAACTTACGTTAATGAATAATACTTTTTTAACTCTTAATTTATACTGTTAACAGTAATTTACACTTTATTTTTCACATTGTCAAAAAGCCTATTCTATTCCAAACTAAATAGTTACGCAAATGTTCCAAACTTCGTACCACCAGATACATATTTTTAATTTTCATCTATAGGTACCTACACACTTTGTCCTGACAATCACAAACAAAAGAAATATCCATTCTATGGAATCGATCGGATGTTATGCTTACCTAAGTAGGTAGGTACATGTACATAGGTGACTCATTTATGTTGATAAGATAGGTTGGTATACTATTCTATATTTTAAAGTAACTAAAACTCTATATTAACCTTACGGAAGGCATTGTCAAACAATACCTAGAGGATCATCAGTCCACAGAACTGCCTTCAAATTAAAAAAAAAGTATTAACATGTTTAATAACTTCATCACATTCCTTAGATAAGTCGACAAACGCAATCTAAACTGACACAACATGAACTCATCTGAAACCTGTTTAAATTCAAGATTCCTGGATGTTGTCCAATTAAAAATCCATGAAGGTATTGCATGAAGTAGCGAGCATTTGCATAGATCCGTGACGCGGATAAATCATGCGCAGATCGGCGGCCATTTTGATGTGCGCAGCGCCATCTGTGTCAACTGAGTGAGTTATTGCGACTGTACGTTAGGGTTGACACCTTGTGAAAAATAAATTAGATTCGATTAGATTTATTTTTATTTCTCAAAATTCATACACATTATGTCGAATTATATGCACTCGTATTGAGATTGTCAATAATACTTCTGATCAAAAATAAAATATTTTTATTTATCTATTTATTAATTCATGTCTATATTATCTATTACTGTATAAAAAAACTGTACTTATGGCTGGTTATTTTTTTTAGTGAAACGTGGTTTTAGTGCGTTTTTAAGAACTAAGGAATTAGGTGGGTACTAATTATACGTCGTAGAAAATATTGTTGATATTTTCTATGACGGAGTTACCTACATAATAATAATATATTTATCAGATTTCACTCTGGATATTTTGGTAAAATTAATGATGAACATAATTATTCAAATTCACTTACATACAATATGTATAGTGGCAACCCTATTAATTTAAACAGTAAGTTGATTTATCGCTCAACCCTTTAGTTAAATCTTCACGGGGGTCAATCGCGGGGCGCGGGGTCACCGGGACCCCAGTAATTGTATAACCTTATTATTTATTGTTATTCGTCACGCTGAATATAAATTCTTATGTCTCTAATATGATTAATTACTTTTTGATTTATTTAGTTATCTTGAGTGGATTATCTTTTGAACTTCATTGCACGTGCATTGTTATGTAACCAAAAAACTTAAGTACATGCTAAACGGAATAACTAGAAAAAATATAGATTTAAAAGAAAAGAAATCTATTTACAATAATTACCTACCTCCACTAACTGCTCCGCAACTACTCGACTGATTTTAATCAATTTTAATGTGCATATCAGGTAGGTCTGAGAATCGGCCAACATTTATTTTTCATACCCCTAAATGTTAAAAGGTGAATTGAGGTGGACTCAATGATTTTTTTTATAAATTTTAGACATTTTTTATATCTTTATGATTCAACATTGAAAAATACATATTATACTAAACCCTAAATTTCCACTCTTCTGCCGTCAATCTCTATTTTTAAATAAAAAAGCTTCACAAGATACGGTACGAAGTTAGCTGCGTCAACTAGTATTATGTTCTACAATTACCTAACTTCAACCGGCAGCACCAACAATCCTATAGCGTAACCCCTACAATACCTACATTATCGTCTTCTTATCTTTCTCTTCTTCTTCTTCTTATAATATATAAAAATGAATCGCAAAATGTGTTGGTAAGCGCATAACTCGACAACGCCTGGACCAATTTGGCTAATTTTTTTTTTTTAAATGTTCGTTGAAGTCCAAGGATGGTTCTTACAGCAGCGAAAAAATCGAATAATTGCCGGGAAAACCCTAAAAACAGCCCTTTTCTTTTCCCATACAAATGTTGTCTAACTAAAGTTACCTAATTTGAATTTCGAACGGGCAGGATGACGTCTGCCGGGACCGCTAGTTATTTATAAAAATCTTGAAGCCTGTACCTAATCTCAATTTTTGAGATTTATCTTTAATACTCTCTCAATAATATGACAAGTCCAGTATTTAATACCATGGCCTAGGGGACAAACCGCGTAGATATTATTCTTTTAATAACCGCATCTACTCACAGTACACAAATAGCTGAAAAGATTAGACATCACGTACCGATGGCAAAACAGTAAATATCTAAATAAGTAACTAAGGAAAAATTCATTAAAAGTAAGCTTTTGACATTTAATTACGAGTACCTATAATGTCAATTATGAAAAAATACATGAGCAAAAAAAAACTAGGACTAAAATGGTTCCAAAATTCGTACTAAAATCAGCAATTATAACAAGACCTCCCGAAAAATATTCACATCGTTAAAGTCCTTGCTGTTTTCATTAATCTCTCACCGATATCGGGCTCATTTTAAATTTGTCCTCTTAATTAATTATCTCGTGCTCAAGGAGTAATTAGCCACAGAGGGAATATTTTACGTCAGCTAATTGTGGTAATAAAAGGAGTTAATCCAGAGGAACGCCGCGCTAAACAATTAGCGAAGTACTCAGCTATTCTGAATTTCCCAAGTTTAAGAGTTTGTTATGAGACATTATTAAGCTTTCAAAGCGAAGTCCTTTTAATTACAAAGTTGTGATTATTTGGAAGCTTCGTAATTTTGCTACTTTATTTTAAAAATAAACTAACGTAACAATTTCTGATGCTTTCGCGGTTACAACACATTGGAGTGAGAAGATTATCATCAGTTCAGTCGACTACGAAAATAGGAACTATAAAGTTTTCGAAATGTCAGCAAATAAAATAAAATTCGAGTTTAACCACTTAAAATTACATTACGGTGAATAATAAACCGCGAAGACATCAGAAATTATGTAAGTACCTATGCATGTATGTATAAAAATTATTTATTGCACAACAATAATAAATAAATACATATATTATAGTAAGTATATTATAATATAATAATGTACAAAGGCGAACATCTCTTTAAGGCTCTTAACCTGAGAATAAGTAATACTTGTATTTTGCGAGGGTAATAATCAGCTGATAGTTGTCTCGAACGCCGAATTTAAAAGTGTCAATTCTGAACAAAACTTACCACCGACTAGCGCGCAAGTTCGTCGTTGGAAGGAGGGGTAAAATCAGAGACCCTAGTTAGGTCATAAGGGTAACGGACCTAAAAAGGTTAAGAACCACTCCCTTAAGGGAGGTCCCTTTGGCAGGTCTGCCAATTAACCTTTCCGCGATTGAGAAATAAATTATAGGTAACACTTTAATTATTATAATACTTATTATTGTTCGTGCTGTCGCTACGTCATAACGCAAGACAGCAGCGCCGGCGCATCAGGTAGCCTGATTTAGTGCAGCCTTAATGAAACCTGTTATATAACTGGAATTATTTATTATTTTGTCCTAAGAACAGGTCGGAAATTACGAGCTACTGTGTTAGATAATAATTGACTTTCTATGGCTATAGTGTTCTATAGGGCATTGACTGTGTATTAGTGACGGGATGTTATTGCATAGCGTTTATTGTATTGGAGTTATAATAAATTAGTATTTAGTTCCTTGTATCTGTAGAAAGATGTTTGTTTCTGTGATTACGTTATAAAACTACGTGAGAAGGTTTGTTCTTTAAAATCTTCGACAGTCATAAAGAAAGACTATAGAGAAACACTGATTAACAGTACGTGACTTCTTATATAGGTACCCACCTATATAAGAAGTCGGAAGGCGAGTCGCTAGTTAATCCCTACTATCCCTACTAATATTATAAATGCGAAAGTAACTCTGTCTGTCTGTCTGTCTGTCTGTTACGCTGTCACGCTAAAACTTTGTACCAAATTTCATTTAAATCGTTAAATGAAATTTGGTACAAAGAAAGTCTGGAGCCTGAGAAAGGACATAGGCTACTTTTTAACCGACTGCAAAACAAGGAGGAGTTCCATGCGGACGAAGTCGCGGGCAGAAGCTAGTAAGTACATTATAATTACACATTATGTCATATTATATACACTCATTGTGAGATCGTCAAAATTTTACATTATTAAATAAACAAACACAGAACAAATAAAATTTAAAACTATTTTAGAATTTTACAAATGTCATTATTACTTATATTATTTCCATTTTCATAGCAGCCGGTTCTTGTAGGACTGTCTGCAATAGTCCCAAACTACGCCAAGCTTGATAACGAATACGTAGTTATATAAATATACTAGCGGCCCCGGCAGACGTCGTCCTGCCCGTCCGATTGTTTCGTCAAAGATCTGTCAAAGTCTTCTGTCACTTCTTCATAAGGCTTCATATTTTCCCCGTTTTTTTACACATTTTCCACTGTTTCTTCGCTCCTATTGGTCGCAGCGTGATGTTATATAGCCTATAGCCTTCCTCGATAAATGGTCTATCCAACAAAAAACTGGTTCGAATTTTTGAATTCGAACCAGTAGTTCCTGAGATTAGCGCGTTCAAACAAACAAACAAACTCTTCAGCTTTATAATATTAGTATAGATAGTACTTAGAAGAAATCAAAGACTTGAATACAACATTATGTTATCATTTGTCTCGATGGGATTTGAACCCCTAGATTCGTGATCACCAATTAAGTAAAGAAATCTTTAAATTACACATTGTAATAAATTAACCAATAATTACAGTATCAATTAGTTATTCTTATAGCAAATTTCTTATTTATGTAGCAATTTATTTATACAACTTAATACCTCATAAAGTTAGCTAATTTATTTTAGCACAATGCCCCCAAAAGGATATAAATTAACATATATCTGATCGAAAACAACCTGGATTGTATTTATAAATACTATCATTTATAATCTACTTACAGATTGTTAATATGAGATAAGACTTCTTATAAATGTTAATTGTTCTTGTTTTCAACGGAATCTTACAAAACAACATTTCTGTGAATATACCGCAATTACCATCAACTTAAATAAGTAGGCATTATATTAAGTTCTATCATCAATTTATCGAACGCAGCTTCATATAATCGAAACTTAATTCCACATAAAATGTATATTTAAAAGTTAATTATGCTATTAAGAGAAAAAAAAGTGTTTTTTTCTTTAGACATTCTGGCGGTTTGGGCGCTTGAAGAGGCTATTAAAAACACGTATCTACATCTTGAGAAATCTATCGTACCTACGTACCGTGAGTTCGTGATCAATTATGTTTGAAATTTGACTTAAAAATTCGAAGCGTTTGCGAGTGAAGGTGCCGAGCGTTTACGTAAATATAAACACAAAGCTGATAAACCTTTATTATCAAGGATCAATGACCATATAAATTAATATACACGCGTATTAAATCAGTTGTAGTGTGTAATGAAATAAAAAATGAGCTAAAGCTTAAACTTTAGCATTAGACTATCGTCAGCTTAGAATATGAGGACTATAAAGTTTTCAAAACGTCAGACAATAAAGAAAATACGCGAGTTTAATCCGTTTCTAGATGATTAATTCCAGTTTTCAAATTATTCTTGCATCACGTTAAAACTAAGTAATACTTTCATTACCGAAATCATACTTATTTTATGAGCCTTTTTTATTTAAAATGGTAAAATACTCAATAAAAAAAACAGGAAATTTACCTGTTTATTGTTTTACTGTGAGATAAAAAACAATCACTGAATAATTGCGAAACAAACAATTAATTCATATTTCTAAACACCGTAAAAATTTCAATTCTTTCAAAGTGGTATTAACACCTCTCGAATTCCTTAACATTTCGGAGTTATATTGTTTAACCCGTGTACTGACTACTTGATCTCATCAGTTTATTTATAACTGTGTTTACCATTATCTAAACGATTTATTAATGAAGTAATTAATCAATCGTTATCGATTAAACATCAGCGCTTCGGGAATCGTGTTTTTTTTTATAAAATATATATTGTATATTGTTCTAATGTGTTTAGATTGTAACGACTGGCGGTAAATATTGATCAAGGCTTCATTTTTATAAATAACAATCATTAAGTAAGTAAGTACACCTAAAAAATGAAAATATGACCTACTGTAAATTAAATCGGCCGTACAAAAGCGATTTTATATAAGTAACTATTATTTGACAAAGCTAGGAAGATTATATGTATTTTATATGTTTGATTGACGATACACTGAGTGTTTATTTGAACTTTATGAAAGCTTATGACGATACATAGGGTATGAAAAAACTTCAGAACTCTACTTAGGTATCAAATGAAAGATAGAGAAAATTCTAAGTTCATAAATACAATTAATAAATCGGAGAACGTAACCGTTTGGGGAGAACAAGTATAGATTACTAACAAGGTTTGTTACAAGGTTTTGCTTAAGCTATTTCTATACAGTATTGGATTGTTTTGCAAACGTCAGTTGCAGGGATTGCAATAATGGAGCAGCGTATGTAAATAGTGACGAATCTGCATGTTGGGATCACTGACGGTGCGCGATGTACAGTTCCACGACGTGGTCGCAGTCCACGGAGTACGACACAAATGATCACTCGACACAGACAATCACTCGACACAAACGATCACTCGACACAGACAATCACTCGACACAAACGATCACTCGACACAAACGATCACTCGACACAGACAATCACTCGACACAAACGATCACTCGACACAGACAATCACTAGACACAAACGATCACTCGACACAAACGATCACTCGACACAGACAATCACTCGACACAAACGATCACTCGACACAGACAATCACTCGACACAAACGATCACTCGACACAAACGATCACTCGACACAGACAATCACTCGACACAAACGATCACTCGACACAGACAATCACTCGACACAAACGATCACTCGACACAAACGATCACTCGACACAGACAATCACTCGACACAAACGATCACTCGACACAGACAATCACTCGACACAAACGATCACTCGACACAAACGATCACTCGACACAGACAATCACTCGACACAAACGATCACTCGACACAGACAATCACTCGACACAAACGATCACTCGACACAAACGATCACTCGACACAGACAATCACTCGACACAAACGATCACTCGACACAGACAATCACTCGACACAAACGATCACTCGACACAAACGATCACTCGACACAGACAATCACTCGACACAAACGATCACTCGACACAGACAATCACTCGACACAAACGATCACTCGACACAGACAATCACTCGACACAAACGATCACTCGACACAAACGATCACTCGACATAAACGATCACTAATCTCATGTAACTACCTATAATGATGGAACAGTGTATGTGAATAAGTAGTGATGGATCTATATGCAGAAGACGCTGATGGTCTTTGATACAGAATATATACCATGATGTGGTCGCAGTCCACGGAGTACGAATTTTATTGTGGTCTTTTGCAATAATGAAGAGAATTCTTAGAGTGGACAGGAGGGTGACTGCTCCAGAATGTTCTAACCCCAGATGACTGTTGTAAACCTTACATCTATAGAAGACTATAGATTAACTTTCCAAAAAATTTGCTGCGCAGCCTAAAGCTTTCTTTAGAAGAGGGTTGTATTTTTAATTTTAAACGTTTAAATGATCTGAATGTGGTGACCGCAGACGATTACCTGACGAATAAGATATGAGTACCATTAGGCTTAACCTTCAGTAGACATACCATTTTGATAAAATACACATGAAATTGTATTCGGAAACAGTGGAAAACAGCAAGTCCATAGATGTGGGAATATCCTAACTTCTATCTTCTCAAGTTATTTGGTTGCGCTGCGCCGGCGCCGGCGGTGGCCGCGACATTCGCTTTTTTGTGCAGATTCAACCTGATTCAAATTCGACTTTGTAAGGCAGGTGTAGGTATGCTATCTTTTAACCCTTCCTAAATAAAAGTATGATCGTGTAGCGATAGATCAAATAGGGAGTAACTAGGTAGGACATATCACAATCACAAAACTTTAAAAGGTCAACAATTAAACGTAGGTATATATTTTTTTTTTTTATTAAATAGTTGTTTACAAGATATATCTTGCATCTAAGATTAGGTAGCCAGTAGTTTGTAGATAAACTATAAAAATATGTAATAGGTACCTAATTAAATTTAGAGTTCACCTAGAAAGTACTGGTTAAGTACCTACCTAGAATAAAATAAAAAGTAAACAATCTTTAATGTTAGGTCAGTTGGCTACAAATATGGGAATTGTTAAGGTACCTAATTAAAACAACTCACTGCTACACCGCAACATTTGCTACAGGAAAATGACGTCACCCGCAATCGGACTTGGTGTTAAAATAAACGGCTCATATTTTCTATAATATGAAAGCTTGTCGGAAGCGCACAGTGCGCTATATCGCTTGCGCAGCGCACCTGTTATAAAGGAAGCGATATCGCCTTTATCACTCTATCAGTCATGTTGCCTGGCGCGCTTTCCCTTGTTGGCTGAGATCCACGTGTAATATATTATGAGCGAAGCTTTAAATATCACTGAATGGTTGTATAGTTATGTAATAGATGACGTAATTGACTTAGGACATTTTTATTTTCAACCAAATGGTAATGACGTAAGTACAGAACTATCAATTTGTATCCTCTTTTAAGTGCTCAGAATAGGTAATGTGGCTACCTGACACAAATAAATCATAAACATAATGAATAGTATTACAAAATCTATGTTATTTAATATGTAAAAAACATAATTAAAAAAAGGTTTTTTTTCTCTTTACTTGTCTAAATAATCTACTCGTATGTATAAAAGGAGAAGCTGACTCGACGACTGACATAAGCATAAGGGTTAGAAACTTAAAATGTTGCACAGTGTTTCCTTTTACAACGTAGGAAAGTACTAAGAAAGGATTTTTAAAAATTCACTTCCTAAAGAGGTAAATTGGGATGCTTATCGAACGCAGACGAAGTCGCAGGCTGAAGCTAGTAAACGATATAGCTACAGGGATAAAACAATTATCAAAAAGTCCTCTTATATTCAGATTTCCCAACTTTTGCAAGAGATTTCTTACTTGCCTCCTATATGTGTATAGCTCGTCATATCCTAGCTCCAGCATCACAACCAGCATCCCACATCTCGCATGTAATACGCACGGCGTTATCTCAATGTATCAGCCAGTTTAAAATTAATAGATCACATGAAGCAAAGTTCCTTTTGATTTAAGACTAACTACTTACAGGAAGCGAGTTGAGATTATATTGCAATAACAGTCATTTTAATAACATGGTTATAATTATATACCTATTAGAAAAAATAGTTTTGATTATTCCTTAGTTAATAGTTAGATTCATATTTCATGAAATAACTTTATTCTTTATATTTGTGTTCGGAATAGAATTTACCTAAAATATTTCGTTTTATCTTCATTAAAATTCATGGCATGACAATTATATAAAATAAAAAAGCAATCGTATGGACTAAAATTTATACAACTAAGTTTTAAACATTGTCATTTCAATATTATAGGTAAATGTTAAGTAGGTATAGGTATTTTTCACAACTATAAAGAAACACGACTGGACAAAATAAGACAAATATAATTACAATATAATGTTATATTCTAATACTAGCGGCCCCGGCAGACGTCGTCCTGCCCGTCCGATTGTTTCGTCAAAGATCTGTCAAAGTCTTCTGTCACTTTTAGGTATTTCATATTTTCCCCGTTTTTTACACATTTTCCACTATTTCTTCGCTCCTATTGGTCGCAGCGTGATGTTATATAGCCTTTAGCCTTCCTCGATAAATGGTCTATCCAACAAAAAAAGAATTTTTGAATTCGAACCAGTTGTTCCTGAGATTAGCGCGTTCAAACAAACAAACAAACAAACAAACAAACAAACAAACAAACAAACAAACAAACAAACAAACAAACAAACAAACAAACAAACAAACAAAAAACAAACAAACAAACAAACTCTTCAGCTTTATAATATTATAGTATAGATAAAATATTATGATACCTACTATACTACTATTTTGGCAACCCTAACGGAGACTCATTAGCGAAAGAACAAAAAGAATAGGGCCGCCTCATATATCCCACTCAGAGAACATCAGCGCTAAAAGAAACGTCTCTGTAACAAATCAGTGACAACCCTACGGTGATACACATGGCTGTATCATTTTTGATATACTTCTTTCTATTAAAAAAATCTTGAATCATTGGAATAAACCAACTTTAATGGATTTAACTTACGTATATTAATGTTAATGATGTCCTAGCTTTATTATTACACTGAACTGTAAAGGTTTCAAAACGTCATTAATGATATTTTTAACAATTTCTGATGCCTTCGTGGTTATTACACATTATAGCGGATTATTTGCTGACGTTTTGCACACGTACTATGAATAGTTGTTTTATTACGATGCTAAAGAGACATTTTGTTTTGTAAGACTATCTGATTTTTAGCTGCCACTTGCCTGAGGATAAATATGTTACATAACTAGTTGTACGTTTACGTTTACAATTTGCTACTTTTAAACATAATAATAATAATATATAGTATACATGACTTTTATTAAAAGTATTAAATTACTAATTGTGACGCAGGTTTAAGTACAAGCGTCACAATTAGTTAAGTTAAATCTTGTAGCCCTAAGATCCTACAGGATTCACTAAAAGTTCGCCAAACCCCTCACCCGTGTGACCCGATGTAAAACAACGCGACACCCAATTAAAGGGGTTGAAGAGGAAATTTTTCACCACACCGCCAACCCTATTTGGTTAACTCGCGTTCGTCACAACGCACTCTTAAGTCGTTTCATACAAACGCCTATCAAGAGTGGATTCTTAACACTCCAGCCGCTTTATAAGGAGCCGCGAGTTAAATTAGTAGATGCAATTGTGCTATACAACCCTGTTACTCGTTAAGCCTTGTTTTCTCAACGGATTGTCAATCGACGATTTATCTTGCTGTTAGGAGTACGTACGATGTTTACATGCCGAATTGTTCTGTTGTGCAATGTTCATAATTTAGCGTGGAGTACAATGGACACTTTTTTTGTCGGACATGCAGGAAGGTGGGAGTAATAACTCAGATATATATAACTGTTATAATATGACAATCATTTTTTGATAAATTTAATCAATAAAAGAAAGTCTTATGTATTACTGGATCAGTTGAAACCTGGCATAATTCCTAATTAAGTACCTATTAATTGTTCCTCATTCTGTTGGCATTTCTTATTCTTCCACGGCATAGTCGTAATTGCGAAAAATAAAAATAAAAAAATATTTTTAAAAAAAGCTTTTATTTAAATGCTCTAAAAAATAGATACTAAAATTTTGCTTTATAATTTTAACTATAAACTCAGAACCTCATTATACACAATTTATAATAAATGTTCATAACAAATGTTCGTAACAAGCTTTTATGAACATATGTTAAATATTATGTTAAATTATACAATTTATATTTATTTATATAAACAAAAGCTTGTCGCAAAATCATTTTTTTTTAAAGTGCAACCTAATTTTAAAGCAAATGATAAGAAATCACTTAAGTCTTTTATACATAGGTAAGAATACTGTTATATCAAATCTTGCGACAAGCTTTTATTTATATAAATAAATATAAATTGTATAATTTAACATAATATTTAACATATGTTCATAAAAGCTTGTTACGAACATTTGTTATGAACATTTATTATAAATTGTGTATAATGAGGTTCTGAGTTTATAGTTAAAATTATAAAGCAAAATTTTATTATCTATTTTTTAGAGCATTTAAATAAAAGCTTTTTATAAAAATATTTTTTTATTTTTATTTTATTTTTTACTTTTTAGTTATCGTTGGTTCGGTTTCTTAATCTATCCATCTCCTTTAATGCATCATTGTTGCAAGGTCGCTGGCCGGTTAATCACCATTGTAATATCAAAGTACTCGCCAAGACGAATCAAATGAGCCAAAACACGATGGGTTTGCGTTGTATAGTCACGGAGTTCCTATGGCCACCTCCTGTCTCCATCATCAGACCCTGGTCACCATTATAATATCAAAGTACTCGTCAAGACAAACCAAATGAGCCCAAACACGATGGGTTTGCGTTGTATAGTCACGGAGTTCCTATGGCCACCTCCTGTCTCCATCACCAGACCCTGGTCACCATTACAATATCAAAGTACTCGTCAAGACGAATCAAATGAGCCCAAACACGATGGGTTTGCGTTGTATAGTCACGGAGTTCTTATGGCCACCTCCTGTCTCCATCATCAGACCCTGGTCACCATTATAATATCAAAGTACTGGTCAAGACAAATCAAATGAGCCTAAACTCGATGGGGTTGGCTCTTATAATCACGGAGTTCCTATGGCCACCTCCCGTCTCCATCATCAGATCAGCTCGATGGTACCATAATATTGCATTGTCACCTGATTCTACCATACATGTAAAATTTCAGCTAAATCGGTTGAGGGCAAGTGCCCTAAAATTAAGTTGCAAGATTCCACCCGAACAAACATCCATACATACATACATACATCGCAAGTTAAATAAAAGCTTTTAATAAAATGAGTTTAGTCGATCTAAAATCATTCGTTTGTTTATCGTACACTTTAAACATTTTTACGATTCACTACAATTAACATCAACTATAATAAAATCTAGTAACAGCAGTGAGAATCTGGCACTCTTATACTTTTGACAATTATATATAACCTATTCGCACGACAAATATTTAATATGATAGAAAGTAAACCAGAGTATTTACCACTCCCCGATTGTTGCACTTGGATTCAACATGTTGCTTAATAACGCTAAAACGATCACGTTAACATTAACGCGCAACGCCTTTATTATCTTCAAACTTATGTAGTTTACTTAATTTAGGCATTCCGTAATGTAAATCGAGGTAGGCAATTCGGTTCGTTATCAAACCAAGTTTGCTAGCTTTAAAACCAAGTGCGCTACTGGTTGCAGTTTCTGTAAATTATAGTCACGTTGATTTATTAGTTATAACACGTATGACCGTTAAATCCTTCTAAACGGTGGTAAGCCGTATTTAATGATCGAATCTAGGACTAGGACCGCTAAAGTAAATTTATTGTGCCTACACATTGTTTATTTGGGCAATAAAATTGTAAATGTAATTATTGTTTTATAATACTGTAACCGGATGTGTTTGTATTTAATTAGGAGAGTTTATTCATAACGTTTGAGACGAGATGTGGTTCAAGAAATTATTTAATTATTTTAAATGACAAGTGCATGAAAAGTCTAGGCAATCTGTTACATATACCTACTTAGAAAATTTATTTAAATGGAAAATTTAATAATTTTTTTTTTGAAAGCATTTCATGTGTTACCTAAATAAATATTATATTATGTTATATTGTACATCCAGCAGTGGACTACGATAGGCTGATGATGATGATATTGTATATGTACGTTTTAGAAAGAAGTGAGGTCATGACTTTCCACTCTTAGACCGAGCCTGGTCTCGACGTATCTGTACCCGTTTCCAGGTTCATGGCAAAAGGAATAGTACATTACGCACCGAGACCAGTAAAATAAAAAATGTCTCAGATCACATGTAATTGTCGCCCCAGGCGAAGCCGAGGTTGACAAATATGTGATCTGAGGGTTTTTTATTTTACTGGCCGAGGCCAGTATACTATTTTTCTGTTCGACAAAGCCAGAAAGCGGCAATTTCATTTAGCACAACGGCCAGAAAGTTGGCGCTTTCCAGCCGGAGGGCAGAAAATTACTTTTTCCGTCCTCGGACGACAATTACATGTGATCTGAGACATTTTTTATTTTACTGGCCTAGGTGCGTAATGTACTATTGCATGCTAATATTTATTATGTAATGTTCTGGTTATTGCGTATATAACATCTTATTGTACATATACTTTATATAAATAATTTATGTCATTAGGTATTAACTTACCCAGCAAATCGTTCTGCGTTTATTGAAAAACTCTTTTTTTTGCATCTTTTTCTAAAATTCTTCACCGTATACTGTTCCCTTGATTTCCAAGATTTGAACCAAATTTATGCAAACCAGTCCAGCTATTCTCGAGACCAACAGCTTTTATTTTTATACACATTTAATAAATTGATTAAGGTTTCTACATCATTAATTTCATACAACAATAGTTCCATATAACAATAGTTCCATATAAATTGCAATCGTCAACTCTAAAGTAAACTCTTTCGCCCTTCAGGCAATCCGTCTCTGGAATTCTCTCCCTCTAGCTATCAGGCAGGCACCGAGTAAGCTAGCATTCAAGCGTCTGCTACGTAAGCACTTTCTTGGACATTAGTTTTCATCATCCGTCATTGTGGTTATTTATATAGTTTTGTGTATCTATATTTATATTATCAAGTATATAAATTTATGTATTTATTTATGTAGTGTTACATCTTCGTATTTTATATTGTATTTATCATAATATTAAGTGTATTATTTATTTGCGCCTACACATGCTCTCTGTTCATCTCAAAGGTTGACTGGTAGAGAATGCCGTATGGCATTAAGTTCGCCTTTTGTACATTAATAAGTTTTTTTTTGTGCAATAAAGAATAAATAAAATAAATAAATAAATAAAGAATTAAGTACCATTAGACGGCCAGCATCCATACCAGATTGTAACCTCTACAGTACCCACCTACACACTTAAATTAGCCAGCAAATACATTGCAACTTAAAGTCTAGAACTCGCTTGAGACCTGGTCTTAATCCTGGATTATAATGACGAGAGATATCTTCTAGATATGCTATGATTTTAATTGCCGCACTTAAGCTCACCCAGTCGTTTAGTGTTGGTTTGTAGCTTCACCCGTATCTACGGAATTAGATATTTTATTAAAGACGTTATTTGTAATCTGTATGACTTGGTTGTTTTATGTGATTTTAAGATAACATGAGTCTGCGTTTTTCATAGGTTATCTTTTCTTTATCTAATAATTAAGTTTAGTCAATAGTCTATGACAAAATTATATGTACGAGTACACTTTAAACCTTAAGTGATGTTGGTGCAAAGGTGGAAAATTATACCTATGAATATATATTTTTGATTGACTGTGCCAGGGTAAATATGATTAACTGGAAAATAGTAGGAACAAAATATTATTATTTGTGTTCTAAATTTAATCCTTTTCAAGAAATTTTAACACAATATTGCAAAAAAAGTGATGTTTTTTTTAAAGAAATTTACATTTGATAATTAATTTTAATAGTGTTTAAACAAAGCGCTGCTTTAATCCAAATTAAATAGTGACTTATATAGAAATATGTCATTACTGGAATTCAAATTCAAACGTGACCACTTAAAATTTATAATACAATAACAACACACTTTAGTTTGTGTCACTTTTCTACCAAAGCAACGAAGTTACAAATGACCACAAGGTGTGAAGGTAGTACAGCGTAGTCAGATATAATTTAAAAGCCTGTTTATATCATTGTGCAGCAAAATGCCGGCTAAATGAATAAATTATAGTATCTGTTGTATCTTACAGAACAAACGAGTCCTAAATAGACGCGCGTTGACGCGGACAAATTGACTGTATCGCACCTATATACACCAACCAACGCTCCTTGATACTTTATCTAGATATTGGAATGAAACAACTTTAAACGGTTTTAACTCGCGTATTTTATTAACAATAGTCTTATGCTAAAGTCCTATTGCCAGCTCAGTCGTGCTACGATTATGGAATCTGTAAAGGCTCCGAAACGTCAGCCAATTAAATAAAATACGAGAGTTAAATCCGTTTAAAGTTGTTTCATTCCAATGTATAATAACCGCGAAGGCATCAGAAATTATTTTATACTAGCTTCTGCCCGCGACTTCGTCCGCGTGGAACTCCTCCTTTTTGCAGTCGGTTAAAAAGTAGCCTATGTCCTTTCTCAGGCTCCAGACTTTCTTTGTACCAAATTTCATTTAAATCGCTCCAGTAGTTTTAGCGTGAAAGCGTAACAGACAGACAGAGTTACTTTCGCATTTATAATATTAGTAGGGATAGATTTTTTTACTAGTCATTTCATGACATGTAAACATGACAAATAAATTTGACAGGGACAAAATTTTAGTAGTAACAAGCATGAAGAAGAAGATTTGTAAACTTCGGAAGCTGGGTTTAATTTTGACGTTACGACAATTGAACCTAGTTTTCGAAGAGAATCGGCAGACGGTATTACATAGCCTATACAGGCCTATACTGTAAGGGTTAGTAACTTGAAATGATGCACAAGGGTTCCTTTTATAGCGTAAAAGAGCACTAAGAAAGGATTTTTGTAAATTCACCCCTAAGGAGGTAAAACGGGGGTTTAAAGTTGTTACAAAAATTTTCCGTTTTTGAAGTGATCAATAGGAGCAGATTAGTAACTATTCCAAGTAGACCAAGTCGCTAGCATAAGCTAGTTAATAAAACAGCTACGACCAAGACAGTCGTATCCCCCTCTATATTAAGTGCGGAAACAATGGGGGGATCAACTGCACGAGCTCAATTGGCCGGGTGTAATTTCGCTCCATTGTCTATATCAGTCCCCTGGGACCCCGGTCTCCCCTGTCCCCTTGTTGCCTGACCCCTGCCTCCTCTCCCATGGCAGGACCTGGGGGACATCATTACGATCTTTTTATCACTAACGGAAAGTGATTATTGATAATTTATGAAGTCACTTGAGAAATTTTTTAGAAAAACAAATTGTGTTTAGCTTTAGATTTAATTATAAACTAAGCACATTTACTTCTATAGGTACCTACCTATATAAGTCTCTCAAACGTATGACTCGTTAGACTAATTTTAATGAGCATAGTGGCATTTTTATGAAAGGTTACAATCATCATCATCATCATCGTCATCAGCCCATCGCAGTCCACTGCTGGACATAGGCCTCTCCAATTGCACGCCACTTTGCTCTATCTTGGGCTGCTTGCATCCAGCTCCTGCCAGCCATCTTACGCAAATCGTCACTCCACCTTGCCTGAGGACGTCCTACACTACGCTTGCCGAGACGCGGTCTCCACTCTAGAACACGTTTACTCCAACGGTTATCGGTTCTTCGGCTAATATGGCCAGCCCACTGCCACTTTAGCTTGCTAATCCGGTGGGCTATGTCGATGACTCTGGTTCTCTGCCGAATCACCTCATTTTTGATTCGATCCCGCAGAGAAACGCCGAGAAGGTTACAATATCCCTACTAATATTATAAATGCGAAAGTAACTCTGTCTGTCTGTCTGTCTGTCTGTCTGTTACGCTTTCACGCTAAAACTACTGGACCGATTTAGATGAAATTTGGTACAAAGAAAGTCTGGAGCCTGAGAAAGGACATAGGCTACTTTTTAACCGACTGCAAAAAAGGAGGATTTCCACGCGGACGTCGCGGGCAGAAGCTAGTAGGTAATAAAGGACTGAAATATTTCCTTACTGCATATATAAGACTCCAAGTAATTTTCAAGTTGTGTCACTATTATACAGTTAAAAATGATTGTATCAACGTTGTCTACCGCTTAACAGTAGCATCAGTTTATTAAATATTAACATTAACGAATACAAATATGCCCATTAACGCTAATTACCACAAAACCTAGACCAAGATATCAAAAAATGGCTACCATACCATTATTTACAATTCGCTTCATTAAAATACCTGCCATTTCGACCAATTAAACAGCGCATTTCCAACCGACGTAAACAAATAACGTACGAAAGACGCCTTTTAAGTATAAAAACGTTTTCTAAAAACACAACTAAGACAAAGGGATATTTCAGTTTGTTAGTCAGATACTAATGGTGGGCAGGGTCTGTAATCAACAGTACAGATCTCGCTTGAAAGCAATTAAAGCAGGCAAGATTCCTAAGAGGACGGCCACCGCGGGCAATCAAAATAATCACCGCGATTTAACACTTTCCTACCCTGAGATACTGGATAAAATCGAACTAACCTAAAATATTCCTTTTGTAAATCACAATAGAGTTGATTTCGAAAAGTCAGGTCTGTTATCTGACTGTCAATTGAAGTCCGAAACTGCATGCAGCAGCCGTTTTGTCTTCGCTAATCAAGGTGAATAAAATCTGTATGCACCTGGGCTTACAGGATTCAAAAAGCATTTTAGCCAAAAATAAAAAGATTTTGGACATCTTGTTTACGTAGGTCCTGCCGTATGATAGCGCTAATGCTATGTAAAATCCAAGACTCGAGTAAATGTGTTCATCATACTGACATCTGCCCCTAGTAGGATTCAAACCTGCAACCTCCGGATTTGTAGCCAACAGACTCTCAAAATGCTGTCATAATAGTCTATTAAAAAGGAGGTATGCGTATAATAGTATTATTGTGTTAGAAATTATAAAATAAGGTTTATTATTTTGATATCCTACTCACAAATCGATAACAGCAACCGATCGAAACGAATTCAAAATTGTACCTATTGAATACGCGAACGAAATCTGACCACGTAGCGTTTCTTCCGATCTGTTTGTATTATCGTTTGACACTTGTCTAGACACTTTGTTTATTTACCTACTAGATATCATCAATTCAACCCCGACAAACAAAGTAGGTATTAGTTATTTTCTTAATTTTAATCTCATTATTAAAACCAAACGCGCTTACAAACAAACTTAATCAAAATTCAATCCAACTAAAGCGCATTACAACAAAGACAACCTTTTTCAGTAGCAAACATTCCGTTCTTTTTTTAACCTCTTTATTTTAAGTTCTTTATAAAGGTTTATTTATCATTTGAGCCGTCTACAGGTCGCGGGCTGATTGCTTTCGTGAGTTGCGAGGAGATATTGTTCTTTTAAAACACCGCCTGATAAAAACCTTTTAGGATTCGCATTGTGCGTGTGTAGTGTACAAATAAACTGATATTAATAATTATGTTCACGACTTTATTTTTAAATGTGTACTTAAGAATTTGTCCTTCGAAAATTGGTAGAAAATCTTTAATTTATATTTCAATCTCAAATGTGTAACCAACATCATTTATCAAAAGTTTCTTTACTAAACTGTCAGTTAAAAAATGCTCAGTTAATGTATTATTTGGATGAATATACCTATTTTAAAATATTAATTACCTAACTGAAAAATTATCTGCAGAATTATACTTAACTAAATTAAAAAAGCGGCGCTTATTTTTACCAAAAGTACTTACGGCATTTTATACCTAAATGACGAATAGAAAAAAATATATATTTAAATAAACAGGAGCTATAAATTTATAAGCTCTACTAATTTATTTTATTTTTTTACAGGTCAATAAAACACTTACTTATTTAAAAAAAAAATGTGCATTAACGTTGGGTAATTAATATACCATGCAAAATAATCGATGTCACTAATTAACCCAATATAATTTCACGTCTTCATTACAAAAGGTAATTGAAAATAATTATAGAATCAGACCTCTTATAATTACCCACAGATAGCAATTAAGTAATAAATGTTTAGTCATAAAGAAGCCTATTAAAATAACACTAGTTCCTATCCGTTGTCTGAGATGTAATAAAGTGCATCTCCCAGATAATACTACATCTAATATGAGATTACCTTATCAAATCTTTCAATCACTTAAATCGTTATTCTATTAATTTCTGGTGCCTTCGCGGTTATTACACATTGGAATGAAACAGCTATAAAAATACGCGAGTTAAATCCGTTTATGGTTGTTTCATCTCAATGTCGTTATTCTTTTGTTCATCATTCACTGAATCAGGAACGTTACTAAGTAGTATGTAATATACTTGAGGCAGGAGGCTTGGCTCTTCAATAGCAATAGCTCTTGTTAGAGTTTCTTTATTTACAACGATGTACCTATCAGCCAAAATTCGATCGATAGTAGTTCAATACCATTAGTTTTAATAATAATGTTGTTTGTACCAAGAAACAAACAATTATAGATAAGCGTTTCTGAAGTTCGATCGTGACGTCATGAAGTATAAATTGCACCATAACGTGACGTAGGGAGCTCCCACTCATAACCTTTACAATCACTTATCTTTATCATTATTTGTTTGTTTGAGAAGTGAAAAATACGTGTCTAATCATTTTTAATAATCTAAATGATGGACTAAAATTAGTTTTCTTTATCCAGTCATCATCTCTATTGTCTAAAGATTATTTCTAAAACATAGCAAATTTTAAACATAAAATAAACCACTAGAAACAGTTACAAATCACCCGCATTCGAACCACATTTAATAACCGCGGCGGACTCATTTAAAAATACCTAAACAAAATCCGCTCTAAACTAGGTCTTCCTTTGAAATAAGTAAATACGGACCGCTACCAGTTTTAGTAAAATGCAGCGTATTGCCAAACGCGCGACAGTGCAATGCCCGCATACCGCGACAACCTGATCTATGTGATGACAGAGAGCCTAGTTGTTAGCGAGGTGAACTGTCATAAGTCATGAGAGTACGCGGTTAACATGGTGTTAAGTTATAAGAGGAAGCGGGTATTATAAAGGTGATCTATACTAATATAATAATATAATAAAGAGGAAAGGTTTGTTTGTTTGTTCCAAAACGATTAGAATATTCTTTGACTGTTGCGCTAGCTAGAATGAGGTCTAGCTGACATGGTCCATCAATCACAGGGATCCAGTAGCTTGCCTCTCATTGGTGGAACATGACAGCTAGACCTCATTCTAAATAGCGCATATAGTGTGTTATGAACGTGGATGCAATTACTGAAAAGGCTTGTGGAAGTGACGTCAATTGCTTGCACTTCCGAATTTTGACGAACATTACGTTTTTCATTGTGAGAAATGAGAAAATTTTATTGACGGACTAATTATAATGATATTGTCACGTTAAATAACACAATATAATATTACTCTCTTACGAAGTGTGGCTTTTCTCAAAGAATCTTTTAAATCCTGGACATAGCATATAGAGGTCGAATTCATTTCTAACTATACGCAGAGGTAAGATGTAACTGGGCGTACGTGAGCAAAAATGTACCTACTCTTTAAGAAGATAAAATTTATATTACCAAAACTAAATGAACAACATAGTATATATATGTTATAGGCAATGTGTATAATCCGGCATTGTATAGAATACCTAGGCATTGTATACATTGCCTAAAACGTTCAGGCAATGTGTATAATACGATTCATTTCATACATTGCCTAGGTATTGTATAAAATGCCCGAAGCGCATCAGGCAATGTGTATACTAAAAAAACGCGTTACATACATTACCTATGCGTCAACCGGCATTCTATACAATGCCTAGGTATTCCATACATTTACTAGGTAAAGTGTAAAATAGTTTGCACATTCAATATCATTTCACACATTGCCTGGACGACCCCGGCATTCTATACAATACCTAGGAAATGTATAGAATGCCTGCATTATACACATTGCCTATAACATATACAATAAGTTTATGTTTTATATTATGTTACATAAGTTTTATAAATTAATTTAACACGCTACCGGCTTTAACTTAACACTTCAGATTGGACGCACCTCACCGCTATTTTAGGTAGGCCATCAGAGTCTCGAATTCACTTTGTGTACAAATATGTAGTTTCAATTACCTACTCCTAGATATGTATCAGAGTTACGCATTTGTTTTTGTAAGCTGATGAGAATTTTAAATTGTGTGTCGGCAACAGTCACATAAATAAACATTTTCTCGAATAAAATTTACAGATGAGGTAATTGTAGACGTAAATCTTTGGAAAAAATGTACCTACTCGTCTTTGGTACCTGTTACGCGACAGGGGGTCACTGCCGCCGCATCACATACTGAATATTTTTAAAGTGAAATCGGGTGAATTAATCTGTTCCTGCAGTTACTACTAGTTTTCTATAATCGAATTTTATTCTCACGCTCGTTAATCTAACTGTTGAAGTAGTAAGTCATATCTTAGTCCAATCGCTTGGGGCACAATGATTGTAAGAAAAATCGTACCTATATTCAATCTTATGACTTGGATTAAATCATAGAAGTTTAAGTATGTTATTAAAAATAATCATGTAGTTATTAAAGGTGCACATTGATTCATATTTAACTAAGTATACAAATCTAGACTCAAATGATTAAGACGACAGTAAAAATTTCTAAGGGATTTTATATTTTTGATAAAAGCAATATTTAATAAAGCTTCCCCTGAAATATTGTAAAAGTTCAAAATAATTCAAGACATTGAACATTAATGACGGCCAAAATAATTCGACACAAGCTAACAAAAAGTCACGTAGGTAACCAGTTGATATCAAATCCATACATTTTCTATTCAATTCAAAAGCGTCAAGAAAATGTAGCATGTCACTGGTTTATGTAACCAGATCCAGAGAATGACACGCCAACAGTGTAAGATTAAATCTACAACTAATTCCAAAATAAACAGTCTCAACGACTGGACTATCTTAACTAGCGTTACAAATCTTGATCTTCTAACAGCATAGAACCTTATTAATGCTAAAACCAGTCCAAGTGTATGAAATTAACCATTGAAAACTAAACTGTATAATTTACCATTACGTACTTTTTACGTCGGTCGATAAATTGCCATTGCAAATTAGTCTACGTAAGCAATTTTTATTGATTCCTTCTTTATTTTAAAACTTTTGTAAAAAAAAAATAGGGTTTGCTTTAGCCCCGCTACTCACCAAGTACCTATAGTAGAAGAGCTATAAATATGTCAAATTTTTAGCTTGTCTCAAATACCTACCCAAAAATTGGTTCCAGCTCACGGCCTAAAACGCGGCCTTTGACGTTCAAAAAGACAGCGACACCAACTACGCAGATGTCTCGTAATAGTATAAGATCCCACGCACCGTTTACTTACCCCATGATTTAGAAAAAGAAAAGACTAGAATTTAAATGACACCAAGTATATAATACGAAGATTATCATAATTATGTAGATCCTGTGCGATAAAAGCCTTTACTTGTCGGATACCAATTATGACATAGGACGGAACGTGATCGAGTCAATTATGAAACAAAAAGGGTTTAAAATATAACAACATTTAATAGTTACTTACAAAAGGGTTCTGTTATAGGGATTTTACGCAAATACCCACCTAAGTGAATTTCATGAGAGTTTTAGTTTTTTCAAATACCTACCTACTTACTACTAAATCGAATTGATAAGTGAATTTTTAGTTTTCACAAGACTTAACGTAAATTTTTAGACGATTACATAAACCTTATACAAGTTATGTGTTTTAACATTAGTCTATTCCGGACAACAATCCAACTAAGTAATTCTAATTTACAATATATAAATCGATGAGTAAATTTTTATAATTTCTCAAACCTATTGTGACCGTTAATAAACTAACATAACACCTAATTATTAATGTAATGGATCATTGATAGACAATATCATGACTTAATAACAACTAGATACCTACTACCTACCTAAATCAAAAATTAAACTTGACAATCAATTACTTAGACATTATTTAAAACACCACACTCAATATCTAAGTAAACACATCATAACACAGCAATGGTAATAACAACTTGGCTCGAAAAGGCCCACTATTACTGTATTACATAACTAAACTTCCACGGAACCCCACAAGAGATACAAACTTATGGCAAACCAGGATGAGCTGCGTGTGCGCAAAAAACGCGAAGCGCAAACAACAGTTGCTCGTTACCGTGTACAATCGGGTTGGAAAATGTACTTTTTGTATAGCGCCATCTGTGGAGAGACGGCGCAATGCCGCTTCTAAATATGTGGATTGTTTTTATTGTTATTGTGTGTGACGGGGTCAGTGAACTTTGGAGTACGATATTGTTACATAATATCTATGTTTGGTTTATATCTATGAATGACGTGGATCCAAGTAGATCAGGAAATATATATACCTGTACAAATTACATACGGAAACTGATAAAAAATATATTAGTAGTAGATACCTAATAAATAATAATGTCTGATGCCTTAGCGGTTTTTACATAGGTACCTATTAAAGTTTACGAAACGATAGCAAATAAAATAAAGTACCTACGCGAGTTACAACTCGCGTAGTTAATTCTTATATTCCAAAACTTTAGTGTTAGAATACCTAAGTAACTATCCCAAGCAGCATACAAATTATACTTATATAATTTAGATAAAGACTGTACAAATACACATTATTGTACCTACATACACAAATTTAAATTCTCGTATGGAAAATCGCAAGGAAATCGCGCGTTACGCCATGTTAGCGCAGTAGTCTTACCTTAATATAATCATTACCTACACATTAATAAGTATAGATTATACATTACCGGTATTATTCGATCCCGTTTTTATCTTCACGATTCTATCATCAGATCAAATCCAATTTCAAACCACATACCATCAACAGTTTAAACGAATACCATGACACGTTCACTCACTGATATGATAATCAGTAATAGCTTCTGTGTCCATTTTGAGATACAATTAGCGCAACAAAACACGACCGGAGCCGGGGGCAATATTTACATGCATCAGTACAATAAATCACCCGATCCACTTTCCTAAATTGATATTGTAATCCGTTTGGTTGCGTTTTGTTTTTGTTTCTTATTGAATAAATGAAGACGTTGCTGGATGCCGGTTCGTTAAATTGCTATCTCTGCGCTGTTCTGTTGTGGAGAGGATGTTAGTGTTAAGTAATACTATTAGGGATAGTAGATTATATTCAAAAGGTTAGTTTTATCAACTATAAAGGTACTCAAAATGAATTCGCGTGGCGTGACGTAAAATAATTTACATACACGTTGGTAGGAATTTCTATTAAAATTATACCAAATGGAACTTACTATTATTTATTACTAGCGGCCCGCCCCGGCTTCGCCCGGATCCCTTTTTTATAGCCTATAGCGGTCCCGGCAGACGTCATCCTGCCCGTTCGAAATTCAAATTAGGTAACTTTAGTTAGACAACGTTTGTATGGGAAAAGAAAATGGCTGTTTTTAAGGTTTTCCCGGCAATTATTCGATATTTTCTCGCCGTAAGAACCATCCTTGGACTTCAACGAACATTTGAAAAAAAAATTGGCCAAATTGGTCTAGGCGTTGTCGAGTTATGCGCTTACCAACACATTTTGCGATTCATTTTTATATATAAGATTACATAGTTTCAACAAAAAAAATGTCAACATAAATGTTAGTTAACAGATTCTGATGATTTGACGGTTAGGTATTACACATTGAAATGAAAGAACTATAACGGAATAAACTGGCGTATTTCATTTTGTAGTCTAACACTAAAGTGATTTTAGCGTTAGACTATCGTCAACTCGGTCGTGCTACGAATATGGGAACTACATTTTTTTCGTAAAGTCAGCAAATGAATTATAATACGCGTGTTAAATCCGTGATAGTTGTTTCACTTAAATGTTAGGTGCTTAAATTGTTACCGTAAAATCTGCTACAATCTTCTCTGTATTATTAAAAATATAAAATTAATATCACTCTATCTTTATACAATGACTATGCACCTACCTGATACATCTTTCAACATTTTTTTTAAAGTAAATCTAAGAACAAAACACATTATAAATCATAAAAAATATAAAATTAAGACCTCTCTATCTTTAAAGAATGACTACACAGCTAGGTACCTGATACAGTTTTCAACATTTTTCTAAAACTAAATCTCATAACGAAAGTAGTTTTAAAACCGCTCCACATCTTTCCTAACCCCACTTATCGTATATCCTGATACAAAATGGAGAATCACGATGAACAGAAGCCCTGACTTACGTCTCTCGGTGCTGTGATATGTTCATCTCAACAATAAATATTGCAGGCCAATTATACCTCGAACCTAGACTGATATCGTTATGATATCTTGGACTTTTTTTTACTATGGCTATATCTAAGCTAGGAATGCGGGGTTAGAAGGTAGTACTGCTGTGTAAAGTTTTAGTAACACTATGACAACTTCAATTTAAAAGAGAAAATTTGAAAAAAAAAATGTAATTTTGTAATACAAAATTCAGTACCTAATGTTCTTTCACTTTTTTTTCTAAATGAGTAGGTGTAATTTGACATAACAATGTAGCTAATTATAATGTGTGATTATTGAGAAATAAATATATTTAATACATAATTATAATCTAATTCCCAAGAGTTGTGCTAATTAGATGGGATACTAAATTTTAAATATACCTATAGACAAATACCTTTATATAAGGATCATTTGTTCATAACGTAACTAGGTTCTACATTGAAATAAATTATTAAAAAAACAAAATACATAAATTCACAATGACGTCAATTACCTCGGTACTATTTTGAATACCGGCAATATAGTCATCAAGACAAAAGACGGCTCGTATCAAAGACTCTTAGAAAAGTTACAACCAGAGCCATCAGCATTCATCATGCATGTGTATTAAATTGCATATATTTAATGTGAGAAATCTGCATACGCGGTGCATGTCGTGGATGAAATTGTTTTACCGAATCGATTAAGTTCTCGATCTGGTATCGATTTTGAATCGTATTTTTGTTCTTTCGACTTTGCCGCCGTGCGATGACTGTATTGAATCGATTTAAATGTGTTAAAATAAATGCAACCGTTTAATAAATTTACCGTTACTTTTGACGATTTACTGGGTGTATTTATGGTTTAAACGGGCGGGTTGATTGCTATATTATTGGGGATATTTGGCACTTGAAAAACGTATATCTAAAAGGACAAGGATTTTTACTAGATATAAAAGTTTCTGTAATAGTTTATTAAATGTAATCTTTTGACATTCTCTTATTAGTTTTCTAAATAAATAAGAATGACAGTGTTATACCTACTTTCTTGATAGGTATGTATGTATTTCTATTGTATTTCATTTAATTGCAAAAAAAAGACAAAGTTCGACTGATATGAACGTTAAATTCTGTTTACAGTCTGAATCATTAGTATGCATACTTTCTTACCTTCTGTGATTTAAATATTAATTATAGGTACGTTTCCAACTAACATAATATTCTAAACATTTCAAACATATTTATAGACAATCGTAAAACATCAAAACGCCTAAGAATATGTTTAATGTAGATAGATATATAATCCCAATTGTGATATTAAAATCTGCGACCATTTTATGACACGACGGTGTTTTATATCACCTTTAAAAATACATGTTTCTATGAGATTAATGCTCAGGTTATAACGGAACTGAGTAAGAGCTGGTGATTATAAGATTTAGCCTTTAACAAAAATAGAAAACGGCAATAAAATTGTAAAAATCACACCCGTCGTAAATATTTAAGAAAAGGCTGAGCGAGCCTACGATTCTTACTTTTGTCACATGTCTTGCTTATTAATTTTATCACAGTATTAAATTCAGTGTTTCATCGAAAATTTTAAATATCGTTAATATGTTTGAGAATAGAATTAACAAGATAATATATTCCTTGTATAAGATAGATAGATAGCTAGGGCGAACAGTGTCAGATATTCTCGGCGAAAAAAAAATATGACTATTTTTGGCAGATGAAGATACAACGCCGTATTTAAAAGCTCCGTTCAATTGATTTAGTGAAAACTCTTACAAACTGTTCTTACTTACTTTGTATATTTTTTTTTTTATGATTGCTATAATAGTTGAGTATACTTACCTACCTATTAATATTTTTTACACAAAAATTGTGTAAAAGATACTTAATATTACTCATGCAATAAGAACATTGAGATGACTTGACTTTATTTCTATACTTACAATTAAAAAATGGAAAAAATCTGTAGGTATTATCGACATGACAATATTTTAGCATCCTAGACCCACAGCCTTTATAGACGGGCCACAGTATCTTAATAGTTCTGACATACAATTTGACTTCGTGTAATTTCGTGTCAAAACCGGCATTAGGGTGACGGCACCAGTAATGGACATGGCACCAATTATGGACATTATTTTCGTTGATCGAATTTATTAAACAACTGGCCCAACATTTTTCAATTGGAGACACTAAAACATAAGCAATAGACGTTTGGGCTTTCATTTTGATACACTTCATCAAAATTGCCCGTTTTATTTGAAGATGGTTGGGAATTGAAATCTCGTTTCGCGCGGTGGTCATAAAAATCCGTTTTTGTTAGTGAAATCGTTAAGCAGGTGAGTACATATTTGTGCATGGTATTATCTTGTGTTGTGTTGTAATGAGATTTTTTGTTATTTTTACGAAATAATACTATATTACAAGTAAATTGAGCTAAGTTGTATATGTCCAATCCCAATAATAAGTTTTTTGTGGGGTTTGTTCATCACTGGATTCGATATTTTACGAATTCCAGTTATGGACAAGTGTCCATTCTTAAGTTTTTTAATATTTTTTTAGTTCATTGTATTAAATTATTTAATTTGTTGCACTAAACATTTCGGTTGAGTTGATTTTGTGATTGCTCTTTATTTTCCAATGATGGACAATGTCCATAAATGGCTATTTTTAGTCGTCCATCATTGGGTTCTTTGTTTTATCTTATATGGCGCCAATAAAAAATTACACCCCGGAACAAATAGGGAGGGCATTTGATGCTGTATGATGCTGCATGATGCTGCTGAGTATGGGAGAAATGATGATCACAGCTTCCCTCCGGTTTCATCTTCTTCTTCTTCAACCTTATTCTACCCAATGCTGAGTAAAGGTCGATTGTGCAATGGGACTACAAACTATTCTCACGGTAGAGGAAGAGGGCAATTTGGTGAAATGGTTGGTCGCAATGAGTTAAAAGCACTTTCACATAAATTGAAATAAATTAACAGAGAGCGTGCAAAAAATTCTCCAGGCTCCAGGTATCCGGAGCCAAATATCTTCATTCTACATCTGGTGAGGGCGTCGCAGTGGCACACCAAGTGTTCCACAGTTTCACATTCCTCTCCACACATTCTGCAGTCGCTGCTGTTTGTAAGTCCCATTTTGTGTAGGAGTTCGTTGACTCCTAAGTGACCAGTGAAGACTCCTGTTATAAGTCGGATTTGTCTTCAGTTTAGAAACCGGAGTTTTTTAGTCCAGTTTTCATTTGGGTGTTGCATAAATTGCCGTGAGGACCTTAGACCTAAGCATGCCTTCCACTCTTCGGTGTGGCTCTTGATTGTGTTTTCCTTAAGGCCTGTGTTAAAGGTGTTGGACGCCATTATATACCAGCCCCGACTGCACTTTATGGACTCCAAGGGCCTTCACCGCAGCCTGGCTGTCACTCAAAATATAGATGGTTTTTCGTCCAGGTGCCTGTCTATATTTTCTTGCACATGCAGCATACGTCTGCAATACTGTGGCATGCTTTCCCATGCTTACACTATAGCATATATATGCACCGCAGTTTCTGATTAGTCTCAGTTGATTGATTTATTATGTTACCAATTCTAAGATGCAGCTGCTGGCAAAGAGGCAAAGCCTCAATTAATGTTTAATAAATGATTAAAAACCAGATCCTTGATTGAAAGCCTTATAGTATAACTTGGAACTCTAAGGCTGATCACGTTAAAAGTTCAAATAGAGTTAATCAAAAGTAGATTTTTGACATTTGTTTTATTTATCTGTGCAATAAAAAAGTGTCCATTAATGGATGTTCATGACTGGGTCCATGTCCATTACTGGGGGTCCATCACTGAATCTTCGATGTCCATCACTGGTGATATCGTAAATTTCAATTTATGTATTTTTTATTAATTATGTATTATTCATACAGGATTTTTGGTGTTGTTTAAATGTTCCTCATGTATTTGAGTACCGAACAAAAAATCACCATTTTTGTATTGCCAAAAAACATCCCATTTTTAAACAAAATTCTAATTTAGTGCGCTTAACATGTCCATAATTGGTGCCATCACTCTACGATATAAAGTATTAATAAATAAAAAAGGCATTAGAGCCGACGCGGCCGCTTGACAAATTGATTGTTTCGTTGCCCAAACGAGGCTTTGGATAGTTTGGGCCAACACGCCAACACCATTAGCATTTGGGTTAACAAACTTGCATTGGGTATTTGATATTTTTTTAAGTACTTATTTAAATCAATAATTCATCTTTATTTAACAACTTGTCGAAGTTCATAATGATAGAAAACGGAAATTAAATGAACTTGACACTATAAGTAGGTGGGTACCTAGTTACCTTAGGTAGGTACATTAAATTTATATAAGTAGGTTTATAACTTTGGACCACTGTATTGTTTTCTCTGGGTTGAAAATAATGTATTTGTTGCACCGACGACTACTTGCAAAGGGATATAAATATACCTACCTACCACTTAAGTATGTAAGAACGTTTATCTACGTAGGTATTATTATTACATTAGTAGGTACCTGCCTGGGTATAAAAGCCTTTAAAGTGTATGTGCTACCAACACATAATATATATCTGTCTAAATAATAATATGATTAAGGACATTTATTAGGTAGGTACTTATATATACACAAACACACTAAACACGATTGGATTTATCAAATTTTAACAACTACGATTATAAAAGTGTTGCAATAAAAAAAATAGAATTTCCCATAACACTTGATCAAATGTTGGTCCAATATCCACATATCCCTCGATGCAAGCGGTAAGCGGATAAACGAATTATAAAATGTTAATGGAATCGAACCTTTGACTCTGCGCCACAATACATCATTGTGGGCCGTTACTACGCCCGGTTTTGGATAAGGCTCGACGTATACGTACACACGTTAATTTGTTACAGGTCACACTATTTATGTAGTAGGTTCTGCCCGAGCCTTTGTCTGCGCATGATGAGTAGGTGATACAATATCGTTATGAAATATAGCCTTGGTTAACCTGATGTACAAGAAGCTACAGGTAAGTACCTATTATTGTAAAATTTTGACAAAAAATACTTTATAGTTTTTGCGTGAAAGAGAAACAAAACTACATCCATACATGATATTATTCTGACAAACTTTTGCTAAGAGTAAGGATAATAATATATTTATAAATATACCTAATCATTTCTGATGCCTTCGTGGTTGTTACGCATTAGACTGTAACAATTATAACGAATTTAATTTAAAGTTCCCATATCCGTAGCACGACTGAGCTCACTACAGTCTAATGTTAAAGTGCAATAAAAATAGGAATTGTTTAGTAAAGATTTCAAAACATCACAAAATAAAATAAAATACGCGAGTTAAATCCGTCATAACTATTTCTTTCCATAGACAACGATCAATCAAAAAATATGCATACTTTTTAGTCATCATACTTTTTTAATTATCTAAAAATCTTAAATGCACGTCGTTCCTTAACATACTATTAGCGTTTCTGGCATTTCAGTTCCCACATTAAATGAGACATCACTAACATCCACCCGTCCAACATTTTACCTATCGCAGATTGATTTAAATAGCCGTACCAGATTGCAGCTAGCTTCTGCTTGCGACTTTGTCTGCGTAAATTTAGCACTTTAGGTCACTTAAAAAATATTCATCCTTCTTTATACCGTAAATTTCATCCTTTTTTTCACCCCCTTACGGGAGGACTTAATTCTTGAATGGGGGAAAATTGGGGGGAAAGTAGAATTAATATTTCGGGTAACTGAAATGACACGCTTGGGATAATTTCCGTAGTAAAAACTAACCTACTTGTATACTCACCCGGTACCTAGTTAAACTTCTAAAATTTTGCCTTTATTGGGTCACCGGTTTAAAAAATTAGGTAAATACCTAACCTAATAAATAAATAATACCTACTAGGTCCAGCCCGCGACTTCGTCTGCATAGAGTTATTATTACTTGGGGTAAACTGTCTATTATCGCCTTATTTATAAGATCATTTTAGTAATAAGTAAAACTATCCTATGTCTATGTACCTACCTAGGTACTTTGTCGATCTCAAACTATCTTCGTAGGTACCAAATTTCATCTATATCAGTTTATGTGAAGATTACAGACAGACAGAGTTATGTTCGCATTTAAATCATTATTAGTAAGGAATTTACAATGCTCTCGTCTAGACGATCCGACAATCCGAGACTTAAACCAACGCTGATTGATAATTTAATATCATGTACAGAATATTGTAACGAAACTGCAATAGATGCTGAGTTATCAGCGTTGTAAAACTCTATAAAGGTTATTATTTATATTATTATAAATCTAATTAATGTTATTTACCTGTTATATCCTAGTAACAGGTAAATAACATTAATTTGATAATATTTATTATTGTAATTTACTATGAATTTCATACAGTCAAAGAAGCGTAGTGTACGTACAAAAACTAACTATTTTTTTCTAAAAAAAACGCAATTTCAATGCTCTTGCAGCTTATTAACAGTCCTCTAATATAGGTACCTAAATTCACCTAATATTAATAAAGTAAGTATAATTAATGAATATAGCTTTCAACATGTCTAAAACTAAAATTTATCTTATCATTTAATTTCAAACAGTGCCAATAGGTAATAAAATACAACTACGGGTTTTTTTTTAATGATATGTAAATAAATGCAGTAGCATCTGAGATCGACATAGTGGTAAGTATATACCGCGGTTGAAAGGTGACTTGATGTAACTCAGATAATTACGTTTATTGGGCCGGGCGCGTAAGAAATTGCCTAACTTAGAAAAGCCAGTTTTGGAGTTACTATGTTTATAGTGCTATTAGATTTATGATTCGGACAGTGTTGAGTAAGTTAATTCTTAATTAAATGTGTTATATTAAATATAGAAAGTAAATAAGATTTTATCTGTTTAATTAAATTTATAAGCTTCTAAACTAGGGCTACAAATAATTTCATAATTACAAAAATTACAAATGCAAAAAAACCAAACAAGTCTATCTCAGAATTGTCACAGAGAGTCATTAATATAGATATATATTAGCTAAGACAATCATTAACGTGTGTTATGTTTGTTCGTACTTCAAATGTGATACAAACGCTAAGTAGCTAATAGTAGCTAATAATATTATTATCTACTGAACAACTATAACAACTTCAAGAGTACCTTTGGCTTTCAATTCCAATAAACTTCTCGCCCATCAAACTCAAGTTACGCAATTCTATTTTTTATACAAACTTCATCCATTACAACTAAAAAATAATCGAACAAAATCTTCGAAGACAAATGACTACCAGCAATTTAAGGCGTACGAGACGTAACTTTTTTCGCCATTGTTCGGCGAATCGCCTTTGGTGGCACATGATAAACTCATAACCGAAAAAGTCGATAAAACGAGAGATAATTCGTTTATAATTCAGGGATTGCGATTGTTCGCGCCTCGGTGAGGCGAGGCAGCGAGGCAGCGAGGCAGCGAGGCAGGAGCCGCGCCCGGGGCAACCGCCACTCTTTATAATTTGATCACATTTGTACCACAATGCTGGCCCAAAGCGCGCAGAGACGACAGACGCAGTGGGAATGATGTGGAGTAGTTTTGTACTAACTAATATGTAGGTATTTGTTTTCAAATCAATAGGTAATTTAGGTCACTACCGCCTATGTTAAGGTTCCAGACTTCCAGAGCTTCTTGTTTCGAGCAACTTCTAAATTCAAATAGCTTTTATACTCGGTACCTAATGTGAAAACTAGAAAGAGTGAAACAAGAAGAAGAAAATATTTTTTCAGGATATAAAATTCATACTTTCAATATAAAGTATTACCGCATTATCTAAAAGTAGGACTTGCAAACTTTAGGGAATCAATGAGTTCTCAATTACAACTTTCAGTTAGTTAACAAATAAAAGAGTTATCTCATTTTATCTTAGACATTCTTAACATGAGATCACTCATAGTAAAATCGTCAAATAAATATGAATTAAAAAGTTATTGGAAATTCACCACATTATGAAATATTTTACAATACCGACTCCACGTTACCCCTTGTCCTTTCACAGAGGCGACTCCTTCAGAGGAGTAGCCTGAGGCCCACAATGCCGCCGCGTCGTAATATTCATTCGTATTCAACTCGCGTCATGCTGGTACAACGGATATTGGCTCAATTCACCTATTAATAACTGTCGATAAACGCGTGACTGCGACCTGCTGATTGTGTAACTTAGCGATCCCAGTTTACGACAACGTTAACGTTGAACGTTGGCACCAAAATCTTACCTTTACCATGTCTATATATATATGAAGTAACCAAATTTGTAAAAAACCATATGTATCTCTTTCCTTCACATGACACTGTTCTAAACAAATATCATAGTAGATACCCCAACAAATTATATGTACCTAAACAAACAATAACCTTGTACAGTAGAAATATTTCACACATGGCGATCAAACTGTTTAATAAAGTTCCTGATGACATAAAAATATTACCGACTAAGTTATTTGCACGTCGGATGTTTCAATGGTTACTTGACATGTGTTTTTATTCTGTAAATGACTTTTTAAATTACGTATATTATTATAACTAATTATTAATTTATTTTAATTTTGACTTTGTAATTTTATTTTTTGTAACAAGTAACTAATTGTAGTGTTTTTTTTTTATATTCATTGACATTGTAAAATTTGCACTCTGCTTGCAGGCAGAATACATGTTATTTATTTTTATTTTATTTTTTTTACAAAAATATAACATCACAAATCACTGTATTCTTGTGTAAATAAACTTTACTTTACTTTACTTTATGGGATTTGACATCCGCGAACGACTGTCACGTACGTCACAAACGTTGACGGATGTCAAATCCATTCATTTTGGTCGTTTCGTTTAACGTTAACATTGAACGTTGGCACCTTGTCTACGCCCCTTTGATTGTGTAACTTGGCGATCTCAGTTTACGCGAAATTTCCGCTAGATGTCGTTTGGTCTAGCTGTCATGTTCCAATGAGAGGCACGCTAGTTATCTAATAAATAATAGTTAATCTAGGTTCTGGTTCGAAATGCTTAAAAGGTTACTTTCGCACCTCTGTAGTCTTCAAACCAAGCCAATTGAATTGGTTTTGATTTATGTAAAATGAACAATAACGGATTTAACGCGTGTATTTTATTTTATTTGCTGACTTAAGTGTTAGCTATCGTTAGCTCAGTCGTGCTACGAACTGTAAACTTTCCGAAATTTACGTTTAAAAGTATTTAGATATTGTGTATACAAAGTCAACCTCATTCACATAATTTAATACGGTAAATTTACGCGTGTCGTCTATAGATCTCATATGCAACATCGATATCAAAATTCCATATTATTATAGTACCTAAGCATAATCAGTATCTACTTTTTTAACGTAAGTACATAATTATATAAAATGTTTACTTCCAAAAAAACGCTACTTATCGTGATATAAGTCACATTAAAGAGTTTATTTAGACATTCTATACCTATTAAAAACATATTTGATAAAAAACACAAAAAACCCTTTTATTCAACTATGTGTGATGATTGAAATTACGTTTAAAATCGCTCTGCGCAGTTAGTTTTCAGATACATATTTTAAATCGTACTACCTTAGCGTTTTTTTGTAATCGAACTTGTTTATAAAAAGTGTTCTGTGACCATCGACGCGATCACGACACGCCTAATTCGATTTTATTATTATGGGAAACCCACTATTAAAGCTGCTCATAGTATTAACGTATAATAGTGTTATAAGAGTTTTCTTTACGACATTGTTCTTTAATTGCAATTTATAGCTAAAACACTAATAACTACATTTAAGCTCGAGATTAGTGAGACAGTAATTATTGTTATTTAATACACTTCTTAATAAAGAATAGTTTTATAATTAGAAGTTAGATCGGATTGGGTAAAAGTAATTTTATAGTAATAACATGGATAAATAATGTATGATATTTACATAAATTATAATAGGTAGGTACGCATTATACTTAGATACCTACTTACATTATAGCTTGCACGCAAAAACTTAAGCAAAAGCTGATGGGATAATAACAATGGACTATTATGTAGATACATTATACTGTCATATAAATAAATTTGGAATGAAACAACTGTTAACGGATTTAACTCGCGTATTTTTATTTTATTTTATTAGCTGACGTTTCGGATTCTTTACAGTTTCCATAATCGTAGCACAACTGAGCTGACAATAGTCTAACGCTAAAGTACGATTATGGAAACTAGAAATCCGTTAACAGTTGTGTCATTCCAATGTGTAATAACCGCGAAGGCATCAGAAATTATTATATAAATATAATTTAATAGGATAATGGATTTCAACTACCTATAGTTTTATAATAACATATCGAGGTCATTTATCTTTTTACTCTATACATGTAGAAATAGACATGAGCTTTTTCCGTATTAAAGTCAATAATGTAAAATTTATATAGTTTTAACCTTAGATAGTTAAGTAGTTGTGTCTACGAACAGTCATTAATAATATTCCTCGAAAAAAAGAATACTATTGTACCATTAAAATAACTGCAAGCAACATTAGGTATCGCACTATCATTTTTAAAGAGAAAACCGACAAAGCACCGATCCCACTCAAAACCTCGTAAAGTTTACCACATACCTACAATTAACGCTACAATACGTTAAGTAATCCGACAAATTATAGTCGTTTTATCGACATCATAAAGAGGTCGATAAATTTTTCCAGCCACTAAATTCCTCGAGACATTATGCCGTAATGGTCTTTTAAATTCGACCGCGCTTAACCCACTCATTACGATGAACAAAAGGGTGATCATCAGAATAAATTTGGCAAATTATTGTTATTTTGAATCTCGACCGGGGGCGATCGTTTCGAAATTGCTGAGGTCTTACTATGAGAAGTCGAATGGGCCATGTTTCCAGTCTGAAACTTTTTTCGTCAGATTAATTACAAACTGTCGTCACTATCTATCCCTACTAATATTATAAATGCGAAAGTAACTCTGTTTGTCTGTCTGTCTGTTACGCTTTCACGCTTAAACTACTGGACCGATTTAAATGAAATTTGGTACAAAGAAAGTCTAGAGCCTGAGAAAGAACATAGGCTACTTTTTAACCGACTGCAAAAAAGGAGGAGTTCCACGCAGACGAAGCCACGGGCAGAAGCTAGTATTTAATAATATACTAATATAATAAAGAGGAAATGTTTGTTTGTTTGGATTGAAAAGGCTCCAAAAAGACTGGAAAATCTTTCACTGTTGGAAAGCTACAATATTCCCGAGTGACATAGGCTATAAAAAAGGGATCCGGGCGAAGCCGGGGTGGGCCGCTATATTGTATAAAGTTGGAGAACATTAAAATGATTATTATAATAATAATAATATCAAGCCTTTTCTCAATGAGCAGTGACATTGCAATGTGCTCACACTGTACTTACTCGTAATTATACCTAGATATAAAAATAAATAATAATAATAAATATCTTAGGACAATTCACACCAATTATCTAGTCCCATTTTAAGCAAAGCTTGTGTTATGGGTACTAGACAACGGAATAAAAAATAAGTACCTAATTGCAAACGAAATGAATACAAAATTGTGAAATTGGCATGTATTTTCGTTCACGTACCTATATCAATAACATACAATTTTGCACTTAATTTAGATCGTGCTTGCTCTTGTCGAATGTCACTTGGCTAGGACTGAAGTAATACCTATTCATAGTAATTCATACTCGTACTTATCAAACCGTTTTAGAGTAAATCGTTCTTTATTTTGAACTTTGACTGTAGATGCCGTGAGTGAATCGAGTTACCATGGTAACCGTTTATAAATTATCTACCTCAGAAAGTAATGGACTCTTACGCATGCGTGATTTAAAACACAGGTGCCCAACTTTTGTTCAAATAATTGCGAATAATATCGTTGACGTTGTTTTTAACTGCCAAATTGCAGGTCCATATAAAAAATTGAACAATTACTTTGGGCATCTGATGTCTTATTAGATTACGAACGTTTTGTTTTTGTCTCCATTCGCATAATGATGGTAAACGTAATGGGCAAAAAGATTACTTTGAAACGACAGAAATTATTAAAGTCATTCGCTTGTTTATAAATCATGTACCTTCTGGATTATGGATTATTTAAATGCAGCAAATAATTTACCTAAGCCACCTACATTTTTTTCTGCAAGCAATATCAAATATGTGTTGTTTTATCTTAAAAAGTTGTATTAAGAATCTAAAACACTATAAGTAGGTAATATCATTCACCAAAAGGTTACAAACGAATAAAGATAAATTTAAAAAAGCTGATGATTCTGTAACGGAATACATTATGTGTCTTAAACATTCAGTTTTATTAGCGTACATTAAAGCCATGTCTTTTGCTTTAATATTTTAAACAAGGCCTTTAGATAGGTCTTAATGCCTCGGTTCAGGACAATAGCTGTGTAAAGGTGGCTTAAGCACGCCAAACTGCAATTTAAGACGTTATTGCATGCATACAGCACCTACGTGACAATCAGGTCACTTTAATGACTTCAAAAAGACAATTACAGGACTTGAAATGTTGCCAGGAATTTGATATCTCGTTGATCATTTTGGGTGGTCAGAAAAATGGGGCGCTGGAATAAGTGACACAGTGTATAATGGTTAAAACACACGTATACATTACTTTAACATTGTATGAAGCTGCTTAAGGAAAAGGCCTTCAGTAATACACGTCCATAAAATGCTATTGTATTAGACGCAACAACCTACGCATACAATAAAGAAAGCCTTATCTAAGTTTCTAATCTGAAGCCAAGTTAGTAGGAGTCGCTTGAAAATAACAACCATTTCAATAATCTACACAAATATTATCTAACAAAACATAAATATTAATATATAAGTCACAACATAGCGTTTTGAGTGCAAAACTAATGCCACATAAATTGGCTAAGCGCTCAGCACGCTAAATGACGAGGCCCCAGGCCACGCGTCTAAGCTGTTGTCTTCTGGTTAACCTGTTCCTTCATTTTCATTTTTAACTCAATTCCTATCACACCAAAGTTCAGTTTTGATTGAATCGTTATTAACATCCTTGCGTATTTCATGCGCTCCTAGTACTGCAGTTCTATCGCCCTCGGTAATTTCCACTCATAAAGCTCAAAATTCATCTCCCTATATCACCTCTTTTGTTTTTAACGCTACCGTAAGTATTCTCGCGGTGAGTTGGCCGAGAATTTATGCTCACAATGGAATCAGCAGAGTCATAGCCCCGGGAACATAGTCTCTGAATTATTACCTGGTAGCGTTACTCGCTAAGAATCATTCACTATCTTTGCATCTGTTCGATTCTGACATACTTTACAACCAGGGCTGGTTCCCTGATTTTCTGCGTTTAATGATTCGTGATTTACGAGGTCTTATGAGGAATTTGTTGTTTTATGTTTATGTTTATATCTTGATGAGTGTGAAGGTTTAAAGTGAATTTCTTAACGCTCAAGGCGCTTCAGTGAATTGGAACTGTTGAGTGAATTTATCACGTTCTGTTGGCTTAAGGTTGATGTGAAAATAATTGGGAATGATTACCGATTTCCGAAATTGTTTTTCGTTAAAAAATCATTCAAATTCACATCGTTTACTTTGATTAACAATTTATAGTAACGTCTTAGGTGAGCCGGTATAAAAGTGCTTATAAAGTAAATTCTCAACTATCTCGGCCACTTGCGTTGAACTAAACTATCAAAAATATTGTACCTATTCCTATTTAAATCACAATCAAATAAATGCTACCAAACCTATTGGAGTTTATAACAACTACCAAACCTACAAATTTAAAAACACCTAATTTCAAAAAACATAAATTAATTTGGCAGCCCTAGTAATACTTGGATAATTCCCCGCAATGTGGCTGACAAAGCTTGCGCCTGCGCAACCGATTGATTTGCATAGCAGAGCGTTTATGAGATTTTATTAAACCTCGGATATTGCGACAAAACATTATGGCAGCTTGTGAAAATGTTGGACATTGTATAATTTACCGACAATTGCGCCGTACTAGGATGTTATGGACCACTTTGTATAGAAATGTGTCTGATTTTGAAATAAGTATGCATTGGAGTTGGATTTGGAATTAAGATACGATCTTGTGGAATTGTAAGAAATTGTTGTTCTGAAGGACTTTGCGTAATACGTGTTGTATGAGACTATTGTTTACAAGCCTCATGCATAATAACATTTATGCTAGCAGTTGGCGATTGGCTATACAGCCTTTTGATCCGTTTTGATTCATGTTGTTTATCGTGTTTCGTTTTTATTTATTTCTGAAGTTAACATATTTTTGTAATTTATATTTTTTTAAGGATGTGTTCGTTGTGTGTTATTAAAGGTAACAGAAAATGCTGAGCTTGCATCCGTTTTACTTTGTTAAACTTGTAATATCTACCTATTAGGTAAGTACATATAATTACTCGTAATACGAGATAACATAAATTCAAACGACACAGCCAGTATTCATAAATTTTCAAGGTAATATAATATGCTTATCATTGCAATTTAGTATTTTTTTTATCTACATAATATAAATAATAATATCTAGCATATATAGGTAGTCCAAATTTCCTTTCGGCTTAAAAATACTTATGTACCTACCTATTATATTATTATTGTTGTCACATCAAAACTAAAAGTCCTGCGTTTTCACTTATTCTACTTTGGACCCAACAGATCAGAGCACATAAAAAAAGCGCTAAAACACTAATGTGTAATTATTATACTTACCTACTTACACTTACGCACTTATAAGTAGCTTCTGAGCTATTAAAGCTCTAACAAAACCCATGAAATCTATAACCACGGCATCGGTAGCCGCTTCACGCTCCCGCGTAATTTAGTACGTATTATTTAACTACCGTTTCGCTACCGATACTAGAAACATATGGGGGTACTAAATCATGGGTTCCATTACCAGGTAACTTACAGTCTAGTAAACGTTTATGCACCAGTTTAGCAGGTGCCTTGTTTATTGAGCCCTGAATATAGGCTTAGTTTAATTGTGGTACTCGAGGAAGCGCTTATAAATGGAAAGGTTTAAATTGGTACAGATTTATATTAGGCAATATAATATCGTTTGGAAATAAAGAGTATTATTCTCTATCTGGATTGTGGATAAAGGAAGAAAATATATGGTAGGAGCCAGCAATTTAATACTGTCACATAAAATAAAACAGCGGCGTGCATTGCAATGTGTGAAATGTCTACCCTTTCCTTGCCCTGACGTCACGCATACGTGAGTACTCTAGCCTAGCGGCTGGAACCCTTGACTTCAAACCGGGAGGTTACCAGTTCAAGTCCTGCTAGGGATAAATGTTAACATAATGAGCATAAGAGTTTATGAATAGATCTTGGATCTCTTATAGTAAAAGTGTCAATAACCAATATTATTTTATTTTATGACAATTTAAATTGAAAAATTACAACTCTATCACTATTTAAGTTCTGACGATTTAAAAATAAAACGCTTTGGAAAATGGAACGTCTCTTTTTAGATTACTTTAGCGTCTCGTCTTGTTTCTATTTCAAGTTTTAACTGAAAATGTAATTTGTTAGTGAAAAAATAAGCTAACGTTGGTACCTATGTATGTTGGTACTACAACTATGTATTTTTATGTTCCCAATCTACTACCTTCGAATAGGCTTTGATTACAGTAAAAGGTAGTTATACTAAAAACCAAGAAGTTATTGAATGTTTCCTTTATGACGATACTCAATGTAGAAAACATTGTAAATTCGTTAACGTGGAAACGTTTACTTAAACCTAAAATATGGCTATATCAGTGACATATCATTTATCTGTAATATTATGTAAGTAATATAAAATGTGCTAATATACATATACATATTTATTATTTACGATAAATAGGCTATAGTTACGGGTATTAATCCACCAACATACAATAATTTTAGAAAGTTTGTAAGTACCTACTATGGGTCTTGTCAATGGACAATACACTGTAAGGTATCATGCAATACTCTGCCAATGCACATATTCATCACACTAACATATGCCTCTAGCAAAATACGAACCCTCAACTTGCAGCATTGTAGACAGGGGCGCTGCTGCATTCGACATGTTGTCAAAGATGACAAATTTTCTACATTTGTCTCTTCATAACGTTACATAAAATAGTACATGGAGATCTTGACGGTTATCTCATTAATTACATTTCTATTAGAGCTACTAGAAAAGTAACTAGAAATAAAGAACTGTTTGCTTTATTACCGGCGAATAATAATGTAACAAGAAATGCACCTATTCGTAGAATGTGTAATTTATACAACAATTTTGATCTGGATATTGACATTTTAAACTCAAATTGTAGTCAATTTAAATCAAATATTGTTAAACATAAGTATAAGATAGTTTAAACTGTTTCTTTTATTTTTTTTTTAAATCTTAAATAAGAAAATGTTTCATTTATAATGTTGTGTACAATTGTTATCATGTTATAAGCTAAATAATATCTAGTATTTAATGTTTTTTAGATTAGAATGTCAACTGCTTTTAACTTGTTATTGTACCTTAATAAATAAATAAATAAATAACTATTTGTAATTTAAAGATTCAACCAAGTGAGCCACCTAACGTCAAATCCACTAGCTGCACCAGTGTAGAATGAGGACCATCGAAAAGAGACAAGCTTCTGCATGGCCTGTGATAGGTGATTAGATGCTTCTAGCAGATTTTTGACACACGCCGCCCATTCGCTTTCATGAAAGTGCGTTACATAATTAAAGGCCACATTACTAAGATACCAGCCTCCCTGCGTACTGCAGTCCATAGCCAATTCGCAGGTACCTTGATAATGGTATTCAACGTAGATTATCTTGCGGAAACCACGGTACGTGCCGATACTACCAACAGATTGCTTTAATTCGAGACCATCGATTGTAAAATGGTACAATTATCTTGTTTGTGATCCGGTCTTTGTTACGGTATGAAAACTTGTTCTTTGATTATCGTTAATTATACAAATCAAAAAGTGTAGGAGATAAGACAAAAAATGCTATTGAAATGTTAACATTGAATAGATAGGCAACTGATTCTACTGACCTTTATTACTTAATACAAAACTTAGAGAATCGCTAAAATAAACCTTGAGTATCCGCAGGTGAATTGAGTTGTTTTGCTAATAATAATAATCACTGTAACGCGGGCTAAATATAAAATGTTATAATATTTTATTAATTACTTGAATAAAGAAATAATACGCCTACTAAGGTCAAATTAATAACAATCTATAATTCGTCTTTAGGATCAGATCAACTAACGTACCAGTACGGAATTCAGAAAATGATTGCAAAAATCATTGACTCCTTAGAAAGTGACAACAAAAAATACGTCTTTAGAAAGCACAGCTCAAATCAATTCTATTATATTTTTATTGTAATCTACATAATGTAGAATGTCACTTGTCTTCAGGTTCTAAAGTAATCTATTAAACTAGGTAAGTAAAGAGATACAATTTTGTCGCGACGCTAAGTATAAGCATATAGAAGCACTTATGTGCTAACCTGCCCGTTGTATGCGCCAGTTAATACATACATAATAAGAGTGATTACCTAAGTCGGCTCGGGGCAACGGTAGCCGAGATGTGCCAATCTTTTCCTTGCATACGGTTGGTTTATATAAGACTACGCCTAGCATCAAATAGTCTGTGACATCAACGTGAATCCCATGCAGGTACAATGTCTGCACTGTTACCGGAATAGACACACCAGTGTCACGCCAGTGTCTACCCTACACCTCCTTACACACTGCACGCACCTGATGGCAGGCGCGTGCAGTGAGAGGCACTCCATACATTTATACAATTGTGCCTAAATGGAATGCACGCCCCTGCCTGATGGTGCCTTTGTATGTACTTTTTCTATAAGGTTACCTAACCTTTTCTAAGCTATTTTCATTTTACATTACTTTTATTATATTATACACGGCAGATCATAAATTACATTTATATCTGCAAATTCCAAAATAGAAACTAGATGTCTGTATTTTCAAAATGTAAATCAACTACCTACCTACGCAGTAAAATTATCAAAGAATATATTATCGAACAAAAGCGAAACAACACGAGAATTCAATTCAACAAAAGAAAAAACAAATCCACTGTCATATTATAGCAATCTATCATAACATAACCACTATAGAGTTTGCTTATAAGAAACTGTCACCGCAAGGTATAAAAAGGTCTAATATAAGTGACCACATGTAAACCTACCCGGAGACCTGCGCGTACGCAATCTACTATTAAAAGGAGTCAACGCACCCGTGTGTGCCCACAGATAGAACAGATGACTCAGTGTAAGTCGGTTAGGATAAATATATTTTTTTTCAGCTTGGTAGCAAAGAGGTTTAAACTGCATGATATTAGTCAGAGGGTAAGATTTCCAATGATCCGTTTAAGTAAATTTAAAATCGATTTTATTGTCGTTTATCCGTGTAAAATCTGGATATACAGACACCCTACGATAGGTTACGAGAGAAGTTTTAGTGAACAAAATAAAGGTTTATACAAATTTATAGTCGAATATCTCTCATTCCGAGATTCTTGTCCATATTTGACAAATATTCCTGGATTATGTGCATTATTAATACTTTACAGAATAGATACCGTAAATAAATTAAAGCCTATGACAATGTGTTATTCTAATAATAATATGTGACCTTGATTAATATTGTAAAGTTTAATCAAAGCGCATTCAGAAGTTTTTTCGTAAAACATACATCCACACATTCTTACGAACTTTCGAGTTTATAATATAAGCAAGGATAACATATTGTTATATTTAGTTTACCGCGAACATAGGTGATAAAAGTAAGTACATACAAACAGACGTAAAAATGAAAATCACTGAGTCAGCTGTATTAGGCTGCGCTGGTATGTGGCATGTAATAATAACAACAGCTACTGTTCACCAGCAGGACCGGCTCACCAGCCGGAGCTGCGCCGAGCTGATAATACCTGTCCGGGTAACGGGAATACATGCAGCTGTTAATACCCCTCTAATTTTAATTAACAATTGCTTCATAACTTCTGGTTAATGGGACCAAGATAAGCACGTAAAAAATGGTAAAATTTAGAAGAGCAGATGGCCTTTGGGGTTATTAAGTGCTCAAATGGCGACCAAGGACTGGAAGACACAGTGTGGGCAGGCCTCCTATAAGATGGTCCGTGAAGGTTGCTGGTAACCGATGGATGAGAGAGGTACTATCGGATGCTTTCGGGGTACGCCATTTTAGAAAAAAATTGCTTGCACTTGTTGCTTCACACACAGCCGCCAGGTACCAGGGTCGTTCAAGCGATTATTGCCTTAAAGGTGTAACATCGCCAGCACAGTTGATAGTACGTGGCCGGTGGATGTGGTCATCGTTAGGGGAGACCTATGTCCAGCAGCAATTTTTAGTTGATATGATAATCACTTGACTATTGCCAATACACAGACACTGTCATACTGTAATATATATATATACGAAAATTAAAGATTTTGAAACTTCAGCACTGCCAAAAAATGCCTATGCTGAAAGTTCAGTCAAGTAGGTAGGTATGTGTACAAAACTATACGTCACTCACATTTTTTATTGACGCCATTTAAAAACACGACTTTAAAACGCCACAAAAAGGTTTCTCAAATATCCCATATTCTAATCCCTTTTAGAAGTCATTATTATCAAACCAGTAAAATTTAATACAGTTTCATAATCATACGCGACCTTTAATAATTATTGCAAACCGCTACGTCCTTGCTTGAAGTCAATGACTCAAAATAAGTACTTATATAGTAGGTATTAGTTGATAGTCGGCCCCCGAGGTATGTACGTGACGTAATATGTCCTGTTTACTTTGTCAGTTGTCGCGCAGTGCACAATAACCGCTGGTTGCGTGTATCTTGAAAACTATTAAATATATACTGAGAGCTGCTACAACCATTATATTAATAAATAGCTGACCGCCCGGCTTCGCACGGATCCCTTTTTTTATAGCCTATGTCACTCGGGAATAGTGTAGCTTACCAACAGAGAAAGAATTTTTCAAATCGGTTCATCCTATTCAATCCAAACAAACCTTTCCTCTTTATAATATTAGTAGGTATAGACTAGCTGACAGCAAACTTCGTAACGCCATATTTTTGTTAGTTTTCTTCATGACGAACCTTTCAGGCACGTAAAAAAAGAATTATCCAATTCGGCGCAGTCCATTGAAAGTTATGCGTATATTTAACTTGACGAATTTGAATGGCGTATAAAATAGTACTTACCTATATATTTTATGGAAACGTTTCAAAATTTTAACAGTTTCCATATTCGTAGCTGGCTGAGTTGATAACTCAACACATTAATGACTGGTTTGCTTTGTTCCTAAAAGATTTCTTAAATGTTAGGTATACATTTGACCATTCGTTGTTATGACAATGCGCAAAACAAACAAACTGAACATTGAAAATTTCGTACCTTATTTATTAATAATATTTGGTGTTATTCCTTATTTTATCTATATGTACAACTTACTTGTCTCTCTTGATGTGTAAAATTCCATATTAAATAAACAATACATACAAACAAAAATACACATAGGTAAGTAAATACAACCTGTTATTGGTTGTATTTATTTCTGTGTATTGTTTTTACAAATACAATATAAGATTAATTCCGTACAAATCAATATCCTTCCAATCTATCAAAGACTTGATTTTTTTTTTATATAAAGATATGCTGCAGGAGCCACTCTATATGCATAATAATCGATTGCAATTAGATTGTCAATGGACAAGTGTCGAGACCCGGTTCATTCCGAGCCGGTGGTTAAGAAACGCTAGTCGACAACTATATCTATGTAATAATTACGAAGCTGATTGTACACTTTCCTCCATTTTAGCGGTTTTTCTGCAGTTTTTAAATCATTTTCCTGTTAGTTTTGAGTCATTGAGATCAAACGAAAATGATTATCGATTTATTTTGAGATTGGTATTAAGGAAACTATACGGAATGGTAAATAATATTATATTTTGAGAGAGCACTGTGACAAATTTAGAAAAAAATATATCTATACTAATATTATAAAGCTGAAGAGTTTGTTTGTTTGTTTGTTTGTTTGAACGCGCTAATCTCAGGAACTACTGGTTCGAATTCAAAAATTATTTTTTTGTTGGATAGACCATTTATCGAGGAAGGCTTTAGGCTATATAACATCACGCTGCGACCAATAGGAGCGAAGAAACAGTGGAAAATGTGTAAAAAACGGGGAAAATATGAAGCCTTATGAAGAAGTGACAGAAGACTTTGACAGATCTTTGACGAAACAATCGGACGGGCAGGACGACGTCTGCCGGGGCCGCTAGTATCAAAATATAAAATAACAAAGAGTTCGCAACAGGTACCTATAGGATTATATTTTTTTAATTTTAAGTTGGATTACCTAATAGCATGATAAAGAATGAAAAACTTATTAAAAACCATTCTATATTTAAATAAATACGTAAGGTTGTTGTAGATGATGAATGATTAGAAATCATTGCTGGTAAAAATTCTGTTTATCTATAGGTAGGTACTTTAATAAAATAAAAATGGTGGTCCTAGTATCTATGGAAACCGTAAATAAAGTAAGAAACCTAATTGCATGTTAATACAGTCGAAACCCCTAACTTCGCCTGGATTTTGACACATTTTGCAACATAGCTTGTTAATTTGAAAGTATTCTAGACCGTTCTAATGAAAAACCGAATTAAAGGACTTCTGCACATCCTTAGAGACCTTTAAAGCATTGCATTTTAATGGTTAACATGGCAAAAATGGACATAATTGTGCTAGGCGAATCAGAATCAGAAATTATAATATTAGTATACCTACTCATACGAGTAGGTATACTAATATTATAATTTCTGATGCCTTCGCTGTTATTATACATTGGAATGAGACAACTTTAAAAATTTTTTTGCGTAAAATGTAGCAGATATATTTTTATAATTTAGAACAGGGTAGTACTAAATTTTGTAATTTAATAAATAAGGTAATTTGCATAGCTGTATTAATCACTTTAGCATAAGACTATTGTCAGCTCAGTCGTGCTACGATTATGGAATCTGTAAACGCTCCGAAACGTCAGCCAATAAAAATAAAATACGCGAGTTAAATCCGTTAAAGTTGTTTCATTCCAATATGAGTATACGTCCAAATGGTGGACTAGGAAAAACACACCATTACGCACCTTCGGTGGCACAGGGGCATAATTGTCAAAAAATCCAAAAATGAGCCAAGTACCTATACAGAAATGTTCCAAAAAAAAATTTGGAACATTTCTGTATACTTAACTCAATTTTGGATTTTTTGTCAATTGTGCCCTTGTGCCACCGAAGGTGCGATTATAGTTAGGTAAGTATCCCTAAATTTCCCTACTCTCAGCCATTGGTCAATTTTCCTCGCACATGTCTGATAGAAATTTAGCCATAAAGATTATTGATACAGCATCAAGCCGACCACACAAGTCAATCGAAGGCAATCTATAGTGATTGCCGGACGCGCGTGACCGTCCGATTGTCTTTGTACATTGTGAGCGATGTAGAAACTATATTGTGTACGCACGTGTGCGACTGGATTACGCGAAATAGTGGAGAGAAATATGCGTGTGGATAAGACCTTTGTTTTTTGTTTTTTTTTTTTTTCTGAGTGACTGTTGGCCCTGGGGCCGTCACTGCTCCACCGGACGAATGGGGAGCGCTCCGAGGTGCGCTTAAAGACTTTGGGAATAGAAAAACTTGGTCTAAAGGTTATGTTAAGGTCGCTGGAATACGCTGGATAAGGGTGGTGGGACTAGAAGGCCTGGTGAAGGTCGCTGGAATATGCTGGATGCGGGTGGTGGGACTAGTCACTGAGGATCTCGAAGGAGTATAGGACAATAGTGGATGACTTTACGTTGAAATTATGATGATTTATTACGACTGATTTTATTTATTATTAATAAGTAAAATTTTTTTAGTCAATATTTTTCTTAGTTAGGTACTACAAAATATCTTAATTCTCTAGTTACATGCATACGAGTATAGGTACCTATATAACGAAACAGAGATAAAAAAACTACTAAGTAATTTAGTACTAACGTTTGGTCTTACCTTTTTAACAGACGTCGTATCTAAATTAATTCTCAATTCGCCTCTATATTTCATATTAGGGTGAATCTTCGAGCGTTTGAGACGCCGTCATTGTCCTCTACATCCTATATCTATAATGTTTGCAAATAATATTATTAAGTAGGTATCGATTGATATAGTATTTGTAACAGTGCCGGGGGATAATATCAGTCAAATTTTTGTTACTTATTGACTCTGTTCTTAAATATAGATGTAGAGGACAATGACGGCGTCTCGAACGCTTGAAGATCCACCCATTAAAATGTTGAGAAATCTTGGTTTTCTTTTTTATAAAACTGATTTTTCTATCTAATAATTAACGACATAATAAATACTACTATTATAATAGGACTATTATATGTTTTAAGTTATATTCTTATAATTATCTTTGTATTGACGATCTCGGAATGAGTGCATAATTATAATTAGACATGACAATGTAGGTACCTAACTATATTGCGTGATTATTGAGAAACAAATGAATCTAATCTAATCTTTGTTTCAGATTTAATATCCCTATTAATCTTTCTTTAACTCCGGTATCATGGCTATGATCACAGGTATTATTCCCCGCGGGCTCCTGATACGGAACCACTCGAAAATCGAACGTTTGCACAACGAATTGTTTCATTGCGGTACCCTAGAATTACGCGGCGCTTTTACAGTAGATTGTTGCGTAGAGAACATTATTAGTTTAGTTTCTATTTTATTTGTTAATAGGATTTTATGTAGGTATATTTTAAAATATAGGTAAAAATATTTAGGTACCTACTTTAAAAAATCACAACGATACAAAAAAATAACAATTACCATAGCAATGGTAATTGTTATTTTTTTTTAATTTTATTTAAATAAACAGTCATGTCAATTTTACAAAAACATAATCGAAAGTAACCTTCCTACCTTATCAAGATCTATCTCATAATAATAATAATATATTAAGACAAACAGGTTTTCCTTTCTTTTCCATTTTTAATCTACAAAAAAGAGCCACAAATAGAGGTTGGAATAAAACAACTTTTAATATTGGCTGACCTTTCGAAAATTTACTTTCGCCAAATATAATATATTGTTATGGGTAAACTATAAAAGATAGACATATGCTCTCGCGGACTTTTTTAAAGATAATGTTAAGATGAACAATTTACCCATAAAGCATTTTTGTATAACTTTAACTATATGCTCAGCGCACGCCACGGAAGGCCTCAGAAATGATACTTTTCCCCCGTTTTTGAAATATTTTCGGTTACTGCTCCGCAACTATAAGACCTAGCGTGATATTATATAGCCTATGTTACTCGGGGATAATGTAGCTTTCCAAAGGTGAAAGAATTTTTGAAATCGGTCCAGTAGTTTCGGAGCCTATTCATTACAAACATACAAAAATACAAATCTTTCCTCTTTATAATATTATATATAGTATATATAGTATAGATTATTATTCGTTGCAGAACTAAACTGGCGCGAGTTAAATCCGTAACAGTTGTTTTATAGCATTGTGTAATAACTCGAAGGTATCAGAAATTACTAGATTTTAACAGTCAAGATAAAAATAGTCCCTGAAAAAAAACGTCTCCATAAATAACCTCACTCTACTCTTATCCAATCGAACGTTTAAAAATAGCAATTTCGTATAAAGATACTCATTCCGCCCCCCATACATATGCAAATGGCGGCTATTGCGAGTAAACGATTCCATTCGGTCAATCCATTCGTTCTTTCGCTCATCAATCACTGGCCAAGATTGAACGGGTGTCTCTGGTCAGGAGTGAGTAGAATTTTTATCTATGGTCCCTAGTTGCGGGCACTTATGCGCTTTTATAGGTTATTTTGGTAGAAATAATTCAGAGTTATTTTATCTGTGGTACGTTTTTTTAGCGGCCTTAAATATTTTTGCAACAGAACCTTTGTTCAGAGACTATTATGGCTGAATTTGAAATACCCGCTCTCCTCTGGTATTAATTGCTGTAGTCATAATGATTTTAGTTTTTATTGAAAAATTGCATTATTGACATTTTTGTAGATAGTTAAAATGCTTATTTGTTTATGATCATTACTGAACAATTGAACTCACTACCTACTGAGCGGGTTAAGATCAATATAAAATTATAGTCTCAGTTGAAAAAGGTATAAGTCCTTCACACGCAGTACTACTCTTATACCATTTTTACTAGGATACCTCCTTTTGGATAGGTACTATCCGCAAGTCAGAGCAATAGTTAAATTAAATACCTAGGTATATAATAATATATATATACTCCCAGATGAAAATACTTATTCCGCGGGATAATTGAAAACTATGAAAGTTTCAAACCGTGAAACTACCGGACTAAACTAGTCAACTATGTGAGCCTACAATCTTAATCCGTACAGAATTAAGAACACCACAGCACGCCAAGAAGCAATTTATAATAACGTATGTTAATTTGTCCGTCTATCCGTTCCCACGTTGTTCCACAGTGATATGGGAAGCCCATAAATACTTAGATACACTATAGTATACTTAACTCTAATGTCGTTATGTTAATTGTGATTAATGGATGGTGTTATGCGAAATGAAAGAATGTTTTTTTTTCATCTTTAGGTCAAGGAATCTAGGAAAGTTACGTTTTTGATTTTACTTAATATATTATTATTGTAGTAGTTTTAGTTTAAGTTATTCGATTTCAGTACCCGAATTTTACTCAACTAATAATACCAACAAGTAGCAGTTCATTAACTGTTTAAAATTTAATTTATTTATTTGTAGTTAATTAATTGCATAAAACTCAAACTCAAATAATCATTTATTCAGTCTAGGCTCTTACAGGCACTTATGAATGTCAACGTTAAAATTAATATTCTTTTTCGATTCCGCAAAAAAAACCTCTTGAGAAGAATCGAGAATAAACTCAATGAGGTATATTTTTTTCAATATAATAATATTACAATTTCACTTAAGTATAAATTATGTTCAAATTACAATATGTATGTAATCTAATTACATTTAAAAAAAAAATATAGGAGAAAAATAAAAAAAAAAAATAACAATAGGTACTGGAGATGTATAAGGTCTCCAGGTGTCAAAAGACTAAATTAAATTTACTGGAAATGTAAAATATAAAATAAAATTACATGAGAAAAAAAAAGAAAAAATACACAAAGCAAAAAAGACACTATGATGTCTCTAGTCAGATTCGTTCGAAACTTACAAATTATTGTAAGTCACGTAGGTATTTCATTTTACTTGCTTTGCGTTAGACTATCGTAAACTCTGTCATTTTACAAGTATGGGAACTGTAAAGTTTTAAAATATCAGCAAGTACGTAAGTTCCAATGTGTATTAACCGCGAAGGCATCAAAAATTTATATCTTACGAAAGTTTAGTCATCATGAAAAACTGGTTACTTAACGTATAGTTAATTCTTTGATTTGCATTGTGCTTGCATCGACAGCTGACCACGGCGGTAATTTACAGGCACCGCCTAATCCGGGATAAGCAGCTTTTAATGACCATATTCACACAACCTTTGACTGTATTATTGTATTTTATTACAATAATGTATTATAACGAACATTCTTTTTCTGATTATTGAGAACCAGTTGAACGAAGGTTTTAGATTCGACTTAATTAAGGCTTGAGCAGTGTGTTTGTTTGATGATAATTTGAGTATTGATCTGATCTTAATGAAATATAGCAAGCTAAGTAGATCGTCTAGAATTTTTAAATTTGATAATATGATAATTTCTGATGCCTTCGCGGGTATTACACATTGGAATGAAACAACTATTAACGGATTTAACTCGCGTATTTTTATTTTATTTTATTTGCTGACGTTTCGGATTCTTTACAGTTTCCATAATCGTAGCACGACTGAGCTGACAATAGTCTAACGCTAAAGTGATTTATACAGTTATGCAAACTACCCTATATTTAAATTACAAATTTTGAAAAACTACCCTATTCTGAATTATGAAATACTAATGTTACATTTAACGCAAATTTTTTTATTTTTTTTTACTTTTATACATTACAATTAAAACCTAATAGGGGGCGTTACTAGCGCTTTCGTAGTTTGCATAACTGTATAAATCACTTTAGCGTTAGACTATTGTCAGCTCAGTCGTGCTACGATTATGGAAACTGTAAAGAATCCGAAACGTCAGCAAATAAAATAAAATAAAAATACGCGAGTTAAATCCGTTAATAGTTGTTTCATTCCAATTGATAATATGAGCTTAATCATGCAAAGGGATGAAGATGGACGTTGTAAAATTATAAAAATGTAAAATTATAAAATTATAATTATGGTCCCTGTTCGGAGCGAACTACCAACTCAATTTCCTATATTAAACAATTAATAATATGTATATCCATGTACATAGATACCTACACTAATGACATATAGGTAAAATGAAACTACGTTATTTTAACATTTATAACCAAGGTATATAAGTACCTACTTAAAGTCGGCAAACTTGCGAGGTTTTAAAGGAAAAGCAAGTATCGAACTTACATTTCACGCACTTGTACCTATGTATTTATGTAAACTCTTTATTGTACAACAACAAAACAAAATAATACATAAACGAAAACACAATAAATGTACAAAGGCAAACTTATCCCTATGTTAATGTGACACACACGCACACATATGTTAGCAAAGTACCTATAGATTTTTCCGTTGACTAATATTTTAGTGCTTCCATTTCATGTCCTTCCTTTATACTCTTTACTGCCATCTTTTTGTATCACTCGAATAAAATAGCTTCTCTTCTATTCTCTTCACAACTGAAAGCATTAAGGATATTGCATATTCCTTCCACTTTATTGTAGGAAACATCCTTCGACTTTTATTTATATTTGATCGAATAGAACCTTTTTGAAAACCCTCGCCTTCTATATCGGTTCCCGGTACTTTTGAAAATCGATTCATTTTATTATTCCACGTTTACATTCAATTTCCAATCAAATAACTGACAAAGGTAGCACTGTTAAGCGAAACACGGGCGATATACTGTTTATAAGTACAGAAGTTAGTCGATTATAATCCTTAAACGTAACGCAATAAGAAATACAGTTGTTTTATTAAAAGCTATTATAGTTTGCAATTTCCTTTATTGCAGTATCTATAAAGTCAGGCAATGGAACTTGCGCGGTAGACGCAGTCCCTGGCTTGCCATTGAAATGGTACAATAGATTTTTGATTGCAAATAGGTTTATTCAAGCGAAATGTAACCGATGATTGTCAGCGAGGCTTCTATGCAAAATATTGAAGCAGCGATAGGAATGATGGATGAAGAAAATTAAATTCGTCAGTTCGATTACTATAAATAATTAGACCCGTATTTTTTCTTTTATAGGCGAAATAAAGTTCGGTAGTACGAGCTTGTGACGTTATGTCTGAATATTTAAGTTGTATCAAGATATAGAAGGAATGATACAGATCTTTGAAGTAGGTATATTATAAAAAAAATAAAATCTACTAATAGTTACATTGTATATGATTTAGGAATACCTAAGTCTGAATAAAGCAAAACTGCACTAATATAATAAAGAGGAAAGGTTTGTTTGTTTGTTTATTTGTCAGGATTGAATAGGACCCAAAACGGCTCGACCGATTTGAAAAATTCATTCACTGTTGGGAAGCTACACTATTCCTGAGTGACATAGGCTGAGGGAATATTTTGAAAAAGAATTAGGGATCCGTGCGAAGCCGGGGCGAACAGCTAGTCTAATAATAAGAATATGAACCCTAAAATATCATAATTATATGACAAACTGTAGCGTAGTATAAGTACGATCACTATTATGATTTCTGTGTAGATAAGTTTTCCAAACAAAATGTTTATACAATAAAATTCTAATAGCCCTACTATTTGTTCTCATTTTTGCATTGGCATCGGCCGTGTTTCCATATCGCACGGCTCTCTGTTGGTACAAATGGTACAAATTATACAGCCGTGGATTCTTTCACTCGAGATAATGTATTCGATTCCGGGCGAGTCGATGGCATCGTTCACGCGAGCTTCGAATGTTAGCGGATGCTTTGGTTACTACTGTTTTTTAGAGGTTTTTATTCGATGGTCAATTTTTAATTATAGGTGAAAAGTGTGTAAATTAAAAAAGAACAATATTGACTAACTGTCTTTTTATTTAGATAAACTATATACATAAAAATAAAATTAAATAAGTAGCATATTACGTTAGCATAAGTACTACCAACTAGTCACTACTAGATATAAAAATAATCCACAGCATAATAATATAGGAAATAAAGATCTGTTCTAATAATATTAATGCGACGTACTTAGGTAGGTACATAACTTACTACCTAACTACTTACTCGAATGCAGTTCGTATACTACCTCCTCGAAGGAAGTCGCGTCACTGACTTGGTAACATTGAATTTCACGCAATAGGTACCTACATTTCAAAAGTGAGTTAACTCATCTCATTATTTGACTATCGAGAACCATTGGTACAGCGACAGATGTGAGTCCGATATTCGGAACAGCCGCGATTGTATCGACCCACGACGGAATATTTTGTCGCGGTGAACGAAACTTGTCAAACCGCGATAAAATACCAAATTGCTCTTCTTCACTTATTCATGCCACGTGAAGTTTAATTGGTTGAAATATTTTGTGAAATACCGCATTCTTGATCGTGTTTTCTTTTATTTATCGAAATCCGGTCAAGAGCGAAATGAGCTACGGAACTTATTATTAAATTGGAATGAGACAACTGTTAACGGATTTAACTCGCGTATTTTTATTTTATTTTATTAGCTGACGTTTCGGATTATTTACAGTTTCCATAATCGTAGCACGACTGAGCTGACAATAGTCTAACGCTAAAGTGATTTATACAGTTATAACTGAATTATTATTATTAAATTACAATTTAGAAATAAATTAAAACATCATGCCAAATTTCTGTCCGATCTAAAACATTAGACAAGGCGATATAGACAAAAAACTATTTTATCCCCAATATCATTAAATTGATCCAAACACTGCTATGATTATAATATAAAAAATATTTCGTCATGTCAATATTTCTTTAGTTCAGTTAACGATTTATAACAAACTAGCTTCTGCCCGCGACTTCGTCCGCGTGAAACTCCTCCTTTTTTGCAGTCGGTTAAAAAGTAGCCTATGTCCTTTTCTAGTCTCCAGACTTTCTTTGTACTTACCAAATTTCATTTAAATCGGTCCAGTAGTTTTAGCGTGAAAGCGTAACAGACAGACAGACAGACAGAGTTACTATCGCATTTATAATATTAGTAAGGATGACCGCTACAACGTAACGACATCGACATAACAAGTTGTCGACTCAACAATTCATCATAGAGCTGCACGGCTAGACAAAATCCCGAACGCCAATCGCTTTCTGGTTTTGACAATTGCAAACGCCACAGGAATTACGCCAAACGTTGGTTAGAAAAGATCATGCAATCGCAATAAACGCTATTTTTCGTTCAGCATTTGAACGAATTTAAAATTGGATCTTTGTCTAGCCCTTCTCTAGTCGTTTAGACGAGTTGACGTCACAGTTCGCAGACGTGAAATCTATTAGGTAAGTACCTTTTTTTCGTTTCGTGTAACGTTAACGCTGAACGTTAGTACCTAGCCCTGCTGAGTAGAAAAGGTATCAAGTGATTATTCACTGATACCAATAAGGTTCTCATTAGTAGACCTCCGCTGTCAATCAGCAAAAACTAGTATGCCGTTAGGTCAAATTAAAACAATTAACCCCGCGGAGTATAGTTGGCACAAATCCAACGACGAGCCCTAATGAGTTGCGGCCGGCGTGCCCGCTGAAAAACCGCATGTGAGCTGATAGGGATGGGCTGTGAGATTGTCGATAGTTTAAATTTTAATAAAAGTTGAATTACTATGATATATCAATCGAAATTCGATCGATATCTATATGGATTAATAGCATTAATTTTTAGTAATAATGATATCTGTACGAAGACAAAAATAGAAAAAGTCTAGACCCCAGTGGGACTTGCTTTAAGGTATAGGTGTGGGGTCAAGTCCCACTGGGGTCTCGATTTTATCTACTGTTGACTTGGTAAAGATTATATCAGCTGTTAGAAAATACATCTTAGACTGCACACTGCTACAGATTTCCGAGATTAAGGTGACATAAAAATTTAATTTAAATATTTATCTCCGAAATAAAGTTTGTTTGAGTTTAATTAAACCTAGCCTTATAAAAAGATCATGTGATAGGCATTAGGTCTATTTTTTTTCTTTAAAATTATACAGGTTTTATAGAATCTAGAGGATTGGAGTCTATATCGATATCCTAAATTTGTTCCACGACTAAGATTTAAGTTTAAAAACAATTCTAGTTCAAGTTGGAACAAGAAGAAAAAAAAAACATCGATAGACACTTCCCATCCTTAGCACACGTCCATCGTCCAATGCATAGTGCCACCGCAGTAATTGGTCTGCCCTGCCGCTGATTTTTATCTTCAATTATTGAGTTTTCACGCCAATTAAATATTATCTAGCTTCCGGTGAGCGTTTGTCGGGCGATCTGTTTAATCCGAGGAATAGACCGCCATTTGACTCTTAATGCCTTTTTATCGTTTGTGATGTGCGTCGATGCTGCGTCGTGATTGGGTATTGAGCAATTAAAATTTTCGTTTCGTTTCTTGAATGAAATTTTGTAGTAGTCTTTTTTTAATTTTGAACAATTTACATGGTTTTGTTGTCAGCGTTTTCTGTGCGAAAACGTAGTGTTCGAAATCAATTTTGATCTTAAATTACCTTAATTAAAAGTGTTGTAGGTATTTTGTAAATACGCTGAGAGGGTTAATATGTAAGGCTTTTGTCGCGCAAGAAAGCAGCTGTGACTCTCGTTATTGTGACAGAAACCTTACCTAGTACATAACTGTGCTAATAACAATAAAATAAGTCCCGGGAAAACAATTTCTAAACGGTAAAACATTGTTCAAGTTCAAAATATTTAATTTATCATTAGGTACAAGTTATTTAGTACTTTAAATAATGATAGTCTAACGCTAAAGTCAGTCCACTCAGTCGTGCTACGAATATGGAAACTGTAAACGTTTCTAAACGTCAACAAATAAAATAAAATACGCGATTTAAATCCGTTAAATTTGTTTCATTCCAATGTGTAGCAATCGCGAAGGCATCAGAAATTATTATTGCTTCAATGACTCTTCATATGCAAAAAACTTACTTGTCACTTAGACATTACTAAAAGACTACCTTATTGTTATTATAGGTATTAATAAAATCTTGAAAACAATAAATTAGCAGCAATTACGTAAAAAATCCCTCTATAATTCACTCCGCTCTACAACATAAAGATAATTTTCAACATAATAAAGTCTATTTCACTGTCCCGTTTGAAAGCAGGATGGTGTTAGAGGCAGAATAAACCCAAATACGGTATACAACAATTAAGCTAATAAACGAGTGAAGGCTTTATCGCCTGGAGGCTTTTACAGCTATTGATGCTCTACTGTGGGACTTACGCATCCAAATAACTATAGCTCGGGAGCCTCTGTCAAGGAAAGACAGTTTAAAAAAAATGTGTGTCTATCTTTTAAATTTTTACACAATAAGCCTTGGCAATGATTTCCCTGATAGTAGCATCTTGACAGCAACACGCGTAATACATATTAGAATGATGGACTATTTAATTTGGAAAAATATTTATAAGAACATTCGCATTTTTTAATCATAACAAGTAGTTTTAAATATTTAAGCATACGCGTCACAATGTACTTTCCTAATATAAAAAAATACATGATATGACTACCGATTGTATATCTTATTTATAAAGTACACGTGAGAAAAAGAGTTTCAAGACAAAACGTCATATTCGATAAAGCAAAATGTGCTGATAACAAAAAACATCTACCAAAACAATGTACTTACCATGAAAATAAACTTCATTCAAGGCAAGTCTTTTGCGAAACTCAACGACATGCCTCCTTTTTTTAATTTTCGTATAAGAAATCCCTTAATGAAACCCATCTCCAGTACTACCACTATTACCAACATTAAAGGTTAACTTACCCGGAGGTTATTAACTTGTAAACCTGTCCACCATAATGCTTATCTGGTTACCCTATTTAAACTTTGTATACAGTGTACATTGTCGCGACATGCTCCAACAATATCTCTGACCAGTTACCGGAACCTTTATAAATGCCTAGATAATTAACGGTCAGCAAATTTCTCAATAAGTAACCAGGGGCCTAGACAAGGTACCGACGTTCTACGTTAACATTAACCGAAACGACACAAATCACATACAAATTGAGTTTAACCTTGTCTAGTCCCCATGAGATCAAAAAGAATATCTCAGAGACTTAAGCATACAACACAAAACAGACTCCCGTTTACAAGCAATGACACAATCTGTAGATACTTACTTTGTATTTAAGGAATGGATTCGTCCAGGCTTCTATTTAGAAATATTATTCACATAACAATCTTGACTTACTTATAGCCTTAAAATTTACTGTAGTGAGTTTCTCACTCGTACTATTTATAGAAGATAATTGAGTTAAAATTCAAATCAAAGTTCTCATTCACCAACATTGTTTCGTAATTTCCTTCGGCCATTATATTTAACTGCAAATTATTTTTACCTATTTCGAACAAGCTCATTGAGACGAACAACAAGGCAAGTTTCATTAACATTACACATTGTTCCCACGTGGTTGGTTTTAATAAATAAAGCATTATCTGCAATAATAACTTGGCTCGATTGAACTGAACAATGCTCTGAGCGAACGTGTGGGCGGCGGCCGGCAGTCGGGGGGTTTGTTCAAGAGCTGATACTACCAATTTTGAAAATAATATTTCTCGGCTTTTTGCACTAAAAATACTATGTTCAAATCACTGTGCCCAACTACATCTTATAAGCTAGACAATAGTTACTTTTGTAACCATGCAAAATATTTAACTTTAATTATATTACTTATAATTCAACGCAATCCTTGCCCTTATGACGAACACTATCTAGATTAAAATACATACCTAACTTAATCTAGATAAGCGCGTAATGTGGTGTAATATTGAAGTAGGTATCGTTTAGTTATTCTCAATTTCTTCAATTTTTTTTTATTGTTTATAATTAAATATAGGTAAATGTAAATCACTTTTTATTACATACATAAATTTCTATAATACCTACGGTTTTACTTCTAATAAAGGATCTCATGGTAAGTACGCAGTGGTTTTATAATTAAGCCTTTGTCAAATTTTTAGGCTAGCTCGAGGTATCCGAATTCAGAATTATCTTGTTCTTATTCATCAATTCAACGAAAACACCAACAGCTTCCCTATCGTCTTTCTCAAAGTCCTCCACAGCAACCCTTATCCGGCAGATTCCAACGAGATAAAAATGCGCGAGTTAAATCCATTAATAGTTGTTTCATTCCAATCCCGTATTTTATTTTAGTGGTTGACGTTTCGAAAATTTTACAGATCCCATATTTGTAGCACGACTGACCTGATAGTCTAACGCTAAAGTATCTATGGTCAGATCAGTCGCGCAGAGTTGCTTCATTTCAAATGCTGAGGTGGTTTGACCAGCTCTATGTCAGGATTCGTCTCAAGGAGCCTTCGCAGCATCCCCTTCTGATTTAATTGTGGTCAGCGTTAATTGGCCATTGTCCGGCAATATTGGTCTGCCCTTGCCGTATGCTGTTAACTAAACCCATTGTCTGTACTTTTATCGGAAGATTGTGTTTTATGAGACCATTTATTAGGGATTAAGTTATCAAAATTTAAACATTTTAGTGTGCTTAAATCGGTGATTCCGCTTTGACATAAAAAGTTGTAATTATATTTTTTGTTTAAAATCAGAATGAATGTAAAAATATTTTCAAGATTCTGCGTTACCTTTTCAGATTTAGTTCTTTTGAGAATATAGGTATTTCATAATATTATAAAAAATCTCTTCTTATTATTACGTAGGTACTTATATATGATAACCTAATGGTGTATCATTTAAGATATACATCTACTCACCTGCACGGTATAAATGTAATTAGCAAATACTTAAAGCTGCATTATAAAACTTAAGTTTATAATTAATAATAATAGATTATGCAAATGATAACAACATCCCGACTGAGCAAATCCCGGACTATAAACTTTTACCGACAATGTTACTGCCTACGTAATATCTTCCAGAAACTTAACAAAGACTAAACATACCACAATGTTCTCTGAAACGTCCATAATCATAATAATTAAATGTCGCAAGGAACTCCCTTATCACCGGACGCATGAGGCTACTGACCATTGGACATCATTTTGCATTATAAGACACAAATTACATAGCAGCAACCCTAGATGACTACATACACTGCGCCTTTTCTATGGCGAAAACAAAACTGTGACAGTAAGAACACGGCAGTGGTAAGCGAACAATTGAATAGGGTTGTCAGCTAAGCTTCGGTTTCCTGTTTAGTGGTAGTAACGTGTCAGAGTAAGAACCAGTTAAGCAAATTATCTGCGAGGAATCAGTGAGTCCACCTGCCTGTCCTGTCTTCATTTATTTATTTATGTATGCGTAACAGTCACGCTTGTGTGTGTGATTAGTATGCTTTTATTGTAGTTCGATAATGGATTTTGTTTTATTTAGGGTTCCGCATGTTCTCGGATCCGTAAATTACCACTTAAGTACTAAGTAGACGTTTTCTCACATTCTCTCAGATATTTTGACTATGTTCTTTAATCTTCATACATTACGTAGTTGGTATATGCCTACCTAAAGTTGTATGATTATTTACGTTAAGAGGTGAAAATGTATTTAGCTGAAATTTAAATGAATATTGTATATTACTTGGGTCATATTTTAGTTTCCTAACTTTTCCAATTAATCATTTGTACAAAATCACCAAAATAAATTTATTTGGACACCGTAAATTTACTTTAGTTCTTATCCCAAAGAAAGCTATATATTTATACATAAACATATTTTTACTGTCTCCTAAGTATCTTGCGTTAAGGTACATAATTATTCACGATTTGACTACCTTATTCGCATAGACAGAAAATCACACCTAAGTACAGGTCACCGTATAGTATCATCCTGCTTCGCTCTTGACCACTTTTTACAAACTTTTATTTGCAATCTACGCGGTGTCAGTTCTCATTACGTTCGTTTCTTTTTCTTGATTAGTTTAAATAACTTTTCTGAGCGTAAATTGTATTGTCCTTAATACGATTCGCAGGAACGCAAGACTAACTCTATTTCTAATTATAAATGAATGGAAACAATATTTTACGATTGCAATTTTATTGATAGGAGATTTTATAAGCGATGTTTTAACTCTTTGGATAAGAACTGGTTATTTGGATCGTGTGAATAGCAATTAAGAATAGAGTAACTGCTAAGATATATGAATAGAACTGGGGTTTTGTTCGGAAGCAAATATTATGGAAATTGTATAAATTAAGGTCATATTACTACCAACTTGGTAGTAGGTAATATGACTCTAAGGAAAGAAATAGTCATACAAGATCCTAATGACTGCTTGCTCCCGCTTTTAGCTACAATATCCAATAGTTAAGAAGTAGGTATCTAAAAGAAATAAAAATTAGTACTTAATTCCTTTTAAGTTGTGTATGTTTATTTCAGAACAATGTTTGTATAATGGCACCCGCGCATAGCCGGGGAGACCAGATTATTATAAGTTATTACTTTTTGCTTTCTCAAGCTCACTGTAACACTACCGCGTATATAATGATAATTAAATGTCATTTTTTTGTACTAGAGAATTACTACCTAGTTTCATGTAAGTAATTGACGATCCTTGAAATTTTCTATTATAAACAACATAACTACCTACTCGACAGAGTCCAACAATGATATATAACAGTGCCAGCCAATCAAGTAAAAACATTTAGTAACAAAAAAGCGTAACATTGGTAACAAATATCTGAATTCGTAAATAAGGCTGGCTTCAAACGAGATTTTTCAATCTACGACGCAGCGTGAGGCCTAATTAAAAGTATAATGATCTGGATGCGTGTGCGCATACGCACACGTTGTTCTGAGAACGGTTTTAATTGGACATATTAGAATAAGTAAATAATGCTTATGATATTTTTATGGACGGTTGTAATGACTAGTGGAGCCTGTTGTTTCTGCTAAATATAAACTTTATGGTCCAATTCTTTTTAGTTTTTAGACTACGAATAAAATTATTGTAACAGATTTGGTTTTATGGTGGCATTTTGAAACTTTACAAGTCTTGTAAATATTTTAGTAGGTACGTAAGTTTAAACTGTATGCTTGACTTCGACAAAAAAACTTTGCGGCATTTCTTCTCGGTATTGATGGTCATCCAAAAACCCTAGTAAACTCATCTGACGTGGCTATTCCACTACCACTACTAATAGTACTTATTAAGGTCTACTGATAAATTATTTATTTGTACTATATTGCAGTAGATCTAAATAAATTCATGAAAGGCTGTGACAATGTGTGGGGAAAGGTTTGGACGTACCTTGACTTAGTAGCGAGAGTAGATCGTGTTCTGGTTATCGGGAGACACTCGCGATTATAATCCTCAGTACAAAAATACGTTTCCAAAAATCAATAGTAAACTTACTTTGACTACTTGTGGCTGAAACGGAAGTGAAGCGCCCAATACTCTTTCATTTATAAGTATACATATTCAGTCACGATCAGTATTGGATTACTGCTTTTATTTTACGGAGTGAGTAATTAATTATTTTTTATTTTTGTTTTGACCTTTCGTTCATTCACTCGGCTTCTTTATTTATGTAGTACCCATTCAGAGTTAAACTTTCATTCACGAATTTAATCAACGATCTATTTTACTTATAGGTACCTACAATGTTATAATCTATACTAATATTATAAAGCTAAAGAGTTTGTTTGTTTGTTTGAACGCGCTAATCTCAAGAACTACTGGTTCGAATTCAAAAATTATTTTTGTTGGATAGAGCATTTATCGAGGAAGGCTTTAGGCTATATAACATCACGCTGCGACCAATAGGAGCGAAGAAACAGTGGAAAATGTGTAAAAAACGGGGAAAATATGAAGCCTTATGAAGAATTACTATTCCACGGGGACGAAGTCGCGGGCACAGCTAGTTAAATATAAATGTAATATCATAATATATGTTAGTACCTATTTACTTATATATATTTTGGTGGCACCTAGATAACATTATTATCTCACATTTTTTTAAATAACAATTATTATATAGTAAGTATTAGGTAGGTACGTATATTAGTACTACAGTTAACATATTTTTATAAAACCGTATCTATAGAACTCTTTTGCAGCAGGTCCCTCATATATACCTATCTTAAGATCGTGATCACATATCTCGAGGCCCTGATGATTTGTCTCCAATGACGTATTGATGGGCATCAATGTGTCAATCACGGCTTGATGGAATTTGCTTGTGGATATGGCTTCCTTAACTTGATCAGACCATTTGGATAGCGAGCGCCCTCGGGCTCTCTTGTCTTCTACTCCACATCGTAGATATATAGCTATATTACCATTAAGTACAACAAGGTACATACCCAGTAGTACTTGGGTTCTTGACCTGGGGGTATAATTTGTATTTTGCGGGAGTATCAATCTGCTGAGAGTCTCGAACGCCGAATTTCAGTGACTAGTCGGGGCACAGCGTAGCGCCGACTAGCGCGCGAGTTCGTCGTTGGGAAGAGGGGCAAAATTTGTGACCTTTGTTAGGTTATACGGGTAATGGGCCTAAAAAGGTTAAGGACCGCTGTAGGTGGTTTAGTTTCGTATTGATTCACGGCACCCTCTTATAAAATTGTGTTGGTAAATCTTTGGTTCCCGCGCCCGTCTTCCCAACCGACCGTCTATGAGATAAATCAAAATCAATTAAACGAGACTACCCATCCAAGAATTGATTAGCTGCAGAGATTAATGAACATTATTTTATATTATAATTAAGACGTTTATTCATTTACTCTCGATGTGTGCGCTCAGAAATTTATGAGTTGATTACTGGAGGATTGCTTGTAAGGTCTGTAGCAGAATCTCTTTTTATTTACCTCCTTATTTTTAACCCCCGACTATATCTAAGTTTAACGTGTATCTATAAGTATATATATCTGTCGGAGACAGGATGGTCATGAATACGGACACTCAACGGTAGCGCAGCGCGCCTTTTATTATGATTGGTCGATCCCTCTGTGACGTCACAGTGGTTCGATTACCTGTCGTATCGCGCTAGGACGGAGCCGGGTGGGCCAAGGAGGGTCACTTGTTTTCTGGCGTGGTAGCAGAGTGGACGTATTGGTCTATCCTCGGAACTGTCTACGCTACCTTAGTTTAAATTAAATTGTTACATTGCATAAAAGTGTTAAAGTAGATTAAAGTGCTGATTTAATAATGTGCTCGGTTCGCTTATTACTCGATCTCCCAATCTCGCCTACTACGATGTCTGATGAGAATGTCAATTCGATACCATCTCCGACATCAGAAGTGGGATGGGCTCATGTTGCCCAAAGTGATTATTCTGCAAATACCAACGATGAGATATGTAACCAGTGCCTAGAAGACGTCAATATGTGGCAAATGATGACGGAACAACAAAACTTGATGGGATTGTTTGAAGCGGTTATACCAGCACTATTCGAAGCACGTGTACAGAAACGAAATCGACGACTAATAGAAACGAAATACAACGAAGACATCGACATCGCGACATAGAGGTCGCAGCCGTCGTTCAAGAGAAAGTGAAATCGCCTCGCAGTGGGTGCAGGAACGTATTCGAGAAATGAAGGTGCACGTGCAGAGGGAACGTCACGTCGAGCGCCGTTTGGGCCTATACGTTGTTTCTCTTGTAGAAAGCTGGAAAATCGTTGTGCCAACTGCCGCTCCAAGGACATTTAAAGGTCATGTAATCGTTCTACTTTACTTGAATCTATTTCTTCGAAAAACAGCAACCAAATGCGTTTGATATTACATGTTTCAGAATTGGACTCGGTCGTGCTGTACCGGAGAAGAGCTTTTCCTGCAATGGCGGCATTGGGAGCGCATCTAAGTCTAGCAATGCATCACCTGCGGGTAGCAGTCGGCGTACAGTTGACCAGTGAACTACCAGCAAGCCTACGGGGAACGTACCTTCAGGTTGGATATAAAAGAAAAGGCTGTTCGCGCCAAGACAACGAGCTGCTGGATGCAACAGGTCATGTAGTCTTTCTGTTTTTCATTTAACAATAGGTATTGTTAAAATAATTAAGTCGGTATCGAAAATGTCATACCGCCATAGCCGTCAGCCCAAGGTTAAATTTATGATAAATAGACCGATGTGTAGTCAAAGAAAGTTAACGAATGCGCTTAGGGTAATAATGGCTGAGATGAAAAGACAGTGATACATTTTGCTATGCAGAATCTGATAGGGTTAGCTAATATGTGGGTTGAGAACAGCTTCATACTACGAGCACTTAACTTTACTTAAATTCATTCTCACATTCGACTTAGAAAAATGCCTGACAGTGACTATTTTAATAACAATGACAAACGAAACTGATCGCGTAAGTTGAGACAGACATAGGCATTGACAGCGATAACTGGTTTAGGGGTTGGTCTTTCTACTGGTTGTGGTTAGTGATTTTATCGATAGGTAGTTAAGTAAAACTCATTTTGTATTATGATGTGTTGGCGAGTGCAAAATTATGGTCGGTTGATCGGTCCGCTAATGTGGAACCATTTCACCGCAATTATCCCAGTGGCGTGTAATGTGTGTAAGTGTGTGTAAGAGTAAGATAGGTAGTATGAAATGAAATCCTGGGCCAGAGACTACAGCGCGATTGTGCCTACGTGTTGCTTTTCTGTATGGTTAGTAGATGCTTCTTTTGGTTAGCCTCGAAGGCATAAACAGATGTAGATTTCCGATTAGAAGACGGTTGTGTATTTTCTGACATATTATTAGACACCTACTCCGGAAAGTTTCTTGGAATCCATTCGTGACCCGTGTGTCTATCGTAGTCAAGGTGTTGTTGAGTACCTATTTCCCATACATCTCTTGTTCCGATTTGTGCTCTGTATTTCTTGTCAAATGTCGTCTCTTTTGGTATTGTGACGAGCCAGGTTTCGCGCCTCGTACAGATTCACAAATTCTTCTATTTTTAGTCTAGTTTACGATTATTTATTACCTTCTTTAGTAAAGAAGAAAATATTAGTTGATTTCTTTTTAAAGTTCACGTTTCGAAAATATGTGACTTTTGTTTAGAAACGTCGCGAGGAGATAAATAGGCATGTTATGTTAGAATTGGGGTCATTCTTGGATTACTTTTAGTTTAGGTAATAGCTGAATTATTAGATCTTTTAGCTTTAAAGATTAATCAAGAAATATTCGCATAGTCCGCGGAAGTCGTGTGCGCGTTATTTTATTACAGATGCTTATAGGAAATGACTGGATTTACTAACAAGGATACTAACATGGATCATGCAAAGCCGTGACTGTTTGATATCTGCCCGATGGTGGCAAAATTATCGTTGGAAGGTCGTTTATACATTGTCGTCGGATGCGGTGAGCTCGTTCCTTTATTTATCTATTTAATCGGCTCAAGATCTAAGCTCGATTTCTAGTTCAAGAGGAGTTAGCATTCGTTGAGATAAACGAATACTATAGGATAATAGATGATAGGCAAGGCTCCATTAGGTGGGGCTTCATCACATCTAACCATTATTTGTTTTGCAATCATAAGATGAGATGCGATAGCTATCCTAATTATTAACTGAATGAAGTAGTTTGATTGGATACTTTTATTTGCTGAACATCTTCATATTTTCATACGTATTCGATCGGTGCTTCTCTTGTCCATTTGCCAAGACTGTTAGGACACTTATACTGACTAAAAACCTTAAATTTAGTTGTCCTTGTGGATGCTAGCGTGGGAGTCTGACCTGTCTCTGGATGAAGACTACAGATTGTCTTGGGCAGGGAGGTAGCAAAAAATATTTCATATCCATTATCTCATTACCAATATTCTTAGTTAGGTTAAGTTAGATAGTTGCATAGTTATGACCCTAACGTCTTCCACTAAAAAAAAGTCTGGGTTATCTGCGGTACACAACGGAAACGGGTTCTAAATATTACTACTAGACGATACGGTTGGCCATTAGAAATAAATAGGAATGAGTACATTTTAGGTAGGTAGGATAGTTTTTTTTTACATAGCTACATAGATAGGTTAGGTAGGTTAGGTAGGGGGGAGTTACAGTATGTAGTCGTTGTTCGTGAGGATTATTGATACTACAGAGATCAAAATCTGTATGGTTCTTATCGTACTTGTTGTGTGTTGGTGGCTGTAACATGTATGCTGAGTAGAGGTATTCCATGTGTTGTAAAGTGTGGCTGGTGGATACTGGATGGAAGTATTCCATGTGTTGTAAAGTGTGGCTGGTGGATACTGGATGGAAGTATTCCATGTGTTGTAAAGTGTGGCTGGTGGATACTGGATAGAAGTATTCCACGTGTCGTTAAGTGTGACTGTATGGATACCGGATGGAGGTGGACCATGCGATGTTGAGTATGGCTATATGGATACCGGATGGAGGTAGTCCATGTGATGTTGAGTATGGCTATGTGGATACCGGACGGAGGTAGTCCATGTGATGTTGAGTAAGGCTAAAACATGGATACTAGATGGAAGTAGTCCATGTCTTGTGATCTATGACATGTCTTGTGATCTATGACATGGATACTGGATGAAGATATTCAATTTCTCGTTAGGTGTGGATATCGGATAGTAATTGATAAATGGAGACAAATAATAGTGACGATTGTGTTTGACAATGACTTTGACAGTTAATTGACATTACTTAGAATAGTAATTCTTTATTTTTAAAACTTAGAATGCTATTACATTTTAACGATGCACGCGATGTGTGATTATTCAATTTCCCGATTAACTGACTATCCCTGATATACCTAGTTTTTGTTCAGGAAGCCTGAGTGGGAAGTCTCATTTGATATTACTTTATTGTGATTAGATTGTAAATAATAATGAAACAATCGAGGATAAAATACGATTTCATTGAAATTGTATCACATACAGTATTTGGTCAGGAAATAACCAAGCGGATAAAGTTACTGTTCAGTTCTCTACTTATTTTCATTTTATTATCACACGAGGACGTGTGAGTCGTCAGAATGGTCGTGTGGGAGATATCAGAATTTTATTTTTTTTTAATTTTCGTACAAATTAGTATTTTTCAAATAGTAAGATCAGGCGATAATATCACGCCACCCAATGGCATGATACCTCCCATGACGTCACTTGTTTGTCGGGTCCTATAAAATGGCCCACTGTCGACAGCTCATACGCTGTTCAACCTCGGACACGGCACGACTAGTGCTCTGAACTGTCTTTTTAACCTACTTCAAAAAAAAGGAGGAGGTTATCATACATTATCAGAAACTTCAAGCGGATAGATTGGACAAAGTCGGCACAAGGCTGGCAACTCTGTGGACAGGTTGGTAGGTCCGACTGTCAGGTTTGCCAACCGTTGTCTGTTCTGGCGCGAGGTATCGTTTACGCGCACTGACATTCTCAATCAAGAGACTGTGGCGTACGGACGTGATTCTAGCCCCGTGCCGAATTTGCCTCGTTTCTTAACATACCTGGATTTATCCCCGACAGTTCAAACTCGAAGCGCACTTATAAGTATGCGAACGATAGGTATGCCAGAGAGTCATGTACCATTTGAAATAAGTGATGAAGAGCGTGTAGTGGAGTATGAGGATCTCAGTTCGGCTGGTTACGCCGTACCTGAGGCTTTGACATAGCTGTAGCCCGTTAGAAGTCGGTGTCTGCTTTCAGCAGTCCGTGGGTACGCGGTGCGCGGGGAGCTCAGGCGGAGGTCGGGTCAAGTAGAGACAGTAGAGTCATAGGGTTGACTCGGCAATCCCGTGAGGATGCTCTAGTGTGGGGGGCTAAAGAGTAGCCCTAGGCCACGAATGAGATGCCTGCTTTGTTAAATTTTCTTCTTTAAGGGATAGTATTGGTAATGATAATGAGACTGCGTATGGCAGTGTTATTATGGTACATGGCGCTCATGCATTTAGTTCTTTATTTGTAAGTAGGTACTAAGAATGTAATAAGATGATAATTATAACGTTTGTCACATATCAATCATATTATGTGGCGTGATAGACGTTTCACTTTATTGCGTTCCAAGTAGATATTGTCAGGTATGACCGAACGGTATACTGTGCTATGATTATTTTGTTTCAGAATAAACACACGAGGACGTGTGTCGGCGCAGGATGGCCGTGTCGGAGACAGGATGGTCATGAATACGGACACTCAACGGTAGCGCAGCGCGCCTTTTATTATGATTGGTCGATCCCTCTGTGACGTCACAGTGGTTCGATTACCTGTCGTATCGCGCTAGGACGGAGCCGGGTGGGCCAAGGAGGGTCACTTGTTTTCTGGCGTGGTAGCAGAGTGGACGTATTGGTCTATCCTCGGAACTGTCTACGCTACCTTAGTTTAAATTAAATTGTTACATTGCATAAGTGTTAAAGTAGATTAAAGTGCTGATTTAATAATGTGCTCGGTTCGCTTATTACTCGATCTCCCAATCTCGCCTACTACGATGTCTGATGAGAATGTCAATTCGATACCATCTCCGACATATCTATAAGTAGTAAGTAGTATCTATAAGTATGTAGGTATATCTAAAAGTTTAACGTGTCGGTCTGTCTGTCTGTCTGTTTGTCTGTGTGTGAACCCATGAACCGATTTTGATTCTGTTTTTTTTATTGACTAGATGTTATATATTTGGTAATATGTAACATAAGATTAATCTGCCTGGATTGTCGCGAAGTAAAAAGCACCTGTCACTGTCACTATTTAAACATAGCAAGACAATGACGTGAACCGAAGTTATGTCACGTCGAAACCCGTGCAAATCATAAAGACAAGTCTTCGATTGTCACTGAAATAAAACAATAAGCTGTGTCACTGTACGTAGTTACTTACTGCCTACACTTACTGTCACCTACCTACCTACTCGATAGCTATATGGCTAAAAAATGACAATGATATATTTTAGCGTTAAACTATCGTCAGCTGAGTCGTGCTACGTACCTATAGGGGAACTGTAGTTTTCGAAACTTCATCAAATAAAATAAAACATGCGAGTTAAATCCGTTATAGTCGCTTCATTCCAATGTGTTATAACCGCGAAGGCATCAGAAATTATTAATTACTAGCGGTCCCGGCTGACTTCGTCCCGCCTGGCAAAGAATCGATTTAAGTATCCTATGTCCTTTTCCTGGTTCTGAGCTACCTCGCCGCCAATTTTAAGCCAAATTGGTTGAGTTATAAACGGAGTAACTAACACGTCTTTCTTTTATATAATAAGAAGAGATAAGATAATATCCCTACTAATATTATAAATGCGAAAGTAACTATGTCTGTCTGTCTGTCTGTCTGTTACGCTTTCACGCTAAAACTACTGGACCGATTTAAATGAAATTAGATACAAAGAAAGTTTGGAGCCTGAGAAAGGACATAGGCTACTTTTTGACCGACTGCAAAAAAGGAGGAGTTCCACGCGGACAAAGTCGCGGGCAGAAGCTAGTACCTAGGTAATATATTTATAGAACGGATTTTTAAGTGAAACGGAGTATGTACGCAACTTGTCTAGTTTATAAATAAGCTTGCTGTCAGTGCCGATGGTTTTGCCAACGCTCCCAAGCACGGGAGGCAGTGCCCGCAGCATCCGATAAATGGATCACAGCCATCTCCGCCATTATCAGCTGATTACTCCTTATTCTAACTGCTCCTTCGCGCCTCTGGTTTCCTTCTAAGGTTTTATGACCTTGCTGATATCAATTGGCTTTTAGATTTCAGTGTAAACTATAGTATAGTCGAGTAGATAACTCGTGTGTTTTTGCTCTAGTCTATACTTCTATACTAATATAATAAAGAGGAAAGGTTTGTTTCTTTGGATTGAATAGGCTCCAAAACGGCTGGACCGATTTGAAAAATTTTTTCACTGTTGGGAAACTACACTATTCCCGAGTGACATAGGCTATAAAAAAAAGGGATCCGGGGCGGACAGCTTGTGTGATTTAAGTTGCGAAGTGAACCGCACGTTAACACGTTATTATTTAGAAAAATTGGACACATTATTTATATAATTTTAAGTAATACAATAATTATGTCTGTGAGTCATTATATAAACCAAATGTTGACAATAATAAGTTAAAAAGCAATCAGTAATTAATATTAAATTAACTAGGTATAACCAATTTAACCCGCGTATATTATTTGTTATGCTGTCGTTTGGAATACTGTACAGTTCCCGTATTCATACCTATTCAGTATTAACATACGTGAGTTAAATCCGTTATAATGATTTTACCTACATTACTTTTGCTTTCGTACCTATTTAAATTTTGCCACAAAGAAAGTTCAACTACTTACCAAAAAAAATGCATATTGATATAAAAAAATAAATTTTAATTAGGTATTGATTCGTGTGTGGCATACAGCACGAATAAGACAAAACAACTTTTGTAAACAAGCCTTAACCGTGATAAGGTTAAAAACAAAGGGTAATAATACATATCTTATTCCTTTAGATAAAACTTAATACACGAAGTAACTTAGCGAGTTTATGAGTTATGAAAAAAAAGGTATAAAGGGCAGAAAATGAAATCGCACACTTAGTCGTATCTTTGTCTAGATACCGAGGAGAGACAAAGTGACGAGATTAAGGCTGTGGGTACACATTCTACAGTAATCTTTTATCATCATCAAAAATCGGCTTGGTAGTTGGTAATATTATGTCCACTTCTAAACAGTCCTTAAGGACCGATGAACTTTGACTGTCTTTTAATCATACAATTATAACGGATTTGACTCGCAAATTCTTTAATATTTACTTCTGTTTTCTATTTTATTTTTGCTAACGCTTCGTCGTGCTACGAGTATAAGAACTGAAAAGGTATCAAAACATAACAAAATACGCGCGATTAACTCCAATATCTATTATCTGAAAAATCGTAGACAAATTTAAGATCGAAAAACTATTTCAGATACTTCTTTTCATAACTAGGTAACAATATACAACTCATTTAAATTTTCCTCTCACTTGTCGTGAAGTCTGAATCTTCTAAAGTAGACACTTAACCTATACCTTAGTCCCCTTAGTAATAACCAGGTACCTACCTATATACAACACATTTGGGTAGGTATATAAAATTTCCTCTTATAAATATGTCGTGAAATCTGAATTCTCTTTAGCTACCTTAGTCCGCTTAGTGTACCGAAGCCGAAAGCTTTAGCTAGAAACACTACTAGGTATCGTAATATTAGCGAATAATCCGCAAACAGGTAATAGTACCCAGACCAGCGGAGTCGAGATAAAGAAAATATCAAGACTATTATAGCCCGTCGCACGCACGCCGCTCTACCACTGGTGTTGTGTGGATACGATCGTATTACAATATAATTATTCGAATAAACAATAGGCTTGACGACTTTTTTTTAACCTTCAAATAGATTACGAAAAATTATTAGATGTATACTGTTTTCTTAATAGAACAGTAAATTTATGATAAAGATAAGCGCAACAACAGTTCGGGAGTGGCGGCTAGTGATGTCACGTTGCGGTAGAACTAATACCATAACGTGACGTCACGAAACCCACTCTTAACATGAATAAAGACACATATGACACTTTTAAAAAAAAATAAGTTATATGGTATTATACAGACGGAATCATTAAAAAAAAGATGTAATTAAATTAAATGAAAAATAAAACAATAGATGTGTATTTTTTAATAATACAATATTATTTTAATATACGTTTACGGTTCGTTTCGAAAACTTTACAGTTCCCATATTCGCAACACGACTGCTTACCCAATAAAATAAAATACGCGAGTTAAATCCGTTATAGTTGTTTCATTCCAATGCGTCAAAACCGCGAAGGCATCAGAAATTATTATTTTGCACATCCATATTAATCCAACGTGCTGGTGGAGTATCTTTTGTATCCTCGCATCCAGCGGCTGTCACACGCGGCTCGCGAATTAACACCAGGTAAGGTTGCATTATTTGAAGCGCCTTTGCAACACCGCTATTCTTATTACACAGCCTTAATGCAGCGCTGCACTTTTAATATCCAATTTACCTTACATATAAAGGTATTTTTTCGCCATACCTACATAATAAGAAAACTTAAAGGACCAATAGATCTGTATGTAAAGATTGACGTAAGAAAATTGAGTAAATATAATTGGTATATAAAAATAAAAAAAGATGTGGTAGCAGCATTATGATAGAGATGAGTTAAATTTTAAATGTATTAAGTAAGTAACTCAGTTCTGTATAGTGGAAATATTGATTCAATATTATTTTATTATTTTACAGTTACCAATATTATATTAGGTACGCGTGATTAATAATAAATTGTGCCCAACATGGTAGGTATATAATATTTTTCACACTTTTTTTTCACAATCTGTGATTATCTGTCATACTGTAGAGATTGCAATACAGTTAGGAAATTGGCCGCATCAGAAGATTAAAAGTGTTCTTATAATTTAAAAGAATACCTACAAGGTTGTCATAAAACAAGATAAATAATTAGGTACTGCGCGGCAGAAGATTATAACATATATATTAGCTAAAAGTGTTTTTATTGATGGTCTCCTTATAGATACTACCTGTATTAACAAACCCCCGACATAAAAACCTAAAAGCCTTCTAAAAAGTATAATAATAATAAAAACTTGATATTAGGTAGGTACGTACCTAATTATTAATAGGTATTTCTACAAAGAAAACGTCATGTCGGGGGGACCGCTCATCATTTATTGTACCTACCTATATTTACAATGTAGGTACCGAAACCTACCATCAAACATAGCTAAGAACACTCCCGACATATTCACCTTTCAAACAAAAAAAAATAGAATCAAAATCGGTTCATGCGTTAGGGAGCTATGATGCCACAGACAGACACACACACACACAGACAGACAGACAGACAGACAGACAGACAGACAGACAGACAGACAGACAGACACACACACACACACACAGACAGACGGACAGACAGACGGACAGACAGACAGACAGACGGACAGACAGACAGACAGACAGACGGACAGACAGACAGACAGACAGACGGACAGACAGACAGACAGACAGACAGACAGACGGACAGACGGACAGACAGACAGACAGACGGACAGACAGACAGACAGACAGACAGACGGACAGACGGACAGACAGACAGACAGACGGACAGACAGACAGACAGACAGACGGACAGACAGACAGACAGACAGACGGACAGACAGACAGACAGACAGACGGACAGACGGACAGACAGACAGACAGACGGACAGACAGACAGACAGACAGACAGACAGACGGACAGACAGACAGACAGACAGACAGACAGACGGACAGACGGACAGACAGACAGACAGACGGACAGACAGACAGACAGACGGACAGACAGACGGACAGACAGACAGACAGACGGACAGACAGACAAACTTATAACACCCCGTCCTTTTTTCGTCGGGGTTTAAAAATGCAAAAAAATTATTGAGTATTAAACATGATCTACAATGCGAAGAATGTGTGTTAAAACCACCAACAGATCGATACTTTCTTGTCCATTCCAATTTATTTACTTACCTATTTATTTCATAGTGATGAAGCTTGCATTTCTAGTCTTCGTTTATGACATAGGCATTACGCAGTTATGGTATGCTGCTAGCTCGGTTCCTTTGTGAGAAGATTGAACAGTTGGTAGCTCTGCGGGGTTGTTGGCAACATTGAGCTTAGCAGATTTGAGCAAATTGACTTTTAATCCTAAGTAATCTTGTAAATGCGAAAGTAACTCTGTCTTTCTGTCTCGCTTTCATGCTAAATCTATCCCGATTTAAATGAAATTTGATATACAGATAGTCTAAACTCTGAGAAAGGATATAGGCTTCTTTTAATTGCCAAAAAGGGTTGTAAGGAGTACTAACAATCGTCAGCAAATAAAATAAAATAATCCGTTACTTATAGTTGTTATTGATATAGTTGTTTCATTCGAATGTGTAATAACCGCGAAGGCGTCAGAAATTATTAAAAAAACGTGTCCAACATTTAGTAACAAAAACAGTAATCTACATAAGACAAAGAAATAGTCGTCGTGCCTATTTTTATTCCAATATGTAATAACCGCGAAAGCATCAGAAATAACGGTTATTGTCACTTATCCAGGATTAAAACCAGGTCCTTCCCAGCTAAGTCCATTAAGTCAAAAGCGGTCAATAAAAGCCTTTAAAGACCCTATTCTTCAACTGCCACGTTAATTGCCGGTCAATTAAAACGGATCTGTCTTCCTTATATTATCGAGGTCCTCGCAAATGAGGTGCATAAATTAAACAAAAGAATTAGTAGTCATGGTTAATTATTATATTTTACTTTGGATTTTTGTGCAAAATATATAAATTTACAATATTTCATATTGTATATAAATGTCCCATATAATAATAATGTGAAAAATTGTACAAAATTTCAAATTTTTAACCTTTATAGTTTAGGTTTTGCTTTACAATATTATTATGTCAGTCATTATGTCAGCTTGTGTGTTTTTATATATCTATAGGTAGGTAGATACTATTTAGAACTTTGTCAAAAATGGTTTAAAACTACAAAGCAAGCTTTTAATACTTACACATTAAATAGACTTTAGGTATATATATATTACATACTAGCTTCTGCCCGCAACTTCGTCCGCGTGGAACTCCTTTTTTGCAGTCGGTTAAAATTATGTCCTTTCTCAGGCTTTATAATTTCTTTGTACCAAATTTCATTTAAATCGGTCCAGTAGTTTTAGCGTGAAAGCGTAACAGACAGACAAACAGACAGAGTTACTTTCGCATTTATAATATTAACTAGCTTCTGCCCGCGACTTCGTCTGCGTGTGATTAGTATTTTACACTATATCGTTCTAAAATATAGCCTATATGTTATTCTGATGTATAAGCTATATTGTGGTAAAGTTTCATTCAAATCCATTCAGTAGTTTTTACGTGAAAGAGTAACAAACATCCATACATACAAACTTTCGCCTTTATAATAGTAGTAGGATAGTAAAATAGTAATAGTAAGTAGTATATTACATAATATCTATGTATGTAAACTCTTTATTGTACAACAAAAAATCAATCACATAAACGAAAACAATATAAATATACAAAGGCGAACTTGGGGTCTAGACAAGGTGCCAGGCACCAAAATGTATGGGATTTGACATCCGCGAACGACTGTCACGTACGTCACAAACGTTCGCGGATATCAAATCCCATACATTTTGGTCGTTTCGTTTAACGTTGGCACCTAACCTTGTCTAGGCCCCCTTATCCCTTTAAGGGATCTCTTCCAGTAAACCCTTGGGCGATTGAGAGATTAAAAAAAGGTTATATCGCACGTAAGTACGGGTAGTTACATACAATGTAAGCATCGAGTTAACAAAACATATTTTACTGTAATAAACAAAACCGTTTCTTACTACACTAATAAATCTTTTTAGTAGTCACTTTTGCGCATTAAAGTTATTTATTACGTGTTTCACAGACGGTGTTGGTTTTCCAATTGATAATATCAAATAATTTATGTTTATTTGACAGCGTATTTTTATGCAAATTATTAGTAGGAAAATTTCTCTGTTGTATCCAGCAGATGTGACGTCTAAAATATTTTATTACCTACTAAACGGGCTAAAATTATAAATTTACTTATGTACTTATATTTAAAATATGTTTAATTAGTTGCCCTGGCAAACTTTGTTTGCCCCTACCCTTAAGGAAAATCGGTTAGTTAAGTAATTTCGTTCTAGTTCGACATGCGTATGTATATTTTTATATTCGAAGATGACATATAAAATAACCTAACCAAACGCACTCCCGTTCAATAATTATTTATAATAAATTTGATAAACGAAAAAAAACATCACGGCTATTGTATTTCAGTACAAAAATGACAATTCCACTATTCTAACATAAAGCACTCTAACGATATCCTATATACGAAGTGCCGTCTCAATCGGGCTGACGCGGAACCGGCGGTTACAAATAACAGTTAAGATACCTGTTCCAGTACTCGGTACAATAGCTGGTATCGTATAAAAATATCGAGTCGCTTCTCCGGCCTTATATGCCGTACAATGGTGGACGTGCTTTGCGGGACTATGGAGATAGAACGTAACTTAGCTGCGAAACTTTTAGATTAGGTGAAAAATATATAATAATATGTGTTAAATATGTTTTAAAGTATTGAGGTATTAATCATAATGAACATTGTGTGTATGTATCAGTTATTATAATTATGATACTTTTGTAATTATTATACGGAATAAAACATGTACTTAGGTATATCTGATTTAACTCGCGTAATTGATTCATAATACGCTGACGTTTCGAATAGCTAACTAAGGTAACCTACTCAATAGTTTCTAAATCCGTAGAAATTTTCAGAAGCTTGCGTAATAACTACCAAAATCATAAAACTAACCCTTCAAAATTCTTCAATGCTACAAACAATATTTAATTAAAACAAATCAAAAAACATCTTTTGCACGAAGGAGTTGAATTTAATAATGTATATAGTAAAATTTGTTCCAATTGAACTATTCCAGGTTTTTAAAAACAAATCGATTATGACAAAAGTCCTGGCAGACAGAGGAGTAATTCCCAACAGCGAATAAAATAAATATAAAATAAAACTATCGCAGCCAAGTTACGTCCTAAAGCATCCCGTCGCTCGGTGAAACGCGAAAATCACTATTTATTGTCTAACTGACGTGTCATAAATCCTTCGACGGCCATTGTCACTCCTTTATCGGTACCTGGTATTATTGAAAGTATTCCAATTGTTAAAGTACTTGATATTTTTACGTTTATGACTTTGTTTTCTGTTATAACTTTATAGTTATTTTAAGGTTGATATGCCAACATCGTAATTTTAGTTGTGAAATATTCGATGAATAGACGACGTAGGTATTCTATGAATTGGTGATAGTTGGTTTTTACGTATAGGTTACCTAATTAGAAACTAGAATTAATATGACGTTTCTGAATACATAAAAGACACATGGGCCCCTAGACAAGGTGCCAACGTTCAACGTTAACGTCAAACGTAACGACTCAAAAATATGGGTTTTGACATCCGCGAACGTTCAACAATCGTTCGCGGATGTCAAACTCCATACATTTGAGTCGTTTCGTTTGACGTTAACGTTGAACGTTGACACCTTGTCTAGCCTACAAGTACAGTTTCTGTAAACGATATTGTACCTACTTAAGTTTAATTAAAGGCTCGTTTTGAATAAATAGGTGTCTAAAGTACGCATATAATATTATGCATATTTACATGTTATTCATAAAACACTCAAAAATTAGCGCCTAATCGAAAGTGTGAAATAATTTTAGCATTTACTTTGCAATTTGCATACAGAGAAATATCCTTTATTTTTAACCCAGGATGGATGTTGGATGGCATTTTGAAAAATTCCCACCCGCTCACGGCAGCGCGGGCGCATAAATTAAAAGAGATCTTTGTTGCATTCTGTGACGTATTGTACTTTAGATTGCAACTTTCGGTTCCTTTAATTCGTTGGAATTTTTCGAAATGCCTGCAACGCGTGGGTTGAGTATGAGTCACGATAATGTAATGGTTGAAATTGTGGGAAACGATTACAGTTTTGGTTTTTGTGTGAAAACTCAACTTGTGTAGGTACTAAAAGAAATATAGTCCGCCGTATTCTCTAAATATATAAGACACGTATTTTGTAAATAAAACAGAAAATAGGTAATGAAGGTAATGATAAAAACGCACGTGACCTTACTCTTACTCATCCTGTTTAAGACGAAGTGACGTCACGAACATTTTCTATAGTAAACTACTAGTAGTATAATATAATAATTGTATTTTGCTCTAGCAAAATAAATAACTATAAAGGGAGACACTCTGAAATATCTGTGTGAAAATTGCCGGTGTAATGACATTTCTTAGTAAAACATATTTTGCTTATCAACGTAAATATTTGCCAAATTTATCTAATAACTCAACTGAAGTAAATTTATAACAAACAATTATATTTTTGTCTTTAACGTTAGACTATTGTCCACCCAGTCGTGCTACGATTATGGAAACTGTAAAGAATCCGAAACATCAGCTAATAAAATGACTTTAGCGTTAGACTATTGTCAGCCCAGTCGTGCTACGATTATGGAAACTGTAAAGAATCCGAAAGGTCAGCTAATAAAATTATATTTTATTTAAGAAAACTTCACTCAAAATTTAATAGCAAAAGACAAGACACTTAATATTATTGTATTGCTTACACACAACAATCATTTCACGTAATTGCGTTACTAAAATACTTTATTAATGTAATCCGACTGTAATATTTTGATAGTTTATAAAGCTCGACAGCTAATTCTTTGTAGTAAAATACTTGAGTATCGCCTATTATTTTAATTCAAATAATTTCACGCCCGCTCGTAAAACTTTGTACTTATTCAAGGGTATAAAATACTCGTATTTGTCACCGGTATCTGGCTACATGGAAATATAATCGATAATTAGTTTGTTAGTACTAAACTTGGTGCTTTTAAACAATACTTTCCGGATAGACTGAGAGCTAAAAAGTTTAGTAGGTACCTATATAAAAAGTTATTTTTTATTTGTACGACACTAGAAAGGATCAAACTTTTTCCTTTTTATTGTATTAGGACCGTAGGGTCGGGTCATTTTGATCAAAGGGTAATACATGAAATCCTTTATTTTATCCATACTATTTTTTTCATAGTTTCCTATAAATATTATAAAGAGGAAAGGTTTGTTTGTTTGTTTGGATTGAATAGGCTCCAGAAAGGCTGGACCGATTTCAAAAAATCTTTCACTGTTGGGAAGCTACACTATTTCCGAGTGACATAGGCTATAAAAAAAGATGATCCGTGCAAAGCCGGGGCGGACAGCTAGTATGCAATAAACAAATCAGGCGTAGAAAATTTTCTTGGACTAAGTTAACTCTTAGGGTCAAAGTAAACCGACTTTATTGTAACCAAGTAAAACAAATATCAAAAACCTAAGTACCAGTTAATTAGCCAATTACATTTTAATTAGATTCATTATTAGTTTCAAAATAATGCTATTTTAATAATCACACATAAAAATTAAACTTGGTTACACGGATATTAATTATTAAATATCACACCACAATAAGAACAGGAAGACGCCTTAACCGCCACCTTTTACTTCACTATAAAATGATCGGCTCCTAGACTATAAACCACCTATAAAACTAAAAATAGGGCCGGCGAAGAGCCCTGTCCTTAATCGTCCACTATGAAAACCGTATAACTGTCTTACGGACAAATAAAATGAGTTTTTTATACCATACTGTCAGTACGTCTTTAATACTAGCCGATGCGTTTGGATAAACACGCAGCTATTTGTTTAAACTTAAACAATATGAGTAAGCGCTCATTAATATAAATAACAGAAATAAAACTCTAAATACAATAATAATATTAATAATACATATATATAAAACAGGAACATAGATTACATAAGTACGTGGGTAGGTATACAAACATATATATAAATAACTATAATTTCTATCAATTTGAGATACAATATGTAAATAAAATCAGGAGCGCATTGAATGAAGTTTAACTATTTTTCTCAACATTGTTTTTATTCATGAACATTAAATAAAGTTGTCATAATAATATAAAACCTAGAAACAGAAATTAGAAAAGGCAATAACAAATTTAAGTAGGTAGTTCTTATATACATTACATTAGTTTTATCATTCAATTTACTGAATTAAACTCATTACTAAAAAAATAAAAATGTCAAATATAATTATTTAAAAGGTACCTACGTAATGTCATGACATAAAATAGCCACAGACCGACTTTACACATACAGCCATAGATTCATCTATGGCTGTGTAAACGAACGTCTGTGATTTGAGTGAAGAGGCTGTTATCCAAGACTGTAATACTGTTTTAATTTTATATCCATTGTAATTTTATCCGGTTTTTGTAGTTAGCCTCTTTTTACTCTAACGAATGCTATGAATACGCTTAACGAGTTTTACTTTTATATTCTTGTTAGATAAATAGCTTGAATAGTAATGCAATTGTGGTATAAGAGCTTTTTGGATGCCGAATGAAATTATTTTACTGAGCTTAAAGAAGAGCAAGCATTTTGCGGATATTTTCGATGTACTTACCAAATAAGTACCTATTTATGTTTTAACGAAACGTACTGCTTAATTTTGTGTCTTATTATTTACATACTTAATATTTAACTTATTTTTTCAAGTTTCCTTTAGTATAAACCTGATATTATCATATTCAATGATACTCTCTGATGTCTTCCATTTTATTGCAAATTGGAACAAAACAACTGTTAGCATTTTATTTACGTGTTCAAAATGTTCAATTTCATGTTTTTTTTTTTAATAGGTATTAATCACTTCTATATTATATAGGTATTCCATTACCTACCTACATGATTAACTAAACAGGTAAGTTTTTTTATAGTGACCTCCGAATATAATGGGTGACATACAAATAGATTGACATACAGCGAAATAAATTAAAAGATCCACTTTCCTATAAAATTCAAACATTTTCAATTAATACTTATTTTCACATTACTCGTCACCTTCTTATATCTCCGAATACCCGTTGCACACTTAAACAATAGTTAGCATATAAAAGAGGCAATTAAATCCTACATAAATACGAAAGATCTCTAAAATATGCAAAAAAATCTCCAAAACGAATTACCAGATCGAAGATACCACGTGATTTAGATTTGGATCGATCATAGAAATCGACAAATACAGTTTTACGGTTTTTAAATGTCTCTTTTTCTCAAATATTTGGCTATAACATTCCATTGATCTTCAATTTGCGATAAAGATGGTATTTGGACAATTTTGCATATATTATGTTCATGGCTTAATTTTACGTACCTAGTTGGGCAGTTCACCGACCCACCTAATTACGTTCTGTTGTTTAGTTTTTAAAGCAACTTATATATCTATACTAATATTATAAAGCTGAAGAGTTTGTTTGTATGTTTGTGGGTTTGTTTGTTTGAACGCACTAATCTCAGGAACTACTGGTTCGAATTCAAAAAATCTTTTTTTGTTGTATAGACCAATTATCGAGGAAGGCTTCAGGCTATATAACATCACGCCGCGACCAATAGGAGCGAGGAAACAGTGGAAAATGTGTAAAAAACGGGGAAAATATGAAGCCTTATGAAGAATTACTATTCCACCAGTCGCGGGCACAGCTAGTTTAATATAATATTATACTAGCCAAGTAATTAATTAAAAACGACGAACAATAAATGCAGCAAAAAATAACGTATGTGATACCTTCGCTTATTTTATTTTATTTGCTAACGTTTTGAAAACACTTACAGGTCCCATATTCGTAGCACGACTGAGCTCATGATAGTCTTATGCTAGTTTTCGAAACGTCAGAAAATAAAATAATAGTACGCGACTTAAACCTGTCATAATTGTTTCATTCCAATAACTTAAAAAGTTGAAGTTTAAACAAAAATATATTCAATAAACATAATAATTACCTATTGCCTATAGCTTATAGAATAAGATGTGTTTTTTCAAGCCAGAGTCCTGTACTTACTTAAGTAGTTTTTGTAACCTGCTGCATTTGACATTTGACAGTAATTTTGACATGAGTCACGGAGCATGTGACTTTTTCACATTATAATTTATTGCATTTTTAAGGTACACATACTTAGGTACCTATTCTCTAAATAACAATTTGTTTAATGGATTCTAGTAAAATTGACAAATAGAAATAATAATTACATAATATTTAATCCCGAACGTTTAACGTCTATCAGTCGCCTCGGGCGAAGTCGGGTGCGGTCGGGTGCGCTCGGCGTCGGCGCCCGCGCAGGGCCGCGAGCGACGCGGCTACCGTCGCAACTACTGTAACGATTTGTTATTCAATAGAAAATAACGCCATTATTTTATTATTTAGATGCAATTGTGGGTGCTTCACTATAATAAAGGTTGTACTGATAGCAGTAATATATTATTATGTTTTTTTTATCATATAAGTCATTAATTATTGAAAAAATGAATTTGCTTAAGTAGGTAGTATTTAGAATAAAAGTAAAAGGTCTTGTAGTAGATATTGATAAAGTTTTAATACAATAATTACCAGATTTTAATATAATAACTATACTTAAATAAAATTACATACAAGTTACAACTTTAAATATGATACTTGAATTGATGATAATATATAAAATGATTGTTGATATATTTAATGCACAAACTTCAGGTGAGTATTATTATTTTTAATTATCATTAAACGTCAAAAACCGAACTAAATACACCAAAACACATTTTACTTTTACAGTTAACATCAACAACAAATGTAGAGCAGAACGTGAGCAATAACAAAGAAAGAAATATTTAATACGGTACCCATCACATATACCTATATACAATTATACATATATATATACATAGTAATTTCGCGCACGAGCTCGTTACTTGACCGCCTTATATTTTCACACGGTTGGAAACTGAATAAATCATAAAGAAAGTATACCAGTTTGAAATGTAACCCTCAAACGAGGTAATGTCGAAAGCCAGAAGAATGAGAAATAGGTAATTTCCACACGCGTGTAATTTATTCATGGAACCTCTCAGTGTCGTTGATCGGTTGCAACTATGATGGTTCGCTCACATTGCACACGTATCACAACTTACCTATAGGACGGTCGCAGAGCACAGAGAAAAACGGTCGTTGTCCCTTCTATTTGTCTCTGTCGCTAGGTTAAACCAACAAGGTCACTGTGCGAGCGCTAGGGCACTATTACTACGCGCGACAGAGACAAATAGAAAAAGGGCGACGTCCGTTTTTCGCTGTGCTCTGCGACCGTCCTTTATTTTTCCTTGTAAGAAACTTATAACGCTTTTTACAAGGATTTGGGCACAGCTATACGATAAATTATTCCTATATCCAATTTTTAATCAACTTGTACATGTTAAGCCTTACAACTTACTTGAGGAAAAATGTTATAAGTAATCTTTCTTTTCTTTCCAAGAGTAAAGTTTTTTTCCAATCGATCCAGTCGTTTAGGAGCCTTTTCAATCCAAACAAACAAACAAACTTTTCCTTTTTATTATATTAGTATAGATATAGACAACTTTGCCTGTTGAGCTGAGTCCTGATTGGACAGTAGGTATTTTTGTTAATGCGAACGTATATCGGCTAATATCGGAGTGGTTTGCGCAAGCGCACCGCGATGTCGCGTCGCCCCGGGCGCGGCTCGCCCACAATTACGTCATAACACGCTCCCTGTTTGATTTGTTGGGAATTTTAATAAAGGTATACATGCTTCTTGTACAGTTCACCAGGAACACGGGAGTATGGTGGGTTTTATAACATGCCTATTCTTTTTTTTTGCGTAGATTCTTAACCATTGTTTAATCTAACGTTTTTAATGTCTCCAAAACAAAAAAAAATATTGCCTGCCACATTTACAAATCCTCCTCCATATTATTGTGAACATTTATTTTTATGATGTCTGTTAAATTAAAAAGAAACTAATATTGAGACGCCAACATAGGTAATTGTAAAACAGTCTGTTCCAGTGTGTAAAATGTTATTATAAATAGCAAAAGAAATTAATTTTAAACCAAAATCATTTTTAATGTCTTTTTAGTACCTACCTATTTAAAGAAAGAAACGAGTCTTTCGTTGGTAAGTACGTAGATTTTTTTTTATATGTACCTTTGCTATTTTTATACGAAACAACCTTGTCTGTTATTTTTGTTTAAGTAGATAAATTGTGCTCAACAATTTTCATTTGACCAAACTCATTAAAAACATGTCGCAGACTGTACCAATCTAGATATCGGAATTTAACTTCTGCTATAAAAGCTTAGTTTTCCGCTACTGCATTACTTACTAACATAAGAGCCGTTCATAATTTTACATATTCGGAAAAGCTGTACGTAAATGGCGTTGGAAATCTGTGTGAAATACTAGTTTTTCTTTCACTTGTTCTATTTACATTATTAGATAGCCATAATATATAATATGTGAAATCTATTAAGTAAATAATATACCTATATTTAAAAAAGAAATGCAAAACTATATTATATTAATGCAAAACTTAATTAGGTAGGTAAACCATATTTAAAAATCGTTAATGAATAAAAATTTGGCACTTGTTTAAATGTATTAACAAATTGTAAAATTTCCGCGATATAAATATATAGCTTTGGACAATCTAGTTCCAAACCAAGCAAAGCTTACGTACATTATAAGAAGTCAATGACTCGGGTGTAAATGCTCGTGTTCATCTCACAGACATCTGTTCTAGCACGATTCAAGCTCACAACCTCCAGTTTCGTAGTCAGCGCTTTGACAGATACATCAACAAGCTGTCAAATTCGACGTGTTTTATGTCACTACCAACAATATAGCATAAAACAAAGTCGCTCTCACTGTCTGTCCGTCCCTATATATTCTTAAATCTTTAAATCTACGCAACAGATTTTGATGCGTTTTTTAATAGATAAAAGTAAATCAGGAGGAAGGTTATTAGAACCCGTGTAAAGCCGGGACGGGTCGTTGATCTATACTAATATAATAAAGAGGAAAAGTTTGTTTGTTTAGATTGAATAGGCTCCTAAACGACTGGACCGATTTGAAAAGTTCTTTCACTGTTGGAAAGCTACACTATTCCCGAGTGACATAGGCTATAAAAAAAGGGAACCGGGGCGGGCCGCTAGTGACTTATAAAGCATTAAAACGAGGTACTCTCAAAACCGATCTCTGCAAAATTCCTTCCGCCACATCTAGAAACTCAGTGAAATTTTAATTAAACAGCATGTAGCCTTTATCTCGCTGAGAACAATGAAAACAACAATTACTCGGGCCCTTTGCTTACGGGACTCGCCAAAAAACCAAGCGCGCCCCAGTTTGTTCTTTTTGCGCGCCGCCGGACACGCAGGCCTCGGGCCGACACGGACCTACCGCGATTGGACGACAAATAAAATATATTTTTCCGTCCTCCGGCCAGAAAGCGCCTACTTTGTGGCCGCTTCGCTAAATGAAATTTCCGCTTTCTGGCTTCGTCGAACAGAAAAATAGTATACTGACCTCGGCCAGTAAAATATAAAAGCCTCAGATCACATTTTTGTTAACCTCGGCTTCGCCTCGGACGACAATTACATGTGATCTGAGACATTTTTTATTTTACTGGCCTTGGTGCGTAATGTACTATTTTAAGTAGGTGTACTCTGATTGAAAAAAAAAACTCTTTTTTAATAATTTCTGATGCCTTCGCGTTTATTATACATTGGAACGAAACAACTTAAACGGATTTAACTCGCGTAAGTATTTTATTTTAATAAAGTTGCGATATCTATTGAAAGAAGTGTGTTCGTAGATTGAAGGTGTGGCAGACTGAGGTGATGATAGCTTAAAAAATATTTAATTAAAAATACGTTTGGCATTTCGGAACTCATCTTAGTGTTCAATTACAAGTGTATTAAATGTTTTAATATAATTTTGTAATTTGTCATCCAAAACTTTATCAAAATTTGCTATGAACCAGATTTTGAGACATAAAAATCTACCTAGTGTTCTGGTAATTTCTGTTTTTTTGCATCTCAATAATTATCTTTGAAATAAAAATCGTAAATTGATATTTTATAAACTGTTCTCTGACGGAGCTCACAGAAAACATGTTTCCTTTAGAGATTCCATAATCGTAGCACGACTGAGCTGACAATAGTCTTATGTTAAAATCTTAAAATACTGTCAAAAAGGCTTAAGAGTCTCCTTTCAGGAGTCTCGCCACCCGTCCGGTTTTGCTGTGAAGGCCCATTATTTGGCCAACTGCGCTTCAGTACTCAGTTCGAAAAAAAAAAATACTGTCGAATCGCATTTGAGCCGAATAGCGTCGAAATCACGATCTCGATAATGGGCGAAATTTGCCGAAAGCGAGTCGTTTTCGGGGTCAGCTTGATTTATTAACAGTTTGATACAGTTCCTTGTATGCGCCTTTTTTGTTTTTCATGTCCAACAATGTGACTTGAATTGATGAGGTGAGCGCTTGCCCGCGAAACGGTTAATGAATACGTAAAAAATGAACGATTTAAATGTAATTGAGTTTGGATTTAACGTTGGTTGAATTAATTGTAGCGTAACCTTACTCTAATAAGTAGTTGTGTTTAGGGATTGAAGTATAAAGGACAGTATTTGTGAATGTGAGTGATATTTCTTAACTGTTCTAATAATATTTTAAACGTAAAGATTTTCAAACAATTAAAACATACAGTGCCTATGCGTGAAATGTACATAAAGATTTATTTTGAATAAGTTTTATACCCAATATTAATAATAAAATATCAAGAAATCATTAATTAAACCTCGAATATCTTTCATTACTAATAAAAAATGACGCCGTCCCAAAACTTTATCGATAAATTGTAGCCAGCCAGCACTATTTTTCTTGACATTTGACGCAACTTTTTTTAACCATTCTTTTGTTTTCGAGCATGACTCGGGTTCCAGCTAGGACCTATAATTCTATCATACTGCAAAACAAAAGAAAATAATTCACTAGGTATAGCAAAGTGCAGTACGCATAGGAACGCCTTCAAAAGACCGAGGAGCTATTTTCTCACAACAAACTATGCACTAGCACCTGTTCTTTCCTATCATTTCAATTCCAACCTTATCCCATAAAGTAATGAGTTTAGTTTACATTAAAGGTATAAGATATCTAAGTAGAAAAGGCTAAATCACCAGCAGTTGAGATTTAAGTATTCTTATTTATAGCAATTTGTCAGAGCAGGGGAACGAGATTTTAAACTCGTTTTAATTGCGCAAAGTCTTAGAAAAAGAAAGAATCACTTAGTCGCTAAGGTAAGGTAATCTTTTCTAAACAGGAATCATGTTGCAAATGGACATATTTAGCGAATTCGTTTAATTCTTATAATAATATATAAGTAAGTACTTACAGATACTTACCGTGAACAGTTGGCAGGTGGTTAGGTAATATCTACAAATAATTTAAAATTGTATCTACCTAAATTTAATGGGCGCATCTTCAGAAAATGTTTCATGCAATTTTTTTTTGTTTTTTTAAAAACCTTGGAGTAAATCTTTAAGTTCCTAAATTCACTTGCAAAAAAGTAAAAATATATACCTAACCTATTCGTCAGTATCAAATCCGCATCACACTGGCAACATACAAGTATCCATTTTAATTATTTACGCTGGCAACATCGTAATCTATGGCGGAGTGCGGCGGCCATTTTGTTTTTTTATCCAGCGATATTTATGAATGTAACCGTTCATTGATAAATCGCTAGTCGGCCTGGGAACTTCTGTGCAGGTGTTGTGAAATGAATTGCTTTAGATTATTGTCTTATTTAGTTTTATATGCGGGGTGCAAAAGCAATCATAGCAAAGTTATTTGCTCTCTTTCCTAATAACGTAATGTAATGAAATAACTACACTGTTGGCGAAACATTAGTTCATACACCCTTATGTACCTATAGACTTTGCGTTGATCTTTTTAGAGCTACCTCTTGTGCTAAATATGTACTAGCTTCTGCCCGAGACTTTGTCTCCGTATGATGCGTTCTGTACAGACTATCGTTATAAAACGTATAGGTAGGTAAGCTACATTATTGTAATTTTTTTATCAAAATACAGTATTTTTTGCGTGAAAGGGTAACATACAATCATTCTTACAAACTATCGCGTTTATAATAATTGTATAAAACCATTAAAATACCTCTACATTACTATTAGTACATTTGGTAAATAATAATAGAAAATCACTCAATCCATTACGAATATAGGCAACTGTAAAGTTTTTGAACCTCAAAATTGCGTTATTTGAGAGTACCAACAATCCCAGTTCTCCTCGCATTGAAAAGTGGCTGTCAATCAATTTGTGTATCAATTGAAAAATGTGTGGGATTGCCAATTTCCGCAGTTGTGTTGGCAATTCTGCCGCGGATATTGAGGTAATGAACGATGGGACAAACGTGGAGAAATTTACTTTTGTTCCTTAGATCAATAAACTGGGAAAGACGCACGTACCTAGATAACTACTAATATAGTTCATATGAAATTGTAATTGCTGCAGTACGAACTGTACAATAATCGCAGATTGAGATTAATGGATGTGTTTATAAATTTAACAAATAATTTATAATGAGATTGTGTAAGGTTTCGTTATAAGAAAAAAATAAAGAAATACAAAAACTAAACGTATTTATATCGCGTATTTTATTTTATTTTCTGACGCTTCGAAAATATTACAGTTTCCTTAGTCGTAACACGCCTGAGCGGACGATAGTGTAATGCTACATTCTTTATTCGCTGAGGCTTATTTATTTCCATTCCAGTGTGTAATAACCGCATAAAAAAATTGTAATGTCTCAACATTTACGAACCAGATTTAGAACGCATAATAAATATAAATTATATAGGTATGCGTATGAAAAATAGTTACCAACAGTAAATAGCTTAAACGGGCAAACCCCGAGGCAACAATTGAATCGCAAACACGTTGTAATCGGGTTAAACTAACTAATCCCATTCGGCCATTACTTACAACATGTTTGCAGATTTATTGTCCAACCTGTCGTTAGGACTCATAAATATCGGTGTTGGAAACTTAATCACAATGTAGGAAGGCATTGTGGCAGGAGTAAGCATTTGCTTAACAATAACGTAAGCCGTGCTCATCAATGGCTGCTGTGCTACGTTCAATGTGCTGGTAGTCGATTTAGTCAAGTGCTGTTCTGCCAGTACTTACCTACCTATATAATAATGTACCTACATTATGTACAGTACCTCTACCTATGGTACAATATCAGTGTGCGACTAGTAATAATCTATTTAGTTAAGTGCTATTCTGTACACTATACTGCTGATTTTATTTTGTACTCGTAGTAAGTACCTACTTCAGAAAATACCAATTAAGATATTATCTTGATTGCTATTATGTTTCTGAAAAAAAATATAGCGAAAAAAATGTATATATCAATAGACTGATCATTACTGTGACTGAAACATACATGCAAAAATCCATCTCTACATCTATTCATACATCCATACATTCTTACAAACATTCGCATTTATAAGAATAGTAAGGATCTTTAGATAATCAGACAGATCAAACAGAAAAAACCAGTGTTCAATTATAAAATCTTAACTATAAGAAACCGAATCTAGTTTTCTATACTAATATAATAAAGAGGAAAAGTTTGTTTGTTTGGATTGAATAGGCTCCTAAACGACTGGACGATTTATAAAATTCTTTCACTGTTGGGAAGCTACCGTAAAATGGGGTTACTTTGAGTCCTGGGGTTACTTTGATAAAAACTTCTTTTCTTACTAAAACTGGGACTAGTACTATTTCTGAACGCATTTATTACATTTTTATTTTACATTTAGCAGCATCGATAGACACTACAACCATGTGAATTATTGTAGCGCGATCGTGCTTCTGGTTTGATAGTAAAAAAATAAAAAACATAAGAAGTTGTTTTTGGTTATTTTCATACCATGAATAACTTCTAAAGTAGTCGTTAAACTATAGCAAAAACATTTTTTTTACTATTTTTTCTATATCAGAAATGTATCAATCTATAATAATCAATTTCATCAAAAACGATAACCTTTACGACTATTTTATTTTGGCGGTATTTTCGGCTAGGGGTGTCTCTGATCACTACTACGGGGCTACATTGATCAACTGATCTGTATCATTTCGTACTAGTAAAATGTGTTAACCCTTTCAATTATCTACTTAAAATAGGCTGATCGATCATTTATACTTCATTGGTAATAAGACCTGACCATAATTATTAGTTAAAATTGACTGAAACCATTCTGAAAAATAAATAAAATAATTTCTATAAAAATACTGTGTAAAATTATCAAATAATGCTATTTAAGTATAATATATGGCAAAATAACACAGCACAAGCATAAGATATAGAAGTTAAGGGCATACGAACAAATTATTTAAAACAAAATATTTTTTTCTAAAAATGCTCTTATTTTTCCTTTGTCAAAGTAACCCCAACCAGATAAAAATCATTCTAAATTCCAAACCTGTGGATGGATTAATTTGGTTTCTTCGGATGATTTACTCTAAATCAGGGATACTATCGAACCCCATAATAAAAAGAGGGGGTATCAAAGTAACCCCAATCATAGTATAAACTTGATCACGAACTTTTTATTTTTTTTCTCGAAATGTATTGATGAAAAAAAATATTTTAGTAACGGATTCGGTAGTATGAACAAAACCGATATTCCCATTTTTTTTATATATTTTTTACATTATTGTATAAGGAGAAAAACACATTTGAATTTTAAAATTTACTAAAGTCACCCCATTCCACGGTACACTATTCCCGAGTGACATAGGCTATAAAAAAGGGATCCGTGCTATGCTAGTCACTAATAATTTAGTGATCATACAAGTGCATTATCCATTCCTAACACGCATTAACTACAAGTCGTTTTCCATTGCGCGTCTATCGTTAATTTATCAGTACTCGGGGCTACAATGTGTAAGGTGAAAACATATTACGCCTATTGTCCACTTTTAGACTATTCATGGGTACAATTTATAGTATTTTTACACGAACATGTTATGACGGCTTAAGCCTGGTTGATGGGATCGCCATAAATGGGTAGGTAAATATTACGTGTACCTCATACTTACCAATTGACTGCAGCGACTGAATATGTTTGTACGTTCAAAAGTTATGTCTTTCTTGGTTTATGAATATCATTTATTAATAGGTAATGAGGTTTTGTTTAAATACTTAGGTACCTATATGTTATTTTCCGCCGCGATAAAGGTTCCGGACCCAAAGGATTATACGGAACCCCATTACTGAGACTCTGCTGTCCGTCTATCCGTCTGTAACCAGACTGTCTCATGAACCGTGATAGCCAGTTGAAATTTTCGCATTATGAATTATAGGTACCTACCCCACATTATAATTACATTGTCTTATATCATATTATATGCACTCATAGTGAGATCATCAAAAAGTATAAAACACAACAGAGAACACACAAAATTAAAACTATTATTAACAGTTCAGAAAATTTCAATAAGTACCTAGGTATATTTTTTTTTTCTCTTAGTTAGCAATCTTTAAACGAGTACCTAACTCAAAAACGGATTTTATAAAACAACTAGCTTCTGCCCGCGACTTCGTCTGCGCACGATGAGTACTTCACACAATATCGTTATAAAATATAGCCTATATGTTATTCTGATGTATAAGCTATATTGTGGTAAAGTTTCATTCAAATCCATTCAGTAGTTTTTACGTGAAAGAGTAACAAACATCCATACATCCATACTTACAAACTTTCGCCTTTATAATATAGTACCTAGGATAATAAAACAATAAATGATCAAACTGTAACACAATTTACTGTCTCTAACGCGGGACTCGAACCACTAACCCGTTAAATGCCGCGAGTGTCAAGCGAGAATAGCAATCGCGCCAATATCCGCTGCCGCGCCACAATCAGCCCTCGATCAAGGAATTTCCGTCAGCCAACACGCGGTGATTGACAGCTCGGATGGGGTGTGAACACCGCTTATATTTTTATGACTGTTTTTGTGTAGGTACCTAATTAAATATCAACATTATTTTATTAAAACAAAATAAAAATAAAAACCTATAATTGTGCAAAGTAGGTACTTTTCGTACGCAGATGAAGTCGCGGGCAGAAGATAGTACTTATCTTATCTTATTGTTGGGGTCCTTTCGGATGCACTTCGACCAATTGGGATCTTTTCTCCGTCATTTAGCTTACTCTAGGTTCTCCATAACCGATTCCATGTATCGTATTATGAGAAGATAGTACTAATAAATCTGTAAATAAATTGATATACTTAGGTAGGTACGCTAACTAAAACCAGCGTGGAGCACAGTAAGTGATCCGAAGTGCTAAATGCTTAAATCACGTGACTCGTCGATAAATACGGCTTGTCCCGAACTGCTAACAAAATTTTGAATGTAGGTAGTTCTTTCAACCTGTTCTATTTTTGTTTTCATCAGAAAAATTGCGCCGTGTACCTACGTCATGTCTAACAATTAAAAATAAATTATAACTAATTTGTCCCATTGAAAAGGGTGCCATCATCATACTTGTAAGTAACTGTAAAATCAGAGAAAATTAATTTTCAACATGTTTATTATTAACTGTTTTGTATACACGTGTTAATTTAATTGCTCGTGTACAGAATGAACACGGTCTGGGACGGCGCAATGAGTGCCTTGTTTAACGTGTAAGTATTTAAACCTAACATAGGTACAAAATATTATTAACACAAAAGCTTTATAGCAGTGAAAATATTCCAGACGCTGCCGTAAAGTAAATTTTACGTAGTTAAGTAATTATATTTTTTTTACTAGCGGCCCCGGCAGACGTCGTCCTGCCCGTCCGATTGTTTCGTCAAAGATCTGTCAAAGTCTTCTAACTGTCACTTCTTCATAAGGCTTCATATTTTCCCCGTTTTTTACACATTTTCCACTGTATCTTCGCTCCTATTGGTCGAAGCGTGATGTTATATAGCCTAAAGCCTTCCTCGATAAATGGTCTATCCAACAAAAATAATTTTTGAATTCGAACCAGTAGTTTCTGAGATTAGCGCGTTCAAACAAACAAACAAACTGTTCAGCTTTATAATATTAGTATAGATAAACATTTACATTCTTGATAAGTAATTTTAATTATAAGATGTACCTACTTACAACATGCAATTTAGGTAAGTAGGTACATAGATAACAAAAAAACTGAACTACCAGAAACTTACATGTAGTTTTTACGATCTTGTAGTATAATATACAAATAGGTAGGTACAAAGTAAAGTGATGTAAGTATGGATATATTTAGTATTTTAGCAACAAATCACGTTTTCATTGAAAATGGAGTTGTCCCACTTTTACCCCTTGAAGTGTTGTGAGTTAATAAGTACTGCATTGATAGAGATGTTTAATAGCGCTAATAACATGGCTGAATAGAATTATTTTAATTGCCCCAGTTTACTTGGAATCTTAGGCTTATTTTGTGTCACATTCACGTAACCAAAGATTTACGTACAGTAAATATATACGTATAGTAAATAATATGTCTTAGAGGGTTATTTTGAGAAGGTAAGTATATTGGAATAAAACATAACGGATTTAACTGTCGCATTTTATTTTATTTGCTGACGTTGTGATAACTACAGTTCCCATATCCGTTAGTGTTTCTTTCTAATGTGAAATGACCGCGAATGCATCAGAAATTATAAAGGTACCTAAGTACTTATATAATTAGAATATATTTACAATTAGAATAAAATTATACTTACATATTATTACGTATCTAATTTCAACAATCAATAATAAAATTACCAACGTGTGGGATGTTATTTTGCGTATTAAAATATTTAATAAACTGCTCATGAATTTGTCTGTGTATTTGCTATGGTTTATTGTATTTGCTGTGATAATATTTTATTTTTCATTTCAGCTTTGAACAGTTTAAACCCACTTTATTATATAACCATCCACCACCTTAGACATATTTTAGAGTAGTAAATGTCATACGGTAGTTAGAAAGGATATAAGTTATTCGCATACAGTACCACACTTACACCCTTTTCAAAAGTACCCCAGAAATATTATCAACTCAAAACGTCCATTGAAAAATGCCACACGCAAATCACAAGATTCATTAACATCGACTTATCGCCACAGCCACAACAAGCGCAGCCAAATCAAAAGGAACAATATATCCAACAGCGTATTTGTTTAAGCCGTCATAAAGAACGGTAACGACGGCTGTAACAAGTCAGAAATACGACAGGTCTGTTGTCGGCTCACACCCTACCTAAATCAAGTGTCGTGTAAACTTGGGAATGTATAGATATGACAGTAGGTAAATATATTGAACATCGTAATTTATTAAGGCCTATGAGCAGTTAGGTAGTAGATTTTTCCTACTCTAGTCCGGTAATGCAAGCAGTTTTCCAAAAACTTTATTGCCCAACAGAAACTTTAATGCACATAAGGCGGACTTAATGTCATACCGCATTAATTTCTACCGGTCAACCTTTTAAATAGATAGGGAGCACGGTAGGTGCAAATAAATGCCAGTTCACAAAAATAATAGAAGACGTTGTGTTTATTTTCTCTGATCTAAAGCCCAAGTAAAAACGTACAATGCTCAAAAAACAGCATTTAACATTGAATACACAAGCTTTATAAACTACTAGCTTCTACCCGCGACTCCGTCTGCGCACGATAAGCACTACCATTTGACCCATCGGGGGTGAATTTTCAAAAATGCTTTCTTTCTGTGCAAAATTTCTAGTATTTAACAACCCTTATAGTTTAGGTTCAGCGCTTATGCGTTATTAAATCAGGCTTTTCTTTTTATATTTATACCTGTAGGTAATAAGTACCTACATAAAATGGTAAACTTCTTCAATCAAGCATTAAATAAGTAATTCCATAAATAGGTACAATTTTAAAAACGCTGGAATCCTAACTAATATTATAAATGCGAAAGTAACTCTGTCTGTCTGTATGTCTGTTACGCTTTCACGCTAAAACTACTGGACCGATTTAAATGAAATTTGGTACAATGAAAGCTTGGAGCCTGAGAAAGGACACAGGCTACTTTTTAACCGACTGCAAAAAAGGAGGAGTTCCACGCAGACGAAGTCGCGGGCAGAAGCTAGTAGGTCATAAAGCAAAATCATGGACAAGAAGTTTTTTCTGTTTACATAGCAAATTTCATTGATAGCATTAGGTCTGTTCGCGTGACTACAATTCCAACTATAAAAACGATAAAAATAATAATTTCTGATGCATTCCCGGTCATTTAATTACACATTGGAATGAAACAACGATGAACGGATTTAACTCGCGTATTTTATTTGACGGACGTTTCGGAGCCTTTACTATTCCATAATCGTACTATCGTAGCACGACTGAGCTGACAATAGTCTAAAGTTAATGAGTTAGAACCGTTCATAGAGTTGTTTAATTCTAAAACGATACAAATGTTTTTAAAAGGATAGGTAGGTACCCTCTAAAATTTGTTAACTCTCCACTCCGAGGCGTTATTATGCAAATCCTTGCCTCGAAAGAACTTATAACAACGCACGCGCCTGCTCGCAAATCCGTCCGTCTGTCATCCCAGGTTAGTTATGGTCGATTCGTTTGTTTAAAAAATAATTAGCCTTTGTATAAACAGACTTACAGTCAGGTGATTCTGATCGGTGAGATTCTTGGACCGAGTATGACTACAGGGGTGGTCAAATTTGAGAGAACGTTATAGTTAATTAAAGATCTATTTAAGTACCTATAATAATATGTTAATGTTGTAATGAAACAACTATTAACGGATGCAACTCGCGTAGTTTTATTTTATTTTATTTGCTGACGCTTCAGTCGCGCTACGGTTATGAGAACTGTAAAGAATCCGAAACGTCAGCAAACAAAATAAAATAAAAATAAGTACGCGAATAGTTGTTTCATTCCAACGTGTAATAATCGCGAAGGCATCAGAAATTAAATGATAAAAATAAACAAAGAAAACTTAAATCAATGTATCTATTTTATATCATTGCTTCGTGAAAGTAATTATAACTACCTATGCTATTTAGGTACATAGAAAGAAATAAACGTGGTCACAAACTCTTCGTCATCATAAAAAAGGGAAAAAAATAATCCCTACTAATATTATAAATGCGAAAGTAACTCTGTCTGTCTGGCTGTCTGTCTGTTACGCTTTCACGCTAAAACTACTGGACCGATTTAAATGAAATTTGATACAAAGAAAGTCGGGAGCCTGAGAAAGGACATAGGCTACTTTTTAACCGACTGCATAAAAGGAGTTCCACGCGGACGTAGTCGCGGGCAGAAGCTAGTTCTTAATAAAAGCACTTTACATTTTCACAACAGTCGAGGCTGCAGACAATTCGACAAATAAGCACTTTATGAGAAGCCAACATGGTAATATGAAAATTGACATTTTTAGAAACAGACATAAGAAGTTGACGTGCTGACATAACAGAAAACAGTAATATTGGGTAAAAGTCCAGCCTCTTATACAGTCAAACCCACAGGAAAAGTCAAGTAAGTATCTCATAATTAAAGTCCGAACAGACTGCCATTAAAAATTAAAGCCTCGCAACAAACGAAGGCGATTTATCGTTAACGTAATACGAATGAATCTGACAGGGAGAAATGAAGGCAAAAAGCGACGGCCACACTGAATCATACTGAGATAATAATTGCTAAGACTCCGTCCACACTGTTCATGCAAATACAATTTCAAAATCCATATAATAGCTTTAGACTACACAGTATAGATAACGTTTAAACATACATAAATACACAAGTATTAAGACATCCAACACTCAGTTAAAATTCCTTGTGCTAATCACACTGACATCTGTCCCTAGCAAGATAAGAACCAGCAACCTTCGGTTTAGTAGTTTGCGTCTCTTGCCACTACACCAACAAGCCATCATAGTACAAGTATATATTTGCCATAAAAGGTTAATATTTGTAATAATCTTAGTTCCATTAAACGTAACTAATCATATGAAGTATTTATTTATTTAGGACTAAATACATCTGCAATAACATTGAAATTAAACAGCATTAGGTACAGTTTAAACTGTATGCATAGAAAAATAAGTGGACATAACATGCATTGTAAGCCTAATGATACATCACATTTAAACTATAATAATAGCACCTGTAGTATTTCAAAATAACAATTTCAAATTACATTTGCACAGTGAATGCGCGTGAGCATATAAGAGCCTTAACTTACATTCGCGATACACTATAACAAGCGATTACTTTTTAGCCCAAGAGCCAGCGGCCCCCAGACTTTCGGTAAAGTATAAAAGCTGTAAGTTTGTCAATGTATGCCCCCAACACAAGTAAGAACGAACCCCGTCTATGAAACTTGGGTCGCGGTGGCTTTGGCAGGTATCAGGTAATAAAGGTGTGTAAAATTGTGTGTTAAATTCGTTAAAGTATAAAACTCAGTTTTTACATATTTTACGTATAATAATCCTAGAAGTCACCTTGCCGAAACCCAGACCCTTCGTACGGTTGCAACCCTCTCCCAGACGCCCTTAAAGTTTTATTTAATTGTTACTATACTTACGGTATACGTACCACATAATACAATGACAGCTGATGCGCAGTAAAACGTCGCAATGGACCGAACGCTGTATTTCACACGCACCCACTGACACATACCGTCATTTGGCGTCTTTAGGGACAATTTTGAACTTTGACTAAGAATTTCATGTTGCCAATACATCAAAAGTCTAATGTAGGTGCGAGCGCGAGGGACATATTATGTGTCAGCGGGTGCGAGTGAAATACAGCGTTCGGTCCATTGCGACGTTTTACTGCGCATGATCTATCATTTATTGTATATAGCTTCTGCCCGCGACTTCTTCCGCGTGGAAGTCTTTTTTGCAGTCGGTTAAACAGTAGCCTATGTTCTTTCTCAGGCTCCAGACTTTCTTTGTACCAAATTTCATTTAAATCGGTCCAGTAGTTTTAGCGTGAAAGCGTAACAGACAGACAGACAGACAGACAGAGTTGATTTCGCATTTATAATATTAGTAGGGATAATGAGAACTATTTTCTAGATTTATTATGAAAATTCGTTATGTACAATAACTAAAACAATACAATTAGGGCAATATTTACATTTAGCACTGCCAGATTTATTGTCAACATGAAAATATTGACGCCAATATTGAATACTTGTAGTTCTTTTAGTCGTAGACATTATAAAAAACGGGACTTTTAAAACACTAAAAACTTTTTCACACGAGAACCTTTCAAATTTGAATTGTTTGAAAAATGAAGTTTCAGCAACGAATAATGAATAGGTAACATATCAAACGAATGTCGGTAAAGTAGTACAGTTCATCGTCTAACTCCATCTAGTGAATGTTTTATTAAAAATGAATCAACTAAACTGTTCGGGGAGCATTTATTTCATGATTATAAAAAATCGATTATTAATCGATTATTAATTTAAAAAAAATCACGTTTTAAAATCGATTTTTACTTTAAAATAATCGGTTTTTAATCGATTATTTTTTCACATTCCTACTATTAAGAAAACATCATTTGATAGTTCTCCAAATAACATATATAAATTGAGCTTTTATACTATACCGTAAGTATAGTAACAATTAAATAAAACTTTAAGGGCGTCTGGGAGAGGGTTGCAACCGTACGAAGGGTCTGGGTTTCGGCAAGGTGACTTCTAGGATTATTATACGTAAAATATGTAAAAACTGAGTTTTATACTTTAACGAATTTAACACACAATTTTACACACCTTTATTACCTGATACCTGCCAAAGCCACCGCGACCCAAGTTTCATAGACGGGGTTCGTTCTTACTTGTGTTGGGGGCATACATTGACAAACTTACAGCTTTTATACTTTACCGAAAGTCTGGGGGCCGCTGGCTCTTGCTCTATTTACTTATGTACAACAGCGCAGGCTTTAAATTAACAACACCTGTAGATCTCGAGGTGAGGTTGTATTCAAACGAGCTAAGCTACTGCTATTTTCACTGCCGAGCTATATATATATAAGTAAGAGGAAAAAATGATCAAGATGGCGTCTTGACAGATCAAATCGGGGACTACGAAACGAGATGGAAGCAACAGCCCAAACTATAATATGACGTCAAGGCTTGTAATTCCATCTACGGGGCTATTTCGACCTGTATATGACGAATCTAAATAACTAGATAGTTTTGAGTTTCTTGCGGCGTTTCTTCTCAGTAATGATGGTCTTTCCGAAGCGCTAGTAACGCCCCCTATTAGGTTTTAATTGTAATGTATAAAAGTATTTTTTTTTTGCGTCAAATGTAACATTAGTATTTCATAATTCAGAATAGGGTAGTTTTTTCAAAATTTGTAATTTAAATATAAGGTAGTTTGCATAACTGTATAAATCACTTTAGCGTTAGACTATTGTCAGCTCAGTCGTGCTACGATTATGGAAACTGTAAAGAATCCGAAACGTCAGCTAATAAAATAAAATAAAAATACGCGAGTTAAATCCGTTAATAGTTGTTTCATTCCAATAACTAGATAGTATAAAACAAAGTCGCTGTCGCGATCTATCCTTCCCTATGTAAGCTTAAATCTTTGAACCCATGCATCAGTTTTTGAAGTGTTTTTTTTTAATCTATTCACAAGGAAGGTTTATAGCACCGTGTGAAGCCGGTAGTTGAAAATATAGGTACTATTAGGTACGTCTCAAATTTTCGACAGAATTTGATCTAACTCAAAAGGATGCTGGGTTAAAAGCCTAAGGTTAAACATTCATCAGATTATAAAAAAGCGGTTATAAATTATGAGTGACTGAATAACAAAAATGGACAGGCAAATATAATATTAATTATTGTTTGGATTATTTAATACGCTTCCAATGTATTTTATTCAATCACAATTCTCATACCCAATGTAAATTAAATATTTTCTGTAGGTACTTTTACAGCTTATACCTTATATATACTTACTAGCTTCTGCCAGCGACTTCGTCCGCGTGGAATAGTTATTTTCCCCGTTTTTTTTACATTTTCTACTGTTTCTTCGTTCCTATTGGTCGCAGCGTGATGTTATATAGCCTAAAGCCTTCCTCGATAAATGGTCATACAACAAAAAAATAATTTTTGAATTCGAACCAGTAGTTCCTGAGATTAGCGCGTTCAAACAAAAAAACTCTTCAGCTTTATAATATTAGTATAGATATACTTATATTTAAATTAATAATTTCTACAGCCTCGCTCGCCCGCAACAACCTTACCCGATCGACCACCCGATTGTGTGGCTTCATAAATATATTTCGAACGATGATTTATTTGTCAGGCCTGGTCTAATTATTTGGGTCATGTTTTTTTGTGATCTACTTTTTTCACTCGATCTGAAAGTACTTGTTGTTGTCATACATAAGTCATCCTCTCAGATCAGTAATCGCTTCTCGAGTTATTTATTTGCAGATGCCTGGGATATGTTTCTCGACAAATTGCTTTATATGTTACTTATATAATGAACTTTGTATTCGTATTAATTAGAAATGTTTGTTGGTTAATAGTAAAAATGTTGGTTAATTATTTGATTAACTAACCGATCTCATTTTTTTGCCTACGCATTGCGCTCACAAATTGAAAACAATCGTAGTTTTAACATTTATTTTGTGTAGAGTATAAAAAAATATATGTCGTCGGATGCCCAAGATGGAGACCATCATTCTCAGTTTCAGGATTCATTGGTACGGAGGCTCTGGCGTAGATACTCGAGATGACGATTAAATAAAGAATACCCTTTTCGATTCGTTTGTTTATTTTACAATTACTCACTTAATGCAATCTCACTTATTATTTAATTAGAATAAATCAAATATTACAACTCAATGAATGTACAATATCAAAATCGGTGAACGAACCGACAGAATCGTTTGGCTGGTGCTCTCAACTCAACGGTCAGACAAAGAATAACACTCCCGCCAACCGAGCCCGTCCACGTGCATCGCAACCGGTCGTTACGTCACACGGTGTTCGCCGCCGACTTAGTACTACGATAGTCAAAACAACATTTTTTATCGCTAAACTATCGTTATCCACGACACGGCCATACTGACATATCAAGCGTCCTCGCGTACATCTGAAAGAAGCAGAACATACATGTACAGTTAGCCGTATATTTATAGCTCGGCCTACCTGACTACAATAGAGCATAGGAAAATGTCTCAAACTCAAATGTCTCAAACTCAAATGTCTCAAACTCAAATGTCTCAAACTCAAAACACACCAGTACAATCAACAAAGCACAGTTCGCATCTCATTAGTGGACTCTACCACTCGGGGCTTCACCACACCATGTGATTAGCCCAATCAACATCACATAATAGAATCAATAAGATTCCCGGGCCACTCCAAGTCAGCCATATCAATAGTCTCATAGAGACCCGGGCCCCCGCCATGTCACGGCCGCGCATTGCTCTCTGAACGACCGTAAGGCCGCAGTTACAACTACGACTCGTGAACACAGTGCAGCCAAACAAACCAAGATGCTTACTCAGCCATGTTACCTGTACTAGCTACAATATCATTGTCACTCGCACCTCCAGACTCTAGGGAAACTTGACATTGAGGCATTTTCCTAATACGGTCATTTTCTGACCAAATACTGTATGTGATACAATTTCAATCAAATCGTAATCTATCCTCGATTGTTTCATTATTATTTACAATCGAATTACAATTAAGTAACATCAAATGAAACTTCCCACTCGGGCTTACTGAACAAAACTATATCAGGGATAGTCAGTTAATCAGAGAATTGAATAATCACACATCGTTTAAATGTTATAGCACTCTAAGTTTTAAAAATAAAGAATTACTACTGTTAGTAATGTCAGTTAACTGTCAAAGTCATCGTCAAACACAATCGTCACTATTATTTGTCTCCATTTATCAATTACTATCCGACATCCACACTTAACAAGACCATATAGCCATACTCAACATCACATGGACCACCTCCGTCCGGTATCCATACAGTCACACTTAACGACACATGGAATACTTCCATCCAGTATCCATCAGCCACACTATACAACACATGGAATACCTCTACTCAGCATACATGTTATAGCCACCAACACACAACCAGTACGATAAGAACCATACAGATTTTGATCTCTGTAGTATCAATGATCCTCACGAACAACGACTAAAATACCCAAAGAGACGACATTTGACAAGAAATACAGAGCACACATCGGAACGAGAGATGTATGGGAATTACTCAATAACACCTCGACAACGATAGACAGACGGGTCACGGATGGATTACAAGAAACTTTCCGGAGTAGGTGTATAATAATACGTCAGAAAATAAACAAGCGTCTTCCAATTTATAAGAAACCTACATCTGTTGATGCCTTCGAGACTAACCAAAAGAAGCATCTACTAACCATACAGAAAAGCAGCACGTACGCAGTCGTACTGTAGTACTCAGTAGTACAGGGTGCGGGTTGAAATGGTTCCACGGTAGCGGACCGATCAACCGACCGTAATTTTGCACTCACCAACACATCATAACACCAAATGAGTTTTACTTAAGTACCTAGCAATAAAATCACTAACCACAAACAGTAGAAAGACCAACTCCTAAACCAGTTATCGCTGTCAATGTCTATGTCTGTCTCAACTTACGCGATCAGTTTCGTTTGTCATTGTTATGTCCTTGTTATTTAAATAGTCACCGTCAGGCATTTTTCTAAGTCGGATGTGTGAGTATTAACAGCTCCATTTAGAGTAAAGTGCTCGTAGTATCAAGGCTCTCAAACCACATTTTAGCTAACCCTATCAGGTTCTACACAGCAATTGTTAAATGAAAAACAGAAAGACTACATGACCTGTTATATCCAGCAGTTCGTTGACTTGGCGCGAACAACAGCCTTTTCTTTTATATCCAACCTATAGGTACGTTCCCCGTAGGCTTGCTGGTAGTTCACTGGTCGACGGTACGCTGACTGCTACTCCCAGATACTGCATTGCTAAAGTTAGTTGCGCTGCCAATATTGCCATTCGTGGAAAAGCTCTTGCACGAGTGTGTCCAAATCTGAAACATGTAATATCAAACGCATTTGGTTGCTGTTTTTCGAAGAAATAGATTCGAGTAAAGTAGAACGATTACATGACCTTTAAATGTCCTTGGAGCGGCAGTTGGCACTACGATTTTCCAGCTTTTTACAAGAGAAACAACGTATAGGCCCAAACGGCGCTCGACGTGACGTTCCCTCTGCATGTGCACCTTCATTTCTCGAACACGTTCCTGCACCCACTGCAGAGCGAGTTCACTTTCTTTTGAACGACGGCTGCGATAGGGGTCGCGATTGTCTTCTTGTCTTCGTTGCACTTCGTTTCTATTAGTCGTCGATTTTGTCTTTGTACACGTGCCTCGAATAGTGCTGGTTTAACCGCTTGAAACAATCCCATCAAGTTTTGTTGTTCCGTCATCATTTACCACATATTGACGTCTTCTAGGCACTAATTACATATCTCGTCGTTGGTATTCGCAGAATAATCACTATGGGCAACATGAGCACATCCCGCTTCTGATGTCGTCGGATGCCCAAGATGGAGACCATCATTCTCAGTTTCAGGATTCATTGGTACGGAGGCTCTGGCGTAGATACTCGAGATGACGATTAAATAAAGAATACCCTTTTCGATTCGTTTGTTTATTTTACAATTACTCACTTAATGCAATCTCACTTATTATCTCAATTAGAATAAATCAAATATTACAACTCAATGAATGTACAATATCAAAATCGGTGAACGAACCGACAGAATCGTTTGGCTGGTGCTCTCAACTCAACGGTCAGACAAAGAATAACACTCCCGCCAACCGAGCCCGTCCACGTGCATCGCAACCGGTCGTTACGTCACACGGTGTTCGCCGCCGACTTAGTACTACGATAGTCAAAACAACATTTTTTATCGCTAAACTATCGTTATCCACGACATATAAATTTAGATAAGTGAGAGATTTAGTTTTGTTAGAAAATTAATTCAATTTATAATTTTATATGTTACGTGCAAAAAAATACATACAGTAACTTCTAAAGGATAACAAGATTGAATGACAAAACATTTTTCTATTTACCTATTTTCACTGACCACTCCACTATCCATCTATTCACCTTATGCTATCAGCAGATCAGTATTTCTTAATATCAGTAGGTACCTACCTACACTGGTAATAAGAATATACTTAGGTACCTACATTTCAATCGAATTACACGTCGCGGAGTATAAGTGATCAGCAAAACGCGGTCAAACTCCTAGCCGAAAATAATTAATCTGCATTTTTTCCAGCACCTACCAAAGACAACGTCCAATCCACATTACTATTCATACGTTTGAGGCTATTATAGCCCGGTTCACATCTCAATCCAAAGGTTAACTGTGTGTCTGTTACTGTCAGAAAACGCGCCCCGCTGCGTGGCGCCCGCGCAGCCTAGGCGATGTGGGGAGAGGCAGCGGGAGCGGATTACGGACTGAAGTAAATGATTTCTGATGTCTTCGCGGTTATAACTATACTTACCGGATTTAACTCGGATATTTTATTTTGTTTGCTAACTATATACTTAGTTGTTTCATTCCAATTGATTGAAGTTCTTAAATAGAAAATAAATTATTTTTTAACGGAAACATTAAATAACGGATGTATTATGATATAAAATAATTTCATTTTTACAGTTTAAATTGGATAACGGTTTATAGTCTTTATACTAATTGATCTAGATCAATTAAGTAGTGTGAATTGTTTGGAACTATTTCCAAACTAAGCAAAGCTCAGTACTATATATAACACAGATTAATACATTAATTAAGATATAGGTACAATACTTAATTACCTACGTACTTACAGAAGCTTGTACTCGTCACATCGATATCTGCCCCTTGCAGGATTCTAACTCGCAACCATCGGTTTCGTAGTCAGGGAATAAGTCGTCAATACGTTGATGTCATCAAGATGACGATGAGAATAATTAATTGGCTATGGAATACCGAACCATACTGGAATAAAAAGTAGCGTTAAATTTATACAACTTTGAACTCAATTTAGGATCAGTTTGGAAGTAAAGAAAAACATTGACATTCGTCACAGCCATTGGGAATTGTAACAGTACCACTGAGATGCATGAATACTATTTCATAGATTAGGCTATTTTGTATGTTTATTATTATTTAATTGTATTGAAATTATTAACGCGGTCGCTTGTGACTTGCACGGCTCCGATATAATTTGTTCTTCTAAATTGTCTGTAAAACCTGCGCTTAGAATGTAATGTTTAATAACTTGTGCCATGGGAGGCTGATTTGTAATTGTATGCTTGTTTTGTGATATAATGTGCGTTTGAGAAAACAAATATAATTATAATATAGATGGTTTTTGTTGGATTAACTCTATGGGTTATTGTTTGATATGATATATCGTGGGAATCGATTCTTACGAATGTTGTTATTTGTTTTAGGTAGATAGTAGGTAGGTACAGGTTTTTGGACTTCATTTTCCTAATTAAAAAGCCCATTAAATATACATAGGTACATCATAATATAATAAATTATATAAAATCTAAGCCCCTTTCCCATTGAATTAGGCAAAGGCTCCTTTTTACTACTTGCTATGACATTGACAGACATTTGCACTTCTTCTGCTATTTGAAAATTAAACTTTAAAATAGTACTTACACATATTTGGCGATTCTATTTTCTTCTTTTTCTTAAAACTTGTGTAAGTAGGTACTTACCAACTTTAACTGATTTTCTAACAATTTTATCTCCTAACTTTGTGACACTTCTATTCTCATTCTAATATTATTCTCTCTCCAACAATATCACATATCTCGAGATACATTCTAAATTGTTCCTACACTCATGCAATTTAAAATAATACCCCCATATAGAAATAGCATATTCTCCATTACAATTTGCATTCCTCAACAAGCAAAATGATTTCACAATCGCGATTGGCCCACGTTCGATGACAATCCGAGATGATTGTCATGGCAATGATTGTCGCCATTTTGCAATAATGACGTGCAATATTGCAGGTGTGTGAGTGAGACAGTGGTACTGAATAAGGGACATCATTTTAGTAACTAGATCTTATTATTGGCAATTGTTGGATGGTTTTATGGGAGAGTGAAGCATTCAGATTTATAGATTTTCATAATATGTACCTACTACTCATTATTATATTATGTCCTAGTGATAATTCTTGATTATCCCAAAAAACTACTACTTACTTATTTTAGATACAAATATCTTCGATCATAAATAGGTACCCATATAGCTATTATGATTACCTGACTTATCTACATGGGTAATTTTAAAATTTTAGCAGGTAGGTACCTAATTGAAAATCCATGTTTTGTTATTAACAACGATAATCCAATATACCTATACCTACCAAGGTAATATATATCGCAAACGTTCATGAAAAATACAAGGACCTAGTATTGACCGTTTCCGATTTCTTAAGAGTAACGTAGTGGTTATCTCTGGTAGGAAACAGAGTGGTTAATTATCCATTAAAAATAGGGATTGCATTAATATGTACGTACTAAGTATGTACTTCCATCAATGAATCGATGCTGATACTATGCAAAATCCTATGTAAGTAAATCTGTTATAATCCGTGATATTCCAAAAAAAAAAAATCGAAATTGTCGTGGGAAAAGTGAACTTGCTCAAAATTTTAAAATTATTCACGTCATAAATCCAAGTAGCAATCAAGAATATTTAATTGGCAAGTCCTTTACTTTAATAAATTAATATAAGTAAAACATTAAAATGCAAATATAGCTGCAAAGTATCCCATCAATTACACGCCAACTTGACGCCAACTATTCAAATCTATTACAAAATAAACAGGATAAACAGATTGCAGTGAAATGTCACTCTTGCATAATCCTGTCAGAGACGGCCGGAGACACATTTCGGTAAATTGTACCTGCGCCTGCGCATGACGCTTTCTCATACATAGTGATCTTACACTGCGGGGCAAAAATAATAATGCATTAAATATCTATTCCTATTTAATGGAGTCTGTGATCAATTACATGACAAAATACTTATGCAGGATAGAGTTGACTTTTTTAACTAATTTCTAATTTAGATTATCAAATACTAGCTGTGCCCGCGACTTTGTCCGCGTGCAGTTATTTCCCCCGTTTTTTACACATTTTCCACTGTTTATTCACTCCTATTGGTCGCAGCGTGTTGTTATATAGCCTAAAGCCTTCCTCGATAAATGGTCTATCTAACAAAAAGATTTTTTCAATTCGAACCAGTAGTTCCTGAGATTAGCGCGTTCAAACAAATAAACAAACTCTTCAGCTTTATAATATTAGTATAGATTTACCTACATGTACTTTTTGAGTGGTTTGATACTTTCGATTTTAAAGCTAGGTACTTATTTACTCTGCTTTATGTACCTACCTAGTGTGTATTTTTATAGACAATTAAAGCTAATGTATATACATATTATTATATATATTTTATTGGCTTGTCCATATGTAGGTAACTGCATACTTGAATAAGGTTTCACAATAATTTCTTATGCCTTCTCGCACATATATACAACACACTGGAATAAAACAATTACGATGGATTAAACTCACGTAGATACGTATCTTATTTTATTTGCTGGATTTCGAATAGTTTACAATTTCCCACATTCGTAACCAAATTAGGAATATCATTTGATGTATGTGTATCCATAAAATGACCACGACGTGTACACCTACGGCTGTCACGTGCAAAACGTCATTACACACCCGTGACGTCATCACGTCAAGCTTATCACTGTTTCCGATTTGTCACGCGTCATCGCCACAATCATACGAGGCGTGACGTGCAGGAATGCATATCGATGATATTCTATTATGATCCGATGACGATGATATGTGATGGAGATGGATTAAATTGGAGTGACAAATTACTTTTTCCGTCCTCCGGCCAGAAAGCACCTACTTTGTGGCCGCTTCGCTAAATGAAATTTCCGCTTTCTGGCTTCGTCGAACAGAAAAATAGTATACTGACCTCGGCCATAAAAATAAAAAGCCTCAGATCACATTTTTGTCAACCTCGGCTTCGCCTCGGACGACAATTACATGTGATCTGAGACATTTTTTATTTTACTGGCTGGTGGCTGGTGCGTAATGCGTAACTATTTGCTTTGTCTAAAAATAGTGAGTTGTTGGAAAACGGATTTAACTCGCATAATATAGGTACTAATTTTACTATGACGTTTTTTAGAATTTTATAGGAACTATTTTTCTTAAGTCCTAGTAAAAGGGGTATAATAATAGGTAATAAATTATAGTTACGATATACCTAATATATTTATGTGTAAGTAGGTATCTGTGTTTAATTCTAATGGCTGACTACTTTAAAACAACAGAGAGAGAGAGGAACATAACGCAGGAATAAGCTAAAAGCTTGTGGCAGACGTTAAAAGTTCCTAGGTACGTAGGTACCTCGTGATAATAGTGTCCTCGAATAAAAAAAAAACTCTTACTTAAACCTCATGTCATAGACCTCATTCACAGCTACTTATTACTAATTTCAAAATTTTTTGACGTTAAAACAGTACAATGAGATTTTCGAAGCTTACTGTGATTTCCAGTTTGCAACTTGTTATAATTTTATACTAAAAATAGGTAATCATTCATCAAATTACAGTGTTACATGGAAGTGATATCGCTGGATGCAATCTTACCGGTGCCACCCTGTCGAGTAAGACAGAGTGGCTTGGGACCTATTTCACAACAAATGTACAACTAACTAAGGTATGAGTATTTACCTAGGTACAATTTATACCATACCGTGACGTAACAAGCCCCCACTCCCGAACTTTTGAAGCGTTTATCTTTGTCATTTATTGTTCGTAAGAGAAAAGAAAAAATACGTGTCCAATCATTTTTGGTAATCTACATGATGGACAAAAAAAACATTCGTCACGCCTTATATCGGCACCTAATGTTGCTCTACGGTTATATACCTAGATATAATTATTTGCAACGATCAACTAAGTCTTTACTAGTCGCATAAACACGAGACTGTATCCTAAAGCAATCACATCGATAGCTATGAAAGAGTTTGATCGGTTCTTACTTATTTCGGTCAAAATGCAAAATCGTCACATAATGCGTCACGAGTTTTGTGACATGATGGTATCGTGCGACAGTACGGCGACTGTATCACGTCTTCCTATTCACACTTACGATATTTTCAAAAGTGCGAGCAGGACGAAATCTTTGTCGCGACGTCAATACAAACAATACCTAGGGTTAGTGCATTCGTTTATCACAGGCTCCAATCTAGGCTTTATCTGACACCAGACTAAGACAGAGTGCTCCGATATTAATAATGCAATCCCGATGTCTGCTAGTCTATCTGTTACTTGTCTTGTGAGATTCGAATCTTGTGTCGATGTGGTCTATACCGCTAGTACGGTATTTTGTATTGATTATTTTGTTTTATCGGAGTCTACTTATAAGCCAATTATTACTGGATACCTACCTGAATACCTACTTTCCTACTTAGTTTAGGTAGGTATAATTATATTATCGATACCTATATTGAAACTTGTAGTTAATTGGAAAATTTACGATTCATGTCTATTTGTCATACCTACAATAACTGTCTTTCCGCCTCGAATTTGATGTTTAAGCGTTATTGATTTAGGTAGAAGGTACTATTTTAAGATTTAGTAAGTAGGCATTTATTAATGAAGTACTTAGTACTTCCTTAATTATTATTTCAATAAGTATATTATAGTAAAACAGATGTAGTTTGCAGGCATTATTACTACTAGGTAGGCTATGTGCGATGAGTATAAAACGCATTTCTGTATACTTGGCTCATTTTTGGATTTTTTGACAATTGTGCCCTTGTGCCACCGAAGGTGCGAAAAGATGTCGAAGGTTATTTTTTAAGCAAATAATCTTCCCAGTAGGAAACAATTTGGCTATTTGAACGTTAGAAGATGTTAAGGAACGTACCTATACCTACGTTTAAATAGGTAGGCGAGTAAATAGATTAGATTAGATTCATTTATTTTTCAATAATCACACAATATAATAACATAGAAATGTCAAATTACTTACCTACATCATGTATTGGTAATCATACCGAGATCGTCAATACAAATATAATAAGATTGTAGAATAAGTACCTACATAGGTATTACTTACTTCAAATAAGCACTGCTATTTATTTAATTGCATTTGTACTTAAATATCACGAAAAAGATACGCAAACCATTTTTAAATAATGGGCAGTGATTTACCGCCATCTAACGTAAATGCTAAGAATTTCAAACAATGCGACTCAAGTTTTACACATTAACCCAAACAGTTCACGAAAACGCCGCCAGATGCCATTCAAATAAACGAACAGTAGTGCCATCTATTACAAATCTAAAATGTTATAAAAGCAACGCTACGCTACACTGCTTGCAGTTTAGCTAATAATATCTAGATGGCGCTTAACTTGTGACACGCTTCCCTTACCATCATAGTTCGGCAATTAATAACTAGATGGCGCTAAAAACAATTTAAATTAACAACGAATACAAATCCAAATATTTCTTCTGATACATTGTTACCACATCAAACGATAGATGGCAGCATGCAACACGAAATGCAAACTAAAAGTCAACTTTGAAAAATTACGCAAATAAAGTGACTTTTATTGGTTAAATATCAATTGAATAAAATAATAGAGCTCAATTGAGAAACTGCTTTTTTAAAGGAAATAGAGATAATAATGGTGGTTGTGCTTACCAATTATGTAGGTAATTGTTGGTAAGTAGGCACATTTTTAAACAACATGTAGTTTGCACTACATTTTGTAAATTTATAATTATTGCTTAATCTTAGGCATTAATTTAAAGCTTGTTAACCTTATCTTAAACGTAAGGGCACTTGACACGTGCCCGGAATGTCAAATGGCATGCAATAAGCTTTGACGCCTATGTCCGTGGAGCCATACAAACAACGGGATGGTTGTCAAAATCTATACTAATATTATAAAGAGGAAAACTTCGCTTCTTTAGTTGTAATGAATAGGCTCAAAAACTACTGGACCGATTTGAAATAATTATTCTGTCACTGTTGGGAAGCTAGGTTCACCCTGAGTAACATAGGCTATAAAATAAGGGATCCGTGCGAAGCCGGGGCAAACCGCTATTAATAATAAAATTATTGCCCTCTTTCTAATGTAGGTAGGTAGGTACAGATATTACAAAATAATCCTTAATCTTATTAATTTCAGACATCAATATGAACACAGTCAACGCTTTAAGAGGACTGTGAACCTGTTGATTTTCATACAAAAGGCGATAACGTTTTACACCCAGTAAATATAGTTAGATTTTTATAATTTTTGGATATGTTGTAGATATAATGAGAAACTACGTCTGTACGTTTTGATTTTTAAGAAATATTGCTTAAATAATATAGATTTTTATAATTATAAATCTATATTATTTTGTCTTATTTTACTAACCATTTGAATATGTTCAAATTCTTGCTCAATTTTTATTATTTACCTACCTAGTATTAATTTTCGAGCATGTTAGATTTTAAAGCAGTAGGTACCTAAACCACAAAAGAACAAAATACTTACTTTACTTATGTATATTATTTTACTTACGGCGAATACGGTATACTTAAAATTAACTGAAAAAGTTTGTAAGCAGAAAAAGCAAGACAGTACAATCGTATGTACGTAAACAGAACAGTAGAATAGAACGGACCAAGTTATTCTTTAGTAGCTTGGCTAAGTAGAAATTTCAGATTCTATAGCCACACATACTAGGAAATTATCACTGTACAGAGGTATTCGATTCAATCACATATCCTCTCAATCTGTCGACCAATCATACGCATTCCGAAGATGCTCCTAACACCAACTGATTGCCTGGTACCTAGTGATTATAATCAGTGAAATAGGTTACGATTTTACTGCACTGCGGTCGTTTCTTGTTTAGCAAATCTATACTTCGATACTAATAATATATAGGGACTAATATTATAAAGAGGAAAGGTTTGTTTGTTTGTTTGTATTAAATAGGCTCCACAACAGCTGGACCGATTTGAAAAAATATTTCACTATTGGGAAGCAACACTATTCCCGAGTGGCATAGTCTATAAAAAAAAGACAGACAGCTATCTATACTTCCATACTAATATAATAAAGAGGAAATGGTTGTTTGTTTGATTGTTTATGTATCTCAATAAAATTAAAGTTACTAGTATGCTATAGAAAATGCTCATTCGCAAATAACACACAACGGTATATAACCACATTTATTTACTGGAAAAGGCATTTTCCCCGTAATATTATTTTACAGAACAACTGAAGGGTCCTCAAGCTTTCAAATGAGCAGACCACTCCGCGGCCCTCAAATAAGAGAAGATGCTACTTAGAAATTATTTTTATTTAATTTCTGTTTACTAGTAAGGTAAAAGAACCTTATGTATTCGGAAAAAAGGCTGAGGGTAAAATGAGAATGGAAACAAATTTGAAAAAGGAATTTGAATTAGGTATGTGCGAGTTTACTTAATTTAGTCTTAGCATATTATGCAAACTAATCAAAATTGCAGGTAGCTTTAATTGTGTTCTGACCGATTTTATGGTTTATGTTGAATCATAAGTACCTATCATAATTTATTTATTGGTAATTTTAGCAAATGCATTTGACTTACTTACCTACTACAAGATTTTGTTAAGTAGGTATTATTATTTTTTGTTTAACTTTATCCAACTAAATACGATACCTACCTATGTATTATAATTAGGTATATATTATAGTGTTTTGAAAATATACGTCTACACTTAGGTATATTTAAGGCAATGATCAAAATGGTAATAATACCTACACCGGTCGTTGACATACGAACTCCATGGCCAACCTGAAAACTGGCCGAAAAGCGCACATTCAAATCGCCGTAAAAAAAAACGAATTTCGAATTTAGGAATTCTCCGTCATAGCAACGGAAAATAACAGCCGAAAACGTCCCAATTGAAGGAAAATTTGACGTGAAGTCTCGTGTTTTTGTTAAAAAATTGAATATTGCAAAAATAAATGATGTTTTCCGATGAGGAAATAAAAGAAATGCCGAAGAGCGGTTTCATGAGGCCCGGTGACGAAATAATAAGGTGTGGTGTTCGATTATTTCCGTTTTTTTAAAATGAAAATTGAATCGCGGCCATGATGATTTGTTGTTATTTTATGCGCGTGTGTTTTATGTTTTGTTCCGAAGTTTTTAAATTGTTTTACTTTGTTTATTTCTTGTTGTTTTTGCAGTATTCGTGAAGTTTGTTTGAGTGACAAGTTTGATAAGAATGTTAGTTTCAATAATAAGGAGCCGTTGCTATCCAGTTCGGGTAGAAATGATGTGAGTATGTGCATAATCTAGTTTATACTAATTTTAACGATAAATACTTACACTTTTTCAAAATAATGGAACTTTTACAACTAACTCGTCTTTGAAAATTACTGTGACTTTCGTTAGACTGTCATTTTTTTAATTGGCATTGGAATCACGCTCTCTGCCACGACAATGTTATTAAAAAAAAATAGTAGGTATATTTTATTATATATATTTTACATTCAGTGACTACTTATTTAATTTTTTTTGTATGCAGGTCTTAAATTAATATCTTAGTTATATTATGATGAAAAATATTAATTTCTGATTCCTTTACGATTATGACACTTTGTAATGAAACCAACTTTTAAGGTTTCAACTCGCGTGGGTAGGTAATTTATTTGATAACGTTTTACAGATATGTACCTAGGTAGGTATATAACTTTATTTTAAATAGATAATATTAATATATTTTTAGAAAATATAAAAAGCAAACTAGGTCCGTACTTCATCAAGTTTTTTTTCTAAGACCATTTTATGCTGCAATGATCACAGCAGATGACTACAACGATGACACACATTTTATTAATCTAAATATTATTAAGTACCTATATCAAAATGAATAAATACTATAATTTATAAGATAAGATAAGATAACAGCATTTTTTGTAAATTTCATAGTTGGACTACACCCGTTCCCTGTTCCGGGACGGCTTCTTCCCCGAAGCCCTGGAGCAGGGCCAGGCCAGGTTCGCCTGGACCGAGGAGGACGGCAACATCGCCTCGCTGGTCTCCGAGCCAGGGTTCGGCACCACCGGCCAGACCACCTTCGGGAAGGATCTCGATGCCGCCTTGAAGAGTGAAATGAAAGTGAGTTTACTATTTTAGATTGGTTTTACATCTACCTTGTGTAAAGACATTGGTCTCTACTTCATAAATAATACTCAATTATCTTTTCGCTCAATTATGTATAATATTAAATGAAACTCATGAGTACTGAACAATCAATTCAAAGACCTGATAACAATGTTTCCAATTCCAATATTACTTTCTGTCTCCTGTTCAAAATCGTCATGCCCTGCCGCCATGACACCAGGACGCGTTCCCTTTTTGAATATCCTGACTACATTTTATTCGACTAAGGCAACATCAAACAGCCACAGAATTTAATTACGACTTGACAGATATTAATTATTTTACAAAAGCTAACACTTGCTTATGTGTGCGCGTAATCAAGGGCAGATCCGGCATTGTAGTTTAGTTGGTCACTCAATTAAAATATATTCAAAATGATAGCATTTATTATATTATTATATATATATTTATCCTAGGGACCGCGCTTGCGTGTAACTGTATAAGTGCCTACGTAAGTTTTGTCCAGAAATAAAAAAAGAACCTCTAACATAATAGGGGTATGAAAAATAAATGTTGGCGGATTCCCAGAAGTATATTATGTATTCGAAATTTCATTAAAATTAATCCAGCCATTTCGAAGGAGTTTGGCAACACATGCCATGACATACGAATTTTGTCATTCTCTACCAGCTCAACTTTGAACCTATTTATTTATAACTAGCTTCTGCCCGCGACTTCGTCTGCGTGGAACTCCTCCTTTTTTACAGTCGGTTAAAAAGTAGCCTATGTCCTTTCTCAGGCTCCAGACTATCTTTGTACCAAATTTCATTTAAATCGGTCCAGTAGTTTTAGCGTGAAAGCGTAACAGACAGACAGACAGACAGAGTTACTTTCGCATTTATAATATTAGTAGGGATAATAATATTTTCGGGATTATATTTTACAGGAAGCAGATACATCAAGCGCGGTGTTTCATCATTTCAGCCGTAAAACTTCCTCGGATGCCCAAGTCGTGTCTTCCACGTCAACTGGAAGTTCAAATTCAGGTACTTATCTCACTTTAAACTAGGTATAGGTTGGTGTGTTAATAATTTCTGAAGTCTTCGCGGTTATTACTTCATTTGCTGACGTTTCTGAAACTTTCCAGTTCCCATATTCGCAACACGACAGCTGACGAAAGTCTAACGTTACAGATAGATACCGTGTTATACAGGTGCAAATAAAATTTAAATACCTATATATTTTTTTAATTTCAATTTTAAAGTCACAGATAAACTGCATCTCGTAGGTACTCATGACTTACAAGATTACCGAACAGTAGTTTTAGGTACTTACCTACTTATAATTATTTTGAAATAAAAATTAAATCCACTACAAAAATATTCCATTATTTATATGAAACCAGAGTAATGTTACACCAAAGAACAAGAATGAAATATCTGGATGCCGTAAGTGTTAAGTGCTCGAAATTAAAAACTAAACACATGCTTTTGATATTACTGTTTTTATCAATTGTATGTAACCCTACCTATTGGTAAAATTGTAAATGAAATATTATAGATAGGTAATGTTTTTTTTCCAATGTGTACTAAATAACCACGAAAAAATTTGTAAACTTATAATTTCTCATTATCACGCAAGAATGCACCAGTCACTCGGTCTTTCTCTTTGACGGCCTGCGAGGCTATGATGAATTGTCGAGTCGACACCTCGTCATGTCGATATCGTCTTATTCTCGCGATGATCTGTCAAAAATCAACGTTGTCGACAACGAGAAATCTTGTCATGTCGATGTCGTCTCTTATTTTTACATGTCGATAACAAAATTATATCGTAACGACGAACCTTTTGCTTGTCGACAACATGTTGTCGACAGTTCATAATAGGCTCGCTGTTTGTCTAGTGGTCAGAGGCCCTAACTACGAAACCGCAGGTTGCGGGTTCGAATCCTGCTAGGGGCAGATGTCAATGTGATGAGCACTGACATCTGTACCTGAGCCTTGGATGTCTTATATGTATTTATGTATATTTATCCGTTGTCTAGTACCCATAATACAAGCTTTGCTTAAAATGGGACTAATTGGTGTGAATTGTCCAAAGATATTTATTATTTATTCTCTTTCACTCGACGCTTAGGTACTTACGCGACTAAGCCATACATGCTACTTATGTAAGTTTATAATGAGTACACAAAGAACTTATCACATTTTGCGCGCATCTTGTTACTTTAGATCTTCGAGTTGCATTTCAATCTTGCAAATGGAAATGCCCGTTTCTATCTATTTTATGGAGTCGGCCTTTTATGATCAATTCATCACTCGAACGACAGGCAAAGGCAAAATGTACCATAACATTTAATTTTGTACCTTGGTTCTTTAGTTGTTTGAGCCAGTATAGGTAGTAGACAATAAGTAGACATTTATTTTTGTTTAGGAATATGTAAGTCTGCTTCCCAATTAATTTTCCTGTATCCCAAGTTCGCTATAAGAAAACACCGAGATAAACTACAAATAATTTCCAATTGATAATACCGAAACGTATGCTAAATAATATGAAATTTACATTGATGAACAAAAACTATATGACCATAATAAGACTTTTGGAGAACTTACGTAACGTAGTGGCACCAATGACCGACAAGAACCAATAACCGACATTTTATTTTTTGATTCAATAAAATAAGAGTAAGAAATCGATTTTTTTATATGGCAAAACTGTATTATATATAGCACACTTTTGGCTGGCTCCCATTGACATTTTAGCAAAATCCGCCATTTCGTTTTGAAAATGGCGGTATAACAACTGATTGCAGCTGGAGTACCGGTGAAAATAACAACATTTCTTAGTGAAATCCTTAAGGAAGTGAGTACAATTTTTTGTTAATTACACTACTCTTATGTAAATTATTTGAATTTTATCTTTTCTACGGGTTACTATAAGAACTATAGGATCCATTTTTGTAATAACGTACTTTAAAGGTTATTTTGATATTAGTAAAATGCTGGTGTCGATCACTGGTTTTTTAAAAACTGACTTTTCCAATGATCGACACGTGTCGATAATAATTTTCTGAATAATTTTTCATTTGACAACCGAATATAGTTCTTATTACTTTGCGCATTTCGTAGATATTTGAAGTAAACTAATCAGAGTTGAGCTACCAGTAATCGACGTGTCCAGTAAGTGTCGATTATTGGGGAATAATATATGTCGATGATTGGTTCTTACAGATGGGTCCGAGAAAAAAATATTCTCCCGAGCAGTTAGAAAAAGCTGTAGAAGCTGTTAGAAATGGCGAAAAGATTGCAGTTGCTGCGAAACGTTTCGAAGTACCTAGGATTACGCTCCATGATAAAATATCGGGAAAAACAACAATGGGTTGCGCTATGGGGCCGAGCACAGTTTTAACTAAAGGGTAGGAAGACATTTTGGAAAAGTGTATATTAGCTTTATATGAAAGACATCATTATATTCCTAACGATATCCCCAAGACTGATACTGTTAACCAATCTGTTTAATACCTTCAACCACCGGTTCAGCTGATGCAACTGGAGATCTTCAAAGGCAACAACCTAATAATAACTCCACTGTTAATTACACATTACTCGATCAAGAACTTCACCACCGAATTCTTCATCTTCATCCAGTTTCCCTGAAGTACTACGAAATAACCTATTTCAACAACCTATCATTAAGACATAGTACTATGGAACCACAGTACACAACACCGCAAAATGTCTTTAGAAAAAGTTTTAGGAGTGATTTCCATCTCCTCTAAAAAAAGGAGAGAAAAGGAGTTTGTTTTGGCCGGAAAATAGCATGGTTAGTAATAAGAGAATGAAACGAGAGAAAATTCCATCAACAGTTTATAAGTAAAGCTTGGAAAGATTATCAAGAAAAAAAGTAAATTGAGAAAAATAAAAGCAACAGCGAGAAAAAGACTAAAGAGCTAAACAGAGAATAGAAAAAAAAGAAATTAAAAGAACAGTTAACCAATGAAAAGAAAAATAAAAGCAAGATTAAGAAAACTGTTCAAGAAGATTCAGAAGAGTCAGATGTGGAGATTTCATACGCTGAAAGTGATAACTATCCCTACTAATCCCTACTAATATTATAAATGCGAAAGTAACTCTGTCTGTCTGTCTGTTACGCTTTCACGCTAAAACTACTGAACCGATTTAAATGAAATTTGGTACAAAGAATGCCTGGAGCCTGAGAAAGAACATAGGCTACTTTTTAACCGACTGCAAAAAAGGAGGAGTTCCACGCGGACGAAGTCGCGGGCAGAAGCTAGTTAGTTATAATTTAGAAGATGACCAAGACAAATTAAAACAGAAAGCGAAAAAATTACAAAAACAAAGAATTAAATAGACTGTGATTCTATAGACTCAGATCTAGAGAATTTGCCCTTAAGTAAAATTGCATCTTCAAAAGCAACTATACCAAGTAAAAACAGGTTTTCTATAGTAAATTTCATACCTAATAATTAAGTATGAAGTGTGTATGTGTGTATTTGTATGATTAATACACTAGATATGGATGTTGTACTGTGGACAATAAATTAATAGTTACTTATTAAACAGTTAATTTTATTTTAATGACCCACTAAGCAGGTGGTGAACATTATAGTCAACAGTCGATAACTGGGTGTCGGTAAGTGGCAACTGTCGATGACTGGGTGTTGATTACTGGAGATTCGGTGTCGATGATTGGAGATTTATATGCTTTTTCCTTTTTTGGGTTTTTTTTCTGGTCCGTGTACAGTTAATAAAAATAATACATCCTATTCTTATCTCAAGAATATACCTTACCATATTCAATCGTTACTTTTGGTTTAAAGACGACTAAATGACCTTTAATCTCATAAAGAAGCCCACTATCTCCTTAAAGTGTCGATCATTGGTGCCACTACGTTACATCCAAGAACATAAATTTGGTTTGTAGTTACCTGTCAATAAATTTCAGTGCTCCTAAATGACCGGAGTCGAGGAAACCAGGGCGCCTGCAAGGTGGATAAAGCAGATCCTCGCTCCAGGCTGCACTTCGTCAAGTACGTCAAGAGACTTGGACGCACCGTCAAACTATGGGAGTGTGGCATCTGTAAGTACATAATAATACTGTATCTATATATAACGACATTGGTGACGCATTCTCGAGGCCCTCTGCTCATCTATGGGACATAGGAGCACAAGTCAAACATAATGATGAATTCTCATTAAGTATATTATAATATTTGATATCGTATGTAAAAATTTATGTATCTGACATATCGAATTTCAAACTTTCTTGTTGATATAATTTCTCCCGTTGATGCTTCCCGTAGGATATGGTGAAAAATCATCCACCATAAGATTCAGTGGAGTCTACTCTAGTCTTTGGATAGTCTCGCTCTTTGCTCTGTTTTTTTTTTTAAGTTAAATTGTGTCTAGTAAAAAATGTTACTAAGCTAAGCCGTCTATGCTTTATTATTAATATACTTTTAACAGGCAGCCGAGAATTCCAGCACCAATACACGTTGATGCGTCACCTGCCCACTCACACTGACGAGAGGAACTTCCACTGCGACGCTTGCGGCAAGAGCTTCAGGCAGCTGTCGACCCTGAGCCAGCACCGCGCCATACACTCAGCTGAAAGACCTTATGCCTGTGAGGTGAGAGGACACCGGTATTCCTTAGCTTGTTTGTCCATGTGCCTTACTATAATATACTTGGTTTTAGTATAGGAGTTAAGTACTAGATGCTTTATGAGCCGTCAAATGTAAGACGATACGTCTCAACTTTTCGAAGATGCCATATAGGTAATTGACAGCTTTGTATTTAGACAGTAATGGTATATTTATGGATTTTAAGTTAAGTGGTGTATAAAAGTAGTTTTGCTCATACTCCTGCCAAATCTTGCAACTTCGAAATAGTGAAAAATCACTATTTCGAAGTTGCAAGATTTGGCATAATTTTCTTTTAACGATTTTCTAATAACACTAATAGAATATTATTATGTATGGCTACCTCATAGCCATACATAATAGCATAATAGCCATTAGACGCAATTTTAAGCCCGTTATCATCCGTTTTTCTTTTTTGTACTCAGTCATTTTTAAGTAAAACTACAGCCAAATTTTAAGAAGTCACTATTTATAAATCTATCTGAGAACTTGATCAAAATATTATTCATCAACACAGTCATACAAGCGTCATCAAGATGGCGAATTTATCCCATGTTCATTAGAAGAGGTGCCATCAATCAAACGCATAATGATTTGACGTCTGAACTACCCCTTTGCGACCAATTTGTGCAAAAGGGGTCCTTTTGATTGTTATTCCCAAGAGTCGCTTATGGATATGAATTGACGATATAATTTAACCGTTATTATTATGTTACCACTGTGTTAATAATTTTATTCGAAATACATTTGAATGGAAATGTAATGAGATAATAATATGTTGGCACCAAGTCTATCAGCTTCCAATTTTGCTTTTAAAACACAGACAGTTTGGAAGATTAGGACAGAATCAACTGAAATGTTGCTTTTGACATGTGGAGACTTTCTTCATGTCTTTAGTTTTTTTATATTTATTTAGTTTGTAAGGGTAAATGATATGTCATTACTAATTTTGAAAAAATATACCTCATTGAGTTTCTTGCCGTTTCTTCTCTAGATAGGTTTTTCCGAAAACGGTGGTATCTTGCGACCTTCATGATAAGAGTTTGTAAAAGCCTAAATTTACTTTATTTATTTTAGATTTTAATTTATGATATAGGTAAGATTAATCAAATAATTTCTAGGTGTGCAAAAAGACGTTTAACCGTGTGTCCACCCTGATATCTCATCGCAAGACCCACTCCAATGAGAAACCTTACAAATGTCACATGTGTCCCAAAGGATTCCATCAGAAAGGTTATCCCATCCTTTTCCTTGCTTATCCAATTTACCCTTTTTTAATCTATTTTTTGTTTTATGCCCTACTCACAATACCTATATATATTCAATAGCTATCGGGATACTAGAAACGTAACGTGATATTTAATATATGTACCTACCTACTTAAAATTATTCGATAATACTTTTTTCTGTCCTCCGGCCGGAAAGCGCCAACTTTGTGGCCGCTGCGCTAAATGAAATTTCCGCTTTCTGGCTTCGTCGAACAGAAAAATAGTTGTATACTGACCTCGGCCAGTAAAATAAAAAGCCTCAGATCACATTTTTGTCAACCTCGGCTTCGCCTCGGACGACAATACATGTGAATTACATGTGATCTGAGACATTTTTTATTTTACTGGCCTTGGTGCGTAATGAACTACCTAGCACTTTTTGTTTTCATTATTCATCAAGTAGGTTACCAAAAAAAATGACAAAGATAAGCGCTTCATAAGTTCTATAGTGAGCCCTTGCTCCCGAAATTTAAAAGCAGTTACTTTTGTATTTTTTTTTGTTTGAGAAAGAATCTCTTTTAAGATGGTTTTTTATTACGATTTTAGGCAACTTACGCAATCACCTGTTCACCCACACTAACGAGCGTCCTTACCGCTGCAACATCTGCTTCAAGGGATTCAATCAGCAATCTAACCTCGTCTGTCATAAGAATAAGGTAAATAATCATTATCAGTACTTATTTTGATATTTGTAAAGACCTTACGTTTTAATAATTTCTAATGCGATCGCGGTTATTACACAATATTGTTTTACAATTCTACCTTTAATGGAATAATTCCTGATACCTAGGCGGTTATTACAGATTGGTGTGAAACAACTGTGATGAATTAAACACCAAATACAACTTGATTATTTTATTCCGTTCTTGAGAATCACAACTTCTAACATGTACTAGTAAATTCCTTTTACGTAACAACTTCTAGTCATCCATTGTAATAGCGTATAAGTCTTGACAGGCCGTTAACCTTCAACTTCCAAACATCACGAATTTATTGTACAATCCTTTTCTAAAAACCGCCATCTCCATTCTCGTTCCCGCGTCTTCTCCCATGACAGCCCGAGGCTCGCCGCTGATTGGCCACGCTCGCTCGTCCGCCATTGGTCAAAATATACAATAGCCAATCATAGATCAGCGCGAATGTTGCCATTCGTAACTTAAATATACCACTAAGACTAAACAAATAACAATACTTTTTAAAGATCATGACATTCGGCCATCCGACCCGTGCATCGTCCCGATGCACGAATCACCTATTTAAACTAAATTTTGGCCCTTTTGAAAAATAATAAACCAAAAACATATAGGTATTTATACAAAGAACAATCTAAAGACCTTATCTTCAAAACAATATTAAGTTTACATTATATATTTAAGAAATTATAATAATTTTATGTACCTACATTTGTGTACGTTAAGTTTAATAATATTTGATAGCCAAAAGATGTTAACACTGCAAATTAATAAACTTAATTTCATTAGGTACCTGTTTACATCATGACATTCGGTTGTAAATGCTATAATATTACATTCAATATTCATTCACCTAACGTATTTACTTATATAAATTGAAAGATTCGCTAAAACAGTCCAATAATCATACTAGATATGAAAGGAAAGATTAAACAAGAACAAGCACCTAAAACGTACCTACCATTAGATAGCTAATACTGTTACAATTTTATGCGAAACTTAAATATAAGTTTTTTTTTTTACAATTGGTTTATTTTGGTACCTAAGTATGTCATTTCTTCGACTATGATTTTTACAAAATACCTACGTCAAAGTTACATTAAAATTTCTAAAAATAAACTCTTGAAATTTATTTAAAATAACCGAGGTACAAGTAAAGCCACTAAGAAACTTTAAAAACAACTAAAACAAAATTTATCTTTGATAAAAATAAAAACTTACTTAAATCAAAACAAAAAAAACACATCCAGAATAAATTGCGACATAATTTAAAAATCACTTTATAATAAGGCGTGTACAACAAACTGTAAATTTAATACAACTGTAATAGCTAAGGATATAATTCCACTAAATCCCTAAAAAGGAATCCCACTAATCCTGATAAAACAAAAAAATATATATATATGTATATAATAACAAGTAGGTATCTTAAGAATACACATTTAGACAGTAGGTACTTAGTTAGTACCAACATACAGATACCAATGGTATATTTACTAATAAATAGCTCTTATAATATCACCTCCGCTAGGCCTTAACAATGTAGTAAACTTAAGTGTTGAAAAAGGTATTTTCTCTTAAAAATAAAACCTACCATTGAGAGGCCTTCGTTGAAACAAATTTACAAAATTATAGCGCAAATGCAGTACTGTCAACATTCCCTAAAATATATTGAAAAGATGATCATTTAAATACATAAACAAAGACGAAGTACACAATTTCCTCTTTTAGAGTTCCACAAGAAAGTATTGAGTCTTTAAATACTCTTTCTGATTTACATCATTGATCTTCTTCGAGCTATAAACGTAAACCCAGTGGTCTTATTCGCCGATGACCACACTGTTATTTTTAAGTTAAGGCAACATCAACAATTAATTAAAATTAACTATAGAAATTTATATGAGTATATATTTATGACATAATTATTTATTTATGTTTTATTAAAGGGACAAGTTTGCCTTTGTAAATTAATATTATTGTCGCTACATACATACAAAGGCTAAACAGTAATAACTTGAAAATAAAAAAAATGACTTATAAACTTAATAATTAATGTTCTTTACATTGCCTGATTAAATACTGTGGAAACATAATTAATGAATAGAACGTAATAAAAAATTATAATAATATAAATAGTTTAAGTTTTGATAGTTAATTGACGTCGATTAAACAAATTAGCATTGTATATGTAAGTATACCTATAGTAAATTTTAATGATATGGCCAAAAAAAAATAGTTCGATTTAAAAAAAAAAATAACTATAATTATTAATAAAATGTTTAAATAGCTAGTCTGAAATATTACCCATACACATTAATATTAGTAATTGTACGCCTAACGGAAAACATAAGGTCTATGATATTGTATGTATTGCTAACACCATAACACTTATATTACCTACTCAACTTTAAGCAATATTTAAAACGATCTCAAGACCAACGATGTTTGTACCAAGATGGAATTAACCCCAATAACATAATAGCAGTTATACGGGCATTTAATTTTAGGTTCATACACCTAATAATTCCTTGATGAAGCGTAATAACTTGTATAGTAATGTAACAACATACAGATACAGGTACGAAACCACGCGCTTACAGCTGACATAAGACATTTACAAAAGCAACATTATTTATACTTGTTATTACATCTTAATAGATCATTCATATAGAAGTTATCTTTGGTGTCGACGGTTCTTCACTAATAACATATTCTAGATATACTTAATGTGTAAACTTCTAAGGAAGTCATTTTTATTGTAAGAGTGTACCTACAGTAATTTAATTAATTTAGCACAAAGCCAAGAATGGTAAAGCCATAAACTAACTTTCAACTTTGAAACAAATTTGAAAAAAATATTCGTATAGGTACTTATTTTTAAAAGTGTCCTAAAAGATAATCCTGAAAATGTCTACTTTTGCATTGCTGTTATTGGTAAGTGCGTTGTATATTTTTTTTTTACATATCAGCCCTGTAAAAACAATAAAACCGCACTATAAATATGCACTTTTTAACAACCATAGTGCTTCTTGACAATCATCCCATTCCAACTGTGGGTACTTCAATGTGTTGCTCCGGTTATACCACCGAAAATACATCAAAAAGCGGTCGACTTCTTTCTTGAATAATCCATGTCGTATCTAGTCGGAATCCTTGATATTGAAAGCGACAACAAACTCTTTCTAGGCCTGGTGCTTCCACGTCCCCTATGTAGATACTTCTCTCTCGGGACTCAAAAATGCATCATCACTGTACTGTGTTTACTGTTCACGCATTGGCCATTACCTCAGATAGAAACAAAAGAGAAAAAAAAAACATACGTTAATAAATATAATTATTAACTAGAATTTGAACCAACTAACAAAAGTATAATATAGGTACTAAATAAAATACTCATTTATAATTGTTTAAGATTGTGTAATGTAACTAGAATATTTGTTAATGAGATATATTAAAGTTTGTAATCTTTTTAACTTTGATTTACTTTTATTAAAAATAACTATTAATATAAATAAATTTTACCTCGTGGTATATTGGAATTCTAAGAATGTAATACTACTCAGGTGGAACTAGAACATGGCTAGTTAGCTTTAAATATCGACAGTTACGTATTTTTTTTTTTTTTTGCATGGTATTATTAATAGTAGAATATATATATTTTTACTACAAATAACTACTATTGATATTGGTATAAAATAGTGCAAAATAACTTATTCTTATAAAATGGCTCACTTGGCAATTTTTTAAATATGGCATACATAGCCCCTAGACTTGTTTTTTAAATGGCATACATAGCCCCTACATTTGTTTTTGAAATGGCATACATAGCCCCTACATTTATAAAATAGCACACTTGGCTATTTTTTTAAAAATGGCATACATAGCCCCTAGACTTGTTTTTGAAATGGCATACATAGCCCCTACATTTGTTTTTGAAATGGCATACATAGCCCCTACATTTATAAAATAGCACACTTGGCTATTTACACTTATAAAATAGCACACCTGGCTATTTTTTAAAAATGGCATACATAGCCCCTACATTTATAAAATAGCACACTTGGCTATTTACACTTATAAAATAGCACACCTGGCTATTTTTTTAAAAATGGCATACATAGCCCCTACATTTATAAAATAGCACACCTGGCTATTTTTTAAAAATGGCATACATAGCCCCTACATTTATAAAATAGCACACTTGGCTATTTACACTTATAAAATAGCACACCTGGCTATTTTTTTAAAAATGGCATACATAGCCCCTACATTTATAAAATAGCACACCTGGCTATTTTTTAAAAATGGCATACATAGCCCCTACATTTATAAAATAGCACACTTGGCTATTTACACTTATAAAATAGCACACCTGGCTATTTTTTAAAAATGGCATACATAGCCCCTACATTTATAAAATAGCACACTTGGCTATTTTCGAGAATTACCTGCATAATGTAAATTAATTAGATAAAGAATTCAGGAAAAAAAAGATAAAGTAATTGTACCTAAGTATGATAAAATTAAAATTAATTAAAAATGAGCCGTCTGACGAAGCATTTAAGCGCCAATTAAGATTTTTTTTTTTTGTTGGAAAATCCATTTTATTCTGTGAATGCGTATAATAAAATGAAATTTGTGTGACATGTTATTTACTATCTATTATTGTTTATTACCTATATTTTGAATCTGACATTTTTTTCATTGATTTTATATATATATATATATCGCTAAAATATTTAAATTTGTTTGACGACTAAAGAGAAAAATTATAATAATGAGATTTGTAAAATTCTAAAATAGTTTTAATTTTATTTGTTCTGTGTTTGTTTATTTTATAATGTAAAATTCTGACGATCTCACTATGAGTGCATATAATATGATATAATGTGTAATTATAATGTAATAATGAGAAATGAATAAATCTAATCTAATCTAAAAATCTATGCTTCGCTACGTTTTTGATAATTAAATAGGTACTTGTCTTTGTACAAATGTAATTATCATTAAAAACTAATAGTATTGAACCATAGTTAGATATTGATCGAATTTCGATTGATAGATAAATATAACTAAACACTATCTATTAGTCTTTATACTTTTTACAACCAATTCATTTCGTCAAACGCAGTAAAATAATAACAATAAACAATAATCAGTAAACTATATTTAATTTAAGCGGCATTTATTATTTTTGGTTAAACGATTTATACAGAAACACATCTTCACGTAAACAGATATTAAACTTTAAAATTACCTATATACCCACCTAAAGAGTAAAATAATTTTACTGATTATTAGTAATAAAATGATAACACATATAAATTAATTAGGTACAATGACTAATCACGTAACTATAACAAACCGTATAAAGTTGAAATCCTGACCAATTAAATCTTTTAAAATAAATAAATCCACTTTAAATACATATAAATATGCTTAATTGTTGGGCGTTTTAACTATAAAATGTAAATATTGAAAATTAGAGAAAAAAAAAAATTATGAATAATAACACATTTACGCACCTTTGGATTCTTTTCTCACTTCTGAAATGTGATGAATTAAACACCAAATACAACTTGATTATTTTATTCCGTTCTTGAGAATCACAACTTCTAACATGTACTAGTAAATTCCTTTTACGTAACAACTTCTAGTCATCCATTGTAATAGCGTATAAGTCTTGACAGGCCGTTAACCTTCAACTTCCAAACATCACGAATTTATTGTACAATCCTTTTCTAAAAACCGCCATCTCCATTCTCGTTCCCGCGTCTTCTCCCATGACAGCCCGAGGCTCGCCGCTGATTGGCCACGCTCGCTCGTCCGCCATTGGTCAAAATATACAATAGCCAATCATAGATCAGCGCGAATGTTGCCATTCGTAACTTAAATATACCACTAAGACTAAACAAATAACAATACTTTTTAAAGATCATGACACAACTATAACGGATGTAACTCGCGTATTTTATTTTGTGACGTTCTGAAACTATACTTTTCCCCTATTCATAGCACGAACGCGATTCATAGCTAACGATAGCCTAACGCTAAAGGCAAATAAATTAAAATACACGAGTCAGCAATTATAATAAAAAACCGCAAGTCAAATAAAGTAATTATTTCATTTCAGCAGCACGTTTGCTAAAAAATGTTATAGGTATTTTTTTTTGTAGGCTCATCCTGAAGACGGTATTATTACCGAACCCCGTAGCAGCAACACTCCTCGCACTGCTCGATCTGCCGCGGAGACTAGACCCGACTCCACGAGGTAATATAAATTGTCTAAAGTATCATCACTATGAATAGAATAGAAAATATACAAACACCCAGGAGTTAAAGAACATTGCTCAATATATTATTATGTCTCTAAATTCATTAACCATTCCTAGGTCATCATCTGAACATTGCGAAGTGTCTTCTTCAGTCGGCCCTTTTCTTCCAACTTTGGAAGGTCCCTCGTCTTCGTGGATTCCAAAGTCTTCACCGTTCCATGAATCCAGTGACACCTGGAGCAATGACCTGCCGTGGAACTCCATGGGAAATGGAGTAATAGTGGATCCCATTAAGACTTACCACATGGGAGTCGCTTTGGCTACCAAGCAGACCCCTTTTGCTTTGCTCAAACCTGACCACAGCACTCCCGTTTTGGTTAGAGTCATCGATACCAAGCTACCCGGCGGAAAACAAGTTAGATTTTTGTCTGTAAAACAAAATAATAAATTGGGTACCATGTAGAATTTATCTCACTAGATATATTTTTTTTAGATGTTGGTGCCAGCAACAGCTGACGATCTCAGAATCGGTGGGAAAATTGTTGTGAATAATTCTGACAATACTCAATCACCGGTAAATTTTAAAATATAAAACAACTGTTCGTATAGTACCTATTACACAAAATGTTAATTTTATTTTTATTCAACAGGATGACAAATCGTCTGTAAAAGCAGACATATACAATGCAGTGCAAATAAGAGTTCCAGTGGTGGCCACAGTAGTTCCGAGGATCAGAGCTGGTGGCCGCTTGCATTTGGCTGTGGAAGAGCCACACCATGCTTACCATACTGCACTTTCTGCTGATTGTAAGATCTTTAAATATAAATATTCTAATTAATACCATCTATGACATTCCCAAATATCAAATATTTTTTCACAATTAACAAAAATCGCATTGACGATCACAACAGAAATTTTGTTATGGATTTACCTTATGTAATTGTAGCAAGATCACGTTAGTAAGTACCTAAGAAATCTAGCTACCTAGTTTCTCTTTACATTTCTTTAACCAGTGGGTGCAGTCAATGTAGAACCGTGTTCAGTCAAGAAAGAGCCTCCTTCGTCCCCTTCGTTACCTCGCCTGGAGCCCTGCCCCAATTTCCAAGACAACCCTGGCAGACCTGGTGTGTATTGGATTCAGGAATATCTGTTTAATGATAGTAAATCCATTAATGCAATAGTTTTATCACGAGGGGTTATTTAGCGTTTTCTAATTAAAGTCTTACTGTGAAAAGAAACAATCTGAAACTCTCTGTTCCAAATGTTTTACTGTTCAATGAAGAAATCGTAAAACGTCGTATATTCCCTGCCTTGTAAGCAATTATGCTATATTCTTTTGTATGTTTGTATGTCAATGTGTATATCTTCAGGTCCTCGTATATCTTCGACTTGTGCTCTGCCGCCGCCAGCTCCTTCTCCGCCGTTGGACATTTCTATGGACTTGTTTGAACCCATGGAGTGTATACCGATGGGTTAGTAGCTTTTATTTTATTGATTAAAAATATTATAGTACCTTTGAGCAACCTGCAAAGAACTGCTAAATGTATATTAATCTTACAAAGCTTGGGTATTGGTTCTTTTAACCGAAAGATCAGAGGGCCAAAATTCCACCCACCTACTGTCAAGAATTTTTAGACTTCAGAATTTGTTTTTTGCAGGCAGGTCTTATGATTTGATGATGAGAGATTATCACTGCACTGAAAATTAATTCAAGTGCTGTCTTAATCTCTTAAGGTCTTCGAAGGTTAATTTACAGTACAATTTAAATGTGACAGTTAATTTTGTTAGGACCTCAAATCACTGCCGTGGACAACATCGACCAGCCTCCGCCTTCGGATGAGTCCGACATTTTTATTGGGGAATTCGAGGTTAGATTATTATTATTATGTTTTTCCCATTTAGTGCTAATCACTCCTAGGGGCTAGACAAGGTGCCAACGTTCAATGTTAACATTAAACGAAAGGACCAAAATGAATGGGATTTGACATCCGCGAACGTTTGACGGACGTGACAGTCGTTCGCGGATGGGACCTTGTCTACGCCCCCTGATACTTTACTGTCTTGATGTTTTATTTTATTCCTAGAATAAAAAAAATCTCACGTTGAAATTTACTTTTCAGGAAAGCATTCCGCTATCTGATTCCGATTGATGCCTTTATTTTTGTTTTTTTTCCCACAAGATAATGAAGTGTTTTGATTTTGACATAGAAATAAGCGAAACTAAGATTTAGTTGCATGATTATACATAGGTATACAGTTTTCTCTGCATTAAAAGCATGCTTTATTAAATTTGTTTTAATTATAGTCGTATCTTACCACGCTTGTACTATTACCTCATTATATTCTGTATACTTTTTTACCAGTTACTTAGCAACAAAGCAATCTAAAATATCACTCCTATTCCTGATAGAAAAGAGCAATTTCCGGTTCAGCTCAAATAATCCTGTATTATGACGTCGCGATGACATCGCCATTGTATCGTTTCAATATCGTCGCTGTAACGGCACGTGGACGGAAATATGAGGGGGTGGCACCCTAAAGGGAGTAAACATAGTTTCTTAATTGATGCTAGATGGCGGTAGTTGTTGTAAAAACTTTTGTCGTAAGTTCATTATAAGACTAAGTACCTATTAAGATTTTTAAAAAGCTAGGTACCTGTTTAATAACTTCTTAACAATAGTTATAATAAAGTATCGATCATACTCTATCTTGAATTCATTGATAGTAAATTATACAAAAGTTAATCTTACTAAGTAGGTTTTAATAGTTAGGTTTTAAAAGAAAGATGCTGTTATTAAACCGAAGTTTTTATTTAAAGTTAAATATAAGCAATAAAAATGGTGCGATATACGAAATCTGAGTTTTTATATAGAATTTTTTTATTTGTTATTTCTAAAAAACGGTCCATGGAATACACGGCATTGGCATTTATGATAGCCGACAGTTTGAAAAGGTAAATCGGTTTTGTTGTGTTATATTGATAAAAGATGGCACTAGGTACTGGTTTTAAAACTGTAAACTTTTAAGATTACACTACAGTGTATTTTTTTCTTGGAAACAACATCAAACATAGCTACATAGAATAATCTGAAACATGTGGACATACATACCTATTATGGATTTATGTTTCTTATTATACGAATCATGGTAAACTGTACCATTTTTTATAGGTAGGTAGTAGTAGTTTTTACTCTATGCTTATAAAGCAAGAATGTTTTTTTATATTTTAATTATAGTTCATAAGAATCGGTACAATCAGCCGCAACGTAGTTAAAATTTACCATATGAATACTTCATTTAGGTACACCGCAATTTTGAATTTCGGTCATTGTAAAATTCAACCGACCATATTGGCTATTTAGAGGCATTCAATTTAGAACTAATGACAGAGCACGGCCTGTCCGACCACAAAGGAAGCCTTGTAAAAAAATCGTCACATTTAGAAGAATGCGACAATATAACGCGAATTACTCGGCCTACAGTTTTTTATCAAAGCGACTCACGTGCCGCGCACGCGACCAAAAATATTAAAACTGGTGTTAGATCTGACACGCGGCCTTTCCCACCAATAAATAGAGAAATCTTTTGGCAACCCTCGCTTATCCACCGGCTGCAACACAAATAAAAATCTACCTTATTTTCGCAGCCCTGTGTTGAAAATCCACTAATACCCGTCTTCGAGTTTAGCCCGACTATCGTTTGAATCTAAACCTTACTGCAATGAAGGTAGGTTCTTATTGCACTGTTTGGCGAGTACACTAAAATTAGGGTTGCCCTCAATAGTCTTATACCGCCCCCGACAGTTATCGAATAATGCGCCGGCACGTGTGGTGTACGTTTTTTATCGAATTTTTATTTCGTGCGAACGAGAAGTGGCGTCTGGTACCGCACAATGGGCGCTGTGGGACCGAATTGGCCAGACTTACCGATTCATTTTCTCCTACTCTATGTTGATTGTTAGAAATTAATTCACTTTTAAAATTTTTTGGCAGTTTTCTTGTTACGTATAGAAATCGAGACGAGTATAATCTTAAAGGTTCTTAAAAATTCATGACTTTGATTGAGGTCACAATATTATTATGTACCTACTAGTTTACGCGTCATAATTAAATACCTAAGTGTTTGGTACGTATTGATACTGCTACCTAATGAAAAACTAAATGAAAACCTGCTGGTTTTATAGCATCGCACTAATATATATATATCGTTTTAAATTATTCCTAAGCAAATATAATCCCTATAGAACACCATTAAAACAAACATGGCCTGATCCCTCTCAGGGGACCCTATAATATCATTTCATATTTTGATTATTATATCAATGTCACCCACTCGTTCGTTTTTTATATCTTTTGTCCGTTAATACACACATTAACCCATTAAAAGTCGCGTGCCGACATAATAAAAAAATTATACGTATAATAAAAGTATTGTATTCTGTTATTTTGATGGTGTAAAATAAATGTTGGGAAAAAGTGAAATGGTATTTGTTTTTTTGGTGATTATAAACTGAATTCTTGAGATTAATTTTCTCTGCGTTAACTTTCTTATTTGTTAGAAGTAACCAGGTATGATTTCAGAATGCTAAGTTCTTTTATTGTTGAAAAGCGGTATGAAATTGGGTAAATTTACGTGTTTATGTAATCTATATAATATACTTGTATCGATTATAATAAGTTTAGCCACCCTTATCAGGGAAGCTGGCACGTTAGAATTCTCGCTACCCGAGAAAACACCTTTCATTCCTTCCAAAAGTGTGATAGTGACAGATGCTTTATTCTCTCCCCTACGACATTCTTTATAATCTGGTAGGGTCTAATCTTACCATACAGGTACGTAATCAAAAATGTCTTCTTCTTTATACCCCTTTAATTTAGAAATTCAATGTCTGGTTTTGGTTTTCATACACAAGTATATTTTATACTTAATCGTAATCATACCTTAATATTTGCCACAATTTATCTAACCATCGATATTCGATCGTTTATGGTTTAATACCAATTCGCTGGAAGATTTCGTCAACTCGATCAATGACGCCTATAGGTATAGTGTAATTGGAAAATGCACTTTACCTCGCGTCAAGGTATAGGTGTGGGTTAAAGGTTTTATTGTCATTGACATTTACAGGTAGTGCATGAATTATAAAGAACAATATAAAGAACAATTTAACATACATACAGTATTTACTTAGCATCTAAGTACACGAGTCTAGATGCCACACATTTCCACCAATCAGAAACGCGTCACGTCATCTCCAGTGTTGCCATAATTAACAGCAGGCCAGCTCGCCGGCACGCGGCGGCACGCGGCGCGGATTATCCACCCTGCGCGCACGCACGACGGCGACGTCTCAATCGCAGATTTGTTGCAGTTTTACGATGTTAATGAACTGTGACAATGCTTTTTTTGGCGTAATGAGAATACGCAATTACGTAGCGAATTGAACTTGATGGTTATTTGTACGAAAAATATTTATGATAACAAGCCCTGTCTGTGAAAAATTATAGTTGATTTGCATTGTACCTATACACACTAGGGTTCGTACATAATGTACCTACATATATTTTTCTTAACTATTTGATAATTATATATCTGAGGGCACGTAAGACTTCTCGCGTAAGCAAACATTTGTCACTCTAGGTTTTTCACGCACTACAAAAGTATGACGATGACAGATTCTTTCCCGCGCGATAATAACCGCGCTATGAACGAACCATCAACGAATCAAAAAGCTCGCATTTAAGAGGATTGTGAACCTGTTAATTTTCATACAAAAGGCGATAACGTTTTACACCCAGTAAATATAGTTAGATTTTTATAATTTTTGGATATGTTGTAGATATAATGAGAAACTACGTCTGTACGTTTTGATTTTTAAGAAATATTGCTTACGCTAAATTTTATTAGCATATATAGATCTATATATAGATTTTTAGATGCTAATAAATGAAAATTAACAGGTTCACAATCCTCTTAAACCAAAGTCCAATTCAAACACGTTCAGCTTGAAAGTCACATCACGAAATTGAATGTAAAACAAGTGAAAACCAAAACCAAAAACGGGAATGATAAGAATCAATTGGTGGAACAGACTGCGGGATTACGTCGCTATATGCCGCGCATGGGCGCACACGCAAATTGTTCGCTAACCTGATTACCAGTGGTAGTTCGACATTGTCTTTAAATCCCCGACTGCGAGGGGTTGACTGTAGTTGGACCTGGAAATGGTTTTGAGTGATGAAATAATATTAACGAGTGTACTTCGTAGCAGCTTTGTACCTACCTGTTCAGTACCTACAACTAATTAGGTACCTACTTACTGCATTTTTTTTTCATTTATGCGTTTTATTGTATCGTATTGTTAAATGGATTAGATCTTTTCATTTAAAACTCTAGTAAAAAAATAATAATATAAAAATCTATATATATAAAAGTTCTGATAGCCTTACCCCGGTTATAACACATTGGAACGGCTGAACTGATTAATTGGCGGATTTAACTCCCAGTATTTTTATTTTACTGACTATTGTCAGCTCAGTCGTTCCAGTATGGAAACTGAAAAGAATCCGAAATATTAAGCTGATTTGTTAAAAATAGTATAACAAAACGCAACAATGACAACTGTCAAATCGACATTGCCGGGCGGGACGAAGTCTGCCGGGACCACTAGTTAAAAATAAAACAAATGTGATGAGATTTACTCGCGTCTTAACAATGCAGAAATATCTGCATTGTAAACTTACGCATGTCCCCTAGCATTTACTTATATAAACCAATGTGGGAAATATTTATAAAAATTATTATTAATATAGTTATTTTATTATGACATGACTTATCCAGTTACACAGAATCCTTGCAGAATATACCCACAACAAACTACTGAATACCCATTTTGTCGAATTGAAATGGAACTGAAGTGCATTTTTACTAACTTCATTTGTCTATTATTAAATCATATTTTGAATTTGCACTAACTTCATCTTTTCGACATGTTTCTGTGATGAGTTATTATTGACATAATTATATTTGCTGATTCTTGGTGGGAGGGACCTACGGATATTAAAATCTCAGCATCAATTAAAGTCAAATACCTACTTAGTTGATCTATTATCATACTAAGCAAAGCTCTAGATGGGAGAACGACTAAACATATTATATATCGCACACCTAGATCTAAAGGGAGCTAACTCAAAAATCTGAAGATTTTTTTTAAACACACGCTAAAAAAAGGATCCGATTCCTTACAACAATTTTGCCTCTCCCGAAAAAGTTACTTTTTTTGAGTTAGCTCCCTTTAGATCTAGGGGTGCGATATATTAATTTCCCTGATAAAGTGATTGATTTATAAATATCATGTTATTAAAGGGTAGGTACCTACCCAATTTATAATTGATAATTTTAATAAAAACAATTTTCATTTAATACATTTTTATCAAGGTCCCTCTACATAGAGTATATTCTATGGGAAGATATAGTTAGTACGTATTATAGGTAAGTCTAAGAAATATACTTATTTTTTAAATGTCCTAAGTACCGAAGTTAGGTAACTTATTTTGTGTGATTAAAACAGACTGACAATAAATATAATGCACCCGATTACAATTAAGGGTCTCCAGCGCAGGGGGTGGTCTTATGCAATAACCGACGTAATTTGATTTCTATTTTGATCTCGTTTGTGTGTCCGGCTGATTGTCCCCGCCTTGGGCGTTGGCAAATGCAATTTTATATTATAACTAGCTTCTGCCCGCGACTTCGTCTGCGCACGATTAGTATTTTACACTATATCGTTATAAAATATAGCCTATGTGTTATTCTGATGTATAAGCTATATTGTGGTAAAGTTTCATTCAAATGCATTCAGTAGTTTTTACGTAAAAGAGTAACAAACATCCATACATCCATACATCCATACATCCATACTTACAAACTTTCGCCTTTATAATAGTAGTAGGATTAATATTAACGGATATATTCAGATGATGCTAAAATTAAATTAAGTGATTCTCGATTATTTTTTGTAATATCTACTTAGGTATATTTACCTACTTATATTTTTTAATTTATCTACCTTTGGACACAATGAGAGAAAGTATGTAATAATATTGGTGTACTTACTCGTAAAACAACTTTAAGTGCAACGGAACTGTTAAGTTACGCATAATATTGATTTTGTTGAGGTTTTAAGAACTTTACAGTTTGGAATGAAACAACTATTAACGGATTTAACTCGCGTATTTTTATTTTATTTTATTTGCTGACGTTTCGGATTCTTTACAGTTTCCATAATCGTAGCATGACTGAGCTGACAAAAGTCTAACGCTAAAGTGATTTATACAGTTATGCAAACTACCTTATATTTAAATTACAAATTTTGAAAAACTACCCTATTCTGAATTATGAAATACTATTGTTACATTTTACGCAAAAAATTTACTTTTATACATTACAAATAAAACCTAATAGGGGGCGTTACTAGCGCTTCGGAAAGACCATCATTACTGAGAAGAAACGCCGCAAGAAACTCAGTAGAAAGTCATTTTTTAGGACACTTATATATACTTTTGTCAGCTCAGTCATGCTACGATTATGGAAACTGTAAAGAATCCGAAACGTCAGCAAATAAAATAAAATAAAAATACGCGAGTTAAATCCGTTAATAGTTGTTTCATTCCAATGTGTAATAACCGCGAAGGCATCAGAAATTATAACTTTACAGTTCTCATATATTCGTGGTCCATAATGGGCAACTTAGACTGAACACAGTCTAAGTTGACCATTATGTACCCAACACTATAATAATTTATTATACAATTATTCACAAAAAGATATTATTAAAATATGTTTCAGTAACCCTTCACAACCACAGAGAATATTAAGTTGAATGGATTAAAAACCTAATAATAAACTTACCTATTTTATCTTCTGAATTTTCAAGTTATCTTGAGTCTACATAACTAGTCTGAGTTGTAAAGAGCAACTATTTCTGTTTCGTCGAGTCGAATTCCTGAATCAATTTACCTCAGACGAGGAGAACAAATACCGAGGTAAAATGCTAAAATACTCACCTACAAAGAATAGTGTTAGGTATATAAATATTTGCATGTATTTAGCATAAGGTTATAAATGTTATTCTCGGTTTGGTTTAATGACTATTTGGTTAAAGAAGAAACTTATATTGGAATGAAACAACTTTAAACGGATTTAAACTCGCGTATTTTATTTTATTGGCTGACGTTTCGTTTATAAACGCGAAGGCATCAGAAATTATTAGGAAACTTATAGTTTTTAAACACTTATTTTGAAAGTGGCAACTAGGTTTATAATTTTTTTAAGTTTGTATAAACTAAGGCAACAAAAATAGTTGCCTACATTGGAATAAAAAAATTATAAAAAACGGATTTAACTCATTTAATTTTACATGCTGACGGTTCGAAAACTTTACAGTTCCCATATTCATAGCCGACTGAGCTGACGATAGTCTAACAAACGACTAAATACCTAACTAGCTGTTCGCCTCGGCTTCGCACGGATCCCTTTTTTTATAGCCTATGTCACTTAGGACTAGTGTAGCTTCCCAACAGTGAAAAAAAAATTAAATCGGTCCAGTCGTTTTGGACCCTATTCAATCCAAACAAAGCTTTCCTTTTTATTAGGTATACTATTAGTATAGATAACTGCGACGGCATCAGAAATGATTAACTTTATTATATTTAATTGCCAAGCCCACCATAAGAAAAGTTTTAATTTCTTCGTTTTGAAGTTTGACTATTAAAAAAGCCATTAAAGTTGGCAGTTCTGCTCAGTTTTGTCTGTGGAGCGACGTCTGGGCGAATCAGTTCAGCCTAGATTTTGTAAATTTACTAAGTTTAAAATCTCCGATTTCTTGGGGCGCGCTATGCAAATTTGCGATGATACGCACTTTGTACTTAAAACGTCGCGTTTCTTACAATATTTTGAAAAAATCCAGTACAGTTTATCTCTACTTCTCTACTAATATTATAAATGCGAAAGTAACTCTGTCTGTCTGTCTGTCTGTTACGCTTTCACGCTAAAACTACTGGACCGATTTAAATGAAATTTGGTACAAAGAAAGTCTGGAGCCTGAGAAAGGACATAGGCTACTTTTTAACCGACTGCAAAAAAGGAGGAGTTCCACGCGGACGAAGCCGCGGGCAGAAGCTAGTTATTTATAATTATCAATTGACTATAGTACCAGCTTAGCTCATAGACTAGCAAGTAGTACCTGGGCACAATATATACCTACCTACTTATTTTTATAACCAACTTCTACACATCAGATATCATCATAGTATCATCTAATCTAAACTACTGTTCTACATTTGTTAAATTTTTAATTAAGTCAATTCTTGTACAAACCATTACGTAACTAAGTGACCAATTTAACGGTAAAAGCGCATTAATAAACGTAACAATAATAATGCTTCTAACTATCCTTTTTCAATGCTGGCTGCTGCGTCAAAAATCCGCTAGACGCCGTTAGTTAAGAATAAGGTCAACTACAACTACTACAACACAATACTCCTACGTTGCACTCGTTTATCTCTCATTTTTGAAAAAAAAAGAAAAGTGAAGAAATTTGTTTTGGAAATAGTCACGTGCTTAGTTACATACATTACAGTTCTTCTACACTAGCACAGTTATGCGCGATATTGCCCATTGATTTCCAGCGTTTTTTCCTCGAATCAGCCGCGGCAGTTTTGCTTACTGTGCGTCCGATTTCCTTCATCCGAGTTGAATTTTCAATGAGGCTGTCACGGAAGGGTTCCCGTGACATTTGCTCGTGGCACTGCTGTTTGGACAAAAGGGTTTTTTGGATCGCTAACCAAATTTGCCTCTGCCTCGCTGATGTGATTGAGTTTGCGACGGATTTGCCCTCAGAAGATTATAAAAGGGTGAAATTATTTTGGGATAAATTGCAAAGATTTAGATGAAGTGAATCTTGTCATTCTAATTTATTAATAAGTTGTAAATGGGATCATTAAAAGTATCGACGATAATCTAGACGTTGAATCAATTATAAGTACTTAGGTACAGATATTTTATTCCAATCAGTACCTACCTGAAAACCGCTAAACTATCAAAATGTTTTACCGATGTTACATCCACAATTCATCTATAGATAGATACTGGTAGGTAGAGAAGTAAAAAAAAAATATTTCTTAAATGTGTTCGCAAAAAATCCCTATTATAATCTTTGTGTAAGTAAGTAGGTAAAATATTTAAAAAATAGAGTCACCAACACCATCTCATGTTGAGATAAAACTACAGTAGGTAAGTCTTGTATTTAAAACACAGTGACTAATAGCTCAAGGCAAAGCCCCTAATAACCCGAATCCAGCGAATCCAAACCATTATTTAAACCCACCGGCGGCCATTGTTCAATACGTCCCTATTCGGGGAAAAATTAAAAACGTTAGCTGAATGGAAATCGTCGCGGATTCCACACGAGTGGCGCGGCAAAATAGAAACTTAACAACCGAGGTAAATAACCACAAATCACTGCGTCCTAACCTAACGCTCGGGGCGAGATTTAAATTCGCGCGAATATGTTCCAATGTGGTGTTTCCATTGTTAGGAGTAGGTGCTGTTGTTTGGGCTTTTACGAGTAGAATGTTTAAATCTACTTGATTACCTATTGTATAATTAAAAAATAATTTTTCTAAAATTTTCCTAACTCTTAGGTAGGTATACACCGTTTTATAGGGAATGAATTTCAGTAAAATACGAAACAATTCATCAATTCAAAGTTAAAGAATGTTCATCCAATATTTGAAATAATCACGTTGTCCCACGCAAACTTTACCCCTCTCTTTTTCTTTTTAGGGGTATAGTTTTGACTCTCATACCCTTCAAGATTCAGCTCTCTACGATCAGCGGTCTGTATATACCTACTAATAAATTTGTTAGTACCACCTTTCTCACCACTATTTATAAATATTATTATAATTGTCATGCTTGTTTTTCTAATAAAAAGTAATAATCTAATTACCCAATTATCTTTAACTAAATATACTAGGTACATAACACACCTAGGCCAGTAAAATAAAAAATGTCTCAGACCACATGTAATTGTCATCCGAGGCGAAGCCGAGGTTGACAAAAATGTGATCTGAGGCTTTTTTATTTACTGGCCGAGGTCAGTATACTATTTTTCTGTTCAACGAAGCCAGAAAGCGGCAATTTCATTTAGCGCAGCGGCCCGAAAGTTGGCGCTTTCTGGCCGGAGGACAGAAAAGTAAATTTTCAGCATTTTCCCGTATCGCCTAAAGCTATGTGCACGCACTCGTCAAACAAAACACAACTGAAACACGCATAACGCTACACTGAATCAAAAAGACAGAGGGACGCCGATGACGTATTATTATTTTTAAATTCATACAGGCCCGTGAATTTCACCACATACCTATCTACTTCCTAACAAACAACTTTAAACCTTATTCCAGACGGCTTAAAGTTCACATGGAATTCGAAGACTAATGACGTCATTGTTGCACTTGTCGTACAAGTGTGATCGGTGCGTAACTAATTTTCGGTTTTTAGAATTCGAATGTCGAATCGAATTTTTCTGAAGCCGTGACCGATTCGCGGCGGATCGCTTTGTCATTCTCTGAATAGATGTAAGTGTATAAAATAAAATTGCGTTAATGTTTCTAAAGTAATGTCTACGGATATATATTTTATTGAGATGACATTTAAGTAAGTAAATAGTAAAATTATAATTTCGGTTAGGTATTACTTGTTGAAATTAAATAATAAAAACGGTATTTTATTTTATTTGTAAACTCCTTACAATAAAACATTTACAGAAATTTTAACAAAACGAAACGAATATATGTACAAAACAACGGAATTATTTGAATAGATTACATTTATATTTACATTTTTTTTTATTAGTACGGTATTATTACACAATTTTATGGCAAAATTAAAATTATATAGTTAAACCATCGCAACGATTAAAAAAATTACCAATTAGAAATTTACAAATATATTCAAGTGTTTTCATACAATATACTTAAGTACTTAGTAATTAACAAACTGACACACTAACCTGATCTTCAACAATCTAGATATTAAATATGTTTTGTAGTATGACTCTATTTTTTGTCCCGACCAATGATCAAAATAAAACCAATGTTGCCATCATAAAGCCACTATTTAACATAGACCGCAGTCATTAACCGCATTGGGAGTTAAATCACATTCGGATATATTCGCGACATTAGTTCGGGCGGAAGCGGCGCCCGCGCCGGACTTCAGCCCATACATCGCCAGTGACGTCACATCCGGCACGCAATGGCGTGTTCGCCTATAGGTAAATTTATTAGCTATTTGGAGATAGTAAAATATTTTTGTGATAACAATTATTAATGTCGACCTCATTTTTTTATCTTATTATTATTTAAGTGTTCACACACCTGTTTCTACTCCATCGATGACGACATTCCTAACATAGATACGTGGTCCTTCGAGCCGGATGTAAATCAGCATATTATGGAGGTACAAGAGAACCCAAGAGTTATTATATATGTAGGTACGTAACTCAAGTAATGATGATATTAATGATGACAATGGTCTGGTAATGGTAAATTGTATACCGTTGGAAACCCGGTCCGAATTAAAAATTAAGTACTTACTTATGAAATGTTTTTTCTCTAAAAGGGCATCTGTGAAGTAAGTATCCAAAGAATGGAGAAAATTGGAACATGTTTCTTTATTAAAAATTAAATAACGCATGTGTGAAGTACCTAACTCTAAAAATAGAGAAAATTGAATGTATCGTATTAGGTAGGTATCTATTTTTAAATCATTAATGTAGACTATTTTAAAAATTTGCTATTATAATTATTTTTAACCCTTCGCATTATTTTAATACCCACATTTCCTATCAGTAACATTTGGTTGCACAAAAGCATTGTACTAAGTAGTAATAAGATGAGCATGTATACAAACAGACTTACAATTATGTCAATACGCCCGGAGGCAGTTCATTAAGCAACAGTTTAAGATGTTAAATAAACATACTAAATATTATTGAATAACTGGACGGGGTTGTGCACGAGTGAACAATTAATTGTTTTTTATTCAATGGGGGTCGCCGCGTGTCAAAAAGCTGGTACTTTCTCTAGTGTAGAATGAGCCTAACGTTATGTTCTATGAATGAGATGAGATAAGCTACGAGCCTGAGATTCGTAGAACTTGATACTCGAACGTCGTTCTATATTAACGCATATTAGAGAATTTTTTTGATAAAAAGCAAGAATTATGTTTGAGTGAATACCTACATCAGTTAACGCATTAAGTATATTATATAGTGAAATTTAAAAATTATACTTACCTAAATACTAATACAAATTTCGTTATAAATATCATCAAATTAAAGATTAAATCATAAGTTATAGCCTTGGCCTTATTTGGGCACCTGCTTATTATAGATTTTGGCACGATTAAGTAAAACCAATGTTTTAGACTTAAGAATTATACCGCAGTTTTAAAGGGCCTGGGTAAAATTAATAATTGTAAAACGTGGCATAACACCGTTCTATCTTCCCCCATAGATTAAGAGCGCTAATCAGAAGGGTGCAAACTGCCCCTTCGCACTACAGAGGGCTACGTGTTAAAAATACAATGACATACAATATATATGCGCAATATTACAACATCATGTTACAAATGAAATACACAATAATACACTATAACTCACAGACAATAAGGCTAACATTGCTGTAGACTTTAACTTGGTATAGTTTCAGTATAATTCGCCACGCATTCAATGTGTCATATCACTCATAGCAAAATACATATTTTGAATTGTGTCATTATAGGCGTCGAAAGGGGGTTTATTTTATTCATTTAATTTTATGATGACACTTTAAAGTGTGATTAATAATTTATATGTCGTCATAGTCATTAGTACTTACTTAATAGTGGCGACTGGATGCTGGATGCCCTTTCTAATACGTTGTTTTATTATTTTTAGACTAATAATTTCTGATGCCTTCACGGCTATGGAAGAACTATTAATGGATTTAACTCGCGTATTTATATTTTATTTGCTGACGTTTCGGATTCTTTACAGATTGCATAATGGTAACACGACTGGTGTAACGCTAAAATCATCAAATAAAATAAAAATACGCGAGTTATATCCGTTAATAGGTAGTTGTTTCATTCCAATATTTTTAGACTGACAAGAAATACGTGCTTGCATTTATATACGTCCATTCCATCATTTATATTTTTAGGAAAGAAGCTGTGTAGGTAAGTAATTTAATAATACCAAGATAAAAATATTGAAATACGTTGTTTACTGAGTAGATAGGTAGGTATAGTACAAGCATTTCTTTAATTCGTTTATTTTCTATTTATATAAGGTGTATTATATGATAATAACATCACACGTAGTATGCTGAAAGTCCGGAAAAAACAAAATAACATAGCTTACTAGTTGAAATATACCTACTTAATCATAAATTTGGAGTAAGTACCTACCTAATACAATAATTCATCCACATCTTACGCCAACCTATAAATTCAACAATCACATAAAAAAGGTTGTAAAAAAGCGAATTCCCTCCGAGTTTCCACAAAAATTACGCACAAAAGCAAGACCGAAAATAAAGGCAAAATGCCTACAGTAATAATATATTAGGTTCGGTTATTATTTAAATTTTCCCCGAGCCAAGTGTCGGATGCGTCGGTCCAATTTGAATGACAATAACGACGGAATCCGGAACGGACGTTAAACCCATTCGAGAATATTTCATTCGGAGTTTAAAATTTCGTAGGGTTTGAGAATACGTTGGGTGAGGTACTTTGGGTTTCGAATATGTGTTTTGATTAACATACGTTTTAAAATATCGCCGCTTAAAAAAGAATTGCTTAAAAGACTTATTTCTATTTAAAAAGAATGTCTAATTTTATTAGTTACTTATTGTAATTATAGGTAGGTAGGTAATAACATAAAATCAGATTTTCTATTCGTAGACAGTTATCCCTTGAAAGCGAAAAACCACGATCGGCTACGCGCGTAGCGCTACGCGAACATTGATAACGAATTTGTATTACATTTTTTGAAATATCGAGATATTTTAAAAAACAAAATGTGTTTTATGGTCACAACCATTTATTTTTAACTCAAAAGAAGACAATTTCATTTAGAGGGTGAATATTTGAGTTCGTACATATTACGCGGCAAACACTAAAGAACTATTGAGATGTGGAGGAATCTGAGTTAGTTTATTTTTTATATATCAAATAGAGCTAGTTCTACGTTTGGAAGTTTATGACATATTTATTTTTTGAATAGAAATATTTTTTATAAATTTAAATATTCGCCAAATCTCATTACCCGTCATGTCCCAAATCCCAATTTTGATCAATGAATGATCAAAATGATTCAATTATATGTCGAATATCGTATTTTTAAGTAGTTATTTCTATAGAATAGAACTTTGTTTAGATATCATAAAAATTATACACCTTAAAGAGCACTTTTAAGTAGTTTGCCATCGCTTTGAAAAATGTCCATGCAGGTACCATTCATTACCATTGGTCAGAATGTTCTAAGCCATAAACAAATATTCGCGCCATATTATTGGTCAAACTATCGACGCGGCAATCGATCTTAGTTGTCGCTAGCGAGCCAAACTAGTCGCACGCGTGTGAAACGATTTCCCGTCAAAATATGACGATCTCTTCGTACGTTTATACGGTTTGTCAACATTTTTATCTCCTCACCATTGAAGATTTATTGGCAAGTTCGTTAATACCTTATTAAAGCCGAATATGTACCAAAATACATGTCTGTGGTATGTGTTTATGTTAATATGTCAAATATAATTTTAAGTCTATTTAATAATGCACAATGGTCAAAATTCGTAAAAATCTCGTTACCGTTTTTGAAATTACCGTTTATTCCCGTTTTATTTTACAAACGGTAGTGAGATATTTCTAATGGTAATGTGTATTAATAGGCTATTTTAATTTTTTATTTTAAAACTTTGATAATTATAATTATGTAGGTATTAAAAACTAATATTTCGAGACTCATTTTCTTAAAATCACACTTATATTTTCATATAAAAAATATTTTATTATCATTACCATTTACGGTCACATTACCATTTCCATGCAAATCTCACTACCATAAGTATTATTTCTCCTTACCGTTCGCATATTTCATACATTCTGATTACCATTCCTGATACGGTAATGAGTATCATTACCGTTCGTTAAAAAAAAATAAAAACTGAAATATGTATTTATTCATTGGTTATATTAAAGTCCCTTTATTTTTTTTCCATATTTATATATTAAACCTTAGGTTAAAAATATAAAATACGCAATTTGAAACGATATTCTGATTTTTTTTCCAACTGCCCAATATGTACGAACTCAAATATTCACCCTAGACCAATTATGGGGTATTTTAAGTTTGACATATAAGTACATGTCGCTGCTTTTCTAGAATAGTGTCTCAACTAGAAGTAATTTGTTACTCCATTTAAGATTGTGAACCGTCACATATAAATTTCAATTCAGAATGGTGACATTTCAAGTTGTGACTCTATTCCAGAAAATCAGCTATGTGTGTTTTATCAATTAAAAGAGGATTACATCCGTATAAAACAAAAAATACTGATATTTGCTCGCGGCTTTTGAACACCGTTTTCGGAACCGAAAGAATTTTGCGTCCCAGTGATTATTTGGAGCGTAACAGACCCATTAAAAACGTGACGTCTGATCACGTTAATCATAGCCAATGTTATCTAACATGTGACAGTAAACATTGTCATTTTAAAGTTTCCCCTAAACCGTAGTAAACAGTCGGCACAGGCGTGTAATAGATGGCGCGCGACCTGCTTCCGGCTCCCAGCTTCCTGTCCGACACGTGTGTACTTTAAAATATTATTCACTTTAAGTTCAAGTGATTTAAATGATAATGAAGTTAGTAGATTCAATAATCAATGACATTTTAACATTCTTGGATTAACTAATAATACATTTCGCACCCCTAGATCTAAAGGGAGCTAACTCAAAAATCTGAAGATTTTAATTAAACACACGCTAATAAAAAGGATCCGATTCCTTACAACAATTTCGCCTCTCCCGAAAAAGTTACTTTTTTTGAGTTAGCTCCCTTTAGATCTAGGGGTGCGATTTGTCAGGTGAAACTAGTGAAATAATGTAATTCGGATGACAGTAGGTACCTAGGTAATATGCATGGTACTACGCTACTGCTATCATTCTCATTTCAGACATGTTTTATTATTTTAAAACTGCTACTCTATTTTTTTGGATCATATAAGTAGGCGTTTGTACCTAATACTTTAACACAGTTGGGCTCCTGAATCAATGAAATATATTTCGCAGAAAACAAGAAATAACTAAATAATTTCTGATGCCTCATAACTGAATAAATAAGTATCTATACACTACACTAATCGCATAGGTACTTATATGTATAGATTTTGCTTCCCGAATATCAACACCAGAAAGCTGTAAATATGAAACAGACAATAATTATTCTTCAATCAGCGAACAACGGGGATGAGATAAAAAACCACCGCGACCTCCGGCGAGCCTGTAATACTTATCCGGTATACCAGGGAGAAATACGAGAGACGACTACAGGGAAAAATATACGAATTCAAAATCATATTAATCCTAACTAATATTATAAATGCGAAAGTAACTCTGTCTGTCTGTCTGTTACGCTTTCACGCTAAAACTACTGGACCGATTTAAATGAAATTTGGTACAAAGAAAGTCGGGAGCCTGAGAAAGGACATAGGCTACTTTATAACCGACTGCAAAAAAGGAGGAGTTCCATGCGAACGAAGTCGCGGGCAGAAGCTAGTACATAATAATTAAACAAAGCTTTACATTATAATATTCTGTCGAATATAAGAATATATACCATTTTGCAGATGGATGCCTGCGTTTTCATATTTTAATAAATACCTATTAATCAATAAATAGCATTTTCAAATATAGGTAGGTACCTACCAGCTGTACTCACCCTTTGAATTTGTTTTTAAGATAACAGTGTTTTCTTCCAAACTTCATAGGTTTGAACTAGCAAATTGTATCAAAAGAGTGACTTATTTTAACCTTAAACAATATAATATAATTACCTTTACCTAGATGCGATGACACTAGTTAAAACTAAAGTGACTAACAAACCAAATATAAATTGCACAATATTTAGAAACACTCTCACCCCGTCGCCGACAGCAAAAAACGGCCAAGAAATCTTTTCATTTCCCACAATCCACGAGTGGAGTGAATGGCAAGTAAAAACGCTTCAAGACCGACCGAATTGAAAGCCAGCGGAGCGGCGCCGCGCTGCGAGCGTTGTATTACGCATTACGGCATTTAGGATTACTCTCGAATTATTGGTGTGTGCAAATTGGAATTATGTTGATTATTCCCTTTTATTCCTGCTTTGGTTTTATGATTGTTGTATTTCTGAAATGTGGAATCCGATTTGTGTTTTGTATGTGAGTAGGTATTTTTATTTTACCAAATGGAGTTACATTTTATGTGAAACTATTATTTGCTAAGTGGAAAACAATTCTATATTATTCCATTTATGAAACTAGGCTTTTGACCTCTATTCCACCACCAATGAGCCAATAGTTGGTGTCAAGTGATAATTATGTTAAAGCTTCACTTACTCGACAAGAATTCATTTCCAATAGTCACTTGTTAGCGACAATTCTGGCGCTGGTAAAATAGGGGCCTGCTCGCGAGTATTTCTGCAGAGAATTAGTAAATAATAATTTCTGATGCCTTCACGGTTATTACACATTGGAATGAAACAGCTATTAACGGATTTAACTCGCGTATTATTATTTTTTATTATTTGCCGAAGTTTCGGATTTTTTACAGTTCCCATAATTGTAGCACGACTGAGCTGACAATAGTCTTACGCTAAAGTCAGTAGTAAATTTAAATCCATAGAAATCTCCTTTAATTTCTACTAAGAGATGATCACCGTTAAAAACTACCTTGGTGGTACTATCTCTATAGGTAGGTACCCAATTTAATTTTTTTTTTATAAGTTGGTTTAATATTTCTTGTAATACTTCTACATTTATAATTAATGTGGATAAATTATTTGTATCTACTTGTTGTAGATAATTGCTGTACTATATGTTATACTGGCTATACATATAATATGTTATCTAAAATTATTGTTAACAGTTGTTTCGTTCCAATGTGTAATAACCGCGAAGGCATCAGAAATTATTATTGTTTATCTTCCAAATACTCCATACCTTCACCATTTCCTATAATAGTACCTAACAACCAAATGAATATCAGGACTCACGAAAAAACCAACATCAAAATATTTAACAATTCAGTCGGACGCTATTATTATTCATCAAATCAAAAAACGAATAACAGCTATTAAAAATGCACATAACGCAGTTACATACATAAGAGGCTTACTGACGTGCCTAACGAAGTGAACGAGCAAATCGCATCGCGGTGCATCGCGGTGCATCCCTGCTGCACTGCAGCTGCACATCTGTTCGGCTTATCAACGTAACATATTGTTAATGTGAATTATATTTTGGCGTGGTTTATTAGAGAATTGGTTTTGCTAATGTCAATTTATGGGGATGTCATCCCTACTAATATTATAAATGCGAAAGTAACTCTGTCTGTCTGTCTGTTACGCTTTCACGCTTAAACTACTGGACCGATTTAAATGAAATTTGGTACAAAGAAAGTCTGGAGCCTGAGAAAGAACATAGGCTACTTTTTAACCGACTGCAAAAAAGGAGGAGTTCCACGCGGACGAAGTCGCGGGCAGAAGCTAGTAAGTAATAATTATTTACCTAAGTATCTGTTTTACCTACAATAATAATTGTCTACCTACCTACTTAGGTAGGGTACCTACTTGACAAATGTAAAACAGAGAAATTATAGATTATGTCTAATATTATCAAGGCTATCTTAGTCTGTGGATGTTTCTTATTATAAACTCTTGTCGAATGGATTATAAGGTAGGTACCTACATTTTTAAATAGGTACGTTGGTATGTATTATAAATTATACTCGCTGTACTTGACTTAACATTTTTCACACGGTGACACTAGATCCGTATGATTACAAAGATAATAATACAAACTTAATATCCAGTCCAAAGTTACGTTAAAATTAGAGTTAAGTACCTACTTATTCTATGACTTAAGTGATGAAATTAAAAACTATTTTTTGACGTAGATACCCATTAGTTGTTATACATACCTATATATATATTATTATTTATTGATAAAGGTTAACACTTAATTAATATCTATTATTATTATTATTTTGATACGTACCTATATGTAGATTTGAATACAAGTCGTAGCTTTTAAGATAAAGATAGGTACTTACCCAACTTTTGAAAATTAAGTTTTATCGAGTCAAGTACCTGTAAACTCGGTGTAAAATGGTGAGTGGACTTGGATGTGATAAACGGAAACTATCTGTGTAAGTAAATCTTTTTAATTTCATGGTACCTATCTTGCATAATTATGGGTCATAAATACACCTACAAATTGTTAACGTGTTTGTGATAGAAAACACGCAATCTTAGGGAGAGTTTTTCAATTTATGAGCTATTTTCTTTACGAATTCCCACAGAAACTAGTGCTAGTAGGTAGTAGGTACCTAGGATCAACATTTACAATCCAAAAGTACCAAAATTTAAGCTCTCTAAAAGTCCATTTCCATTTGCGTCTTGAAAACACCCAGCTATTCGCTATTAACCTAAAAACCCTTGAAAGGCTTTTCACCGAACCGGCTCAAGACTTCAGAAATCCACCATTCTTGCGTCGAATGCCATCTGCATAGTAATCTAGGGAATGCATTTTCTAAATGGGCGTGGTTTAAATCAGCCAATGTGCAGTCAGGCGATATGTAGTCCATACAGCGTTGCTAGACCTCTCCCGCTCCCCGAGTCCAATGCGAAATGGATAAAAACAGTTCCACGTTACGAATTTCCACAGCTCTCCTTATACTGGTTGTATATACATCTCCGCCCATTGGGTCGCTTGGTTGATTTTCCCCGTAGGCGAGACAAGGACGGCACGAAGAATTAGACAGAGAGGAACATAGCTTTTCTTAAAGATAGTTGCCAGATTATGTAAGATGACAATGTCAGGGTATATAAGGATATATAAAGTGTTTATATGTAAATGAGACGGATATTTATTGTGGCATACGGAGTCGCAAATTGGAGAAATATGTAAAAAGTTAGGCTTGTTAGTATTATTTGTGTTATTGATACGGTTTGTTGAGCAAATTATGTTACGAAATATGAAATATTTATTATAAGTAAGTAACTCTAATTTTGCATTTTGACGTCGATAACGCATTTGAAACAAAGACACGTAGATACACAATTCAACAGTTACCTTCGTAAAAATTATTCTTTTTATAAAGGCAGTTTGAGGCCAACTGCGCAAAAAAAAATTACTATAAACTGTATAAATCATAATAAGTATATTTTTTTTATATTCTTGTCTTAAATTTGTTTTTAATACCTAATATTACACTAAAGGCTAAATTAAATTATTACAACCTAACCAAACTTGGACACACACCGAAGCTTTATGTACTTTCGTCTAGTTTTACATCCACCCGCTCCGCCAATGTGCTCACCAATACTCGTATAAAGATGACTTATAGGTAGGTACCCTAACTCCGTATAACCCAAGTATTTTAGTAGGAAAAGTTTTTTAAAGTACCCACAGTAACCCCGAAACTATTCGCAACGCTCCCCCGATGCAAATCACCCGAGCATGCCACCCCACCACGTTATAAGGTGAGTTTCTTACTACTTTCCTAATATATGTGCATTTTTGTGGATAGGAAAATATATTTGGCTCATTTTAAAGTGAAATTGTGTAAAATTTTGTTCCATACTTTTTAAGATGGCTTGATTGATCTAGAAAACAACGTATTAATTTCATAATAGGTATGGCTATTAATCGGTTATTAAATTATGGCAATATTTGAAAAATGCAATATTACCACCTCAATTGAAGAATATACCTAACCAGCTGCTGCCCGCGACCTTGCCTACGCACGATAAGTACTCCCATATATATTTACACCCATAGAAGGTGTATTTTCAAATATCCTTTCATTAGGTATAAAGTAGTATAATTCGTTAGGAACTTCTGTGCAAAATTTCAAGTTTCTAACCCTTTAATGTTTAGGCCCTGAGTTAATATCTCAGTCATTAAGGTAGCTTCTCCTTTTATATACTTCTATATATAGATGATTGAATAGTTAGTACCTACCGTATTCATTTTCGTTAGTAGGTAGTTTGTGTTTCGAAAACGTACCTAGAAGAAAACGCAAGAGAAATCCCATATCTTAAAACCACATTGTAACTTCCAAATTCCGAGAAAGAATATCTCATTATAATACTTTTACGTAGGTTTCTTAGTTTTTATGACGGTGAAATACGGTTATGGCGAGCCGTGGTCTGCCCACCCTCGCAGAGGGTCGTACGTATGGAGATCGTAACCCTCTTTAAACTGCCGTTTTGTAGGTAACTTGGTGAGAGTTAAAATGTACCCAAAACTGAGGTATATTTTGAATTTCTGACCAAAATTATATACATTGGAATGAAACAACTATTAACGGATTTAACTCGCGTATTTTTATTTTATTTTATTTGCTGACGTTTCGGATTCTTTACAGTTTCCATAATCGTAGCATGACTGAGCTGACAAAAGTCTAACGCTAAAGTCCTACATAAGTAAGCATGAAGTAGGTATAGTAAATTGTAAAGTTTTAAGTAGTTGACTCAAAGTAGGAACTTACATCTCACTAACTGAAGTATTTTTTCCGGCATTTCATCTGAAACAATGTTTCTAAAAATAAGCTTCTAAATTACAGCAGCAACATTTTAAAAAATATACTGTAATATTTTTATAACTGATTACAAATTAATAGCTATAATTAGACCATCGGACAAGATTAAGTCCTCATTAATTAATACCCACTTAAGCCAATATCACTTTGTAAACCATCTGTAAGATTAGTTAATCTTACTTAATATGGACGTTCATTATATGGAGAGCACAAATATAATGATAATAATTATAATATCAATGTATCAATAGGTACCTCGTATTATATGAGTATAAATATACCTATCGACTAGAATATTATGGTAACCGAAAGCATTTAAACTGATTTTAGTATCATTAGTTAGCTCATTACTAAGATAAGATAGGTATCTTATCAAAAAAAGTGAAATAGTATGTAACTTTTTTAAAAGATAAAACTCCTTTTTATTTGCTATCGACGTTTTAAATTCCACAATAGTACATTACGCACCTAGGCCAGTAAAATAAAAAATGTCTCAGATCACATGCAATTGTCGTCCGAGGCGAAGCCGAGGTTGACAAAATTGTGATCTGAGGCTTTTTTATTTTACTGGCCGAGGTCAGTATACTATTTTTCTGTTCGAAGCCAGAAAGCGGCAATTTCATTTAGCGCAGCGGCCAAAAAGAGGGCGCTAAATAATTTTGCATGTTTCAGGCTTTTAATTAGGTACTTTGAGTCACTTCCTGTTTTTCATCAAAGTACTTATTATATAATTATCCCTAAACCACGTTACAAATTTGCACTGCTAGAATTTCCATAGACATAATCGTACATTTTCTCCCACATCATACCTACATCAAGGAAACATCTCAGATCAGCGTTTGCCACCCACTCAGTTAATTTCAGGTATATCTTGTGTATATGACTGTATTGCGAACACCTGTGGTTATATGTACAGACAGACATACGGACACTAAATCTGACGGCGCCCGGAGTGGATCAGCCATTACTGCTAATGACTTCGCCACGCTGCCTGCCTCGGAATATCTAGGGTTGTCAATCCGTATTTCTATACATCTATATTTAGGATCGAATAAATTAGTATTTAATATTGGAATGAAACAATTATGACGGATTTAACTCGCGTATTTTATTTTACTTGCTGACGTTTCGAAATTTACAGTTCCCATATTCGTAGTCAGTGATATATTTAACACTGTATGAGTCTTCTTAATTATAATTAATCAATTATTTATTTATTTTAGGTACTTTATTGCACAAAACTAAACAGAAGTAGGTAAGTGTACAAAAGGCGGACTTAATGCCTTGAGTCATTCTCTACCAATCAACTTTAATAATTATGACCTCATTAAAACTATATACCTACTACTTATTAAATGGCAGGAAGAGTACCTAAATGGCCATTTAGACCATTGAGTATCATGAGAAGGAAGGCCCCCTACTATGTGGTACGACGACCTTGTTAGACCATATAGCTGGAAACTGGATACCATCTCATGTAGCACAGAACCTATTGACGTTGCTTGTGAGAGTGCTATATATCCAACAGCTAACATCTTTAATTTGAATAGCAATGCTTTACATTTTTATAGTAGGTAAGTAACAATTTCTGATGCCTTTGCGGTTATCATACATTGGAACGAAACAACTATAGACGTTTCTGATGTTTCGGAGCCTTTACAGATTCAATAAGACTACTGTCAGCTCGGTCATGCTACGATTATAGACTCAGTAGACTCCGAAACGTAAGCCAATTAGACAAAATACGCGAGTTAAATCCCTCTATAGTTGTTTCTTTCCAATGTTTAACCGCAAAGGCATCAGAAATTATTGCTTACTAATAAGAATGTAAAGCAAGTATTATATGTCTTATGCTCGGCAACCCTACCACATATGCATCAATGTATGCACAACAACGTATGCACCGCGCCATCACTGCAAGCATAAACATCGCTGCAGCCGCTGATTGGATTTACGTACGCACTGATAGCTGATTGTAAGCTACGTCGGATATATTGGGTGAAGAATGTGCCAATTTCTAGATTGGTAGTTGATTTGGAAATGGATTAGTAGAGATTGTTTTTTGTTTGATGGAAATATTGTTATAATTTCTGATGCCTTCGCGATTATTATACATTGGAATGAATCAACTTTAACGGATTTAATTTTACGTTTTTACTTACAACAAAATACTGGCATAAGCACAAGATCTAGAGGCGCCATCAATTGAGAATAAAATAGAATAGACACTAATTAATATAATGTATTAGGTATCTATAATTAACGAAGAACCTTAATTGGGTTTAATAGTTTTAAAGTATAATACCTAATTCATTGTTACAATTTGTGTAGGCATGGTTTTTTGGCAATTGTGTTCGAACATACGTAAATGAAAAACAAAATACCAATTAACAGCCAAAAGTTCGGTCTCTAATTTACCACGCTTACATTCAATTTACAACAAACCACTAAGACAGACATTTAAGTAGTAGTTTGCTTTGTACAAGATTCTAAATAAATACAATGTAACTGATTTTAATAAGATTCCGGGTTATAAAACCATAACCTCAAACAGTCTCATATCGTGAACAGCAGGTATAATATCTGCATAGGCGGCGGCGTTGAAGGCAATGCCCTAACAAAGGGCGTACCTGTGATAGGCGTAATAGGCGTAAAGCGTAATTTTGTAAAGTCGAGTGCCCACGGGTCTAGACCAGGATGACAGGCGCAGGGTTGCCACATGATAAATAAACTAAGCAATTAAGTTAAGTGGCAATACTGATTGCCAGAAATTATTCGGGTTGCGATTTTATACTAGAAGTTGCAGCGTAATGGAACGTGGTGAAATCCGCTGTTATGGAAGAGAGTATGTTTACCAGTAAATAGGCTAAATTGAAATTGATGAATAGATGTGTCTCATTCCCGCTAACATTCATCCGGAAAACTTGTGTAAAATTATTATTGTACAATAAACCAAACTGTTAAATTAATGTTATATTCATTTAATTACATCGTAAGTGTTACATTTTTTTATCAATCAGGGGAAATTACCTAAGTACCTGTAATACAATCTTAATAGGTATTTATTTATCTGGTATTACTTAGGTACCTATACAAAAACAATTCTTAGTTAAACAAACACAACAAAAAATGAATTATTTAAATCGATTCCCCCTTTTCAGCGTGATGCCAACCAAGGGAAACAAGGCTTTATTTATATACCTACATAGCATCGGATATATTTATATATACTTCAGATAGAAATGATTTAAGTTTTAAAATCGAGGTCACACCACTCTTGCACCCCTCGCGGCCACTGCCCCGGCTTCACGATATGAGGCTTGGTTGACGCGTATGGCCACTGGCGTGGATAATGTACCCGGAATCGCGTCGCAGCTTGCTTTCATCCTGTAACGGAGATATTGTATTAGAACCATGTAATAACTGAAGCTGCAGTGTGTGTTTATGACACAAAAAACAATTTGACGTAATAATTTCTGATGCCTAAAGTAAAGTCTAAAAGACTTTAGCGTTAGACTATTGTCAGCTCAGTCGTGCTACGATTAAGGAAACTGTAAAGAATCCGAAACGTCAGCTAATAAAATAAAATAAAAATACGCGAGTTAAATCCGTTAACAGTTGTTTCATTCCAATGTTAATTTGACGTAGCAAAAAATTCAGTTGCTGCCGAATAAATGACATCTCGAATTTTTTGGAAATACATTGCTTGTCAAGTGTTAAGTGGATAAGATTAAATAAACGACCTTGATATTGAATGACTTTAAATCTTACTTTTTTATCCCATGAACCACAAAAAGCAGGTAATACTGCCAAAATCACCTGAGACTGCATCATGTAGATTTTTTAGAATTGTATTTCACTGAATTAATTATTTGTTAATTATTAGAGAGCCCAAAAAGATTATAAAAGATAGTAACTCGTAAACAAATGCCAATAGAAGCACCCGAACGAATTGAATGCAAAATTGTAGGGACTAAACAAAAACAGATTTTTGACGTTCGCTATTATCTATTGGCACTTGTCTAAGAGAGTTTATCAGCTGTCAACATATTATAATAAATAGGTAAATTCCAATAGAGATGTTACGGAATATAAAAGGCGAGTGACATAATGTTAACGTATGTTTGTATGACGTACTTATTAAAATGAAATTGTATTGCCAGATACAATAAATATACCTTAATTATGCTGATATATATATGCCGTGATTCCTACGAAAATGTCACCTTTGTTCTTGATATTTGTCGTAAAGGGTATTCATTAAAAATATTGTCACGTTCGACTGGTCGTCGTAACGGTTCGTTATTTTAATTTAATTGTCAAAATAAAATATACGATTTCTTAAATACATTGCGTATTATTTTTGGAACGAAATGATTGAAGTTTAATTTTCATTTGGAATATGTAGGTATGTTACAATTTTGTTAAAAAGATATAATTATAATAATAAGATCGATGTTCTAGCACGCTACTTTGCCACTTTGACGGAAATTGAAGAATGTACATAATATACTTCTTAACCTAAACAATGAGGCTTTACGTAGTACCATAGATTAACTATAACCAGATACATTCACTGCATACAAAACCAGAATAGTAAATAAAAGTTTCAAAAGGTGGCGTTAGTATGCACACATGTAAAGAATGAATTCTTATTTATGAAATTTGAGACCATTTCATGTCATTATTGGAACTAATTGTCATATTTATCGATGAATAACTAAAAATGCAACTCGTAAATAGTAAGAATAGTAATTTGTATAAAAATAACTTTCGTGAATAGTTTTCGTTTTGCGCCATCTGACATTATTCTTTGAAACTACGCACTTCTTTCACGTCTCAACAAATTTCAACAAAAATTGCTAACATTATTCATAGATGTCACTTCAGAAAATAATAATAATAAATTATAACGTCACACGCAAGTAAACAATTAAACCAGTGTTGCCGTTTGGTCACATTTCTCACGTTTTTCGTGAGTTTTGGCCCTCGCTTGTGACATGTGCGTGACTTGTGATTTTAGGCCGATTTTTGTGACTTTTTAAGATTACTGGAGAAGCTCTTGACCATAATTGTCATACGAATTTTGTAGCCACTTTTAGAGGGGGAAGAGTTTAGCACCACATACTAAAAACTACAGTAGCCAAAATAATTAATATCGTTACATACGTACACTAATACAAACCGTCAACAATACGTGAAATTTATTCACACCATCAAATAAAAAAAAAATGATGTCAGATCCATACAAAAGTTTTACATGTGTAAGTAGCCGAACTAAATGATTACCTAGTGCTTGATTAAGTATATAAATTTATGTATTTATTTATGTAGTATAATACTTGGTAAATTTAGTAGGTATGAAATTATTGATATACGTTTTTTTTATTTCGATATAATTTGGGGATAAGTACATTTTAATTGCGCATTAAGAAAATCTTAACGAAAATAGCTTTCAGAACGTGAAACCTACTCCAACCTATGACATTAAATTGTCAAATCTTAATACTTTACATAATATATAGTGGTGAGAGAAGTGTGCAAGGCATGCGTGTGGCCAAATCATAATCGATGTCAAAGAATAAAGAGCTGATATTTAATTATATTATAACTATCTATTACATAAATTTAATGCTTAAGATGGTGAAATCGCCATTTCATGTCGAATAGAGATAAATGTATTGATGTCGACTTAATCAGTTTCCTTAGCGTTAGACTTTTGTCAGCTCAGTCATGCTACGATTATGGAAACTGTAAAGAATCCGAAACGTCAGCAAATAAAATAAAATAAAATAAAAATACGCGAGTTAAATCCGTTAATAGTTGTTTCATTCCAATATTTATAATATGTTTATATTCTTTTTTCTTTTTATAGTGAGTTGAAAAATAACGCATTAGGTATTTATAATTTCCTATCGTAAAAACTTAATTTTTATATTATTACTTGTTTATTAAATACGTACATCATAATTTATAATATTATACATAATAATAATATTATTTTTAACAGTCAATATGTGGAATATCTGTTAATCTATGTGGAATCTTGGTTAAATTGAAGAATGTACAACGGAATAAAATAATAAAACAAAACACACAAGACTCGCCACGTCACGCTTACAATTTCAGGCGGGGCGTCTCATAGTTATTTAAATATCGCGGCTAATTTGGTTTATTATTTTTATGTAACAATTTGGCCATCTCGGTACTGATCAATAATTCAGATTTTTTGCAACAATACTTAGTCATTTGTGACGTTAAGTGATAACCCTAATACTTACACAAATTCAGTGTCAATATTTCTAAAATGCATTAGGTAGGTACGGTCTGGTCTACATCAAATGACGCGACGCGGCGACGTTGCCAGTTTTTCATTTAACGGAATGGCAACAGCCACAACACAATAGTTGAAATAGTTTATACCTACTTGGATTTGGTGAAGTGAACGTTCATTTACGTATTTAACTTCATTTTAATTGCTTAAAAATACTGACTTTGCACATGAAGCTAGAGGCGCTATTAATTGAGAATAGACAGACAAACACACACACACACACACACACACACACACACACACACACACACACACACACACACACACACACACACACGCACGCACGCACGCGCGCGCACACACACACACACACACACGCACGCGCGCACACACACACACAAACACAGACACGTCAAACTTATAACACCCTGTCGTTTTTTCCTCGGGGGTTTAAATTATGGACCTACTTACTGATTTCATTATTACCTACATATTTGTTTTTGCAATGAATATCAAAAACATTAACCGCTTGGGGTTAACAAAGAACTTACTTAAGTACTTCTATTTATTTTATGTAAGTACCAATTTCGAAACCATCAAAACTAAAAGTTAAACATTTAATTTTTGTCACCATAATGAGAATTAGAAACTTCTATACCTACGTTAATTAAATAAAACATTGCTTAATTTGAATTTCTTTTTTTATTAACACATATTAATCAAACCATATCCTCAATGATGATGAAATTTTAACGCTTAAAAACAGGATTTTAAAATTTATCTTTTTACGTTTTAACAGCGACATCTATTGAAATAATAACGCGTGTTTGCTCTTAGACATTAGAGACATCTATTGAAGTTGGTATCGAGATGTAATATAAAACGAGAGTAATGCCATCTGCTGGTTCATGCTGAAATGAATAAGCATATAAGCAGTAAGAACACTAACGCCACCTGGAAATAAGCAGGATTCGGCCGTCACATTTTTTTGTATGAGGTGAATGTATCTGGTTATAGTTAATCTATGGTAGTACTACTACATAACAAAATAATAAGTAGGTAGGTAGCCAATTCTCTTATATTAACAGCTTAGGTTAAGTAAGTCAGAGTTTATTGTCTACACACGCGTCAACAAAATTCTTATTGCAAATTTTATACCAACTGTTCACATTTACCCTAATTAACGTAAAATTAATTAATCTAACGCGTTTGCCGTGACTTCAGCGCATATTGCTGCAGTCGCTCCACACGACCGGAAAACGCGACGTTATTAATAAAGCGAACCGTGGTTGCTCCCAATCTTTGTCATAGCGAGTATAACCACCGGCGCGTATGCGACTTGCCAGCTCGATGCATGTACAAAACCACCCCATGTGAAAACGGCGCAACAACAAGCAACTAGCGAACGATTTTAAAATTTAACAAACAGCCGTTAGAGTTGGTTTTCGTCCGGGATGAGGTCAGATGTAGGTTGTGAGTTTATGATATTATATTGTATAGAGAGGCTATGTTCCAGTGCTTGACAATAATGCATGGCTGGACTAATGTTTGCTTTGTATCAGCCGGCTAGTTATGTTGACCGCTGCACGCTTCGGGCGTGAATGTATAATTTGCGTAGAGGCAATTAAAGAGGCTCATGCATTTTGTATGGGATTAGGATTGGTTATTGTTGTATTGCATAATGTATTTACATATTATGTAAGCAACGTTTTTGGAGTTTAACATATGTGGGAATCGTTTAAGTTATTAAGGACAGGTTAAATAATGTCACAAAATATTTAAAACCAAGCAAGATTGCTGTAAGCGTATTTAATCACTCCACTTAAGTGACTTTGAATTTATTTAGTAAATACTTTTGGACAATTCATCATACCAATCCATCTAGTCCCTAATAAGTAAAGCTTATACTATGAGTAGGTCTGTGCCAAGACAACGAGTACATAGGTACATAAGACACCCAAGACTCATGAGACTCTGTCACTTGAAATCATGAAATCATGTAACTTGAAATCATGAAATCACGTAACTTGAAATCATGAAATCATGTAACTTGAAATCATGAACATGTTCTTATTTGATATAATTGAAAACATACCTACGGTTACCGAATTAAAACAAGGTAGGTACTTTGGAATGAAACAACTATTAACGGATTTAACTCGCGTATTTTTATTTTATTTTATTTGCTGACGTTTCGGATTCTTTACAGTTTCCATAATCGTAGCACGACTGAGCTGACAATAGTCTAACGCTAAAGTGATTTTTACAGTTATGCAAACTACCTTATATTTAAATTACAAATTTTGAAAAACTACCCTATTCTGAATTATGAAATACTAAAGTTACATTTCACGCAAAAAATTTTTTACTATTATACAGTACAATTAAAACCTAATAGGGGGCGTTACTAGCGCTTCGGAAAGACCATCAATCAGAAATCAGAAATATCAGACAATCAGAAAGGTAGGTACTTTTAATTACAATTTGGTGTAATTATAATTACTTGATAGGCACAGAGTTTGATAGGAGCATGTAGGCTTTCTGAAGCAGTGCAGTGCAACGCTGCACAATGCCGTGGAGTGCAGCCAGACACGTGTCCAGCGGTCAACAGATTGATTGTAGAATCTTGAATGACGTAGAAATATCAAAAATATATTACAAACTAGTGGTCCCGGCAGACTTCGTCCCGCCCGGCAATGTCGATTTGACAGTTGTCATTGTTGCGTTTTGTTATACTATTTTTAACAAATCAGCTTAATATTTTTTTCTTTTTTTTTTTACTGGAACGTGATAAAAAGTATCCTTTGTCCTTTTCCTGGCTCCGAGCTACCTCCCCGCCAATTTTCAGCAAAATCAGTTCAGCCGTTCTTGAGTTATAAACGGTGTAACTAACACAACTTTCTTTTATATATATAGATTTTATTAAATTGCCTTACTTTCTATACTAACCTCTAGGATTAAGTATAAAACAATTAATTAGTGCTGTAAACCATTCACTTAGCTTAGTTTTAATCGTCTATCTGACTCGTTATTTGGATAAATGATTTAATATTTGTATTAAAAGTGAACCTATAGAAAGCATACCTTTTAGAGATTTTTTAACTAGATAAATACTTACCCAAATTCTAATCATGAAGCACATATTTAATATATTCTTCCATATGTCAAACAAAAATATTAATGTGCTTCTTACCTAACCAAGACCTATAGGTATATGTTTTTATTAGAACTATAATTATCTTAATCTTTTTCTTTATTTTATCACACGTCATATTCTGTCATAGCATCATTATACTACTGCCACTTCTAACCGCATTCTCGAACTGCAGCGATCGCAGAGAGGCAGTCGGCAGTATGCACGTCGAAGCTGCATTCAGACTGCATACATAAATGCATGCTATGCACTATGCAGCCACTCCAGTAAATAGAATCCGAGCTGGGCTGAAAGTTAGGTTGCGACGGAATTTGGTGGTAAGGTATGGCTGGAGGGAAACTAAAATCATTTAATGGGATGGCTTTTTATATTAAGACATAATAGTTGATAAGTTTCTTGCGACGTTTCCTCTCGTAGTGCCATTATTTATGGTCCAAAGCGCAAGTTAATGCGTGTAAAAGTATTTCTTGGGACCTAAAATAACAAATAAGACTAAAAACCATTATTAGGTTAAAAAATAAGGGTTCAATCTTATTTAATATACTTGTAGGCTGTTTATACATTATGTATTGAATTTATTAAAGAATTCAAAAGTTAATTTACCTACGTCATATAGGTAACTGTTATGAAACCTAATTGGTATTAACTTACAGTTTCTAGATTTGGGTTGCAGTTTTCAGTTGACTTCAGATATTTTGTCAGTTTAATATAGGTACCTATTTTCCAGAAAACCTAGATAAATTTTACAAAAAAAAACTTTTACCAAAAACCCGTGAAAAACCCAGCACATTAAAATCACGTAACAGCCGTCCACGGCGGCGTGAATACTACGCTCCCTGCACAGGGGTCGTCAAGTTTTTTTTTCATACAAACATTTTTCATTTTCCTAAAAAACATTCATATCAAGAAATAAATTTGTCCGAGCAACCGTCCGCCTGTAAAAATTAAACAACGAACTCGCATGCACGTTACGCTAATTATTTTCGAGAGCGACGCGAAATGGTCTTTCGTTACCGGAATAAAGTTTTATTTTATTTAAATTGCATTTTAGGTTTTTTACAACTGAAGTGAAATAGGTATATAAGATTGGTAGTGCATTTTAGGTTTGTTACGACTGAAGTAAAATATAATTATAGATGTCTTATTTATACCTAATGTTTGTAGGTTTAATACTGCAAGAAAAAACATTTTAACGTAATGAGCAATATTTTTCATAACTGAACTCACGTATTTTATTTTATTTACTGACGTTTAGAAAACTTCACATAAAAGTTCCCATATTTATAACCGACTGAACTGAGTGATTTTACATTATGCAAACTATCCACCTTAATTTATAAATTACGAACACGGAAGCCGTAAAAATTTCAAACAGCAAAAAAAATACACATCGACTTTAGGACCTCCTCCGTTTTTTCGTCGGTTAATAAAATAGACAAGAAATTATCAAGTAAAGTCTACGTTAAAAATCCAATCGGCTCCCATTCTAAAATCCTAAACTACTCGACAATTCACTCGACGATTCCATATCGAAAATCTCGTTTCGCACGCGCCACGCACCCGCCGTGCACGGGTGGGGTGAGCCGTGAAAACTGAAATCGTTTGGACTGAAGCCAGCGACGCGGCGTGCATCCATAATGCAATATTAATTGAATTTAGACATTATAAAGTAATATTAACGATGATCTATAGAAATTCGATCGATATTCTGGGTTAGTTTTTAATGCCCACTGGGAGACTGAAAAAAAAAATCTACTCTCGTCTTGGTACAAAAATACTATTGTATTTATAAAGTAACTTAAATTAAGTAATAATTTCTGATGTCTTTGAGGTTATTACACATTGGGATGTTATTATAACGGATGTAACTCGCGAATTATATGTTTTTTGATGACGTTTTCAAAATTTTACAATAATCAATATCATTGTAGCCGACTGCACTGTACTGTTCTGTGTTGTGTGTGTGTTAAACTATCAACAGTCATCTTTATATACATATACATAATAATATTATATAGGGTGGGTATATGTATACCTACTGTAGAGAAGGTGGAAGCCATTGCTAAATTGTCGAACCCCTAAACTGAAATATTGTACGAGATAAATTATAATCATTTTGTAGAAACGAGTAAATTTTCTCCGAAATGCTGTTTTCAATGTGAAAGTTTACATTAAGTTCCAAATATATAATATTAATTTTAGCATAGTTCTCTCGGATACACGTGCCGAAAATACCTTGATAAGGTAATTGAAACTAAACTTTAACTGAAGTTTAATACACATTAAACTGAAAACCGCGCTGTAATGCAAAACTTTTGCAATATAAAATAAGTGCGATAGGTACCTATTAAATAAATATGTACAAGTGCCAAAATCGTTACAATTTCTATAATAAATACTATTCAAATGCCTTAAGAGAATGGTTTCTATCTGTCTATGAATTTGAAGCTAAAGTTTTCGACCACGCGATAAATCTATAATAATTGTTTCATTCCACCACTCTTTAGAATTTAAAAAGACATTTTAATCACGAGGAATTAGAAGAAGTTATAATATTAAAATTATCAATATCCTTAAACTACAGTTAACCGTGACACCGGCTCTAGCAAATATTGAACGGGAGATATTCAGAAGTACCATCTTTGATCACACTTGCAAGTCAAATTGGCGGTTTGAGGTTATAGTGTATCGTGACATTTGACGTAGCGAAGACACAAAATTTAGCGAATGTGAGTACATAACACGCAAACTTAGAAATGTAATTAGGTAAATGTATTGAGAGCGGACCCTTTGATGTATGTCTCACGATTTTCTTGGCAGGAATTTGGAATTTTAGCTAATATTAATGTTACATAGCGTGCAATGTGGTTTAACTTTTCTGGTTGAAGTTTGTTCAAATGCGAATAATATCCAATCTTGGAATCAGTTTAGTTTTGACTTTTAGAAGATTTGTTATAGTAATAATAATTGTAATTTGTTATATATAGAAAACTAGCTTTTGCCCGCGACTTCGTCCGCGTAATTTTTAACCCCGTTATGGGGTGAACTTCATTAGAATACGGATCTATATCTGAATCTAACGTTTTTTAACCTATTATTGATTTCCCTAACGTTTTATGTCATAATGATTATTAACTAACACTCTTATGACCTATCTTTTGTTTTCCTAACATCATATGGATGTTTTTTTTTTCCACATAATGTTTTATTTCCTTAACGTATTTCCCACATACCATATTAATTATTCATCCTAATTCTATTCGGTTTTGGCGCCTCGCCGGCCGCTGCCACGGCAAGCTCGCTTCACTCGCTCGGCTTTCGCGCTGTACGGTCGCAGTTCAATTAATTAGTATACTGACAAAACCTGGTTTGTTAACGTTATGTCGTAAATATACTTTCATTAAAAGTACTGATTCTGACGCTTCGCCGGCCGCTGTCGCGGCATGCTCGCTTCGCTCGCTTGGCTCGCGTGCTGGACGGTCTCAGTTCTACCTAACACTCCTCCTCGCTTCGCTCGTCGTCGTTCCTAAAGAAGTCTTTAATTTGCCGCTGCTGCGGCGCGCTAGCTTCGCTCGCTCGGCTTTCGCGCTGTAGGGTCGCAGTTTAATTATTAAGTATACTGACAAAACCTGGTTTGTTAACGTTATGTCGTAAATATACTTTCATTAAAAGTACCGATTCTGACGCTTGACGGCCGCTGCCGCAGCATGCTCGCTTCGCTCGCTTGGATCGCGTGCTGGATGATCACGGTTCTACCTAACACTCCTCCTCGCTTCGCTCGTCTTCGTACCTAAAGGTGACCTGCCGCGGCACGCTCGCTCGGTTTTCGCCCTGTAGGGTCGCAGTTCAAGTAATTAGTGTACTGACAAAACCTGGTTTGTTAACGTTATGTCGTAAATATACTTTGATTGAAAGTACCGGATCTGACGCTTCGCCGGCTGCTGCCTAACACTTCCCTTATATTCGTAATAAATGGAGCTAACAATAGTTTAACATGTACAATATGCAAACTAAGTACATAAGTACTTACCTATCTTACTTTCGAAATTGCATAATTTATACAGCTACCACTGAGTTCAACATTTTTTTTTTAATCGGACAAAGTTTTTAAAGAAATCATACACGTGAGGTTTAGCTGGCTATTTATTTAAGGATTGATTACCACACTTATTACAAAGATCTAACAAAACAACAAAACAATTTTACAATTCAATTCATCCTACAAAATAAAACCTTATACCGATTACATAAAATGCAGAGGGCGCTGCTGTAGCTCTAGCTGTTAAAAGAAACACTCTCCGCATATTTTTATTTATTTTATTATAAATTAGATAATTTTGGTGACATAAATAAATTAAAATTAACTTGACATAAATTATAATTGTGATACACTATTATCCGAGAAGAAATGGCACCGTCTAAAGTAAATATGTCGACAAATGCGGCGATGGCACGGTTGGTGGACGTTATTTCAAACTTGGAAACAAAGGTTAGTGAAATGCAAGAGGAACTAAAGTACTGTCGTGAGACGATAAGAAGTCAAAATGACCAACTCACATGTCAATTTGGGTACATCCTAAAAATCCACAAAATTTTGGCACATCAGAGTACTTTCACTAACTTTAACACTGCACAGCACATTTCACTGAACGAGTCTGGGCCTCAAGGCTTATTACTGTTTGGTGATAAGGAAGATCGTGCAGCGGTGATCTCCAACCCTCCTCCACGTTCACCAACCACCCCGTCGGCGCCGGTGACACCGCCAGCGCAGACGGCATCGTCTGCCGCAGTGCCGCCTGGAGTATCTGCCAGACCTCGTCGTGCTCGTCCGCGACGTGCTGCTGCAGGAGGCAGCGCAGCACGTAGTCCAGCACGTGACGCTGCAAATACTGCCGCGGCACCATCAGCATCCGGTCCACCTTTGCCTAAGCCCAGATTGTCGTTGGGGCCATGTCCCAGTGTTCCTCCTGTGTCTGGTCTGCGTGCAGCTGGTCCCCGAGTTTGCAGTCTACATATTTGTAACCTCAGCGAGGCCACAACAGCGGAAGAAGTCGTCAGCCACGTACAGACCCAGATGGGTATCCAGGCCCCGGTGTGTGAGCAGCTGGTTGTAACCCGGGGCAGATACACATCATTTCGTCTGGATGTGCCAGCTGACAAACAAAAATCGCCCGAGATTGCAAGCTATGGCCCGACGGAGTCTGGTTCGTCCATTTAATTTTGTAAAATCAAAAACTCCAGTGCAATACACAACACTGCAAAATTAAAATAGAACTGCGTTTCATCGTGGTTCACCAAAATGTGCGATCTATATCTGGCAAGACTGCACTTTTAGACTTATTAAATAATGCCGAAAACCCGGACGTGTTAGCGGTAAGCGAGACTTGGTGTCGCAAAAGTGATATGGAACGGGTGAGATTATGTGGGTATCAGTTAGCAGGTAGTTATTCTCGCCGACGTCACGCCGCTCACGGTGGTGTCGCATTGTTTGTACGAGATGGCGTTCAGTACGCGCAAAGAAACGACCTTCATGACTTCTCCGTCCCATACCACTGCGAGTTTACCGCTATCGAAATAAGTAGGCATAGGTTAATTATTATTGTTTTATATAGGACGGGAAATGGAAACTTCGACATGTATTTAAAAAACATTGAATTATTATTAGTTAAACTAACTGACGAAAATAAAAAAGTTTCTCATCGTTGGTGACCAAAATGTGGATTATTTAGTTGATAATTGTATGAAGCGACATGTAAATGACATTTTAAATAGTTATGGCTGTAAAAATTTAGTAACATTTCCCACACGCACCACCGCAGACTCGACATCTAGCATTGATTGCGGTATAACAAATTATTGTCACGATGACGTCACTGTGTCTCCCGTTTATACGGCAATAAGCGATCATAATGCCCAGCGTTATGCATTATTAATAGAGGGAAATGTAAGCAAAAAGAGTAACTTCATTGAACGTCGGTCATATAATGATGACTCCTATTGTTTATTTTATTTATCTATTTATAATTATAATTTTGACTTTATTTATAATGATGACCTTGACATAAATTTCAAATTTTCTAAATTAATTAATATATTGAATTATTACATTGACATACATTTTCCAATCAAAAAATATATTTTAAAACATAAAAAACATTTGCCATGGGTAAACAGTGACTTGATGGATCTGATTTGTAAACACAGCGACCTTCATGTCATCAGGCGCCAGTATCCCGACGAACCCTTTATATCGCAACGCATTGAACAATACTCGGATCTAATCAAATCAGCAACGTTGCGAGCACGTCAAACCTGCATAGAAAGAAGGCTGACAGCGAGCAAAAATCCTGCGAAGGATATATGGGGTATCGTCAATGATGAGATTGGCGCGAAACCAAGGTCACATGATGTTTATTTAATGGATCCAGCGAGTAATGTAAACATCCCACACCAGGACATACCTAATACATTCAATTCGCATTTTTTGGGTGTTGCTACAAAGTTTGCATTGCGGAGTGATGAATCGTTATGTATGCAGTATGTATATAAACATTTGTGCAACATTGATGTACCTCGGTTCGTATTGCCTAACGTCACCCGCGATGACCTGAGCAAAATATTGCAGTCAATGCTGGGGTCGGGAAAAACAGTGGATGTATATGATGTGTCGATTAACATATTACTATGTATTTGGCCAGTTGTCGCTGACGTATTGGTGGCTCTCGTAAACAACATGTTCGAGTGTGGTGTCTACCCTGACGTATTAAAAAATACCAGGGTGTGCCCCGTTTATAAAGGCAAGGGTGACAAGTGTGATGTCAATAACTACCGACCGATTTCAATTGTTCCCACTATTTCAAAAGTAGTGGAGGCCCTTCTATCGTCACACTTGATGCGTCATCTTGAAGAAAATGACTTACTGACTGACAGACAATACGCCTATAGGAAAAACAAGTCGACGACGATTGCAGCTCACCAAATATTTGATTGCATATTGACTGGCTTGGATGAAAAGCATAAAATGGCTGGTATTTTTTGCGATTTATCCAAAAGCCTTCGACGTGATTTCACATGAATTATTATTAAATAAGTTAGACAAGTATGGTATTAAAAGTATTCCGTATGCACTGTTTGCGTCGTTCCTCAGGGGACGTAAACAGTCGGTTAAAATGACGATTGATGGTAAAATTACTACCTCAGAATCTGGATTTGTACAATTAGGAATCCCTCAAGGATCCGCATTAGGAAATACGCTTTTTTTGACTTTTATCAATGATTTGCCAACGTCCATTTCCATTGGCCTGTCTGTTTTGTTCGCTGATGACACTACCGTGGTGGTCAGCGCTCGTAATTATGAGGAGCTGACTCTCAGGATCCGTGGAGCCGGCGAACAACTACAGACATGGTTCTCTGCAAATGGACTAATATTGAATATGGCCAAATCAAATGTTATGATATTTAATGGCAGAAGCGTTACGTTACCTCCATGCGTCATGAACAGCCCGATGCCGCTGTGCAGTGAGAGCAGGTTCCTTGGCTTTATGCTAGACTCGAACCTAAACTGGAAGGGCCATGTCGACAAACTTTGTGATAGGTTGAGTAGTGCGGTGTTTGCGTTGCGTAAGCTTAAACCGTTAATCTCTGCCGATGCACTCAAACAAGTGTATTTTGCACATTTTCACTCCATCATGTCGTACGGAACGCTCCTCTGGGGAAACTCCATGGGTGTTACGAAATAAAACATTTCCCAGTTTGCCTCATTGCCTATAATGAGATACTCTCGCAAACAGGCGCGTGCAGTGAGGGGTGCGTAAGTATGGCGCCAGGGTAGGCACTCCATACATTAGTGATACTGTGCCTGTACGGAATGCACGCCCTTGCTCGCAAAGCATACTCCTTATAAGCTCACTCGGTCTTGAGGATATGTTCCGGGTCATTTTCTCAGTCAGGAGCTCGCGCGAGCTTGCTTTACCTCCGTCTCGTCCCATTCCGTCACCTCTGTTATCACGGCTTTTTTATATATGTCAGCTTTGGTCGCGAAGAACACTTCTATTTCTCTACGTAATGACACCAGTTTCCCCTCGCAAATTAAACGGGGTCTGCTTACCCAGGAACAGTATTAAATAGTCCTGATCACACCATCCACGGGATATTACATAATACCTAATGCTTTTTTCGTTAACACTGAAGAAATCATACACGTAACAGTTTGGGTATTTATTTAATGTCAGGAATGACATTAGCAACCGTTGCTATGCATACCATGTGTCAAAATCAAAAGCACTAAGTAGTATTCATATCAATTTGGAAGAAAATCTCCCTTTTAACCCCATTAGGGGGTGAATTTCAATAAAATACGAAACACGTACTCCATCAATTCTGTTAAAGAATGTTTATGTAAAATTTGAAATAGATCGGACCAAGGAATCACGTTGTTGCATACAAACTTTGCACCCCATTTTTAACCCCTTAGGGATAGAATTTCGGAATATAATATAGCCTATGTCCTTTCCCAGGCTCCAGACTTTCTTTGTACCAAATTTCATAAAAATCCGTTCAGCCGTTTAGGCGTGAAAGAGCAACAGACAGACAGACAGACAGACAGACAGACAGACAGACAGACAGAGTTACTAACGCATTTATAATATTAGTAGGGATTACATATTCTTATAGGTCCATACAATACAATTTTAGATGTTTGCGGGAAAATTCTAAATGATAATTGATTATGATATTGCCATTTAAGATTTGAGTTGATACAAAAAAACGTTACCTACATACTTAATAAAAAATATATCACGCATAACTAAATTGAAACTGTTATTCAGAGCTAATTGAAAGGACGATATTAAATATCGGTAATGACGTGTGAAAAGAACTTTTGGTCCTCTATTTAACTCCCCCAATTAGTCGAAATACAGACAACGATCGAATTGTGTTTGACGGGATGCGAAACGTCAACCAGCGTAACCGTTTCACGGTTCACCGGCCCGTCACTATCGACTTCAAATTCAAATAAAAATATTTTTTAGAATTCATATTCTATTTTTGAATTTCAAATGTCATCGTAACGGATGACCAGGTGGATTCAAAATGACGTATTCGATTACCTATAGAATGATCTGGATGATCCGTTTTAAACGCTTCCATGATTTCATGTGTGCTCATTGGATTTTGAAATGATTTTGTAAAATATTTTTACACGAGATTTTTCTTTATAGGCAGTGATGGGCTTATTTCGAATATACCTAAGTAATACATATTCAGTTCTTCAGGTAAATAAGGTTGCAAAAACATTATTTAAATCAGTCACTTCTCTTATCAGAAATATCTTAAGAACTTACTTAGTAAAGTCTTTTTATCTTTGGTAAAATAAAAAAAACAGTTTATATATAGGACACTTACTAAATTTCGAACAAGATCAATTTGTAAACTGCGCTGGCAACCCCATAGTTTGCTCCTAATCAATAGTCGATTAATCAGTCGCAAGCGGCGCGCGCGCAATCGCGCGGAAAATCTTACAAAAAATCGCGGGCGGGGCGGGGCTTACGCACTACTGGACATGTTTGGGCTGGCCACAAGTGGGGTAGAGAGGAAAGGTATTAAAAATAATTATAAGGGATTTGCCTCGCTTGGTCTATTTATTCCTAACTTTTACAGTTTCCATATTCGTAGCCGACTGATCTGAAAGAGAGTTGAATTGTTTCATTCATCATCAATTATTATAATATATAAATAGCTAAGTTCAATTAGACTCTAATTATTAGAGTATCCGTTTATTTGTACTCTTTTTTACATGCTATGATTTTCTAACTTACTAGCTACATACGTAGGTTTGTGTATGAGTTGCATCCATGCCGACCTCAGAGTATAGTACTACTGTAACATTTGTAGATATAACAATATTGTATCTCTTGAAATCGACGTGCATGTGTGCATGATGTACCTAGTTTGTCTTCACTAATATTAAACATTTTCGATGACTAACTAGTTATGACTTTGCTAGAACTACTTGTGAAAAGTATTGGAAACTTTGTCATTAAAGTGTCTATATTAAATCGTCGTTCAATTAACTAAACACCGCACCGCACACTTGTCATAGTGTTGTCTATTATGCGCGGTTTTTTAAACACGTTATAAAGGACAAACCACTCAACTCAACTCATTATGCAGACGTTTCATGACGTGACGTGTAACTGCTTATTATAACATTATAGTTTTATCATTCAGTGTAAAAAAGTTAATAATATAACGTCGTCTCCACAGCTTTAACATTAGAAGGGTAGCTGCGGCGTGTCGATAACAGAGGTCCATAAATCATGGAGCAATGTCCCGCGACTCGCTGCTGCGACTAGCTATTACAAGAACGCATCAAAAACATACTCCTACTTTAAATTTGAATCTTTACTTTGTTGATACTAATTTATTTTCAGCTGGGGATGACCGCGAAACGACGAGATGTATGTAGGTAGGTATTTCATGTATCACTATACTATAGGTACCTACCTACTGATTTCGTGAGACGTAATATTATTATTATAGATAGTAGATATGCTGTTACATTTACAGACCGATCTAAATACGAGTATATTCACTGTCTGAATAATAATATACAGTTGTCAATTATATATGGAAAATCAAATGTTGTAGGTATGTTCAAATGTTGAGGCGACTTGATGATACACTTTTATGCACCTAGTAATCTACTTCTAATTTTTTTTTTAATGAAACAACTTACTGACGATTACGGAATCTGTAAAGGCTCCGAAACGTCAGCCAATAAAATAAAATACGCGAGTTAAATCCGTTTAAAGTTGTTTCATTCCATTCCATCTACTTCTTTTAATATTAGTGTTATGCCTCAAATTCCTTGCGAGCCAAACGCTAAATTTCACTGTCACATCAATCGTCACATTCTCAAACTAGTAATAAATTCTCTGTCTCTAATTCCGCGATTCCTTCTAGATGACGTCACTAAATAATTTAACATGTTACGTGTGACGTCACGCATGTAAGTCTGTCTGTTACACCCAGCCCGTAAATCAGTACGCCCTGTTGATTCGTATAATTAATTCTCAAATTGCTGTACACGTGTAATGTAGGCTTGAAATTTATTTAATTTTAGTACATTATGTACGATCAAATATTTAGTAAATGCCGTTTCTATCTGACTTATATATTGTGCTTACTCAGTCGATCTCTCTAGTTTGAGAATAAGACATTACATAGACCGGGTTAAAATAAAAAAGTAATAAATTCGTGAAAGATTAAATTATAACACGACTTAATTATGATTCTGGTGCCTATGTAAAATAGATATAACATGTATAATACTTTACATAGGTTGTAGCATACCTATAGGTAGGTATTTAATATTACTGAGTAAGTTGGTATTGCAGTTTGAGTTTACATTGTATTACAAACATACATAATATAGACAAATATGTAATTGTATATATATATAGGTAGTCGTAGCTACATTTTGCACCTACGCTGCAACTACGTCACTTATGCAATTTTTTAAAAAAAATATCTGAGTATCAGGAAACATTAATAATGACATCATTTATGATTCCTCATACACAGTTTTTTTTTTTATAAAAATTGCATAAGTGACGTTGTTGCAGCGTAGGTGCGATATATCTAATTTATTTATTTAAATTTATAGAATAAAATCAATGTTTACCGAATAAGTTTTATGTTTCTTCGGATGTTGCGATATAATGCTTTATGTTTGTTCACTGTTCCTTAAAATAAATGTTTAATTATTTATTTTAAATAAACATTTGTATTTGCACTAAATGAACAGTAATTTATAAACATTTATCGTACTAGCTTCTGCCCGCGACTTCGTCCGCGTGGAAATCCAAATATTGCAGTCGGTTAAAAAGTAGCCTATGTCCTTTCTCAGGCTCCAGACTTTCTTTGTACCAAATTTCATTTAAATCGGTCCTGTAGTTTTAGCGTGAAAGCGTAACAGACAGATAGAGTTACTTTCGCATTTATAACATTATATAGTAGGGATATTTTATATCGTAAAGTACCTTTGCATTTCATTATAAATCTATACCTACTTATTAATCACTCACAGAAGTGGTCGTGACTATCAACAGGGATTTCAGGAGACAATCATCAACAAGATGGCGGCTAGATAATTGAGTTACGACGTGATCCAATCCCGTGTAAGACAATTTGTGCGGTCCTTCACGCAAATTGAAGCGCCTTAACGGGATACCGCGCAAATTGGGGAACAAGGGATGGTTAGCCCTTAAATTTGTATACGTATAAAAATAATGCTAATCCTCACTAATATTATTAACGCGAGTTTGTAAGGATGTCAATTATTTATAGAGTACGGATGTCTGGATGTGTGTTTGTTTCACTATCACGCAAACCTACTAAATGTATTTTGATGAAACTTTAGAATAATATAGCTTATACATCTGATATATTTTGTAAAGTTGTTGTGTAAAGTACTCATCGTTCGCAACGAAGTCATGGGTTGAAGCTGGTGTATAGGTAGTATTTTTGTAGTGCCGTGAAGGGTTTATTTGTTTATTCATAGCTACCACTATATATTATTTTGAAACCCATGAAAGCAATAAATAAGTGATGGCGTAGCTAAACTAAATATATTAAAATCAATGATATGAAATCGATATACCTAAGCGAAAAAAACTGAGCAAGTGACTTTTCGTTATCTTCGTTCGAATTTATCGATTAGCACTTATTTAGGGCCCAATGTTCTAACTCTAATTAGGAGTGATCAACGCGGAAAAATGTTAAAATTGAAAAACATAACGAAAGCGACCACTATTTAAACATAAATCTTAATAACATGTACCTACTTTCCTATTCCTTCTGTAAAGTGTTCCTTCGTTAACGCAAAACTATGTCACCTTGTCCAGGCCGGGTGTCTATAAATCTAAATATCAACTCGACATAAACAAAATAAGCAAAGATATACCAAAAAGGAAAATGAAGAACTATGAACCGGAGATATTAAAAGACGATATCCATTTTGTAGGGCAGAGGCTACATTTCCAAATGGGGAAAGATCCTTCGTTTAGGTTTTTTACACTCATTACTAGAGCGGTTTCCTGTTTTTTTTTGCTTTTCCGGTAAAAAAGTAAAAAGAGGGAAAACGTGAAGATGAACTGGCGAGGTGCAGAGTAAATACGGGGTCAGTAGGGATGGGGGCTACCGGATTAATGTATCGACATTTTGGTTAATTATGCAATTTGTCTGGGACGATACTGGAAGCGTTTATCGACGTTTTTTGAATTGCAATAATTTATGTAAGTAATGTATTTTTTTAATATGGTTATTACCAAACTTACATAATATATCTAACTTCATTAATAAAATAACATTACATAAATTATTGCCTATCCAATATTTTAAACTTTTAGATACTTATGTGATGACGTCTTACAATTATTATATATACCTAGGAACCTAGTAAAAGAAATATGTAAAATGAATAATAATTAATTATTTTTTCTGTAACAAAATAAACACAAATTTGTGATACCTAAAATACAATTCAGTTTCAATATATTAGGTATAACAAAAAATGTACAGCATGAAATAATACACCTATGTACTTATATATTTTCAAGTGCGTTAGAATGTGTAAGCCGTATATTTAACCACCCATAATTACTCTCATGTCGATAACTAAATATCAACGGCCCTAAACTTTTAACCCTTTTTTATAATAGCAAGAACATTTATAATTATCAAACTATAATCGATATTTTTGACATAAAAAGTTACACATCCCTTGACCGCAGACCGCACGGGCCGGTACACACGAAAAGTCTCCCAAAAATATATTAGAATATACATTACCCTACGTGACTTCTGAAATGAATGGCCGTCCCTATATTCAGACCTTCGCAATCCACGTTTATGCTAGTTTTATTTATAACTCTATGGCCATTCCGTATAATTGGATGATATGACATAAGATATATTTCTTTATGTATGGATATGAAGAGTTATTGTTGTTATATTAATTATACTGTAGTGCATAGCGAGAAAAAAAAAGTATATAGATAAATACAGTTAAAAAGAAACTTTTTAATATACCTACACAACGAATCTTAGTTTTTAACTACCTAAGAATATAATTATAATTATGTTTTGCCTCCAATAATAATAAACAGTTGGAAATTATTTTATTTTATTTAGTATTCAAATACGTTTAGTGCAATTCATGTTGTTTTTTTTTAATAATATAATTTATTTGATTTGGGACAAGACTCGATATTCCAGCGGTCTAATGCAAACAACACTAATTGTATTGATTGTTGACATTATTAGTGACAAGCGGTTAGCGTAGTGGTTAGAAACTCTGATTACGAAGTGAGATATTACGGCTTCTAATACCTCGAGAGGCAGATGTTCATGTCATAAGATTAATATTTTGTTTCTATTAAATTTGTACGACTTTTGCTTACATTAAATCAGCTACAGTCATTATCATCATATTTTTGTATTTACGGTTGGTGAAAATAAATCAATTAGTTCGAGCATTTATTATTTTGTAAAGTAGTCATAAGTATATACTTATGAGTCAATCAGTGTAAGTAGTAACCACTGAATTTTCACAGGCAGTTCACATTTGGTCCTTCGAGCCGGACACCTTACATTTTTAACATTCAATTACACAAACTTTTTCCCACTTTCCAAGATTATAAAACCACACGACACGTCACCAAATTGCAAAACTGTACTGATTCCGTTTTTCTGAAGCTTTCCCTTTTATAGGGCAGTGTGTGGTTGATGCGTGCTTATTTCCATCGGAGCTGAAACTTGCAGTCGAGCTTAAAAGCTTGCGTCGGTGCGTAAGCTAGTGTGCTTTGCCTTGGAGCTTTTGCGTTGTCTCGGCGACCGTGAATTACGTAACACATTTTTTATTAAGATTTACACTATGATGTTAATTACCTATGATTAATGTAATTAGAATGCAAGGGTCGTATTTGAAAAGTTTTTGTTGTACGAGTAGTACCTATGTTCCATGTGTATAGACTATAGGTATATTTTGTTAATAAAAGAAAAGAAGTTGAAGAACCACCTCAGGTACCTACATCACGATATTTCGTTTTCGTTAATTTGAAATGATAGAATGATATCAATATTCAATATACCTACGTAATTTAAAATCCGATCCGTTACAGTTTTATTTCAATATTGACAAAATGAAATAGAAATATTTAGTTTAGTATTCAGTCAATTTTATCTTAATTTAACGACAGAAAATATTAATATACAAATACAATGTACCTACTCTTGATATCGTCAAGTTTGTAAATAGGCAGGCACTTGATTCCGCCGTCCGCCGCTAAACTGACTGCCGACGGGAACTGGGCCCTGCCTTACTACAACATATAAATCAACTACATTCAATTCCGAAATTATTGGAATGTATGTAATAATTTCTGATGCCTTCGCGGTTATTGTACATTGGAATGAAACAACTTTAAACGGATTTAACTCGCGTATTTTATTTAAATGACTGACGTTTCGAAGCCTTCCATAATCGTGGCACGGCTGGACTGACAATAGTCTTATGCTAAAGTGTAGTAAAGTAACTTAACAAAATAAAATACGCGAGTTAAATCCGTTTAAAGTTGTTTCATTCCAATGGAAAGTATGTAATTAAACAATAAAGTGTGGAATTCACACGTAATTTAATAAATTTTTAGAAGAATATAAAATTCTTTGTCCTGAATGACTGATGAAGTAGGTACAGCTTAAACCGCTAATTGTAGAGACCTGAAACTTTGTTTACAGAACATAATTATGAAGGTGATTCTTTGTATGATAATAAAAAAAATCTATACCTACTTACAAATTTTGTATGAGACAACGTGATTCTTAAGTCCAATCTATTTCAAATTTTGCATAAAATTCTTGAACAAAAATGATGGAAGAGGTGAAATGGGGTTATATTAGGTACGCCGATGATATTCCGGGCAAAAGCTGGTCTATACTATCTATATTAATATAATAAAGGGGAAAATTTGGTTTGTTTTGATTGAATAGGCTCTGAAACGAAAGGACCTATTTGACAAATCCTTCACTGTTGGGAAGCTACACTATTCGTGAGTGACATAGGCTACATTAAATTTTGAAAAAAAATAGGGATCCGTGCGAAGCCGGGGCGGACCGCTCCACAGACGTAGATTTGGCCGATCTAGGCGGCCAATAATATTTTTGCATCTTATCATCCCTAAAATGGGGTAAATCGGAAAAAATATTCATTTTCACTAAAATTAATTTAATTCGGAATAAAAATAAATCGAAATTTCGATAAAATCGAATTTATTACAAAAAAAATACTCTGAAATAAAAGAAAAAAAAATCTCTAAAAAACTAAAATTTAATTAATACATATCGATACCTTTGGGTTCAATTGGCGTAAAAGCCAAATTGCCACTTTTCAGGAGAGCCAAAAAACTGTTTTTGAAATTTTATTTTTCGTATAAAATTGTAAATATAAACCATATAAAAAAGTTATATATACAAGATATGCTTGAATTTTCGGCATGAAGGTAAATCAATTGTCAATATTAATCAGCCTCCTTCGGTTTAGAAAATAGCTTGGAGTTACGCCCAAGATATTTGCTCGATATGGTAATTACGTCTATGAAATATCATTAACTAAGAATGGATCTGTGACGTATCACCCATATTAATAAATGTGGGTTAGTAATTCTTGCCGTAAAACACAGTAGTTTAAGAGTACTAGGTGTATTAACCATGTAAATATTTTATTTTTGCCAATAATATCTAATAATCACCTTAAAAATCATAATATTTGTGTTCTAATTAATGAAATAATACAAAGAAAAGTTGGCACAATTTATTTTCCTACGATTTTATCAGTATTACGGTCGAGTAGTTAAATATTTCAGCTTGTATTGTTTCATTTAGTAAAGCAAATATTAAATATTTAGTTATTTTTATTATTATCCAGCATTATATTATCTTTTTCCATAAACAATAGTCTATATTAACAAAAAAATAATATTATGAATCACAAACCACAAAATTTGCATTGTTATATAATGTTGGCATGCAATTATTTGTTATTCGTCTTTGAATTAGACAACAAAACATATAAAAACAAACAAAATAAAAATCTATAATGACCAGGGTATGTATAACAAGGGCTACCTGGAGAAGATGAAAGCAATAGTGATTTTAAAACTTATTACTTACTTACATTATCTACTTAAATCACCATTGTATTTATCTTCTTCAATAAGCCCCTGTGATATTATTTCGGAATGGTACCATTTTTCCAGAGACATTTAAAATATAGATATATTTCGCTTCAAAAATTGGCAGTTGGGAAAAACATGATCTTTTCATACACATTTCTGTTTTATCGGTCGCCAATTCATTTGTCCTCGATAGTTTTTACAATGCGTTTTCTATTTCTTAACAGCTTTTTTTAAGAAAAAAAAAGTTAGTGTGTTTGTTGGTGCATCTTTTTCATTTCTCTGTGATGAAGTAACGGTATTCTCATTGATTTCTATTTGATACTGAGTATTAGTAGTACTTACGCAGATATCATCAGGTACTAAGGTGTGGATATGGATTCAGGAATGAGATTTTTTTTTATTCAAATCATGTTCTTATTTATGTAAGTAAGTGCAGATTTTTATCAGATAAAATGGTTATTTATTTGTGTTAACTTTTGCAGTACCTACTTGAATTTTTTGAAATCTTTGTATCGTCACCAAAACATCGATGCAACAAAAGAAACAAAAATATTATTATAATAATTTTTCTTGATTTAATCCGACATTACTGTGCAAATCTTTTTTAACTTATTAGGCGAAGTTTCTATTTTCTCGTTGACATTTTGTTTCTTCACGAACTGAATTAAAATAAATAAAAATGGGGTGACACCAAAATAATATAAGAAAATTAAATTCTGTTGCAGGTCGCTAATACAGTGTTCTCTGTTTCATAATAATATAATTTTATACACTTACCTATTACGTTTAAAATATTGATGTAAAAACCACCACCTTTTATAGTGAATCCTTAAAATATAGCTGTAAATGCAAGATTTTTTTGTTGGAAAACTTGTTATGGACGTAAAAGTCACACAATTATCAGGTAGGCAGCGTAAGAAACTAAAACTTTTTCAAAATTTATTGGCGTAAAAGCCGTTAAGGTAAAATTATGGTTTATACGTCAATATACTTGACTAATTGTGAACTTACGCCGTTCGACTAGACGTAACAATAATAATATGGTATCAAATACTGTGACGTATAAACCCTCAATGGCTGCACTGGCTTTTACAATAGTTAATAAAAACTAAAAAGGCAATTACGGCTACGACAATTTAAGAAATTTAAGTGCTAGTCTGATACATCCAACATTTTTAATTTTTGATAACATTTTGTGTGAAAAAGTTGGGTAGTAAAAGCCATAAAATTGCGAATTTAGATGATCCTTATATACAGATCGATAGAGCTCAAAATTCTGAGAAAAACTGTATATATAACTCATTTTGGCCAAAATGGCTTTTACGCCAATTGAACCCAAAGGTATCGATATTCTATAAATGATATAACATAAAACAATAATAATAAAGTGTAAAAATATGTACTAAATAAATAAAACCCAAAAATAAATTATGAAAGTCCACTGTCTTTTTTAAGCAAATCCTGGCAGTAATAATTCGATTGCTTGACGAGATTTTTTTAAGTATTTGAGAATTTTTGGAAGTCCTCATACTTCAAATATACTGACGTGCGCAACAGTCTTAGTAACAAATGACTAGGTTGCACTCTTATCACGAAAACTTTCTTGCAAAATTTAGACGGTATGAGAAATTTCGGGCTTCTGCAGTGTCTTTTGACAGTTGGGTAATTATGCCTAAAGGCTTTCTTTATATTTTTAGCACCATAGATCATAATTTTGAGCCATGCAGGAGTCATGGGATGCCCCCATACCTTCAACATGCTGTGTTTCCGTACTCTAGGCATATTCGTCATATTTCTCTACATACATTTTATGTCCACTTGAAATTGCTTACAAAACCACTTTTAATAAGTAAATTAGTTAATTTCAGATGCAAATTCAGTGTTTTGGATAATCGGCGACGCCGACTACCATCGCGTTATTGGTGTTACCAAAGTGGGATTTAGGCACTTATATCAATAGGCCAGTTTTTGCCCGAAATCCTTCATGGATTTCCATTTTTTTTAGTTTTTCTAACTCTTTCTACTTTTGGTTTATAGGCTAGATATATATATGATTTGAAAAAGCTGTATTCTTGCATGTATCACTGTAATCCCAAACTCTAGGGCATCAGAACCTATAGCATTGCAATTTTTCCTATTTTTCACGTAAATATGGGAAATTTTGATCTTGCATATTTTTAAACCAATATTTATGAGTTACCACTTTAAATGCAGAAGTTCTGGATGTTTCTGTAGAAAAAAAACGACTTATTACCCACGTAGAAAAAAAAACACATTTTTAGTAGGTAATTCAGTGTAGACTTCAAAGTACTTTTTTTTTGCACTGGGCAGGTCTCGGCAGAAACTATTCTATATTAAATAATGCTGAATATATACTTACACAAATAAAATAAAAATGAAAGCAGAGAAATACTGAGAAACATTTCAAAATAGCTTTTCAATTCCAAAATCACCAATAATTTTCTTAAAAAATACTTGTTACGTTTGAGCCCTATTTTAGGACAATAAACCAATAAAAAATACATAAAATTTATATTAGTTTGAAAGATACTTTCCTGTATAATAAGAATCCATCATTTTTTCTTATATTAAATACGTTGAAATATATTTTTTTAACCTTTTTAACACAAGTAAATTCAAGGCACCGAGAACTGATACGTAAACTTCGAGTGATGACCTAATTTCGATTATCTGTATCTCAGCACTAACATTGTCAAACGGGGTAAAAAGGCTGGGGATAGGTGCCCAGGAATGTCTATTAGATAATGTAATATAAAGCTTATTAGTATGTTGATTTTTAAGATTTAGACTTATGGCCGCCTAGAATGGCAATATCTACGTCTGTGCGCTCGCGCTAGTCAATAATATTTCTTTCAAAAGAAACATTACTTCTGATCGTAATTCTATATTGCTAGTTATGTGCATCACAACAATGCAGCCGGCAGTCGAAATGGCATACAAAGTTATTATAATGGCTGAAGTTTTCCTCACAGCACTTTGCTAATGCTTTGCGGCGAGACTTTTCTGCCTTGTTATATAGGTACAGCTCTTTAAGTACCGAGGTTGAAACGAAAGTGTATAATAATATGATTTTTTTTGTGTTTAATTTCTGGATCAATTTAATTTGTATAGTTATGAAATATTTTCCTCCGGATTTAAGCTAAGGATATACTTACTTTTAGAAAAATATGGTCTTTAGTTACCCAAATTCGTGCCATACCGAGTTGAAGACAACTCAGTCAACAAAGAACGGCAAAGTTCTCGAAATGTCAGTATAAAATTGATACATGCAATTACAATCCGTTATAGTATTACTATAATGTGACAAGGATTTAAAAAAAATGAGACTGAGTTTAATTAGTTTTATAACAAGTAATAAAAGCTTGTTGTAATTATTTTTTTATATTATATTGCGCATAAAAACAAAGGTACCCATTAAAAGGGCGTATTTTCACCGCCTATATTTTATTAAACCCTGCGTACGCTATCCTGAAAATCGCTTTTTTTTTCGACTTATCGTCACAGATTAAATTTTCACCTTCAGCTAACTGAAAAAACCCATTACTTCCGCCAGATGTCGCTGCGATCAAATGTCGTCAGAACAGGAATGACGTCGGAATAGCAGATAATATTTTATGAAAGGAAAATAGGATATTTTCTTTTACCTAACTCATAATATTTATTCATACCAGTGAGTTAAGTTAATGCAGTACAGATTGATAAAGAATTTATACTGTACCTAATGATAATATTATTCTTATTTTTTATGTTTTTAGGTTACCTATATTTACTATAAGATACATCTACTGTTAGTATTTTTCAAATCAACATTTTAGGAGAATCTTCATAACATCTTAGTAGGACATAATAACCTATTAGCAAAAAACATCATAAAATTATTCAATAAATATTTATCGCAGAAGTTATACTTGCTAGGAAAATTACCAAAGCATACCAAAATGAAACAAAACATCGGCTCTATTCCTCTCATTTCCATCGAAATCAGTGAAACACAAAGTTTTTTAATCCATCGATATACAGACAGATAGACATTAATCAACGTCTATCACCGACAGGCCTACTCGGAGGGGAAATGCCTCATGGTATTGCATCCATTGTCTAAGTCAATGTTATGGTAATATGTACATTGATTTTAGGATTCCATTAATCAAAAAATGTGGGTGAGTATTTTTTAATTACACAGACTAAAGGATGGTTAGGGACTTTGTCAAAATCGATGACCACTCGATGACGAACAAGTACCTATGGATAACGTGTTACCGACGCGGACGTGAAGAGATTTATAAAGTGAGTGGATATTAAATTGGCAAATAGATGGTAAACCTTCTGAAAACGTGTTTTATAATGTGAATAAAACATTTTTAACCGAGAAAGCATAAGAAATTATTGTTTCATACGTCATTTTACACCTTGTTTCCTTTTTAATCTAGTAACGTAGCATGTATAAAATTTCTACATATTTAAAAATACGGCTTAAATCAAGATATTATGATTATTTCATTGATATGCTGATTATTTCATTAGCTGGCCAACTGCGCTTCAGTATTCAGTTCGAAAAAAAGAAAAAAAAAAAGCTGATTATTTTATTAAGTTAGGGAACTCTCCAAGAAGTCAGCTCTAAAATAGATACCTACCTACAATAAAAAAAACTCACGAGCGACCTTAGATTAGCTACGTGTAGGTTTAGACCAGGGTTTCTTAACGTGGGGTCCATGGACCCCTTAGGGGTCCGTAGCTTGTATGTCAGGGGTCCGCAGTAGGTCAGTCAGTCTAAGCATATTTATTAGTACAGAACATGTCGTAACATATCTTTTTTTTATTTCCAAAAATATTTATGGGTGGGGTCCGTGGTATAGTTTAAATTGTAAAAGTGGTCCATGACTGCAAAAAGGTTAAGAAACCCTGGTTTAGACAAACCAGCAAGCCTATGTTGACCACTTTTATCATGCAACTAAACTTATCGATCGACATCTCGTCTACGTATTAAACATTACAAGTCTAAGGAAAAAAGTTCAACTTCCTATAAATGTTAATCTCATGAAATCAATAACAATGCACCATAAAATACGATAATCTGGTAAATCCTTTATACAAATCCGCTAACGCGATCTCAACGCGAGCGCAGCGGAGCGTGCCGCCCCGCCGAGCGGAACACGAGGCAGCCTCACCGAGAAAGCGCAGATTGAGACACGCCTATCTATACTAATATTATTATTATGATTATTTATATTACTAGTTCGGCCCGGCTACGCTCGGATCCATCGCGTGAAAAATCGGTTAGGTTTTCAAGTGTTACAAAATAATAAAATAAAACAAAAGCTGCTGAAACTAAAATATTTTTTGTACCAAAACACGGAAAGTAATAAATGCAGTATTGGGCAATCTAGTTTACCAGTAATGAGCTACCAAATGCAGTTTTCCTGCTCCCATATGCTGCATCATCTACACTGTAAATTATATAAGTACCTACTTATTTGTCTTCTAATCTTATGAAAATGTATATTACGTACAAATTAATCCTTCCGACAAATTCGAATCCAACCCCTTTAACTTATTTAAAATGAGAATTTTCATTTGCCATAATTAATAATACAGAAATATGCAAAATATCTTATCATACTGTCTGTTGATATAACTCGACCTCAGATTTTCACCATTCGTTAAAACCATAAAGACAATTATAAATTTAAATGGAGTTTTCATCTTATTACTTGAACGTAAAATACGAATGAGATGTAAATTTTGTATTGTGGCTTTTAATAGGATAAAGTTCTGGGAACGGGTTAAGGTATGAAATAAATCAGTTTTATATTTCGGACATATTAAAGAAATAAAAACAGTAGATTTCAAAATCATAATCTATCTTAAGAGATAGATTATTATTATTAGTTTGCTTCGATAATTCTGAAGTCCCAACGAAAAAGGATATTTAAAATGTCATACTGCATATGATGCTATTATACCCTCTTTCACTAGACAGAGAGAGTTTACAGAGCTTAGTTAACTATTTCAAGGTTAAACGTGTTAAAATCTGCTAGAAAATAGGCCAGTACGTCATCACTGATTTATTTGGACATTATGAAAAATTTAGTACCTAGGTACTTTAAAGAAAATTCTGCAGTAATGTGTAAGTACAGAGATGTATGAGTTAAATGTGACAGTAGCGTTACTATTGACATTAACTTTACGTTTCAATTAGAATTGAATAATGAGTAGGGCCTCTAGCGGTAAAAGGTGCATTACTCGTACAAATTAGCGTTTTTGTGTCAAAACTGATACTAAAACTCTGATCAGACTGAATCACGATGACATCGCGCGTGTGCTACTAATATTGACAGCGGTGATAGTACCGCTAAAGAATACACTTTATTTCATAATTGAGATAAATATTTGAAAAGCAAATATATAATATAGAACTAATGAAGACCAGGTAACCATAGAGCTAATGAAGTCGTACGTTACTTGTAATTTGATCCTACGCTTCTTTTTACTAAAGAGAAATAACTAGTTATAGTTATTCCAAATTGCTTATTTTAGCAATTTCGTAACAACTGGTTGTCACATGCAATAATTATACATATTAACAATTAGTGATTAATTGGTAGGTACGATTTATAAAATTTTTCTCCTACGTTTTAAAATCAATATTGGTAAGCGAGGTTAATCCGTTAATTATTTCCTTCCAACTTTTCATACTTAATTTTAAGGGATACAGGCTTTGAAACCTCTCATCTTTAGACTCGCTGTTCGGTTTTGCAGTAAAGGCCCAGCTGACCAACTGCGCTTTAATATTCAATTTGAAAAAACAAACTTATTTCCTCTGCTGTTAACACAGCTCCATAATATATATACTGGATGAAATCCTATTGATCCTTTAAGGTCGTGGCGCGTGACGACATCCGCCGCGGAAAACTGCTTCCGGCATCTTATTGACTGATTTATCTGTGCCTTCCTTGAAACGCGTGTAAACAACCCGACAGACTGCGGTGGAGTTACACGTGAACGAAGCGACTCCGTGCTCGTAGCTTAGTTGGAAAACTTGACGGCAGGATGGAGTTTTGGTTTTTTTTTCTGTCTGACGCGACTTTGTAGTAATCTTCATTACTAATGATGAGGTGCATACGTTATTGTACTTTTACGAGTAGTTCCTTTTGTCTCTAGGTACAAATAAACTCTTACTAGGTATATCAAACCTTTCACGCCGAAATGAATCAACTTTGAAAAATTTTGTATTTTTTAATAAACCATGTAAAAGATATTTAATTATAATAAAATATGTAATAGGGATTAAATTAAATTAAGATTGTAACATGTACCTATTCCTGTTTCGTTTACAATTTTTCATTACAATTACTATTGAACACACTTCACTTTCACATTTTTAATTATTCTAATGAAAAAAATAATATCGTTCTATAATCATATATTATGTAGGTGATATACATGTCTTATAAAGCCTCCCTGACAATAGGCATTATCTGACAGATCTCGCAGGATTCAGCGTCGATCATGCGGACACCGAATCAGAACCTCATTTCTTCCTAAACAACCCTCCTGTCGAACCACTGCAGCTACAGAATATTCCTAATTTTCACTTTCTAAATCTCGTAAATAGAGCAGAGTTGATCACAATAATGTTTGAATATTAGGGATGACGGTTAAAGCTTCTGTTTATAGTATGTATGAAGACATACTTCCTTATTAGTAACAAAGGTATCAGAATTTATTACATACTAGCGGCCCCGGCAGACGTCGTCCTGCCCGTCCGATTGTTTCGTCAAAGATCTGTCAAAGTCTTCTGTCACTTACCGTCAATCACAATAATGTTGATTTTACACTTTTTCAAGATGTTTTTTAAATTTTCTCTACTTAGAAACCTTCCCTGGACTTCCACGAATAATTCAAGACCAAAATTAGCCAAATCGGTTCGTGCGTTCTGGAGTTATAACGTCAGGAAGGAAAACCCGACTTATTTTTATATAATAGATAAGGTACTTATGAAAATAATTTCTGATTAGAAAAAAAGGCATTAGAAATTATTGAAACGAATTATCGGCCCCTAGACAAGTGTTAATCGATAATAACGAATGCAAAACTGAATGAAATTGACATATGTACTAATATATGCGTAACTAACACACTACGTACCTACCTAACGTTAGTATTATCGATAGACATTTGTCTAAGGAAAAATAACTCCTTATTTCTAATTCAATTAATGCGATAGCAAAATATAGTCATACAGTTTCTTTACCAGTACCTACCTACTTAGGAAATAAAACATATTGATATATCAAAGAATGTATTTAGAAAATTCTTCCTAAAGGACGGTCGCCGAGCACAGCGAAAAACGGATGTTGCCCTTTCTCTATTTGTCTCTGTCGCATGCGCGTTGTAATAGCGCCCTCACGCTCGCCCCGTAAACTTGAAGGTAAGAGAAGTTAGGGCTGTGCTCGGCGACTGTCCTTTAACAGAACTCTAGAACAAACAGTCTATTATTAACATTTATTTATCGTTAACCTAAGTCCATACTTTACCCGGGCTCAGTAACAATTTCCTCTTGAACCTGGTACCTATATTCGCTTAGAAATAAATATAATTTAATCCGCACACAATAGTGGAGCTCGTCGTGACCACGGGACCTTAAATAAAGAATGCGGGAAAATCGGGGATTATCTGTGACTTCTTATACTTTAATATTCTATTTGTATAGGTACCTAAAGGAAGGTGAAGAATTACAAATAAATTCACTGCGCTTTACGAAAAAGAATTTCAATCGTATTTTGAACTGATTAGAAAGAAGAAATAAAATAATGATGACAATAGGTATCTAATTAGGATCATGTATTTTTTAGTGTCTCATTTGTAAGTACCTATTATACCTAATTAAAATGCTTCAGAGAATAATAACTTATCACCAGAATTTTGCTTATGGGATTTTTTTTAATATTATTATTGATTTTAAATTAGATCAGATGGACATTGGACACCTTTATAAGTACCCATTATTTTTTAGATAATTATTCTTTTAAGAAATATAATTATTTTAACAATATTCCAGCATTTTCGTAAATTACTCTCTTGAACAGAGTTTATTATGTGATTCATCAACTATAAAAAGTATAACAATAATAAAATCTTAATATTAGTTACCTAAGTATTAATATTTCTACAAAGAAAACGTAATGTCGGGGGGACCGTAGGTTTAGGTAGATTGTAAATATTAAGTAAGTAGTACTACACCTAAATGAGAAGCGGTCCCCCCGACATGACGTTTTCTTTGTAGAAATATTAATACTTAGGTAACTAATATTAAGATTTTATTATTGTTATACTTTTTAGAGGGCCTTTTAGTTTTTATGTCGGGGGTTTATTAAATTTTTAATTTATTTTTTTATTTCATACTTTTTGTAAGTAGGTACATAGGTACCTACTACATATTATTATTTTTAACTAATTTCCATTTCACATGGAATTTCGTAATGTACATGTTATCCTCTTACATTTGATACCCCACTCGGGTATATTTGTCGACATTGGGCTTCCCCATAATTTTTGAACTACTTAACCGATTTTCATTATGATTTCAATTTTGTAATGTACATGTTATCCTCTTACATTTGATACCCCACTCGGGTATATTTGTCGACATTGGGCTTCCCCATAATTTTTGAACTACTTAACCGATTTTCATTATGATTTCAATTTTGTAATGTACACGCGATTCTCTTTCATTTGATACCCCACTCGGGTATATTTGTAGACATTTGGTTTTCCATCCCCACTTTCACTCCCAATTTTTTTTAAACGACTCAACCGATTTTCATTATGATTTCAATTTTGTAATGTGCTCGTCACCCTCTTTCATGGGATACCCCACTCGAGTATATTTGTAGACATTTATTTTTACATCCCCTCTTTAACCCCCCCTAATTATTAAACTACTCAGCCGATTTTTATAAAACATAGCTAAGAACACTCCCGACATATACACCTTTCAAACAAAAAAAACAGAATCAAAATCGGTTCATGCGTTAGGGAGCTATGATGCCACAGACAGACACACACACACACACACACACACAGACAGACAGACAGACACGTCAAACTTATAACACCCCGTCGTTTTTGCGTCGGGGGTTAAAAATCAGAGTTACCAAACCGAAATCGACGACGTTCAGTTAAATGTCGTTTTACTCTAAAATGGTGGAAATTCAGTTTCCGTCGCGATAGCAATGAGATTTGAGATCGTGGTTTGTATTCAGCAGACTTCCTAGACCCCATATCAGGGATTATGAAAATACTAGAATAGAAATAATGGACGTATCTTACTGAGACAAAAGTATCTTACCCATAAAAGAATTTCTTAACGTACAAAAATCTATATGTTTGAATGAAACAACTATTAACAGATTTAACTCCCGTATTTTTATTTAATTTCATTGGCTGACGTTTCGGATTCTTTACAGTTTCCATAATCGTAGCACGACTGAGCTGACAATTGTCATAACTATGTAACATGTTTCATTCCAATGTGTAATAGCCGCGAAGGCATCAGAAATTAAAAATCTATATGGTTTAGTATTTCTGACTATCGTCAGCCTAGTCAACTACGAAGAATGAACCAAGAAGGTATCAGGAATCATTCAAGTCACTTCAATTAGCGTAAACACGTGTAAATGTTAAACGCATTTACGTGTTGCATTTTCTTTACAGATTACAAATACTAACAATGAGCTTGTCTTTTCCACTGTCCAAATATCCGGGGCTCTGGAAAGAATAGAGTACGTGCGTCTGTCACGCGGCATTGCGCACGATCCGGCACTATGTACTTTATATATACTCCACTACTTATATACTTATCGCATATGAGTATACATTGGAATGAAACAACTATTAACGGATTTATCTCGCGTATTTTTATTTTGTTTTATTAGCTGACGTTTCGGATTCATTACAGTTTCCATAATCGTAGCACGACTGAGCTGACAATAGTCTAACGCTAAAGTAGTTTGATTGCAATGTGTAATAACCGCGAAGGCATCAGAAATTATTATATATCCATTGTTTTAAGACGATTATGGTTAAAAAAATATCCCCCTGTTATTAAGCTGGGAGTTTTTCCGATGGCCATTAATGTTGTGACTTTTTCATTGTTATCGCATAGCTATGTGTAAATGTATACATATATATTTTTGTAAGACGGTTTTGGTGTTTAAAACTCCACTTTCTTAAGCTGAGATTTTTTTTGACGGCCGTTGATATTGTAACATTTTTCAGTGTTAAGATAAAAGCATTATGCTTCTTATCATTCGGCTTATAATTGTCCTTTTTCTTGACGAAATATAAGCGAACTCTGTGTCTTAATAGAAACCATTTAAAGCCAGAAAAATAATCACTGTTTAAACACCAACTATTAATTCTAAAATTCAAAAATCGTATTAATTACCATTTAAATTTAGCGAGCCCTTAATTTTTACCCCTTTAACCTCATACACATTCATACATCTAATTCGTCACGAACTAAGTAAGTAATACAATTTACAAGGTACAAAGTCAAAGAGCCTTCCACCCCCACCCTTCCGCTCCCCCTACACGGTGTCGTAATAAACAAATTACTGTAATACCAACCTAAATACGTGACGTGTGTGATGTAAGGTGACTATGATTTCGAAAAAAATGCTGTAAAATGTATTTCAATTATTTAAAAGTCAATTTAATTTAGAACTTTGTTTTAGCTTTTTATATCAATTCGAATAACAATACGGGTTTTGTGATGAATATATTTAAGTAATATGTTCAATAAGTATAAGGAAAAACTGCCTGTCCCAAATGATAAATACCTATGTTAGGTACTTATAGACTATGGGCCCATGTTAAAAAAATGATGGGTCATTTGAACCACCAGATGACCTATGTAGAACGATATAAGAGCATAAAATAATAAGATTTAGCATTGTGCCGTCACTTGTAAGCTGTCCAACTGAGTGTAGGTGAGAATTCAAAAGTACAGGTAGAGTGAGTTCATTTTGGTCATATATTTTTGAACGGCATTGTTACCATCGATAGATCCATGAAAAATAATACTAAAACACGTAGTGCCGTAAAAAAATGGTGATCCAAAAAGTCGGAATTTTTTTTTGATTTTCCGACAATTTACAGGGTGAATTTGGTCATTTGATACAGTACGGCATCAGTTTCATACTATTTCAATACTGCTTCTAATCGATCATTCCGCAACGCCGTAAAAAAATCAAGCGACAAGGGGAAAAAACCGAAGGTTGCAGCCCCCTCTCTTTCCGTGGTCCAGGGGGTGATTTGATAAAGTACGGCTTCTGTTCCACAACATTATCTAGCACTTAAAAGTACTATTAAAAATAATGCCGTCAAAAAATGATTGTTCATTTGAATGTATATCAATAATTATCTTAATTTCATCGTATTCTTGATTTATAAAGCTGTAAAATCATTTGACCCTGTACGGGAACTATTTTTCTAACATAAAAAAAAATACAATTGTTATATAGTATTGCCGTTCAGCAGAAACTGTTCTGAAAAAAAATATGGAGAAATACAAAAACTGAAATTTTGCAAATTATTGCAGAAATTTAAATATCATAAATTAATGAAATATAGCAGTTTTCTACATTGTATCCCATGTTTTAAATAGTATTAACATAAATAAATTAGGAAAAAATGTTGCCGTACATTTTAATGCAGACCATATCTTTTAGGCTGATGAAAATGACGCTACCATTTTAAGGGTACTTTATGGCCATCTGATACAGTACGACATTAACATATTTTTGAAGATAACAATTGATAATATGATAAAATCACTATGACGTCTAACTGAAGTGAAACGGTGTGTATATTATATCCAAAAATTGAAACTGTCAATCACAGTATCAACAGTTTTGTATATTTTTTGGTTTACTTCGAACATTATTGATACATATATATATAACTGATTTGTTTCTTTGTAATGATGTGAATAAAATCTAAATGCCGTATAAAAACATATCGTGATGAATTTCACTTATATTTTTCCCCTTTGAACCGGGTGCGTAACGATGGCTATAAAAATTTTTGGTATAATTTTAGTAGCAATAACGCTCATTTCATATAATTATTAAATCATATAACAACACTTAACTAATATATTTATATATGACATAATTATCATTTCTTATAATGATCATTTGATATAATATAATTTAATATAACATTCTATTATTTTTCATATAAAATGCAATTGGCATAATCCTTACTAAATGCGAAAGTAACTCTGTCTGTCTGTTACGCTTTCACGCTAAAACTTCTGGACCGATTTAAATGAAATTTGGTACAAAGAAAGTCTGGAGCCTGAGAAAGGACATAGGCTACTTTTTAACCGAGGAGTTCCACGCGGACGAAGTCGCAGGCAGAAGCTAGTATAATATAATTCTTGATATAATGTATTAGAGACATAATCACAAAACGAACTGCTATCAAAAAGTAGGTTAGGTTAGGTTTGAACTGCGTCCCCCTACCAAAACGAATGGGTAACAAAAGGAGGTTAGGATAGGTAAATAAAATACAATGTGCAAAAGTAAATTAAATATATTATTAAGTAAGTACATAAATCCCAGGCACATTACTTTAGATTTAAATTTGAAGCAATTGCTCGTAAAAATTCACCTTCGTTCGATTAAGTATAATATTATCAATTCTTTTTTGTTGCTCCATATGTATTTTCTTTTTTTTTTCTGGCGGTTGGCTTTTTTTTTGTTGATAAATATACGAAATGAATTTATATATTTTAAAATTATGCCAAACGTTTATTATACACAATGAATGATTATATTAAATTATATCAAATGAAATTATTTGAAATTATATCAAATGTTGATATATCAATAGAAAATATATTAAATATTTTTATATCGATCATTACACACCCCTTTGAACCAACGAAAATGTACGGCATATGAAAAAATATTATCTATGCATAAAATACTTTCGAAATAAATTAATTTGATGTTGTGTCAAATCACCCCCTGGACCACGGAAAGAGAGGGGGCTGCAACCTTCGGTTTTTTCCCCTTGTCGCTTGATTTTTTTACGGCGTTGCGGAATGATGGATTAGAAGCAGTATTGAAATAGTATGAAACTGATGCCGTACTGTATCAAATGACCAAATTCACCCTGGAAATTGTCGGAAAATCAAAAAAAAATTCCGACTTTTTGGATCACCATTTTTTTACGGCACTACGCGTTTTAGTATTATTTTTCATGGATCTATCGATGGTAACAATGCCGTTCAAAAATATATGACCAAAATGTACTCACTCTACCTGTACTTTTGAATTCTCACCTGCACTCAGTTGGACAGCTTACAAGTGACGGCACAATGCTAAATCTTATTATTTTATGCTCTTATATCGTTCTACATAGGTCATCTGGTGGTTCAAATGACCCATAATTTTTTTAACATGGGCCCATAGTCTATTACTATAAAGGGGAACTTTTTCATAAATACGCACTGTTTTATCATCCTTGTACTAATATCAAACATGCGTAAGTTCGTTTGTTTATTATTCTTCTGCGCTTAAACTGCTTAACAGATTTAAAATAAACATATTACACGTAATACAGAGATAGTAGAATAGAGACGTTTAAAAAATAGTATAGATGAGACTTTTATCAGCGTACCTGTGGTAAAATCGCGAACGTTTAAGTAGTTGTAAATTTCTCGAACATCGACCCAACCCATTTTAATCTATACTAATATTATAAAAAGGAAAAGTTTGTTTGTTTGTTTGTTTAGATTGATAGGCTCCAAAAGGGCTGAACCGATTCGAAAAATTCTTTAACTGTTGAAAAGCTACACTATTCCCGAGTGACATAGGCTATAAAAAAGACGATCCGTGAGAAGCGGGGGCGGACGGCTAGTCCTATACAAAACGAGCAGTACGTGCAATGAAGTCCTCTATTATCCCTCGTTATAAGGTGCGTGTGGTGTCACCAGCCTGCTCGTAATTACGTGGTAATTACGCACTCCGCGGGAAGTGGCGCGGCGCGGCGCACGCTCCGTGGAAATCTTTATGTGGAAAATACTTGGCCTGCACAAGTTTTACCTAGCTTTTCACTGATAAAATAAGAAAGAATTGATCTAGATATACTTATGGTGAATTTGACATCTAATTTATTATTATATTATATTTATTCACCGCATGACATACATTTTATTTTTTTATTTTATTGTTTATATTAATAATTAATCTAACATTGACTTGTAGCTGAAATTTGACATTGATAATTGTTTACTAATTGTAGCTAATAATTAATTTTATATAATTTGCCCTGACCTGTAAATTTTGTATGCCCTTGGGCGCAACATAGCGATTCATTGTTACTACTTTAAGATCCTTTAACCTATGTTGGACAAATAAATGATTTGATTTGATTTGATTTAATTTGATTTGATAATAAAACAAGTAGCGTCACTTGGTACAAAAATCTGCCAACCTTGTGCCTGTACTTTTGTCAGCTCAGTCGTGGGACTGTAAAGTTTTCTAAGCGTCTGAAAATATAATAAAGTTAAGAGTTAAATCCTTTATAGTTGTTCCATTCCAAAGTTAACATATATAAATGACAGATGTACCTACTCAGACACTCTTTATGAAAAATATATTTAGTAATACCTAGCAGATAATATAGCTTTGTAAATTAAAAACATATTTTTTTAATACCTTTACGTATAACTATTTTTTATTGGGTAAGTATACTAATAATATGAGAACTGAAGAGTTCTAGCAACGTCGGTAAAAAAGTGAAAATAGGTAAAGTAAAGAATTTCAATAAATAAATAAAAATATTTTTTTTTAACTTATTATTGCAAAATTGTCGCTATTTATTGACACGCCCATTGTAAATATAGACACTGAAACTCGGCGTAAATATTTTGTCTAAGAATAGAAAATTCCAGTTTTCATATTTTTCGTGTGTATTTGCAATATCCACTGAAAAGTATCCTCGTCTTTGACAGTCACAAACAAAGCACCTTACGATAAAGTTTTGACAGAATGCAAAGCTACGAGCTACGAGCTACGCCGTAGCTGATGTTGTTTTAAAAATCGTCGTAGCACTATCATACTTCAATATAATATTATAGTCAAAATGAAGGCAGCATGATTATTTATTAATATTTATTCATGTCTGTAATAAGGCGTGCCTATTATTCTGATTTATTTAGTAAATAGTACATTACGCACCGAGGCCTCAGATCACATTTTTTACATGTGATCTGAGACATTTTTTATTTTACTGGCCGAGGTCAGTATACTATTTTTCTGTTTGACGAAGCCAGAAAGCGGCAATTTCATTTAGCGCCAGAAAGTGGGCGCTTTCCGGCCGGAGGACAGAAAATATATTTATAATGAGAAAAACAACAACTGTCAGTTTTATAAAACGTCATTATATTACACACATTATAAACTACTTTATAGCTGTATAGCGCTAGCTTCAAGTTACTTTTTAATAATATAAGCATTACAAAAGATATTTAGAAAGTTGGATTTCCATTTTTTAATACCACCCCTAATAATATTAAAGACTTCGCAGACTTCGCAGATTGAACCCGGTCACATAGCCTTCTTCTATTTATGAAGCACCCACCAAACTCACAAGAAACCTCTCTGAATCGATCCGGTTTAACCCTCGTTAAAATCCGGTAAAACAGAAGAATCTTGCGAAATGCGTTTACTACAACGCCATGTAATCCCTACTAATATTATAAATGCGAAAGTAACTCTGTCTGTCTGTCTGTCTGTCTGTTACGCTTTCACGCTAAAACTACTGGACCGATTTAAATGAAATTTGGTACAAAAAAAGTCTGGAGCCTGAGAAAGGACATAGGCTAATTTTTAACCGACTGCAAAAAAGGAGGAGGTCCACGCGGACGAAGTCGCGGGCAGAAGCTAGTCTTCTATAATTTACAAAAAATCAATACCGAATGCAACCCCATCTTGGCTCGCATCCTCATTTCGCGCTGCAATTACGGTGCACGTTCGATCGCGGGCCGATCGGTGCACTGATGAGAAATTTCCCGCCCGACCACTCGGAAATATTGTCGCGGCGGCAAAATGAGCTTAAGTTGTTGATCATATTTTAGAGCGGTTACCGAGGCGTATGATGGCTACCTAGCATGTATTAGCGATCTACATTATCATAATTGGAATGCTATATTGGATGCTGGGTATCATTGGACGCATGAGATGAGACTGTAGAGAAGCTGCACTGGATGCGGTTGGCATGGGATGGGACTGTACAGGGCTTTGGAGAACATTTTTGTCTTGCAGTGGACGTCTTTCAGTTGAAAGTAATCATGATAATTTGTTAGATAATGTTGTATAACACTAGCTATACATATTATGTTTTTAGACTAGTTTCTATCACCTTCGTTATTTCTTACTTCTTAATAAAGTCCCAAGCAAACAGCACTATTATTTATCTTCCAAATACTCGCTACCTTCATCTTCTAACATACAAAAATGCTAATGAAAACGTTCCAGCTACATTTGATGAAGACTGAGAATGTAGCAAATTAATGGGACTACCAGAAATTGGGGTGATTGATGATCTTACACTGTGAAAACTACATGCGACATATTCACTAGGTGTTTATATTATTATGAATACGTTGTAAAGTAGTTATTCATATTAGTATAATTTTGGTTACGCGGGATGCTGGATGGATTTATTTGTAATTATGAAATAAAAATATTGAATTACCTGCATTTGAAAATGTCCCATCTGATTTTAGACATCTCGAGTAGTAAATTGAATTTCAATTTTATGCTATTACTAGCGGCCGCCCCGGCTTCATACAGGTAAACCTTCCTCTTGAATCATTCTATCTATTAAAAAACCCGCATCAAAATCCGTTGCATAGTTTTAAAGATTTAAGCGTACATAAGGATATAGGGACAGAAAAAGCGACTTTGTTGTATACTATGTAGCGATTATGATACTTAACCGTTCCATTAACTCAAATAAAATTGCTAATACACTGTTAATAAAGACAAAGAGGTTATTATATTTGTCTATTAATTGGCTTCAATCACTTAATAGACAAATGTATCCACCTCTTGCAATGGGCAATAAGTTTTATTCTTATAAAATTTTTACATGAAACTTATAACAACTAAAAGTCATTTTTAAATAATCCGATTGAACAAGACCTAAACCCAAAATGCTATAACATTTATTCTAAAAGAAATTTCATATCATTGATTTCTAATTTCATGACCCTCCAATGCCGCTGCGATCGACAGATTGGCAACAAAACTAAAACATTTGCTGTAATCATAGTCAAGGATCTCTCAATTGCAGCTACAAGTGCCTCGAGGACGCAACATCTCTCCCCATACAATGTCGCTCATGTATTGAGCACTTGAAACATATCGAGTGCTTGTAATAAACACTAGTGTAATTGCTTATTTACACTCGAATGCGGCCGCAGTTTGAAATTTAATCTGTTTCGTAACAACTTGCTCCCCTTTGTTCCGGATTTAATATTAGAATAATTTCTAGCTGATTGTGATTTTGTGATTGGAAGCTTAAAGAAGTTTGATGGATTATTCTGCGAGGTAGGTAGTTTGATTGCTATAGGTTTATTTTTTTTATATTTCGGTAGTCAATTGTTTGTCTGTAATTCGATCATTTTCGCAATTATCGTATGGCATTTATGTTAAGGTTGCTTATTATAAATATAACCGTGTTTGGTTGTCGCTTCCTTTGACATTAAAACGAACCTACATATGTTAAAGTAGACAAAAATCTTTAATAGGTATGTATTATATTTTATAATTACAGAAGTAGATATACCTACATAAATAACTCAATTAAAGTAAATTCTTTACTTACTCGTTTGCCTTCTTATACCAAGTAAATATATGTATTATATATATAATTTACTTATAAGCAGGTGCGTGCAGTGAGGGTCGCGCAATACTTCAGAGTACTCCGTACATTTATACCATTGCATATAGTCATATAGAATGCACGCCCTTGCTTATAAGTAGGTAACTAGTTCCAAATACACTCAGCTACAATTAATAGTTGTCTTAATTAACAAAGTCAAATGCAAGTAAATAATACTAAGCACACAAAAAATAAGGCAACCCCCTTAATCTCCAAATGAAGATCCGGCGTGATTGTGCAGTATTTGCCTCTTGGCTCATTAGCTCTCCCGTTACTGTAAACCTCGTACACATTACTTGGATAAGCCTTTTATTTATTTTTACAAATTGCAACTCTATTGCAATGTATGTCAAGTGATAATGGTATATCATCAACACATTTTTTACGCATATTTTGTCTAACCGAGAAATTAATAGGCAGTCCGCTTCATTAATATAACTGTACCAAGAAATATATTTACGGATTTACAAATTTTAATAATCTTGCAAATTAATTTCTCCTGGGTCTATATTATACTTACACTGAAAATGTGGACTATGGATAAGATACGTAAGTTAGTACATTTAATAATTACTGATGCCTTCGCGGTTGTTACAAATGATGAAATAATTATGACGGAAACTCGCATATTTTTTTTGCTGACGTTTCAAGAACTTTATATTTAGATTTATGGAATTAGGTATAAAAAATTCTATAAATAATTCCAAATCTTAGAATATCTAATACCTACATAAACCTTTATATACTTAAATATAAAACGAACGTAATGCATTTTTATAAGTCAACGTTTCGATATAAAATAAGAAGCGTAGGTAACATATTATTATCCGGTAAAAACTTACCTAAACAACCTGTACCGAATGTGACCAATTCGGGCATCGAACCAGGATAACCAGCCCATCCCTCAGGACTAATCGACCGTCGCAAGCCAAGATTAATAAACGACGCCTGGACTCAACCTTTTTTCGGAAAACCTAATGGTCCACGAGTAATTAGCCCCTTTTTTACACCCGTTTACTGTAAAAGCGAATTTATTATTGAAAAAGTTGAGCTTGTGAATAAATTATTTGGTCCTGTGAAAAATGGGCGCGGAATATTTATATTCTGTAAGTAAACTACGGCCGTTAGCTGTTGCACGTGACTTCGTCCGCGTACTTTTTAATTTCAAGAAAAATATGTAGGTACCTATACCTACTTACGTCTTAAGAATATTTATGTTAAATCTTAAATGGATTGAACCATTGAATTACGTTATCCCATAAAAACTTTGCCCCTCCTTTTTACCCTCATAGAAGTAGAAATTCAGAAAATCCTTTCCTATCAGACGCCTGCGTCATACAAAGAACACACCCTCCAAGTTCCAGGTCTCTACGATCAGCAGTTTAGGCTTAGCGCGTATCAGTCATTTAAGACAAAGGACATTATATACCTATATATAATATTATTATATCAAATTGAATTAAAGTAATTATAATAGGTAAATAGGTACTTTGATGATCTATAAGCAAGCGTGGCACCTAAGTATTGATTTGAGAATGTAAGTACGAAGTTCGTAGCGTGTAATGGTGTTATGGTGTAATGGGCCGTCGCACAATACTCCGCGAAATGCGCTAGTGTAGAATGAGGTCTAACTGTCGTATTTTACCAATGACCTAGCCAGTTGTTGGGAAGACAAATAAAGTGCAAATGCAGGACTTGATAAAACAAAAAACCTGGCCAAAGTTTTTTGAAATTTCATAGATAATGTCTTGAATTCCGTAGATAAATTTTAAATTTGTATTTTGAATGTGTTTTTGTAGAATATTTATTTGTCATGAAACTACGTGTTATTTTTCTTTCTCCTGTCACTGCATAGGTATATTCAATACACACCTATAGGCGTTTTGTTAGTAAGTATTAGAAGATTATTTTTTATTAGTTCCTGTCATTGTAGATAATAGAATTAGATACTATGTAGGTACCTATAGAGCAGTAAATCAGATTGCTAAATAAAATCCTATAAAAAATATAATAATATTAACTTTTTAAGGTTTTAAGGTTTATAAAACGTTGGTAAGCAAGCATACATGTACTCGTGACACATTTTGATAAAAGAGAAATAAATAAATACGCCATATATATTTAATTCACAATTTATTGAATCTCGAATAGAATAATATAATATCGACATATTATTATATTTACATCAATATTTGGGTATTCAACTAGGTACAATATATTTTTTTCTACGATATATATATAAACAATAGGTATGCAACAAATAAATATATCTCTCAGGTTCTATAACATTATATTAATTTAAATAAAAACTAGAGGAAATAGAATATGTTTTAAAAAGCTCGAAGGATTTGAGATGTTGGTATGATATAAAATAATATTTTGCCTTTTTTAATTTAATAGTGACACGAACCAAAACATGTTATTTAATTTAAGATTACAAGCCGTTTTAATTTGTATTCATGTAATGACATATTCTGCGTTGTGTCACTATTCCGTTAAACAGTTATTTATATAAAACTCGTGTAATAATTATTATACTATACTTAAGGTAAAATTAATGAAAATCATTTAGTTTTCCGGCAGTGTCCTGTATTTAGCCTAAGCCTACCTACTCGTATATATAATAATATCGTCTAAGTTACTTTTGATTGAAAACTATTATTTCAGGATATTTATTTTATTAGCCATCTTTGGTATACTTACATTATAAACTATTATAATTAACACATGATGATTTTGAACAAATACAAAAGAGGAGAGATTCGTCGCCATTTATGCTCGAATGTAGATGAAGTAAAACTAAAAGTAGTTAAAAATATAAATTATAATACCTATTAATCAGTTCGAGTACCTATTTTAAAAAAAACTTTCAAGTAAACTTTAGGACTTGATTACGGTATCAAAAAAAAAGTTTGAAAAAATGACAAAACCAACATCATTCGACTTAACAATCACTTTATATTATACTCGAAACCTATTGTACCTACGGTTTAATATTTAAATGGTCACAGTGAACTTTTACGGGCAAAACCTACTAAAGCCCTTCTCACTCAATATTTACTTTCTATTACGTAATATAATTATTTCTACGCGAGATATTAGTTTTGGGGAAATATGTATGATTTGTATGAATGAACTGGACAATTTTTTTTTAAACTGTAATCACGGGACTCACGGATAAGTTATTTAAAAATAAAATAATGTCAAAAGTATGTCTTCCATTGGTAAAGGTTTAAGAGCTAATGTTGACTTTGAAAAAGTGAAAAATCGACAAAGTCGACATAAAGTCTGTCTGTCGTAATAAAGTTGACATGAAGTCAAAGTCTGTCGTAACAAAGTGGGCATAAAGTGAATGTCTGTGGTTACAAAGTCCACATAAAATCAGTCTATTATAACAAAGTCAATGTCTATAGTAACAAAGTGTCAATGTAATTTTAATCAGTAACTTCCTATTAAGGATGATTCTATGAGGGCATTTTAAAAGTAGATACTAATAGTTTATATTTATGTATACATAGGGAATGATCTTGATGTTTTCGGGTTTTTTACTCAACTAACTTTACATTTTTGGGGGCATATTGAGTAGGTGTCAGAATTGAAAATGGCGTCCTTGACAAAGTTACATTAACAACATCTCCAAAATATAATAAAACAAGTGTTATGGAATACCAACGGCATGTTAAGTTTTTATTATATTCTTTAGGAATAATGGCAGTATAATGTAATTTTGTCTAGGTTTTGGTAATATAGATGTGGGTAATGACTTTTTTACAACAATATTTATAATGATTAAAGCCTGAATTGAAAATAGAAGTAGGGCTGGGGAATATATATTTATATATTATAACCACGACGACTACGAACTTGCCCTAAAATATAAAACCGTATAAAATCCAAGTCCCACAGCGGACGGTAAAAACATAACTATTATTGTAATATACATACAACAAAATGAGGCCAAATTTCAAAAATTGGTGTTTATATACTGAGCATTTTTTTACGAGCAATTACAATTCGGGGTTGTATATTGGCTTAAGAAACCTGTATTATTGATTTTTGGCACAAATCTATACCTAATCATATTATTTAATATAAATAGCAATATCGCCTACCTTACTTTATTAAAACATTGACAGATATCTTATATTATAAGTTGTACATAAAACTCGATTCATAGTATACATAATAAGATTAACAATTATAAAGCTGAGCTACATATACATATAATATTTATAAACTAATAGGAATTAAATAAAAAAAGCAATAAGGTAATAAAATAAAAGAAAAATAATCATTTGAATACTTTTACTTTTTCATTTTATATCACATCACATGAAATCTCAAATAATGAACAAGTTTGAAAATAATAATAAATATCGTGTAACATAGTAACGTAGGTAATTATATTGAACCCGGGGTAGAGCGAGGGGTGGGTTCGCTCTAAGCGCCAGATAGAGCCAAAAGCCTAATATGAAAAACCCACTATTATAACCGAACTAGAAGTACGTGAAGGGAGAGCCAACGAAGTGCGCTGAAAGACAATCTCGCTCTACCCGGAGCTAGGGCCGGCGCTGCTTATATTAAACAGATTTATAATGCCTAAACGTTTCTTAGTAAGTATGTTTTGTTAGGTCCGATTTACATAAAGAAGTATTTGGAAGTTCCTTAAAGTTCATAAGAAATAAAACGTCATTAGGGTATTATATTATATTATATTTATGTTTCGCATATTACGTAATAGATATGGAAGTTTTTGAACCAGTTTCTTTGGATAAAATTTATTTATAATACGTTCTACTTCTTAAGCGTCGGACAAAACAAACCATCAAGTTTACAATAAGTAATTTTAATATCATTTATTGACATAAATCGAAAACGCCAAAGGCTTTGAGCAAAACAGTTGCGATAATTATGAGGAAAACATCAAAAATTTTACCTTTTTTTTTCAAATATTTTTTGTCATTTTATAGACACGATTATTGTACGAAGACAACGAATTATGATATAATCATATAATATATTTACGAGCAAAATGAACATCGGAAGCTCAAATTTTCAAATACAACTCTTAACCACATTATTAAAGATCCTGATTTATCATACAACATCCAAATTTTATAAAAGTTTTCACCCATTATCGAATATTTCATGATGGCTTTTTCCATTACATTACATTTTTGACCTGACAAAAAAATACCACTCAATTTGACAAACTGTCGATCAGAAAGATGTTTTATCAGAATTCTGAACTAATGTGGCTAGAGTAGGTACACATATCAATGAATACACAATAATTTATAATATAACATCGGTATGATATGTTTAATGTACTATGTGTTAGGCGAATTTAACTCGTCATAAGATGTGTTATACAACCCGATATAACGTCTATGCGATCACTTAAAACTAATATAATTACTTATGTATTTACAATCATAATATACGACACCGAAAAAACTGGTAACGTATTACAGTAATAATAATATGACCGTGATTATACTTTAGGCCTAAATATCAATACAACGTCCAAAAAGCGTGAAATGATACACCAAAATATTCCAAAACTGAATTACACACGGAATAATAAAAGCCGTCAATACGATCGTGTGGTAAAAACCGACAATAGCGTAATTAGCCTGTCATCGTACAGTTAAATAATCATTGTTGTAAACTGTCGTAACATTTACACACAAAAACTGTATATAAACAAATTATACAATTAAAACTACTATAAATACAACAGCCCCTATAGTTTTACTATTCGATAGTAAAATTGTTTATTTATCTAATATCATACAATATAAAGGTTACGGTTCATAAAAGCAGTGTCGAAATCGAAAAAGGCAATAATATTATAATTTTACGAACCAATCTCATAACGTCAGCGTTAAGACTGGCAAAATTATATCATTGCATGATCCTGCCCAAATGTCAGAGCATTAAACAACTATATTTAATTTCCATGAATATCAATAACGATTCGAGTAATTTTAATTATTTTCGAAAACTTTCAAACAGTAACTTTAACCTCGTTAATAATTTAAACCCGCGAAGTTTAAACGTGGAAGCCATTTCTACATACCGTTCCATTACAAGCGCACTAACCATTCCGTCTAAATATTCTAAAACATTTAAGTCTATGCGAGTTATATAGATCATTTCATATTAATAGCATTCAATCTTCACAATTCTTCAGTCGATGCGATGGGTGCTTTCAAGAGAGGCGTTCTCGGACTCCTGGAACCATCTGAATTTCTGGATGATACTTGGAAGTCCTCGTTTGAGAGCGAAGCCGGCATCGGCGCTATCTTCAGCTGGTGCCCGTTGAGTTTGATCTCAGTAATGGAATGTGACCGACCGTGGTTGACCAATGGTTTCTCCTTGTTGCTTTGCGTCATCGGGTCATGGGTCGGAGTTTTTGCCTGGGACTGGGTTACTCTCACCCGGTTTGATTGTTCTCTGAGTGCCATTTGGTAAGCCACTTCAAATGCTTCGCCTAAAGTTAGAATGACTTCAGTCGCTTGATCCTGTAAAAACGAAAAATGACTGGTTAGTTTCATTTTGACCCAACAACAAACACTACTTTTAGGTACTTGATATTTCATATCGACTGGCATTTCAAAAAGACGACTCGGAATGTAGGTACTTACCATAGTAGCGACTCTGAAGACGTGGCAGTAGTGGCTCTTAGTGGAGTGATCCTTGGTGATGTAGGCGAAGTGGGTCAAGTCATCGGCGTCTTGGCACGCGCAGTGGATGTTACGGATTTCGTGCTCGCATATCAGGTCCTGGATAACAATATAATAATTCATTATAGCCGATTAATAATTTTACAAAATCCGAACAGATGTTTTGGTTAAGATAACTTTGTTTTCCGAAACAGAAAATAAAACGACTTGAGCGAAATCGTGAAAAACTGACACAATAATTAAAATGGGCTCAAATTTCGCGACCATGATGTAAACAGAAGAAATTATTCCAGGAAATTTTAAAACGAAACAATTAAATAAATCCCAGTGAAGCGTCGAAGGCACAACACCGAAAAAAACATTAATTAGCAGGACCAACAAACCATGAAGACTTCTAAAATAAAGTTTACTGTTAGAGAAAAAAGCAATCCTTTTTTGTAAGAAACACAAAGGCAAGATTGGTCAGTGGTCCGATGGAGTGTGAAGACTGATCCATAATTAAAAGTCAAGCGGACAAAGTCAGAGGTTTTGCGAAGTCCTTTGTTAAGGGAGTCTCGGGATGTTTGCCCTTTGCTCGCTTCGGTGGGTTTTGAGAAATAAACAGTCTTTTATATTGAGGACAAAGCCTTTCGTCAACTATTATATTTTGGGGGATCTTTGATAAGGGGTATCTATTTTTTTAATATTCTTTACAGTACCTTCTTACCTGCACAGTAAGATCAAATGGTTATTTTTAGTTAGTGCGATCAAATAGAGTTCGTTCCTCAACGCCACCTACTGGCACCATGGACTACGTAAGACGGTATAATTTGGTAAATTTTTATTGTTTTCTTTTACTTTAATTGACTTACCCTTGTAATAGTATTTAAAAACTTCACACCCCTATAGCTGATAGATAAGATGATGTCCGGAGAGTCCCTCGGTTCTTTGGTTGACTTCTTTAGCTTCTGTATTGACTTCTTTGTAGACTCAGTACCTCTCAACTCTTTCACCACCGTTGAACCTAAGTACTGCAGAAAAGAAAACATTTTGTAATTTTATTGTACAATAAGAACTGCATAAAATTCTTACTTGATACATCCGTTTTAACTTTGGAAATTTAGATTATAATTTTTAAATAACGACTTACATTAGCTACATAAGTTACGGCTCCTGTAACCAACACAAAAGGCTGGTGCTTCCATTGAGTCTTTAGTGCCCCTGGGACTCCAACCAGCAGTTCCGATGGTGCTCTGATCTCGAGGTCCGAGGGTCTAGGCGGCTGAGGAGCAGGCCGGTTCTTCTTACTCCTCTTCAATGTTTCTCCACCAGTTGGCGCCAGGCTTGGCACCACCGGAGGCGGTACAGCCTTCAGGTTTTCCGAAATTGGTAATTTTTCTTTGATTTCTTCTTTGAGCTGCTTGATATTGTTTTTCTAAAACAAAGAAGAATAATTATAGTTTCATACAGGCATAATCTCAGAGACATACTCCTAATTAGTTTTAGCTGAGATGATAATAATAGATAAATTAATGGGGGAAAGTAGAGTTAAAAAGTCATTTTTAACATATCTATGTAACGAGAGCGCTAATCAAATAAAAAGGCGCGACGATGCGTAACACAAAACAAAGGGAAAAATGACACTCAGTCATAGATTCACACTTCAGAGGTGCAAAACAAAAGTAATGATGCAGCACAAAAAATACACCTGAACGCGAAAGCGTAAAATTTTAATTAAGGTACTGAACTCAAAGGTAGGCATGACAAAATATAAATGACGTGAGTCGTCTAATTTGGTGCGAGTGTCATTTGTTGTAAATAAAAGAAATATATCAAGGGCCATATTCAGGATTTTAGTGAATAGAATAATGTTCCGTTGGGATGAACTCGAATGGTAAAAGGGAGATATCACGGTAACCCTAGCGGTTTTAGCTCGGGTTTGCCCCAACTACATGTTCCGTAAACTCGCTAAACAATGTGGCATTTTTCCAATGATCATCTATATGATTTCTTTATAGCAGTGTTATATAACTTAAGTAATAAAAAATATACTTATTCGTTATTATTGTAAAAACCCAAGTCACGTCACGTCATCCACTTAAGTGCACAATATCACGTCAATTGTCTTTTCCAAGTTCTACTGTATTATTCTTATACGTGGATGATAATTATTTTTAGTCAATCATATCAAAAGTTTATGAAGGCATTACATTACATATTCTGCTGTCATTGTCATTTAGAATGAATATCTAGAAAAAAAAATTAGCAACAGTAGTAAGAGCTTCGTGATACAGGCATTTCGCTTCGAAACGCAAACCACTACGCGTAGCGAGTACCTCACTCGGTATGAATGGGGAAGCCTGAATAGACGTAGAATTGAACGCTAATTACCTATACGGGTCCGCCGACGTGTGAAATTAAAAAAAGGCTGCACCTAGCTGTTGCCAATATGTTGGCCTTTTTCGTACGGTGCTTGCTTTTCTCAAAAGTCATGGTTTTGTGTGGGGATTTAAGATTTTATTTGCGGCTCTGTGTCATAGTCAAATGTGAATGATGCGAGTTGTTTGATGGATAGATCTTAACTTTGCGATGTATGTTGGAAAATGGTGCAATTAAATAACCATCGCTGAGTAGTTAGAGCGTATTTAAAATTATTTTATTTACACTACCATTCATATTACCATTTTTTTTTATATTAGGGGCAAAAGCGATTATCATCTACATATATTATCGAAGTAAGTATGACTGGTGCAACCGTTTTTACAGAAAACAATTTTTATGATTTGATTCGCATTGTGGAATATGTCTTCTTCCTTAATAGCACAATAACTGTTAAACCAACGATTTACAAAGGAGTAGTTTTCTCATAAATTTTATTAATATACTATTTCGATAAGATAGGTGTCATATTTACATAGAAGCACTAAACGCATTTCATGTAACTATTAACAAGGAGTAAAAAAGCAATCAAAATAAACTACCCCATCATCGAATTTTAATACGCGTATATTAGTTTACATCACTCACTTAAAAAGATATTATCGCGTCGTGGGTAAAACAAGGCGTTGCCTAGCTACCCCCCTGCGACACGTGCGTAATGGTAATTACAGGTGCAAGATGAGCAATTTAATAGGGATAAGCTATTATAATCTCATCCCATTAGGGGTAAGTGAGGTTATAAAATAAAGGGATGGCTTTAAAATAGCTTCATATTAAAATGTTGTAATTAAAGAGGCGATAATACAAGTTGATTGTGCAACAGGGACAAATTGGTACCAAGATTTCAATGAAGTCTTTGAACATAATAATTTCTGATGCATTCAAGGATTTAACTTTATGCTATACTTCAGTGTTAGACTTTAGTCAACTCACTTTGCTACGAATATGGGAACTGTAAAGTTTTTAAAAAGCTTAGAATTAAAAATATATCTAAAAAAGCACATTTCGGTGAAATTTATAAGGGACTATCTAACGATATCTAAGTTTTCGATAAATTAAGGATAATTGTTAAACCATACTTACAACGGACTTCATAAGTGGCATATTATGTATGTGTGTAAATATTAAAGGAATTTAGTTATTATCATAAATTCGTAATATTAACTGTGTACAGTAGGAAGGTACCGTTTAAACATTGATAATATTAAACCCCGTTAATACAAAGACATCCTCTTTAAAATTAATTCAAAGATCGTAAAGCGAGGCATAAAATTGTTTTTATGCAGCTGGCCACTTGGACACTGTTACGTTTTATGACGTCATGAATTCATAAACAAATATGCATCTTACATAATAAATTTATACAGTTAACTTATGTAGGTACTCGTAGAAAATAATTCCGGAAGTTTTTCCTTTACTTTTAAAAGTTTAAATATAGGTTTTAATTGGAATAAATCAACTACCTATAACAGATTTACCAGGTGTTTTAATTTTGTTCTGACTTTTTTTTTAGGAATTTTACAGTTCCTATATTAGTAGTAGACTGAGTTGACGATAGTCTAACAACTGAGTAATTTTTAATTAGGTACGTCGTAAAATCAAAGCGCTGCTCAAATCCGTTAGAGTTGCTATTTTTAACCGACTTCAAAAAAGGAGGTTATTAATTCGTCGGGATGTTTTTTAATGTGAAATTTTTTATATTTTATTCACAATAAAACAAAAACCCCGTTGAAACCGGTTCACTTGAATTAACGGCATTTAATTTTAAAGTTGGCTTATTTTCCTCAACAAATCCGCGACTGTCAACGTCACCCTTGCCAATGCAATTTTCTGCTTCCTCGATTCGAACGTCATTTGTTGCATCGAGTAACTTAGCAACTCCCTATGCGATGATCATTTCACTCCCTGTCGAGGACATCCTTTTTACCGACTGTCATATTGAATGGATTGCTCGCTTTATTGCCTCTGATTTCGCAAATTGTCACACTTGATGTGAGTAGGGTTATTTTTAATAAGGCATGGTAGGCAACGTAAATTGTTACTAGCGACTCGCTCAAGATTGGCACGGGTTGACTTTTTTTTTGGATTGGTGATAAACGTAGTACAAATAATGGCCTAGTGTGTACCGACGTCACAAACTTACTATTACATAATTATTTTCATACGAAAAAGTAATTACTGTGACGTAATTGCATATAGTTAGGTATAATATAGTGTCATGGATTTTTTGTAGATATAGATGTTTTCTATAAAATTGCAGTAAGTACATCTTTTAGGTAGAATCCATATCTTGGGTTACATTAACGAAGTTTTCATCGGATGCCAAACTTTTTATAATTTATATTTTACTATTTGAGTTTATTTGTTGCAGAGGAACATACAAATATTTCTTTATAGGTTACTAGCTTCTGCCCGCGACTTCGTCCGCGTGGAACTCCTCCTTTTTTGCAGTCGGTTAAAAAGTAGCCTATGTCCTTTCTCAGGCTCCAGACTATCTTTGTACCAAATTCCATTTAAATCGGTCCAGTAGTTAAGGCGTGAAAGCGTAACAGACAGACAGACAGAGTTACTATCGCATTTATAATATTAGTAAGGATAACCTAGTAGTAGGTAAGCATTGATATAAATTACAAACTTGATTTCAATAAAGCTGTAACTTTTCTGCTTAAGATGCAATACGCACATGAATTGTAATTTTTATTTTCATAGAACAATACAATTACAATAGCCATGGGAAATCCTACATAAATATGCGTAATTATGCACTTGATTCCAACGGACTAATACGTGACGTCTGGCGTTTAATCATGATTAGAATATATAACTGCTTTATTTTGACATATTACATTATAATCGCCATAAACAATCCAACTCACGTGACAAAACATATTAGGTATTAAAATATCATTGTTTAAATTGTTAGGTTTATTTTTGCAAGAATATTTTTTGAAATTGCGTATTATTGCAATCGGTTTCGTGCAAACACATTTGTGTTACAGTAAACACTCACCAGAGAATTGAGATCAGCATTGATGTCTTCCATATGGTTGATGGGTCCGTTCTGTTCTCCTGATACAGAAGCCAAGATTCTTTTCCTATGACCAGCCTTTTGGATTTCTAATACTGCAGTCAGCTCCACCTCCCAGATCCTTCTGACTCTATCCATATCTACATACAAATGCTTTCTAAATGTATCGCTATATTGTTCTAAATTAATATTTCTTAGCCATTCTTCTACTGATTCGTTTTGGTTTTTACTTATATTATTATTGTTATGATTATTGCTTATTTCCGTTATTTTAAGAGGTAATTGTTTCGCTGATTCTAGTATTCTTTGTCTATCGTTCTCTTCTATTCCCATTTCACGCAAGTCGCTTTCATCTAAAATACCATTCTGAAAAAAAAATTTCATCATTAATTTAAACAATTTACTCAAATCTTTTTTTTTTTCCAAATTTTTGAAACTTGGACACAACTTATTGAAGTAGATACAAAATACTTACAACAAAATCCACATCATCAAAACCGCTCTCCAGGAAAAGGGGTTCATAGTCATGGACTCCGAGGCCAGAGAGCCAGAGGCCTAAATTAGAGGCCACCGAGGGGCTGAGGCTGGACTCGGAACAGCTGAGGCCAAGTCTGGAAGTAAACTCTTGCTCCAGCTCAGAGACAAACACTGACTCCCGAACAAGTTTGCTGCCGAAAGACGCCATTATCTCGGAGATCTTTGCCCACTCCTCCTGTTAAAACAAAAAAAAATAAGAAGTCAGTAATGGTGACAAACTTATAGTGGTACCACACACGCTAGTAAACAGCATAATGGTCCACGTTGTGAGTCCCTCTGTGTATAATGAACTCCCTTAATAAATCACTTATGTAACAAAAAAATTACTTGTCGAGTGGTTTAATATCATGTGGATTAAATAATCATCTTAATTGAGCAGGTAAGACTGGTGCTACATTTTATAGCTAATAAATGATTTCTATGGATAGGTATAGTATGTACTTTTCAATGAGTATATTACAGTTTAGTTTTAATATTTTCCATTAAGTATTTATGAACTAAAGGATTCTGCCTCTTATAGTTAGACTCTTAACTTTTTTTTTCATCAACCATCACAAAAAACGTTTCTGTTACAAAAATAAATTTTACAGGTAAAGCCGTTAACAGAATACGACCATGCAATAAAGTTGTGTTAAGCATTGTAAATGCAAACGGTATTTAAACAACCGCAGAGAAAAAGTGCAATCAAAGATTGTCATCAGTGTAAACATCTGCGCATTAATTGCCAGCAGGCTGCGCGTACGCACCTGTGCCTGCATCTTGCGCAGTTGACATAATTCTTTATCATCTTAGAGTTCACTATATGAGGGCTCCCGCATGTGTACAATTGATAACACATGCATAATTCATTACATATTATGCAATATAAAGTTCTAGTGTCACAGTTTAAGTGCTACAGTCCTCCGAAACGCCTTGACAGACTTTGATAAAATTTCATATGACAAAAGTGGTGAAAAAATATTCTCCAATGTTGATAGCACAAATTAAATGTTGTGTATTTTGTCTAATAAAACAACAGTATTATACTCACATTTTTAAAGACAACAATAGAAAGACCAGACACTCAAAAAAACAAATCCTAAAAAAGGAAACGCACTTTGTTTAAAGCGTATGTTTATTTGTTCGTAGTCCGTGGTTAATGAGATTGATCTGACATCGTTTATTTCTGTAGGTAAAATATTTCCGGTACCATTTTAACAACTGCAAAGACTACTAACATGCTTCCAGAAATAACATTTGAGTTTATACTAAGACCTTTAATTTCTAAACAAATTTTCAATAGTACTTTTCGCCTAACCTTGCCAGTTAAACCTTACCTACCTTACAAAAAGCCTTGAAACAAATTGATTCTGCATATCAGTCTACCTACATTTCCTTTGTTTAACTGCCCGAAATTACAGGGAAGTATTTCGCAGTCAAACGACCTCATATTAAAAAAAAAACCGTGCCTACTTTACAATCGTTATATCAAACAAATTATATAGGGAATAGCAATGATTACTCAACTCTCATACGTATCGAAGTTAGAAATGTTTATCTATTACACACCTCCTTTGCCAATCGTGACCGATAAGTTAAAGTTTGCCTACAAACTCTGAATCATGCAAGGTCCATTGGCCCTTCGTCAAAACCATTCATTATTTACAATAGGCACTAATGAATAAAGTATTTTTGTAGTAAGTCCTTTCATAGTGGTTATGACCTTTTCTAAAACCACATTCCTCCAAAACATAAGCAACACGCAGTATATTTATTATTAAAACTTACCAACTGAAAATAAACTAAAACTAACCTTGAAATTAAACGATTATTACTGATATAACTTGAGTAGGTATATTATTTTATAATGAAACAATTATTTAATATTTTACGAAGTTAAAAAATGTTATTTAGAAAATAAGGTACCTACTGTGTCTTGCAAATCACTTTATAGCGTTAAACTGTCGTCAGCTCAGTCGTGCTAATAATATAGGAATTCTGAAGTTTTCAAAACTTAAGCCAATCAAATAAAATACGCAAATTTGTTCAGTTCATAAATTGTTGTATCCGACCAATGTGTGCGAAGGCATCAGAAATTAATAAAATACGCGAGTTAAATCCGTTATAATTTTTTTATTCCAGTGCGTAATAACCGTGAGGGCATTAGAAATTATTAAAACTTACCTGTTCATCAAACGGGCTAAGGATCGAGAGCGATTTATCACCGCTCTGCGTGGAGCTGGTGGTATTGCTGCGTCTTCTAACTTCATCTTCAACGCCATTGAGACTCCTCTCAGTAGCCTGTCCATTGCTGCTTAAGCTAGTGTTGGTGACAGGAGTCTGTTCTGTTGGAGACGCGTCGTATACCGATTTTAACTTCCGTAACGTCTTTGGTCTTTCCGCTGGCATCGGCCGGAGACCTATACCATCGAGAGTGGTGGTTGAGCCTTTGAAGAGGCCTGTGGACAACAAAAATGAAAATATAAATACAAATTGATTCAAGTGCATGTTTAAAAAAAAACTTGATATATCTACTTCTACCGTTTAAAATCATATCAGTGGTACCCAGTGTAAGATAGTGAATGCAGTGCGATTTTAAAATACATACTGCGGCATACAGCTGTTTGAATCTCACACCATTGTGTAATTCACTTGTTTTCTTTACAAATATAAAACAAAAGAAAAGTGAAAACATTTTATTAGGCAGCAACGGTGCCAAGGTTTCATTTTACGGCTGCTTATCAAAACAAACCGGTTGCATACGCAATGTTGGACATATCGATGAAACAGTTGATAATGACAAAGTTGAATTAGACATAACAAAAGTACGTGTGACAGAGAAAGTTGTCAAAACAAAACCACCTGTCAGTGAAAGAGGGATATATCAGTAAGACACGATTTCTGAAACTAAGAAGCAGGCTAAAATTTTGTATTCATATAATGAGTTGAACTCAAACTAAATAACGGAAATTATTACGAAATGAAGAAACAGTGAGAGAATTACAACATTATAAACAATTTCACAACTGGTTCTCATGTTACAAATTATATTTAGACAGCATGAAGAAGCCCTGTGTCAGTCATAGCATAATCAGTTAAAATATTATGTAAGTTTAAAACCGAATATTATCATTCATGTGTCAACAAACACTACGATTAAAATCTGCGCGAATAACGTAGCTACTGTAACAAGACGATAAAGCGATAAAAATATATGACATTATCAAGACTAACTTAGCACCTTCATAAGTTATAACGTTCTATACACAAGATCCGAGCTTGCAGTAAATTACGGGTAATACGCAATCTCACCATACGTTTATACATAATACTGAATACATTATCAAGACGGAAATAAAAATGGAGAAAAGAGCAAACATTTTATGCAACACTTAAGGAGGTTATCCGTCATCACAACAATGTAAAGAAAATGAAATATGTATGTGTAATGAAATATTGAAGTTTTATCCAATCAAGGCACGAACAGATATCAGTGATAAAGAGGAAAATTTATCGAATAACGATGTACATAAACAGCATAACAAACTGAAGATCATTACAAATGAACGTAATTTCAATAAGTTGACTTGAATTCGTTCAATCACTCGTACGCAAGTACGAATAAACAATTTAGTTATTTAACAGAATATGATTGTGCTCACAAAATTCCTTGTTCATGAAATCACTCCGTCAGTCATACGTCGCGTGGCCTCATATCATCTGTCTAAATAAGATTTTCGAATTTTCTTTTTTTAAATTCATCACAGATTGAAGCGCGTGAAATAGTGGAATTAACTTTTATTAAGTATTAAGAACGAAGAATTTATTATACGTACATAATGACAAAATGATTATGATCAGACCAATGATTTTGTATAAAGACACATTAAGTACCTAATGATTAAAATTTTAGCTTGAGTTATTTTAAATAAGTTCCATCATCGAAGCCAATTTATATTCACAAAGCATTTATAATATTTGATATATTAAAAAAGAAGTCCTTAACATTGGAAAAAATATACTGTGGCCCCTAGACAAGTACCCACCAGATAAATGTACATACATATCTAAAAGGGCAACTGTAACTAAACAACACACAGTGTCCAACTTCCACATCCAAACCATTCTAATGAAATGTTAACATATCCTTTGCCTGATGATAATGAAGCCACCATAAACAATGTTACAGAAACAATAGTGCATTGTAACCCCCAGGTATTGTCACCGTTCTTTGATGCAATTACGATAATAGATGCAGGCGATATGAATTGAGCAATCCGTTTCGAAAAGTATTGTAAATTGAAATGTACAAACGAGGATTTATTGTTTCCGTCTTTTGTTTAACTGAATGGGGTAAAGTATTACAATCTAGTCATATTATGTTAATGAGGTAGTTGAACTGCGTTACTGCAGTTAATATTCTAAATTATATTTAACTAGCTGACCTAAAGAAAAAAAAAACACTGTTTTTTTTCTTTCTTTTTTCCAAAATTTCTCACCGTTTAAACCTTCCCTGGGGTTCCACGAACATTTCAAGACTAAAATTAGCCAAATCGATTCAGCCGTTCTAGCCGTTTTAGCCAGACTAACAGACAGCAATGAATTTTTATTTATATAGATTAGAGTGTTTTTAATACATTTAATATGTTCTAAAAACGTATCTATAGTACCTATCTATTACTTCTATTAAGAAATATAAACTCCTTGTAAAGCATAATATAATATACTATATTATACCGAGACAATCTTAACACACCTAGGTACCTATCTAAAATTTGAGGAGTTACAAAACTACTGGTTATTATAGTTTACAACACGATGCTGTAAAAACTTTACGACTGGTAATGAGCACTTTGCGGAAATAGGCCTCGTATGGAATGATCAATAATTTTACGGTTGACCTGACTATTAGGATTTTATAGTCATTTTACGGATACTTTGTAAGTATATGAGACTTCTGTCAGTACTTCTATAATATCATATGCATTCTAAAAGTTATGTTGACCCTTGACTTTAATTTGTAGTTTATATCGCAGAAGACATAAAAGTATGTATTTTAATAAAATAGAAACTCAATCAAGTTTTAACGCTAGGATTTAGTAATTAGCTAATCGGAAGTATGTGGAAAACACTGCCAAATTTTGAATAAAGCAACTGTAACAGAATTAGAGAACTTTATCAAAAGTTGACGATAGTGATTTTACACTATAGACTTCCTAAAATCATTGAAATTAGTATTTCACCGAATTTATATGAAATTAGTAATTTAAATGGATATCCAACCATACTCACAATTTCCCATCGGTGTTGTAATCATTAAATATCCCTACGTATACCGCAGTCATTTCTACATTCGATGTCGGACACTGATTAATATTGCATTCTAATCTCGGCACTATTCACACGGCACATTTCCAATTCACCAACCGGTTTATAATATATTTTATATCACATATGAATTACTGTGATGACGTCACATCGATTGTTGATAATGCGATCGGTCGGACAGCCGGCATGCACGCTACTGCCAAAGTCTGCAAGAACTGTATTGATAAGAGTGATGCCGGGAACGTCACTTATCGTCCAACCACTTTATTAATCTGTATCAATTTATTCATGAAGACAATTGACGACGTATTGGAGCCACCGCGAGATTGGAGTGAAACAGACGATTGTGAGCGACACGACAATTGGTTCAGAAGGCAAGAGGTCACTGGAGACTCTAAAGCACCTACACTTCAAAGTTCATCGGTTTATGAATTAGGATGCCAATTCACTGGAAATGTGATGAATGGACACAAAATAAATGTATTTGATAAGGGAAGGGATAACCCGCCATCAAAAAATAAATCTTGTTATCTAATTTTGGATATTCTGCGAACGGGTTATCAGTTGATAAGACCCATTTAGTAAGGTCTACTATCTCATGTATGATAAGGGATGTGGAATTCGAATGTAGCTAAACTATTTTTAAACGTTATTGGAACTGTGGTTAAATCTGGTACCAATATTTTGCGATCTATGTAATGATGTAAGCGAAGGCAACAATGGATCGAAATCTTTAGAGACAAATCATCAGGGATATATATAGGTACGAGATCTTGTGATTACGATCTTTAGAAATGAGGGTCCAACTGTAGAAGAAAAATGATGTATCTAACTATTTAGTAGTTACTAGTAATCGACATTTAAAATCCCATAGTGATAGGACGCGTTTCATATATAAGTAGTTGTTTTAATATTTTTTAAGAATGCAAATTTTAATATGAGTTTAAAATTTCAAGGCCTCATATCGAATTTAACATTTACAAGCAAACCACCTATTTAAGTAGCAATGTCACTTGCATTAGAAAAGTACATGTTCACGTAATATTACTAGTTGCATGTCCTCATAAATTACTAACATTAGAACTGTATATAAATTAAGATGAGCCTGTAGTTAAGTATATGAAAAACAAACTCTATTACAAGTGCAATAGACACTGAACAAACAGCAAAATCATACACAGAGGATGTTTATCTTAAAGACCTGCTGAGAACCGGCCGGTTATGAGATTTACATATCATAGTGAGTAGATAAACTTATGATACCCATTTATTAACAGCGATAGTAAATCTGACTTGTTTAAATGCCGGTTGGTTAACGTTATCGTAATGAAATTTTTGAATATTTTAGTAATTTAATTTATGAGGTCCATTTGAAATCGTCGATATTTCCAATGGATTAATATATTATTATAATGTGGGTCAGTTAGTAAAATCTAGAATATTTATTTATTTCAATACAGTCTTAAAGGTTTTGCTCCTTTTTGGAAATTCATGGATCTATTTATGTATACTTGGAAATAATAGCAGTTGGAGAATTTTCTCTAAATACAGGTGTCACAAAAGTAGACATTATGTCTTCCTTCTTTTATTAATAGGTATAATTAAGTTTATTTATTGCTTTTCTTTTTGTTTTTAAATGTCTGCATCCTTATTTGAAGCCAAACAATTTTTTTTAAACCGTTTACAATATCATTATCCACGTCGTTGTCTACTGTAACAGAAGCGTTATGTTTATTATCATTGTGTTCATCTTACATTATAAGATGATCTCTAGGCATGTGGTCAATGTCAAGGCTGCCATGATGGTATCAAATGATCTTCCGAGAACATACGCTGAAGAAACATGGTGTAAATTTGACACCATCTGGTTCAGTCAAGGGATGTGGTTTGACGGATTAACGTCATAACAAGATTATGATAATAATATGATCAGTAGGTTCTTGAGCAAGGTTTATAGCATAATAGCGTTCAATATCGTGAAACACGTATTGTTCTGGGTCCAAGATTTAAATACAAATTTACAAATCGGAATACAGGTAGAGTCCGGTTTTGCAGTTAAGGCGCTTCAGTTCCTATTCAGTCCAAAATGTCAAATCACTAGATTCACTGACTGATAAAGTATTTTGTTGGAAAATAAGCTCGTATAATAATATAGTGATTCTTGCACCAAAATAATTATGCTTTAATATTGTGAGCTTTTTTTCGAACATCGTAAATTTTAGTAGTCAATCATTATTCATTTGTGACAATCCGGCATTAAAACTTTTTTATTATATCGTTGAAGATAACACAGCATGTTATGAGGACGTTAAAAGTAACCCCTTAATTTAAAACCATATTCACACCGTAAAAATAATTTAAACAAACCGACTTGTAACTCTACACTGAAAATATCTTACAAAAACGTCAATTTATATTACGAAGCTATGTTAAATGATGTGATAGGAACAAAGGAAAACAAACCCTAAGTAACGGCGTTAAGGTTTTTTATAGAACGAGTCCGTTTGACCGAAAATTAAGCTATCAGGTTGGAATCATGTAACCCAATATAGTGACTGTGGTTTTAAACTTTTTACTTTTAAAAATGTCAGCGCATATGTCTTTCTATTTTAGGACGCAATTGGAAACGTGGTTTACTGTTAATAATAAACATGAAATTCTAAATTAACGATAGTCTATTACTACTTATCAAATGAAAATAGTAATATACTTACCTACTTATATATAAATTCTGTTTTGGAAATAGAGGACATATTAGCTTTATATTATTATTACTAGCAGTCCGCCCCGGCTTCGCTCGGATCCCTTTTTTTTAATATTTTATAACCTATGTCACTCGGGAATAGTGTAGCTTCCCAACAGTAAAAGAATTTATCGAATCGGTCCAGTCGTTCGGAGCCTATTGAATCGAAACAAACAAACAAACCTTTCCTCTTTATTATATTACTGTAGAAGTATAGATACCAGGGATCCAGATCAACACATAAAACTAATGTCATTTTGGCAGCCATCTAAATTTGCGTCAATGTGAATCAGATGGTATTATTGGTATAAACAGAGTAAAATAAAGGAAAACTTTTAGTTTGGTTTTGAGTCACACTTTAGGAATATCTTAGTAGTAACAGGAATTTACCCATGACTAAAACCGTTATCTAGTGCAACGCGAACAGGAAAATGATAATTTCTTTAAACTCCTGCACAAAAAAAACGTAAGTACCTACCTATCATGACGAAAGTAATGAAGTATGACGTCTGATAAAAAAATAATCGCATGCTATTCTTAGATTGTAATACTAATCCAATATTTAAAGTACTTTTATAGCTAGCTCTTGATCATTTCTATGTCCCTCAATTTTTTTTTATTAAATACACTTATTAACCAAAAGTAGATTTTTTTCTTAGCCGTTTAGTAATTAATGCAATTTATATAATTGTCCTATCGTTCTAAAATCAGGTAATATGACATAGGTACGTATATTCTTAAATGCTAACTAAAAAATGAACTAAACAGTAACCTGTCGCCACAATCATAATATCAATTCTAAACAATATAACATCTAGTAGATTACCTATCGGTCTTTCATCATTGATATCATAGGTTTTATTATCTACTAGCTTCCGCCCGCGACTTCGTCTGCGTGGAACGACTTTTTTGCAGTCGGTTAAAAAGTAGTAATCTTTCTCAGGCTCCAGACTTTCCTTGTACAAAATTTCATTTAAATCGGTCCAGTAGTTTTAGCGTGAAAGCGTAACAGACAGACAGACAGAGTTACTTTCGCATTTATAATATTAGTAGGGATTATGTTACATCATTGTCAAATTATAAGCCCAAAACAAGAGCTGTTATCAAATATTTAACACTTTTTACAGCACATGAGCAACTTGTGAGTCAGCGGTGACTCACGAGAAATCGTTGGTACTGATTCTACTGATTTCCACATAAATTATGTTTCAGACAGTCTGGCGTTGCGTATGACGTTTGTAAATACGGTTTGATATATTAATATCCGGTAATTGCGGTATTGACATGTTATTACTTGTGTGGTTTTGATGCGTTTCTTGCACTCGTGCTTCAAAGTTAAAGACAAATAGGACATAATATTAAAAAAAATAAAAGAATGAAGCATTTAGATTGTATTCTTTCAGAAACACCTACCTAATGACTTTAAATAGACCTTGGGCCCTAGACAAGTGCCCAACGTTCAACGTTAACGTTAAACGTTAGGACCGAAATGTATGGGATTTAACATCCGCGAACGACTGTCACGTACGTCACAAATGTCAAATCCCATACATTTTGGTGCTAACGTTTAACGTTAACGTTGAACGTTGGGCACTTGTCTAGTCCCCCTTTGCGAAAAAAGTCAAAGCCAAATCAAATTATGAATTAGGTACCTACCTACTTATAATGACGTTTCTTGCAAAATTTAAAATAGAACCAAAATGGCGTCGTAAGCATTCCATGGTCATCAAATAACAATACTAAAAAGCAATGATTAATGTTTCATAAGGCATCATAACTGCACTTTGAAATATAACGTGATAAGAAATATAAGCAGGTTATTATGTATCTATATACGATATAATTAATTCTGTATGAACTCCATATATATACGAGTAAAATGGATTAAGTTTTCTAATAGCATTGTTCGATATTTCATTCAGCACAAATGCAAGGTTAGGTAGGTATTTATTTTCGTCATAAGTTTTTATTATAAAAAGTAAGGTTACGTTATTCAAGTATATTTTTTGTATGAGGTTTTTGTTTAACCCGTTGATGAAAACCTTAGCTACTGGTTAAAATATTCTAACTAATACTTATATAGGTAAGTACATCACTTTTGTTTCTTAGTTACAGTTATTTTAACCCTCAACACAAAAACGACGGAGTGTGTCTAAGTTTGACTTTATGTGTGTGTATCTGTGGCATCACAGCTACCGAACGCATGAACCGATTTTGAATCTGTTTTAATTTTTGTTTAATAGGTGAATAAAAAAGTATTCTTATAGTTAAGAATACTTTTGTTTGGTGAAAGTCTGTTTAGCCGTTGTAAAGTTACATTCAACTGTTTAAACCCGCAAATAAATCAAAATATTAATATCGTTAATTTAGGAACTTGTATGCTAAATGCTAAAACCCGTAAAACATGATGTTATTATTATAAAGTGGATGCGCACGCGCATCGCAAATAAAATTACGACCATAAAGAGTGGACAAAGGGAGTTCGATGACTCTATGGAACAAGTTTCCATTGGTTGGATGATTTTTTTTATATGAAATGTATACTTACTCATTTTTTTTTTCCAATAATGTATCCGACTTTCTTTGACGTTGATACAAATAGGTAGGCATTGATAATTTTGCAATAAATGACAAGAAAAGAAAAATTAAGGAAAAAACAAACAAAATCCTGATTACGTGTCCTAATTAAAAGGAAGAACTTAAATAAAAATATCTGTGATGATAATGTATGTACCTAGTTTTGCAACAGATAACGCAATGCACTTTTTTATCTCTTAATAACAATGATAAACACCTTACTTCATTATGAATCAACGACTATCTACTCTGATAAAAAGATAAAAAGGTTCTACCTACTAAAAAAGTATCCTACTAAAGGTGATCAATATCCAGATTTCCTATGTAAAAAACGATAGTATCGTATCGTGACGAAAAGTGGAAACTGCATCGAGTCGTTGCACTGACCCTGCACCTGCTGACCTTGCACTGCCCAGAAAGGCAGTTATAGCATCAATGCATCTGCGGTAGGGTAGTTTTCATTTTCCTTACTCATTTCTACACACTCGCTAGTAAAATGTTTTATAGTTTTACTAGCTTCTGCCCGCGACTTCGTCCGCGTGGAACCTTTCCTTTTTTGGAGTCGGTTAAAAAGTAGCATAATATGTCCTTTTTCAGGCTCCAGACTTTCTTTGTACCAAATTTCATTTAAATCAGTCCAGTAGTTTTAGCGTGAAAGCGTAACAGACAGACAGACTGAGTTACTTTATAATATTAGTAGGGATAAACTAGTTAAGTGCTTATGATAGGTACGAAAAAAGCACCTCGAGAATCCGATGAAGCCCTTCAGTATCCTTAAGGTACCTACTTATATACCATATTATTATACCATACCTATAGAAAAACTCGACACGTGTATTGCCTCTACACAATGCATCTTCATTATTCAAGAGAAGTTGATAGCATGGCAATGTACCTTGTACCATTGAAAAACCATATTGCTATACTGTCAACTGATTATACCTGAACCTATTCAATTGATAATTTAAACAGATGATAATATGATATGTCCCACCGATGGGAATAAGCCTCTTTAGTCGTTAGAAATATCTAGAAGAATGAACCTAACACCGATATTTTTCAACCGACGAAAAAAACGGAGGAGGTTCTCAAGTCGACGCGTATATTTTTTTATTTTTTTTTTATGTATGACCACGCATAACTTTTTACAGAGTGGTTCGATTTATATAATTCTTTTTTTATTGGAAAGAGTATACTTCAAAGTTGGTCCCATTTTAATTTGGAAAAAAAAATCCAACCCTAAGGGTAGGAAAAGAGGGGATGATTAATCTTTCACGCACCGATTGTATCGTTTGACCACGCGTAACTTTTTACAGAGTAGTCCGATTTTGATAATTCTTTTTTTATTAGATAGGGTATACCTCATAGTTGATCCCATAATTTGGAGTCGGTGCCAGCCCCAAACCAACTTAGTGAAGAGTTGAGAGTGAGGAGTTGCTGCACCAGCTGGCACCTACTTCAAAAATATCAGACATTACAACCAAAATAATAGTCGTTATAAAAGACAAAATAATTATTTTTTTCTTTTCAGTGCGCTATTTTGTTGCCTTTTAGTTTTTTTTCGGCGGTTAATTTTTTTTATTAATGTCACCGAAAGTGCCTATTTGTTTCAATCATAACACATTATTTAAAGACATTTGCACATAAACAGAAAATAATGAATCTAAAACACCATTCTAAATATAATCCTATGGTGCAATAGGTACCTACTGATTTCAAATAGAGAGCCAAAATGAGTACTTACATACGTTCCATTTTCACCATCTTAAAAGCAGATGACTTTCACTATTTAGGTAAGTACTGTTACTAAATGTAAATAAAAGACAACCTACTTAAAGGTACGAGGAAAAAGTACATCCGCAAAGAGGACCCGAGAAAAGACCTTTTCGTTAAAATAAAAGGTTCCTATGTAAAGTATTCATGGGACGGAATAGTTTCTGTTGTGTTAGCGTTGTTTTGTATCCCTTTGTTGGTATTTAGACTAGTTGTACTCTTTATAATTCTACTAGCGGCCCCGGCAGACGTCGTCCTGCCCGTCCGATTGTTTTGTCAAAGATCTGTCAAAGTGTTCTGTCACTTCTTCATAAGGCTTCATATTTTCCCCGTTTTTTACACATTTTCCACTGTTTCTTCGCTCCTAGTGGTCGCAGCGTGATGTTATATAGCCTAAAGCCTTCCTCGATAAATGGTCTATCTAACAAAAAAAAAAATTTTGAATTCGAACCAGTAGTTCCTGAGATTAGCGCGTTCAAACAAACAAACAAACAAACTCTTCAGCTTTATAATATTAGTATAGATTTCGTAATTCTTTGTGCAAAGAATTATGCTGTTTTAATGTTTGCATACCAATAATGAAACGTATTACCTACTCAGGTACAACGGTTTAAGTAGGTACTACATATTTAGCGCTATTGCGTTTCATACATGTTTTAAGTTATTTTTAGAATTTATAAGTAGTATCTACTTACCTACCAAATATTATTATCATTAACTAGCTTCTGCCAGCGACTTCGTCCGCGTGGAATAGTTATTTTCCCCATTTTTTACACATTTTCAACTGTTTCTTCGCTCCTACTGGTCGCAGCGTGATGTTATATAGCCTAAAGCCTTCCTCGATAAATGGTCTATTCAACAAAAAAATATTTTTTCAATTTAAATCAGTAGTTCCTGAGATTAGCGCTTTCAAACAAACAAACAAACTCTTCAGCTTTATAATATTAGTATAGATTAGTATAGATACAAATAATACAATATACTCCCTTACTAAGATTGCTACCTACCGATAATTATAAACTCTACCTACTACTTTCTATATGTCAATAGAATTTGTTAAACTAAAAACAAGTATACTCAATACTTTTAAAAATTACGTGTGTCAGCATATAACGGCCTACTTATCGAACACGAGGTGCTAATAACGTCATGCGACATCGCATAACGAAATACAAAAAAACATTCCATCTGTCCCTGTCACTCGCCAGTTTAAACGATATAGAGTGAAAGAGACGTAAAGATGTACAAGCCACGTGCGCGTGAGTGGTTCTTGAACACTGTTTGAGCCCTTCATTGTATTTGTTTTCATATTACAACTTTAGGAAAGTTTTGAAATACATTTTAGGTAATAGAAAAATCTTGTTTCCATAATGTATTATTGTATTTACTTATTAGGTATCGTATGTATTTACTTTAAATTTCCTGTCAGGTAGGTACTACTACTATACGAGTCCATAATAATATATAGGTAGGTACCTATTTTAGAAAAAAATTAAAGTCAACTGACGGTCACTAAGACGGGAAGATTCAGGACTAGATCAACTCGTCGGCAATAGCCCGAACTAATTACTTTTATAAGTAGGTATAAAGATTTGTTAGCGCTTCGGGACATCCCTCGGTAGTTATTTATTTTTAAAATCTCAATAACCTGTACAATCTAATAACTCATAAATTATCTTAAGAGGCATTTTCCTTGAATATTTTTTATCGAGATTAGATTATCAAATTGTCTCTGCGATCTCTCCAGTCTACTTCTATTCTACATAATATCTTGTCTATACTAATATAATAAAGGGGAAAAGTTTGTTTGTTTGTTTGGATTGAATAGAATCCTAAATGACTGGACCGATTTGAAAAATTCTTTCACTGTTGGAAAGCTACATTTTTTTTTTTTTTTTTTTTTTTTTTTCGAACTGAATACTGAAGCGCAGTTGGCCAGCTAATGGGCCTTCACTGCAAAACCGGACGGGTGGCGAGACTCCTGAAAGGAGACTCTTAAGCCTTTTGGGTTGGTTTAGGGTTTTTAGCCCTGACCGACCCAAGGGCCCCCCAAGGTGGGGGTCGCACCTCGGCTCGGGCCGTCAGGAGGTGTGTTGACACGACTATTATGTTGCAAGGGAACAGAAGGTCCCTGCGGATAAGTCCGACGCGCGCCGGGTGTATGTGGACGTCTTCGACCCCGCCGGCGGGGCCGCTGTAACACTATCGAGTATGCTAGGTGTGGGTGAGGCCGCATGCCGCGCGGCAGCTGCCTGTGTGTCGGTGTTCGGTTTGTGTCCGTGGTAGGGGGCGCGGCGGCCGCTATGGCGGCCGTGATCGAATCGGGCTGAAAGCTACACTATTTCCGAGTCACATAGGCTATAAAAAAAGGGATCCGGGCGAGGCCGGGGCCGACAGCTAGTAATATATATGTTATTCAAGACAGTCCAAACAATATTCTCAACTCGAACCGGAAGTCTAAGGTACCCTCTATCCGGTGCATTCGATACCGGAAGTGACGCCTAATATATCTATCACTTGTTCTGATTTATATTGGTTAAGTGACGTGTAAATTGTAAGTATAACGGGCTGGCAGATGATGTATGGTTATTCGATATCTTAAAAAGTACTAAAGGTATCAATACTAATATTATAAAGAGGAAAGGTTTGTTTTTTTGAATTGAATAGCTTCCTAAACGACAAGACCTATGAAAAATTCTTTCACTGTTGAAAAGCTATACTTGTCCCGGGTGCCATCCTAACTAATATTATAAATGCGAAAGTACCTAACTCTGTCTGTCTGTCTGTCTGTCTGTTACGCTTTCACGCTTAAACTACTGGACCGATTTAAATGAAATTTGGTACAAAGATAGTCTGGAGCCTGAGAAAGGATATAGGCTACTTTTTAACCGACTGCAAACAAAAGGAGGAGTTCCACGCGGACGAAGTCGCGGGCAGAAGCTAGTAGGCTATAAAAAAAAGGGATCCGAGCGAAGCCGGGGCAGGCCGCTAGTATTGTATAAAGTAGGTATTTCTTATTAATGTTTTAAACTCCATGGTTGCACGATCAATTCTTAATTAAATAGGTAACTCATTAGGCGCCTATATCAATATGGAACTAATTTATTAGGCGCCTATAGAAAAAATAATAGATAAAACATAGAGCTGAACCAGTATTGAAAGAAAATGAATAAAATAGTGTGTTAAATACAAAACCCTTTTACTTTATTATTAGGTATATGCGCATACTTTTATTTATTTACGTAGGTATTTTTAGTCATTAATGATTTTTTTTAACTTTTACGTCGATAAGTATTAACTTAGTAAGTAGACGTTTTAATCAAGTCGGCATTGCAAAACTTAATTTGAATCATAGTTCTAATCCCCTCGAAATAACTGTGATGCTTAACTAAGTAGGTATATACAAACTAACCTATCTATAACTACTTGTCTCTAAAATAAAAAAAAAGTTTTTTAGCCCGCTTTCGTAAAAAAATGTTCTTGATACCGTCTCTCGGATTATAATTTAACTCCATTGTTCCCATAACGACACCATTATAAACCCTTTCCTTATGAAAGTCGCGGAAAAAAAAACTAAAAATGCATTCACCTCACGAACGCTTTCAGATCACAATGAACGATTAAGGCTTCTGTTATGTTACTAAACCGACACGTAAATATAAACCTTATTTATACCACCCTAAAGTTCAAAAAAAATTAAACTTATACACCAGCAAAATGACAATCGGTGCGACACTGCCACTACTTGTTTAGAAATCTTGTTGGATAGTAAACTCTAACTGAAAACATGAAGGTTTATTTTTGAGTGCAATAATTTGATAATTTAGTGTAAAAAATGATCGCAAGGAAAATTAATGTGACAGGGAAATTGAACCCCTATTGTTTGACACGACGATATGTTTTCGCGGATCAGATATGTCACATAAATTTGGTGACGATGTCTCTAAAATTTAACACCTTTTATAGCTTTTGCCTTTAAAGTTTAAGATTTATGAATAGATCTAAAAAAAGATAACACAAAAATGTGTTACAGCTCAATGTAGAACATTAAGCAATTTTTAAATTGTAATTACCTACTTACAATGTATTAAGTAGGTATACTTATTTAGATAAAAACATTCTAAACAGACCTAATGAGTTAAAACATCATAACTCACTAACAATGGAAGACTTAAAAATAACTTAGTTCAAAAAATATTCTAGACTGCTAAAGACAAGCAGTCTAGTCCATTTTGAATCGGAGTCCATTAAAAACCGGCCAATCATACACGGCCACAGATAAAACAAATAAAACCATAAACAAAAACATACCCATTTGCCCGTCCGTTGGCGCGTAGTCGGGAATTTTTAGGCCTGTTACACACAGTATGCTTCAATAGACAGTCGACATTCTTTTTTTTGTCGACAAAATATCACTTCTCATCGTTTGCACGCGTTTTGAGTTTTGCTGTTTTGTCTGTTATACCTTTAAAGAAAATAATAATGTATAACAAAAAGGTAAAAATAACAAAAAAAAAATAACACCTATGTTTATTTATAAGTAGGTATACGTGATAATGGTTTGAGTAAAAAACATAATAAACTTCATAAAATGATAAGAATCCAAGGCCTTACGCACTTATTTGGCACTCTTGATAATCTTAGCACTTTGCTGTATGAAAAATATAAAACATTATCCCTGTAATACAAAACGCGATTTTGAATTCTATTAATACAGTCCGAAGATGCACTTTTCCTCAGGACCGAGTTCATCCGTCGCTCGTCACATTTGGGAGATATCAAGATGTGTCAAAAAGGAAACTAGAGACAAACCTTGTTTTTACTGAGTCGAGTATGCTAATATTAATAATGTTTTGTTTATTTTGCTATGGAGTAGGGTTGTTTTACAGTTTGATTGACGTCCATTTAAAATAAATTGCATGGGTGTAAGTAGGTAGGTAAGTACCTAATTAAAAACAACAGTATGTAATTTACATAGTAAATATTAGGTTGTCTATGCAACATTTAACATAAAATGTTTTTCATAATAAAAAGTTTCAAAAATGAAGAATTAGAAACTAACGTAAGTAGGTACGTAAATAAAAAAATGTAGGTATATATTTTTTAGTTTACCCAAATATCATCAAACCAGAATTAAAAGATCGTAAATTATCCAATAAACAGGAAATCGTTAGTTAAAAAATTACTGGCAAACAGAATTGCGGTGCAGAAAACCATAAACAAATAAAGAAGGAGCATTTACTTAGCAAAAACAATAAGAAGCCATCGGCCGGGAGTTCACTGTTCGAGAATAGAACACGTTCTAAATTTAAATCGGCCGTTAGCGAAGCACCGCGGGAACTGACGTTCTAAATTTAATACACTTTTAAATTTCGAATCCTGTCATTTTCTCACGTTCAAGGTCGGAGGATTCCTCCGTCAACGATTCCAAATTTAAAAAGTTTCCGAATGTTTACTTTTTTAATTCGAAACGGGCAACATCTGGTCTACCAAATTTGTGTTATGGCAACATTCGTTTTATGGCCTTTAAAACAGAAAGCTATTTAGTTTAGTTACCGAAATAAATAGCGTTGCCTGTCATTGAATGAGACGGGCTTTGTAAAAGCGTACAATAAATTTAACCTTGGCCGTAGGTAAATAAATTGGTAAACATGTACCGTAATCTAATAAAGATAATCTGAATTCCAATTGAAGTTTATTCTATTTCAAGGGCAAATATCCATAGAGCTCTTTCATAGAATTGTGTAAATATAGATCTGAAGCAATATTATGCTTTTAAGGAAAACTAAGATAAGTGACAGTTACTTTTAGAAGACAAATTTGGAGTTCACGAAAGGTAAAAATTCAATTTCCGAACTGTTGAAAAAGATGTATGGGGTACTAAATATAACTTGAAATGGTGACAGGGAGACAAATTAGTTTTCTCATTTTTACAGCTGTATTGGGTAACCTCAACTCACCCTGTCTAATAATACCGCTATCATTTCGTGCACTGGTAATTAGTTGTTATCTAAAAACTAAAATGTTTCTAGAGAGTTAGAATGTAATAGTTTCTAAAAAGTTAGAATTTGGAAATTTTATGTCCGAATGTATCACACTCCAAGATCGAAAAGTAGCTAACTCAAAAAAGTCATTTTCTCAGGAGAGACGAAAATTTATTTATGCGTTTTATTGAAGCTACAAGAGTTAGGTAGCTTAAATTTGTTTTAGTGGTAGATGGGTTTTGCTGCAAGAAATTGTTTGGTGTGCATAACTTAAACCTTCAGATTTTTGAGTTAGCTCCCTTTAGATATAGGTGGGCGATGTTATAAATCAAATATGACTATAACTGCATGATATTAGATATTACTTGCAAATATTAAACGTATGCCTATATCTTATCATAAACAAATTGATATCGAATTACGTTCAAAATCATTTTCCTTAAAATGGTTATTCAGAATTCATATTAAAAAGGACGTCTGCCTTTCCTTTAAAAAAATTGTAAGACGATAATAGTAGTTTCCAATTTCAAAGGAATAGACATTCATTCTCTAATTCTATGCCTTTCTTCCACCATAACTAATCATATGATTGTTTGAATTTTTTATAACTAGTGTAAACAGGTAGGCGGGTCTTGTCAACAATAGCGCCCCATTAAGAACCTCTTAACCTACTTCATTTTTTTTAACACTTCAAACGCCGGTGGTCCCTGTTTCACTTCCTCCTACAAGCTTTTTTGCCTGTTCATAATCTACTGCTATCTATAGTCTGAAGTAAAAACAAAAAATGCACTTAACCGGTTAACTGGTGCGCGGGTTTATTTGAAACCAGCTTCTGCCCGCGACTTCGTCCGCGTGGAACTCCTCCTTTTTTTGCAGTCGGTTAAAATGTAGCCTATGTCCTTTCTCAGGCTGCAAACTTTCTTTGTGCCAAATTTCATTTAAATCGGTCCAGTACTTTAAGCGTGAAAGCGTAACAGACAGACAGACAGACAGAGTTACTTTCGCATTTATAATATTAGTAGGGATAAGAAAAAAACTACTATAGGTAACGGATACATTAAAACTTGATTCCAATGTGTAATAACCGCGAAAGCATCAGAAATAAAAAAAGGTTATTCCAGAAGCTATGTAAATGTTATTAAGTACTTTATCGGTTAATTTCAAAATACCTATGTTAGCTACTTGTCAAATTTCCAGCAGAATCATTTTTGCACTAAAAATAGTTAACTCATTGGATTTAAATATCTACCGGATCAGCGAAATTTAATCCTCAACTAAATTTGTATCTATCAGAACAGTGGTAAATAATTTTATTGGCATATGTGACAAAGCAGACCAATAGGGACATTGATAAATTAAACGATGAAAATGCACAATACTCGTACAATAAAAGCATAAACTTGTGCTAAGCCATTCCAATTTTATACACGTATTATGATCCGGTCAGGCAATACAATATGTATTTATGTTAAGAATCAATACCACAGCGTGAATATCCGGAGAAACGTCGTTAAACTTTTCAAATAATGGTTAAAACTGTGGATAACAACCTCTTATTGGACAACTGTATAATAAAGATGAATAAATTTCATATAAAAGCTTAGCAAAGCCATTCCAAAGTTTAACAATTCTTAAATTGTCATATCAGCTTATCGGAATTAATTAGGTAATTAATCGTTTCATAGTTTTATTGTTAAAAATATGTTAGGTGCCTTATTTAGTATTCCTCTATGTTTGGGACATTAGAAATATAAACAACTACAGCTGATATGCAGATTACATAATAATATATAAACATAAGTACACATTTTTATTATAAGTTCCAAGGGTGGTCATCGAATTTGAAATTGTAAAAAATGGACGATCAAGTAATCTTTCTCTATTTGGAATAAATCAACTATACTCGTACCTAAGCTGATTTAACTCGCGTACCTACTTTATTTTATCGGCGAACGTATAGAAAACTTTACAGTTCCCATATTCGTAGCACGATTGAGCTGACGATAGTCTTTCTCTAATTCTAAACCTTAATCTCGTCATTGTCACATTCTGTAAATCTCTTCATTCCGCTTCATTGACATCGCATCCTAAGCTTAGTGAGTTCGCCTGCGCCTGCGCACCGTTATCCTTTTAATTGGGCAGGACCCTTAACGGGACTGCGCACGACTTTATTATTAGCATATTCGGAACCCTGCTATATGTAAGTACTCATAATCATACGATTATGAGTACTACCTAGCAAACAAGTAGGTATACACTTGTTTGCTAGGTAGTAATAATAATACCAAAAAAAATATTGGTTTGAAAACAATACAAGACATATTCATCTCTTTATGAAGTTTCTGTTCTATTGTATCCATAAATGTGGCAAACTGCATTATCAATATCAACTAATAATTCATTAATTTCACACTAGTTAGTGATCCATAGAGGTCGTAACAATTTTAACTGAGACTATTTTAGTTTAAAGTTTAGGTACCTACAGTTCAGTAGATAGGTACTGCATAGGTAATGAATTGTATATTTAAAAATACAGAGGAATTTGTCATTGTAGATTGAGCATTAAAATAATCTCAAGCAGGGTTCATCTAAAGGCCTGTCTTAAACCTAGTAAAATTTTAATAAACTAAGACCTGCATTGATAATGCAGAATGACGTTTGGAATGCCGGACCTATATAATTTGTATGTACTCGATTGAATATCGCACGAAAGCCAAACGATATCGCTTAAGGATCAACTTTCCCTCGCGGAATGCGATGATCGCCCGAGTGATTGCAAGGACCGCAATCTCTGAATAGTCATGGAAAGTATATTTAGACGATGGCCTAGGTACAGTCCAGTCAACCTCACCTCGAACCTTAATACCACAGGTAATGACAGATAAAGAACTATTTTAATTATATACGGTAATTACTGTACAGATATGCATTCACTTGTTTTTTTTTAGTTTAACTATAGGTATTCCTACTTTGTTATGATAGTTCAAATAACTACTAAGTAAACCTTACATTGATGTCTTATTACTTCATTACCAACTACTTCCGGATTAGTAAGAAATGCTTCATAAAATAAATATTTCCACAGAGCTATTGTGTTACATTATAATCAACAATGAAATTAGAACAAAGGTAAACAATGGGTACAACCAAACCTGATAAGAAACTATGAATCCATTTAGTTGTTAATACAAAATCACACATAGTTGCGCACGCGCCGATACCTACTTACGACATGTTACGTCACACGAACAAGCATGCTCACATGAAAGGAATACCCGATCGAATTTGCATAATAACCGACGTTACTTGGATGACGAAAGGAAAAGGAATTTCCACGTATTATTTCTAATTGACATGTTCACGTAGTACCTATACGAGTAAATTAAAAAAAGTATAGATATATAATCTACTGCTCACGATAATTATACTGCGTGAGTCATAATCGTCATACAGCCACATTGACAACTATATTCAAATTAAATTAAACAAGTAGATGACTTAATTTATGCCTAATTGATCATACTTATGGAGTAAACATTGGAATACTATTGAATAAATTACGGGGGCGTCTTCAAGTAACACGCATTTACAAAGTTAAGTACCTTTAGGTAAGTATGCATGAACAGAAATAAGTAGGATATGAGACTGTTTTTAATAATAATGAATCATGCGACTAAAAAAACCATACAACAAGAAGTTAAGTGACACCTACAGAAGATGAAGAAGTTGTTACTGAAGAATCTTATAAGTTATAAGTCAGTAAAAAATGTTCTAGAAGAAATGGAAAAGTAAAAAGTTAAAGCAGACAAAACTCCAAAATGTAATATTCCAGACAATGACATAACAATGTTCGACCCTGAATCCTAGATTGCTAAACACAAGTTAACTAAATTTCATCATAGCGTTGCTAATGCAGAGCCAATCGTTAATGGTGCGGCATAGTTCGCACTTCCTGTCTTCACGTTCAGAGAATTGGATGCGTTCGTAATAAAAAACGTACAATGGAATGTTCAATGCAATACTATTGTTTGACTGTCGAATATATGAATCAAGTTTTTTCTAAGATTAACTGTGTTAGCAAGACATTGTTTCCATATACATGAGTTTTATGAAAAATGATATTGAATTTAAAGTTGACGCAGGTAAATCTTTGCTGGCAATGAAGTGGAAATCTAGAGAGGTTTTATTTTTTGTGTTAAAGTCTCTTTGAACTTGAATATATGTTACAATGTGTACGATATCAACATAGATAAATCGGGATATCAATGAAAAATAATCATGATATTATTTGACATTACCATTATTTTTTTACAGATATCGACAAATCATCTAAACCAATAATGTTTTACCAGACTTTTATAACAGGGACAAATTAAAGCATTAGGTAGGTATATTATTTACAGTTCTAATTTGAAACTTTAGCTTAACTGATACCAGTAACAATCAGTTAAAGTATGTTGAAATATGAACAAAGAAGGAAGTCCAATGAATTCCATTCAATTGCGATTAATTGTTGTAATCAAGCAATTGTCAAGAGGGATACATTGCTGAAATTAACAATGATAATAGACCACATATAAACCCATGAAAATGTGTTCAAACCTACACAACATAAGGCTCAAAATGGTATAATTAGTGATAATATGTAACAAGAACCATCGGATGAAGTAAATAGTGCTCTTTATAAATTAAGAGCGTCGAAAATTGTCCATTTAAGGTTTAATGGTGCTTGTAAAGTAATTGTAGGTGGTAAAGTAAAAAAATACACAAAGGTCTTTACAGCAGATGCCCTGTGGGAACTTAATATAGAAATTCAATGACTTACAGATAAGGTAAAGCCATTTACATTGATAATCATAGACCTTACCTATACTGCAATTGCTTCTAGGAATAAAAATTAGCAATAGAAGCATCTTGTATTGACATCTTTCGGTTGATTTTGATTTTAAAAAATAGTAAACATTATAAAAGAAAACAGGGATAAAGTCACACAAATTATTCCAAGTACATAATAAGTATATAGTTGTTTGTCCGTCACGCTACTTAACTTCTGTTAAAGTTCTCAATACCAAAATTACTACCACAAGTGACTCACAACTGCCGAAGCATAACAATCAAAGACACAATAACTGTATCCAATCTCATTTAATCTGTAACGTTCCATCACACCATGAAATGCTCCCAAGACATCCAGATTAAACTGAAGGTCACGACCTGCATTAACAAATGATGTCACATGATGCAAAGAACAGGGTCCATTTAAAGGCCAGATAGCAACCAATTAACGTTGAGCTATAGGATACTAAATAGTTCCCCCTTGAAGCCTATTATATTAAATAAGCGAAGGAGCGAGGGAGGTCACATAATTATGGTCGCGTTGATAATGACGAGTGCATTGTGCGCGTAGATTCATGGAAATATGACAACTAGGACAATTGCAGAAAATGGGGACAGAACTTTACGATTCTCGTAATATTAAATGTCTGGTTTCAAAAAAGTTGAGTTATAATTTAAACACATTATGACACATTTTCTTACAAAAGAAACGCGTAGTAAGAATTCACATATTCATCAAAAGAACAAAAATTTCTTGTTGTTATTTAAGAAATAAGAAGTTAAATATCCTAAACCACGACAGTTGATATATTAACCGCAGTAACCATAACAGACAGTTCCCATGGTTTCGTACAAAACTACACCTCTTTTTTAACTCAATTCATGGTTCCACTGGCAGCCAAGCGCACATCCTCTGTTCGCTACCTGCGCCTGAGCATCCGGTGGCGAAACCGTGATAAACTCGTTGCTTCATGCACCTGCCTTTTGTAAATATTAGCCAAGATCGCAAGTAAGTTAGACAATGTACTACGACATAAATAACAAATAAAGTACAACGTAAAACGTTGCTCATTTTTATGCCTAGTGAAAATTTTGTATGACTACTAGAACTTATACTCGAATTATAGGGCACTTGGTAATCGGATCAGCTTTGTGTCATTTTATTACGACATCTAACAAAGTTCTCCTTAATTTTAAAAACAGTTTCAGCGCGTACGTGATGGACTTTCCTAATAATCTCGAATCATCCACTGTATTTTCGTCAACCATTCCAATGACCCGTTCGAACTAACTCGCAAACATTACTCATTACGCCCACACTTTACCACACGTGGTCGTTATCTGTTATCTTGTGTGTCAACTGATCATTGGCTATTAGCTCTAGACAAAGGCCAAATCACTGCCTATTATCATTGTTTTAAAAAATTCGTGTTTATTTACAATGACTTCTGTTTTGTTACTTGTGTTAAAATTATTAGTGTCTATTAGCGCTATGAAGCACGTTGCTTCGCTAACGTGTATTTGCAGCAAGTAAGCTTGTCATTGTTTGGCAAACATAAATTAAATGACAATATGACACATTTACTTTAACGACAGTAGCTTTGAATAGGTATACAATAACGCATTAAAATCCCACAATGACTTTCTCTGACTGTGGTCATAAAAGACAACTTATACAGAAATCCCACGGTGGGTACCTACATTTAACTGTACTGCTATACTCGTCACTTTAAAATTTAAAGATTGCTATAATTGAAAAGCAATCAATAAACCTGTTCGGCACCAACTTAATCGTATTATGTTCGATACTTCTTATTGACTTCAGTTATTTTTTTGTACATGAGTTTTATGTCAGGTTTAAGATACGTTAATTTACAACGGTGTCAGAATAAGAAGTAAGTGACACTAAGAGTAACACATAAAAAACTGATCTTCATCATGAATCACATAAAAAATGCTATTCATTACCTACGTTCAAGAATACAAGGGTTAAAAATTAAGAGCATCGAATTTTAGTGATGCTTAAGACACACTAAAAGTGCCTTTCATTATGAAAAAATAAAGAACGCCAGAGTTCAAATGGTGAAAAGATATATGAACCAAACAAATACAACGTAGATATAGTTCTAGGACGCTAATTAGGTACCTATAAATTAATGAATTAAAAGAAACATTGAAAAAAACCCGCCGATGTATTTCAAATTAAAGGTGTTCTTAACTTTTTTCCGTAAATACCGGAACGTCTTAAAATTAATCGTTGCCATCCGGCGGGCACACTTGAGTGCCGGAAACAGTACGGTTTGATAAAAACCTACAACAAGGGAACCATTCATCAAGGATTTAACATTTTTTACACTTTTGACGTCCCGTTAGCACTTGCGTAATAATTAAAAACACTTGGTAAAATATCGATAAATGTTCCTTAAGATATTTATATCGATCTTTTTATTTTTCATTACGCCTTACCCAATCATGCGTAATTGTTAGCAGTATTGCATACATATTGTATGATGAAGCAAGAATATTGCGTGAATTATAAAGAAACTAAAGGAAGACGACCTATTTATATTTTGGTCGTCGATTGAAAGCTCATTACTCCCAGATGTTCTATGCACGTGGAGCGAAGTTTACCAATTCTCATGTTTAAAGAATACGTTGCGTTTGAAAGTATGAACATTAAATATAAAGTTTTTGAAATTATCTTAAAGTTAAGCTAGATGAACTTACTTGAAGAGAAGCTAGATACTTCAGATTCAAAATCAATAACGAAGATTATTCTTAAACAGGGTTGAAAAGATTTAAGCCAACGCATCTTAGATATTTTTTCTCTATTCTAAACACAATCAAGATAAAATACCATAAACCGATAAACGGATTGCATAACTGAAAATATTTCCAAACGCTTTCAAAATAAGAGGATCTCTTAGAAGTGCATTTGAAAGATGTAAGATATCACTAAACCTCACGATGCTTTTATTCGATAAACTAACAACGTTATTTACATTTCTCTATAATAATAATGCTTCAAATTAAACGTGACAGCCGTTCGTGACCTTAGAATAGATAGAGCACATGCGCCTATCGGAGGTTAAGTAAATGTTTGAACAAACGTCGGTCGGCAGAGAAAACAGTGACTTGAATCAATAATGATTCATCGACTCTACAGGACCCTAGATTTATTGGTTCCTTTATCAATAGGAATTTGAGAGAAGTAAATTTGAAATGGCAGAATAAATACGTTGTAAATGTTCTGAGCATCTAGGACGCATCTCTCTGTTCAATATCCTTGTATTAATACAATGCTTTATGAGTTTTATTTAAGAACAATCGTCACCATAAACATGATTTTTTTTTTGTTAGTTCAAGGCGACATTAAGCTTCTGTCTGTTGACTGAGATCTTCTGTGATTACTATGACTAACTAACTAAGCCAGATATTGGGAAAATTTTAAATATTACTAATATTGTGTCCTTAAAAAGAGGCAAACGCATCTTACTTATGCCAAAGTTTACAAGAAAAAATAAATAAAAAATGCACTTCCATTTTTACTTAAAACTATAATTTGACACAAAATTCACACGGAGATATTATAATGTTATCCTTTCTACTTGAGCCTAAAAGAGAACGCGAATATCAAATTTGCGTGTAATCGGAAATTGCACGATTGCATCACACTTGAGAAGATTATGCTAAAAAGAAGAGTTTTTGTTATACTTTGTAAATTGTTGCATAAATGTTTCACTTTCGGCTTCATTGTTGTTCTAAACAATACCATCTACAGTAAGTTAGGTATGTCGTGTTGCGTAATATAAACCTTATCTATCATCTATCAGATAATAAGAGCGAAATAGTTGATAATGAGGACTATAAGAGCTAATTTAACAACTGATTCACAAGTGATGAATCACATCATTGTTTACGTTTGTGATCTTGAAATCAAGTCATCTCACAAGGAACGTGCCGAGCAAAATTGTTTTACCAATTTGTGATTATAGTAATTGAATATTCGATACCTAAGTAATAAATACTCAAACCACTATCACTCTTATCTTAGAAGACATATTAAAAAAACATTAAATATATTGAGTAACGAACCTATCATTAGGTGTTTTGAGGTGAACGAACTCCAAATGTATCCGAAATTACCACTGTCTTAACACTTTAGTAAGTACACTAAAACACTAGTTTAAGTTGGGTATAGATCGGGATCTATAGCACGGCAGCGTGGATCGATGCGCGAGAGCAACTGACAGGCGACGATCCACAACCGTGCGCCCGCGCAGATTATCCGTCCAAGTTGAAAAGGTCGGGTAATACCAACAATCAATTGAATATTGCTGCTCTTTTATTTGATCGGGTTACACCGTGTTTATACACCATGAAATGTATTTTTAGTAAAATGTAGGGGCAGGTAACAATTTCTATGGTCCAAGGGCTAGTTACATTTTATTGTTTGTTTAAGGGCGTTTTATGGCCTAGGGGTGGACGTAAATGAGAGATATAAATTTTACTAGGGACAACATTAAGGGAATAAAGATTTTTGTTGTGTTAAAGTTTTACTTAGATTTAATATATACAGCATTCTGTAGATAGGTACCTAGTTAAAAGATAATAGAATATAAGATGACTTTAGATGAGTAGTAGGTACCTACCTATATCTGTACTTATTATCAAACTAGCTTCAGCCCGCGACTTCGTCCGCGTGGAACTCCTCCTTTTTTGCAGTCGGTTAAAAAGTAGCCTATGTCCTTTCTCAAGCTCCAGACTTTCTTTGTACCAAATTTCATTTAAATCGGTCCAGTAGTTTTAGCGTGAAAGCGTAACAGACAGACAGACAGACAGAGTTACTTTCGCATTTATAATATTAGTAGGGATGAAATCATTGATTACATTTTAAAAGGAGTACGTTATCATGATCTACCTAAATAAGTTAATTTTAATAGATAGATATTTTATTATTTGGTCAACGGAAACTGGATTTTACAACGAGTTTACGTGAATTGCTATAAATGTCTTACAACTTATGTGAATTATTATGAGGATTTATAAATTTTAAACAGGTTTAAATGATTTATTTATACCTCAGGTGTTAAGCATCGGAGCCTAAGGCCTTGAAATCAGTTGCATGTAAGTATTGCAGTACGTTTGTAAGTTTTTAGATATGAATAATGAATTAGACATGTGACTTTGACAAAATATATTTGACTTCAAGCCCCAAGGCTTTTTTTAAATATTCATAATATTACATTACGCAAGACTGCATTCAGATTTAGCCATTAAATTCAAAATATTACCAAGATTTGTATGGAACGGTTCTTTTTATTCTCCCTATGGACTTTTGTGTACATACTGAAATTTGGAGTTTACCTATATTAAACTTTTAATTATGTGTGATTGAGACTCCAGAGTCGTATTCGTATAAAAAACACCATTAACTAAATAAAGTTGATTTCATTGTTTCTCTTATGTTAAAATTGTATTCTAAATGATCCCAATATGTCTACAGTGACCGACTAAATCGAGTCCGAAAAAGTTCAAATCCGTACAAAAACCCCATTTCTCCAAATAACGAGTTCTAAATACAACGTTCTAAATCTGGGTGCGTTTGGTCGATCGATTCAGATCGATCACGGAACAGTGGGCAAGGGACACATCCTCGATCAGCCAGATAAATCAACAATATATTAATTGATAAGGCAAATTAGATAGGTATTTTGCGATGCCTCATGCCACATTGGTTTGCTACTTATTCGTTTAAGCATTAATAGATAAATATTATTATTATTTATCTAGTGTCTTATCGACATCTTGTTTATTTGTTAAAAGGCTTGAACGTCTCCTCTTTGGAACCTCGTCACCCGTCCGGTCCGTTAGCTGGCCATCTGCGCTTCAGTATTCAGTTCGAAAAAAAAAACTATTTGTTCATAATAGGAATACTTAAGATTTTTTGTCAATTTACAATTATTACATTATTCTCAATATAGTTAACATATCAAAAAATCGGCAACAAGCTTCGTCAAAATTATCTGGATGACATCTCAGAAGAATTAAAAAAAAATCCTAAAAAATAAAAAGCAACAAGAGAACAAGTATTTGAACTACTGATTGCATCTTTTAAAGTCTGGTTGGAACAATGAGCTCGCTGATGTTGTTTTGGTTGTATCATACGGAACAGAGGCTTGTGTCAACGCACCGACTCCTGCGCAGAGAGGACGCGGCGCTAACGAGCAAGCTCCGTACAGTACCTAAGTATTCATATTTATAGGTGATTCTTGTTTATAGGTTAGACTATTTTGTATTCATATTTTTGATCGTATAAGGTGTCTTAATTTAGGAAATAACGAATAATATATTTATTTAAACCTTAATATTATGATTAAGATGTACAATTGCAGACTTTTTGTATATTTTAATACCTATATAGCAAACACTTAGTCTTTGCACATAAAGCATTGTTTGAAAGGGACGAATTCTCTTACTTTCCAATTTAAATAGTGCGCAGGCGCAGAAACGAATCAAAGGATGTTAAACCGAATCGGAATGAAGTGGCTATAGGCCTACTGTTATACAATGTGACTGAAAAACAGAATAAAACTCCTTTAGTTGCATTCAATATGCTGAACCCTGAAACCGTAATAACATACAATACCAAATTATGTGATTCAGTATGCTTCTTTCCGGCAAGTGATGAATGCACATTGTGCTCAAAGAGTAGGAACGTCATACAAAGACTGGCGTCAGGGAATGACGCGCGCGCGCCGCGGTGTCGCGTCGACGCCGCTGCGTCACGAATACGTCGCGTCCATATGTATTTTTATTTCGAAATTAATAATGAAAAAGCGTTGGCCTGCTGCCTGCCTTTACTGCAAAACTGGGCTATAAGCGAGGCAAAAGGGGTGTTTCAAAGCCTGTAAACATTTTGGGTTTTTAGCCATGAATAACCTGAGATTTCTGTCAAAAATCTTCAAAATTGAATTCTAAAATACATACAATCTTTTTACCTAAATTGTTCTTCGTTAATTCGGATAAATATAAAAAACTGGTCTGGGCTCTAGATAAAATAAAGTGGGTATGAATGTATGCACGTAGACACGACTGTGTTTTAAACAACTAGAGATAAAGATAAAACTATATTTAGTTTGAACACTAATCGTTTCGGTAGCCAAGTAAAGGACGCCATTCACCATGGCAACTCCTTTTATATGACGATACGCTTTCGGCCCTTTCCTTCCAGACAGAAACACAAACTTATTATTTACCGCCACTGCATAAGCATAGCACTTTAAAAATTAGAACACAGAGCTGAGAATCTAACTGATAATTGAATGCAGATGTCGCGGTAATTGTGTCCACGACGCGACAAGCTGGCGACAGACAATTTCACGAGTGGTGTGCTAGGTCATGAGTGTGTTTGTATAAAATAAATATAAACATGCTCACGATGTTATTTTTAAATAGGGGCAGGTTTATAATAATATATTATACTGATTAGTCCGAAGGCATGTCGAATTTTACTAAATAACTAGTATAATTGTTGGTGCCTTTTGTTTTGAGTGAGATCCGTCAGTCACCCCAGATTTACGTGATTTGAGGACAGATGAACTTTTTAGATTTGGTCAGTTTACTTCCTGTTTTAATGCTAAACCACAGATAACATATAAATAACAAACAAAATGCATAATAAGTATACTTAAATAACAAACAGTTTCTGCTGCATCCGGTTGAATTACGATAATTCAAAATCAACACTACATTGGCTAGTAATTATTATTGAACTAAAATAATATGTTATGACTGACGTCTGTCATTATAAGAATTGTGTGTGAAAAGCGAATGTGTCACTCGTTAACGACATTGGCATTTTTGTAGGTATGTTATTATTTAAAAGGTTAAAATTATATTTAACGGTTTTTTCCACTATTCTCTATATTATCGCCAAATAATCTGTTAAATACGCACTATGTCAAAGACTTCAAATATTGTACTAAGAAAGCACTTATCAATCCACACTTTACGATCAAGTGTAATGAATAAAGACTTTAAGATTAAGTAAATATTATGAAAAGATTTCTTTTATAATCCGAAGATAGATTTAATTATTTTAAAACCTTAATATTTGGAAATATTTGGAAAACGTCAAACTGGGTGCATAGGCCTTAACGCTTAAATAATTCGAAACCAAAATTGCTCATATAAGTATAAATTATTATCAGCGCAGATTTAATTACTAATACTTACGTACGAAACTTCGTACATACATAACACAATATATTATTATAGGTACCTACTTATATAGTTACATTGTACATTCCCGCGCTTGCAAATCTTGGTATCCTATCTCATTTCGAAACTTGTTTGCTACGAGTACCTATGCATTAAAATTAACCTTTGACCTGGGTTTCTGCATTTATCTTAGAATAAGCGAGGATAGAATTAGTATCCCTACTTATTATATAATAAGGAGGGTCGAAAATGGCCTGAACTACTTCGAGAAAAGGATGGTGCAGCCGTGTCGCTTGTTTTTTCTCAACTTGGCGGAGGCACTGCCGTGCCCCCAAATGATACCTACCTTGAGGATATTTCACATAAGGGTAGTTCTACAAACTAAGGAATTTTTGGCGGCTCGGCCAAAATATGATAAAATAATTCTTAATATTATTATTTTTTTGATGGAATACTATTAATTACAATTATTTCTAGCTGGTCAATAAAAATAATAAGGATACTCAATTCTTTTCTGAACAAAATTACTGCACAAAGTGCCAAATTCTCAGTATCCTGCAGTGTCCCTCGTCCAAATTTTAGTTCAAAATGCCTCATGATACATTTACCTCTAGATTAGGGTCTTAAAAGAAACCCAAATTACTAAGTTTACTAGTTTTTCAGTCTAGGTAGAACAATTACTACTAGTATTTCCTTTAAAAATATTGAATAAATCTTGTTTACATTTTGTCCCCACGATTTCATATCAGTATCCTGTTCGCTGTTGAATTAGCAAATATTCATTAAACTATTTGCCGTGCGTCTTTACCTTTTCGCTGAGACGATAGTACCTACGAAAGAGACAAAGAATGTCATCTATCTATTCTCACCTAGCACCTTGTTTAGTGAGTCCAGTGCGTTCAGCGAGTGAAGTGGTGCCGTAATCAGTCAAGTTCACAGAATCCTGGTAAGATTTTTAATTATGAAATAAATAATTATTATGACCAATTTCAGCGTATTGATATGTAAGATGCTAGCGCATAGGCCTAGCTTAGGTTATTTTTGTTGAAAGTTATAAATTGGCGTGTTTATTTAATTTTTAGACAGAAATTATCAGGAACCTGGCCTCAGAATCCTGTCCAATTGGTATCCAGGATACTGAGACCAATCCAGGATCCTGAGCAGATCATATTAAAAATATTGTTTTTGTGACATAATAGTATATTTTTTACACATAAACATTAACTACAAATAAATAATTTAATATGGATTTTTCAGATTTTTTTTGTACTAAATATAACGAAGAAATTCAATCTTTTCATTTTGGAGGATCTCGTACACAGCTCTCACTTCACACAGCAGTTAAATTTACTTGAAAGGATCTACAAGATCGTATTGCACTGTATCAACAGATTTGAGTCACAATGTTTATGCTATTTGGGCCCACTTAAAACCAGTACTGAAAGAATTAGTACTAAATCAAATAGAAACCATTCATTTTTTGAGTGACAGTCACGCAATATCGTAACAAAATAATCTTTTCACGCTAGCATCTAAAATGACAGATCTGTGCCCTGGACCTGTAAATTGGACTTGGAATTATCACGAAGCGGGCCATGGTAAAGAAGCACCAGATGGTGAGGGCGCTGTGTGTAAAAGAACTGCCAATGATGTAGCATGTGGAGGTGATGTTACTAACCTAACTGAGTTCTGCGGAACCATTCAAAATCGCTGCCCTGGTTTGACACTTTTTATTGTCACGATATTATGGAAAAAGTGATTTCTAGCGATCAACATAATTTAATACCTTTTAATGGGACACTCAAAGTCCATCAAGTACAGGGCAGTGCTTTCATGTCACGAAAGCTACAAATGAAATGTCTAATATTTAATAATTGGGCACAAGATGGACGTATCAATGGTAAGTCTACATTATTTACATGCCCTGGCTGTTTAGCTGAATGTGATTACAAAAAATTGTTTAAAAGAATTGAAACGAGACAGTCAAAATTATTATTTTTGTTACTAGATTTAAAGTAAAATACTAGATTTAAGTGTCGTTTAGTCACAATTTGTTACAAAAAGTACCTTTAAGATTTTTTTTGTTATTGTAAGAGAGATTATTATTATTCTTATGTTCAATGATCATTTGATGATTAATGTTCTTGTTGAAGTCTGTTTCAAGTATCTAAGCTAAGTTTAAAACTACTCTTTGTTATTTTAAAAATTACTTTGATCATTACAAATTAATGTTAAAAGGCTAATTTAAAAAAAATGTGAATTAAATGATTGATCTCGATTGATTTTTGTAGTTTTCCTCAGTTTCCTGGTGACACTCTCAGATTCCTGGGGCTCGATTTTCTTTGAATGGCCATAAATAAAAAAATATTAAATATATTCACTGTTCCCTTTAGGATACACTAAAAGACACTGTACTCTAACTATTACACTGATTTCCGCCACCAGATTGCATAAAAAATGTCGGGCCGAAATCAGACTCGAATTCTTCCTTAGTTTGTAGAACTACCCATAAATTAATTTAGCCCCAAACTAAGCTAAGTTTGTGCTATGGGTACAATTCAATAATTGGATGCAAGCGCTAGATTCATCACACTAACATGTGCCTCTAGCAGGATTTCAACCCGCAACCTTCGGTTTTGTAGTCTAGGGCTCAGGCCGTCAATTTAATTAGTTATATTTTATATTATACCTACATAATAATAATAATAATAATATAAACCAATACGAATTAGATGAATTTCATTATAGAGTTTGGATCCCAAGGAGATAGGATAGTTTTATTACGGATGATTTTAATTAAGCTTTACATTTTACGCAGACTTAGCAGCAATATGTAAAACAATAGGCGTTTTAATCTCATAATAGGTATATTATAATAAAGTACAAAATTAAAGTGGACACAATATAGAGAAAAACAAAGAGTAATTTGGACAGCCATTTCATTAAATCCCACCGCAAAAGCAATCTAGTGAATAACCATAGACAAACCACAATACGAAAACTGGCAACATTAAAAGGGCACGATTGTCTATGTTGCAACATGGCTACTGAACCTTAGAGCCTCGGCATGGTAAATATTTCGTAACTTTATGGAGACTTGGTTTATAAATGTATTTTTTGTGATACTCGTATATTACTTGTAGATTAAAATAATAAAAACAATATTTTTTGTCTAGTAGGTACGCACTAGATACATTATAATAATATTATAATGTATTTCTTAGGGATATCGATATACATCTATATTATATTATGAACATAATTATAGATCTAGATCTTCAAACTTTAGGTACAGATATTTTTATCCATAGGAACATAAATGAAATAAATATTAGGATTTGTCAATTAAAATGTTATGTAGGGAAGTTGGTACCTAACGTGCCAGCTACGATTAAAAAAATAAAACTGGATCATTTAGCAGCTTTTTAAATATTTTTTAGCATTGATTGTATGAAATTGAATTAACTCGTACAAACTTACTTAATAACAATTACAATCATCGATAATATTCCACCGCAAACAATTAATACTCAACCTACTTACCTGATTTCGATTTCTCACAATTTCCAAAATTGCGTTACAAAAGCTCATAACAATATACTTGCGCATTAACATTACACTGCGAGACAAATGAAACGGATTACAAATAAAAAGGATAAAAGATGGCGGCGGCGCGGCGGCGCTCGCGCATATTGCGTTGAGCTTTTTGTACGATTACAGGACGTTGCTAGTGTTGGTCATTAATATTTGTAACGAGTGTACATATTACTTTAATAGTAAACTTTAAGTAACTAAGTTCCAGATACATCACGTTGATGCTAAATTGTAGTTGATTCTTAAATGCACCTGGCAAATGATAGAAAGATTTCTAAGTTACCTACTGTCACTCATAAAGGTAGAATTAAGTAGGTAAGTATTTTAGGTTTTGAAGTGAAATATTATTAAGTATACGATATTTTTTCCGCTAATTAAATTTGAACAGAAAATATGTGCTCAAAATTTGATTCATTATAAATGTATTTTTACAGTCAAACTTTAATTAGGTATTTTAATAAAAAAACAATCACATCTATAGATAAGCTAGATACTAGATATAACATAAGCAGCATTATGCAATGCAAAGTATTACCTAAGCAATATTTTATAATTGTTATTTTGTAAATAAAACGCACGTGACTATTTGAACTGTTTTGTTGCCGCATAATTTATGATGCAATAATTTACCTATATTGTTTCTTGAAGTAAATTAATTGAGTCGGTACTTACATCACAAGAAATTAAAGTTTCAAAAATCACAAACATTGCATTTTTGTAATTATAGATATGACTTAGTAGTTGTTCTATTGTTGTTATAACAAACTATGCTGGTAACATAGAAAAATATTCTATTAGATAAAAAAAAAATTCACAGCACAGTTGCTGCAAGAGTCGCATAAAGTAAATCTGGTTAGTTGCAGTAATAAGATATCAAACTATTCCCGTGACCACAGAAATGCAGTTTACCTGATCGATCAGGGTTTTAGTTAAAAGGAAGTTTGTGGTTATATAATTATTCAAGTGGAAATCCAAAGGCATGTAATATCAATTACATATCAACAGATCAATATGTTATAATTTCTGATATTTTCGCGGTTATAACACATTGGAATGTAACAAGTATAACGGATTTAACTTGCGTATTATATTTTATGTGTTGACGTTTCGAAAACTATTAGTTCTCATATTCGTAGCCGACTAAGCTGAGTGTTAGACATCGTTCGTTCGGTCGGCCGGTTAAGAATATAGGAAGTTACAGACTTTTTAAGATTTACCTATAAGCTGGTAAGGTAAGCTTCATTTAATACACAGTCCTATAATACAGACTTAGACCTATGTCTTTAAGTTCTAATTCGATTTCACCCCCTATTCCCTTATTGTATAGTGTGGTACCCTTATAAAGGACGGTCGCGGAGCATAGCAAAAAAGAGACGTTGCCCTCACACTCACACAGTGACCTTGAAGGTTACTAAGCGAGCGAGAGGGCACTATTACTACGCGCGTGGGACGGAGACAAATAGAAAAAGGGCAACGTCCGTTTTTCGCTGTGCTCCGCGACCGTCCTTTAGTACATTCATTATGTATGTAAGGTGTGTATTCTAGATGTGTGTCCGAGGTAAATTCTGAGGCTTCTTATACAGGCCTTAATGAGAAGAAGGTGACGAAGATTGCCTCACCAGCAAATTAATATTTAACCATTGGTTAGGCGTGATTGCCGTCACGAAGGGCCGCGTGAATACTGTAATCAAGTACGAAATAAAAACACGGAAAAACGTGAACTAGTGGCGAGAGAGAGTTCCGCAGAAGGTTGTACTGACTGAAATTGTCGATGCGATGGTAGCTTTTTTATGATTTTGGAGTCATAGTGGAAGGTTGATTGCTGCATTGGTTTTTTTTTAGTTTTTTTAAATTCTAATTAACAGGCTCTTAGTACTTTATTAAAGCGATGTTAAAAAATATTACCGTTTATACAAAATTATGTACCTAGTCAGCAGTTTTAGTTAATATGCACAAAATAATCAGTCTACTACGAGTTGTTTTAAACTAGTAGGTACAAAAAAAAAGAATAGTTACGTACCTAAGCAGTTAAATTTGATTAAATGAGTATAATCATTATTATATCGGCGGTTTAATAATATATTAGGGATCTCTAATAACCATGCTATGGTAATATTAAAGAACGCGTGAGACCACCATAAAAACCAGCTTGCTTTCAAATGTAACTGGGATGCTTAAAATGCTGCTGTCAACTTTAACAACCATGGCTTATAACCTTCAACAAAATCAACAAAATAATCAATTAACTAAACAACTATTTGCCTAGGCAATTATACATTCGAATTTTAACATTATTTATTATATTCCACGGTAAGTACAAGTGCTATCGAGATTTCATTGAAAAAAAAACTTTTTGAAAAAAAATTGTCGGAAATATTTTTTTTTTGCGTTACCTACATTATACGTCATTAATACGCACCTTCGGTAAAACAAGGGCACAATTGTCAAAAAATCCAAAAATGAGCCAAGTATACAGAAATGTTCCAAAAAAAATTTGGCACATTTCTGTATAGGTACTTAACTCAATTTTGGATTTTTTGACAATTGTGCCCTTGTGCCGCCGAAGGTGCGAATAGATCAAAGACGTAAGCTACATTTTACCACCGAAAGCGTATTTTAACTCGCTAATCACGCCTATCTCATTATTCCGAAGCGTGTAATTGTACATTTAATTGCACGGCACTGTAACGGGGTTACATAGCACGGAATTTGAGCACAACAGGTTATAAAAGAGTTGCTTAGAGAGTATTAAGGCTGCATTAGGGTAATTTATCACCTAAAAGATTGTAGTTGTTCTACAGTGAGTCAGTTTGTCGGTAATACCTGACTTCTCACTTATACGAACATGAATTTCGATATAAAATTTAAAAAAATGAAAACTAATATGTATTGGAATCAAACAACTTTAAACGGATTTAACTCGCGTACCTATTTTATTTTATTGGCTGACGTTTCGGAGCCTTTACAGATTCCATAATCGTAGCACGACCGAGCTGACAATAGTCTTATGCTAAAGTGATTAATACCACTGGTGTTAATCATTCCAATATATAATAACCGCGAAGCAGAAGATATTTAATTAATACCTATTTAAATTTTATTAAAAGCTACATTTAAATCGGTCCAGTAGTTTTAGCGTGAAAGCGTAACAGAGAGACAGACAGACAGAGTTACTTTCGCATTCACGCTAAAACTACTGGATTATTTTAAATGAAATTTGGTACAAAGACACAGGGAGCCTGAGAAAGGACATAGGCTACTTTTTAACAGACTGCAAAAAAGGAGGAGTTCCACGCGGACGAAGTCGAGGCCAGAAGCTAGTAATAAATAAATAACTTAAGAAATTTAACACAAACTTTCTAATGCCCTATTCGAGAAAGGTTTACATGTAAAATTTGCCACTACACCGACAAGAGGCGCGCAACAAAGTTACTATGCGCTTGCGCAGTGTAAGTACCTAATAGACTTTCATCCATCACGCGTTTTATGTGAAAACCATAATTTCTGAAGGATAGTTTGACTGCAATAATTCATGTTATATCTTCCTGGACCAAGGTTCTATTTAATTATAAAAATCCTGTATGGGACCGTTCAAGTATTACGTAAGCATTATAGGAGGACTGGGGGGGTCTTTGCTTCGCTTGTACTGATGACGCGAGGGGGAGGGAGTAATGAATACGTCAGCAGTATCAATTTACTTTTTTAGACAAATGCGCAAGAGTTTTACTTATTTTTGCTGACAAGGGGAAATGAGGGGTGAATAATTGTATTATGCTTACGTAATAATTGAACGGCCCCTATCTAGACAACAAAACTAGTCCCAAAGCTTGTACTATAGATATTAGATAACGTACAAACATATAAGACATCCAAGACTCGTGTACAGATGCTCGTGCTCTGTACTGATATCTGCTCCTAGCAGAATTAGAACCCGCGACCTCCGATTTCGTAGTCATTGGCACTGACCATTAAATCAACAGGCCGTCACGTAAAGATAGAGATATAAATGAAATATAGCGAAAGCTCATAATGGCAAAGATTCTTATCATAAACAAAGGAAAATACTATCTATACTAATATTATAAAGCTGAAGAGTTTGTTTGTTTGAACGCGCTAATCTTAGGAACTACTGGTTCGAATTCAAAAAATATTTTTTTGTAGGATAGACCATTTATCGAGGAAGGCTTTAGGCTATATGCGCGACCAATAGGAGCGAAGAAACAGTAGAAAATGTGTAAAAGACGGGGAAAATATGAAGCCTTATGAAGAAGTGACAGAAGACTTTGACAGATCTTTGACGAAACAATCGGACGGGCAGGACGACATCTGCCGGGGCCGCTAGTAAAATATAATTACTGTACACATTAAAGAAAGTGTACTTAGTGATTTTAACCACTAAGAACATAAGTTGTAAAAAAGACGAGTCATTAAAATAGGTAATTCCGATTAGAAAGGACTTAAATAATACCCTACATATAATTATCAACCAATATTAGTATGTTTGATCGCTTGCTGTGAAGAGTTTTTAAGAATAGATAGTCACCTACTCGTATTTAAACAAATATTGCTTAGATATTTTGAAGCGGCCATCAAAGAGGCACTTATCTAAGTATTACTCGGGCCGAGTGTACATAAGTACATTTATAATACGTGTACCTTTCACACGTACAGTCATTAACATTACAAAATCGACCTTTAGAAGGGCCTGCCCTTTCTTATTCGATAAAGATTCGATTAGAAATAATTAAAAGTCATTATTATTAACGATTTTTAAAACGTATTTCATTCAACGAGTCTTTGAAATCAGGAACATTGCATTAACACCAATATCTTTGACAACTACGTGGAGGGGGAGTGGGGATCCGGACGTCACAATAAGGTATAAATTGTACCATAACATGTATCTGTCATTTCTTGTTAGCTTGAGAAAAGAAAAATTACGTGTCCAATATTTTTTGGTAATCTACCTACTTGATGGACAAAGGAAAAAAAACATACGTCATGCCTATGACTGAGAAATTGCATATTTATGAGAGTTGCCATTTCGAAGTCATCTTTCCGCTTACGCTCAGTGCATTTGTAAAATTGCACGTACCCCGTGAATGCAGTTAGTGTTCATACAGTGGACCCCCGGTAGTGCGACAAACATTTTGCAGGGCAGTGTCGAACTATCGAATTTGTCGGATTATAGAGTTCTGCCTAAGACCCCCTATAGTCCGATTTTTTTTACAAAAGAGTACCTTGTAATCCGACAAATTACAGATCCAATGATAAGATTCTTTATATTATATACATAATAATATATTATTATGTACTCTGAAGTTCAAATCATACTTCATTATGTAGGTATGTCATATTTAGTAAAAAAAACAACACAATAGAGAGCTTAAGTTTTATTAAATTAACGTCATTAATGCTATAGAACTTACAAAAAATATGCAATAGCTTTACGTTAGAAATAACTGCATATAAAAATTCAACAATAAATATGTAATAGACCAAGTCGGATTACAAGGGGCCGAATTACCGGGGGTCCACTGTATTACTAAACAATGCTAAAGTGCAAGTTGCATCTGACTGAGCCATAACCTAGTGTTCAAAGCTTGATATTCTTGGGTCAGATTCTGGTTTTGTATTTTAATAAAATTACATAATTTTAACTAAAGACCTATAGTCACTAGGAATGAACATGTAGTCATACAGAATCTGCCCTTAATAGAATATTATCCATGCCCCAAGTGCTTACTAACCCTTATGGGTCCTTTTCCGTGGTCTCAGGACGACAACTGGGGTCACTTGGTCTTCTTTGGACTTTATCCGGAATAACTTCAAGAGTATGGGGTAGGCTTTTCTCCAGCAATTTGATTTTTGGGACCGTTTTGGAAACGTACAATATACGTATGCTGTAATAATAAATTCGTATCATATTTATACTCTTTATGGTGCTATTCTGTGCTTTATGATTATGTGACTTTGATTTCGAGTGTTTAAGGCAATAAGTACCTTTATGTTGATGTCGTACGATGATGTATAATGCTTTTTATCTGCGATTTTTTTCGCTTTCTCAGCTTGAAAACGTATATCATTGTATTCCGAGCATTGTGTGAGTATTCTATCTAAATGTATAATCTCCCCGTACAATATAGACCGACTTTTAATTATTGTTTACATCGGTTTCACCGCACGCATTTATTGCCTAAGGCGGACTCGGGAGATTGATTGGTTGTTAAAAAAACGATTGCTGCAGTAGCGAGCGTTTAATAAGGCATGCCAGATCAAATGAGTCGCTTACGCAATGTGTTTAATGGTGTGGTTTTCTATCTAACTACTAAATAGTCTATTTATTGCCATAGATTAAGTTCATATGAAACATGTTTATTTTCGATTCCTTGTAGACTATTTGATTTTGCACAGTTTTGTACTTAATACTGGTACAAAATATAGGAAATGTAATTATTTTACAAGAATAGAATGAAAAATCAAAATTCGCCATCAACAAAACCATCGACAATTGGAACCAAAAGATTCGATTCCGAATATGAAGCTTCGAATTCCAAATATTGGTAAAATATTCTGTGGAATTTTTGGTCTGGCAATGTGTGCTTTTATTTGCAGTCTGGCAACCCAGCGGCGCGTGTTGCCATATTTGCGGAGCAAACAGAAAAATCGGGAAACTACGGATTGGCGCCTTCATGGTAAATATTTTATGCCGTATAAGTAGACATGTTGGAATTGGTTAATTTACTTTTGTAGCAGTTATTTAACCTAGGCAAGCTGGAATTACACAGATAAATAATGTATTAAAAGACAATTATCAAGGGAAGTTAAACCACGTATTGTGAGCGAAGCTATTCTTATGTTAAAAATTTACAATAAAAGTAACTTACAGGGTCGTGCACATCGTGACACGATGTAGGTCAAATGGGCAGTAACTTGGACATAAAATGGTAAAGGCTAATCTTACAACTTAAATGAAAACATACAGCACATAGCTCAGACCTTGTATCTGTAGTAGGAACATAAACATGTCAGTAGGAACAGGTGACCCCGCTTCGGGCGATATCGTTCGCTTCTGTGGCCAGCTCAAAGCAGCAAGTTCGTTCTTACCGCTTTTACCGTTTTTTTAATAATGAACTGAGTATACAATACTTAAGCAACAATTTTGGATAAGATGATGTATATTTTAAGATGTAGGTGATTGAAAATAGTTAAACTGTTTTAAAACGAATTATTTATACATAGATATTTTAAAACGAGTAAGTTTAGATGCTTATACGTAAAGTGTTTGATATGCAATCATCATACTATGATGAGTTATGAGAATACATAATAGCTGATTATTCATTTAGTTTTCCTTTTCTTGTTGCAATCTGTCAGGAGTGAGACAGCAGACAGGTGAATGATTTTTGTTAACAACTTTAAGCAATACCAATCAATGCCGAGACATGAAGTGATAAGATGAGAATGAAGAAAGAGTGGTGAGTCAATGTCCAATTTTTCATATTATTATGGCTATGATTTAGATGATGACTATTCGTACTCATGTACAAATAGTCAAATATGTGGTCACAGTCAACTTCAGTCAAGGTGTAGGTACATATTAACAGTTTTAGGGCGTAGTTATTCAGATTTATAGAATAGTATGAGATTGATTTTGTACAGAACATAAAACACATTAAATTTAAACCAAAAAGCAATTTCAGTTACAAAATAGGAGACAGCTCAGAATATATCCCAACACAGAGGGCGCCACGACGATGATTTTCACCACCGCAATAAATTTGAGTTGTCTGAACAGTAAAGTTCTTTTTCTGTCCTCCGGCCGGAAAGCGCCAACTTTCTGGCCGCTGCGCTAAATGAAATTGCCGCTTTCTGGCTTCGTCGAACAGAAAAATAGTATACTGACCTCGGCCAGTAAAATAAAATAGCCTCAGATCACATTTTTGTCAACGTCGGCTTCGCCTCGGACGACAATTACATGTGATCTGAGACATTTCTTATTTTACTGGCCTCGGTGCGTAATGTAATAATATGTAAAACTTACCTGCAAAAGGTACATCGCAAACGTACTCTTCGACACAGTTGTCGGACTTCCCGCTTCGGTCGGTGGCGCCACTCGCCACAGAAGCGACCGACATCGCCCGAAGCAGGTTCACCTCGATCTCGGTCTGACTGTCGCGCAGCATGGATCTCCGTTTGTACTCCTGTTAAGAGAAGATCTAACTATAGACATCGGGAATATAAGTAAATATATTTGGCTATTACCTACTGATGCCTTCGCGGTTACATATTGGAATGAATCATTGACCGACTGAGCTGTTGATAATCTAACAGTCTCAGCTCAGTTGGCTACGTATATGGAAAATATGAAGTTAGGGTGAGTTCTGTAAGATCGAGCATGGTTAACACGATGCGAATTTACGCCTAATCTGGGAGATTTTTTTAGGTCTGGCAACTTCTAAATTCTTTATTTAAGTACATAACGCGCCATTTCATAATGCCATGAAAATGTCATGTTGCCAGCACTAAATCTCCCAGATTAGGCGTAAATTCACATGGTAAGGTGGTAACCATGTCCGATCTTACCAGAACTCACCCACTGAAATATCAGCAATTCAAATAAAGTACGCGAGTTAAATCTACTAAGTATAACTTTTTAATTTCAATACCTATTTTTTTACTATTTGGGCTGTTCACACTGAATGACATCGTCCCAAACTAGAACTTGTACCATGTGTACCTACTAGACAATGGATAGATATATACTGGTATAAATGCACATCACATTTTAACATGTGCCCCTTGCAGGATTCGAACCTACAATCTCCAGTTTAGTAATTCGGTGCTCTGACTACTACTTCAATTTTTACGTTAGAATGTCGAATTCATTCCATGATCATGAAAAGAACTGAGCAGATTTTCATATCCAGGTCCAAGACTGATGTGTTTCAAGAATGTATTATTGTCTACTAGTTGCATTGCCTATTATAAAAGTTAGAATGTTCATATATATATATATGAATGTAGCAAGTTACAGTCAATTCAATCTATACTAATATTATAAAGCTGAAGAGTTTGTTTGTTTGTTTGAACGCACTAATCTCAGGAACTACTGGTTCGAATTCAAAAATTCTTTTTTTGTTGGATAGACCATTTATCGAGGAAGGCTTTAGGCTATATCACGCTGTGACCAATAGGAGCGAAGAAACAGTGGAAAATGTGTAAAAAACGGGGAAAATATGAAGCCTTCTGTAGAATTACTAATCCACGGGGACGAAGTCGCGGGCACAGCTAGTTCAATATAATATTATACTTTTGAGGTAAAAACTACAATAGGTAAGTAATTATTTCGTTGAAAATTATCTTATTCCCAATCATTTTGTTCCTAACAACGATAGCTCATAGATATAATATAAGTAGGTAGGTATATTTTGCAGTATAATTCTTTATCTTATACCTATATAAAATTCTCGTGTCACAATTTTCGTTCCCATACTCCTCCGAAACCGATTCTCATGAAATTTTGTGAACGTATTGAGTAGGTCTGAGAATCGGCCAACATCTATTTTTCATACCCCTTAGTGATAAGCGTTGTCCACCCTTAACATTTTTTTGCCGAGCGGGACAAGGTCGGCCGGGACCGCTAGTATTGTTATAAATTTAACTTTGTCAACTTTTAGACACTTGTAACGCCTGAGTAAAGAAAATAGCTCGTACTAATAATTATAATTGCTCAGAATGAAATTAAAAATATTGCTATGACCTTACTACAGGCGCTCTTTAAGCATTTTACTGTGATTAAATAAAATTATAAATTAAAATAATTTACTTACCATAGTCGTATCTCGTAGACGCAACTAAAATATACAAAGCAACGGCTGAAGTGAATAAAAAATTAACCACCAATTTCATTAATTTAATAAAAATCTAACTAATACAAGGTACCTAATTAAAAATGGATCGTACTTTTATTCACTTTAACCAAAGGCAGAAGAAAAATTATAATATCGCACACCTAGATCTAAAGAGAGCTAACTCAAAAAAGGTACTTTTTCAGGAGAGGCAAGAAACTGATTAATATGTCCATATGCACGCATGAGTTTTCTGTATAAATTTATACTTTTTATAATAAAGCTAGCAGGCTTATATTAGCTGAAATCTGTTTTAGTGTAGGTGGGTTTTGCTAGAATCCGATGGTGTGCATAACTCAAATCTTCCGGTTTTTGAGTTAGATCCCTTTAGATCTAGGTGTGCGATATGCAAAAAATATGTGAGAAACCAAAATAAAACAAAGAAAAAATACGATAGTAATTTATTAAAATAGCGATTAAATCAAAACTAATACATAAACAATTTTATTTTAAGCAAATATTCAAAAAATAATAATTGGACCACAAATTATAAGATAAGTAGGTATATAGGTACATTTGAAATTATACATTTTCAGTCCACATTTTTTTTCACTAATAATTCCGATGAAAATGAATCCAACAATTCTCTGAACTTAGGCATTTATAAGTAAAGTATTACTAAATCAAACAAAAAAAAAACCTATTTACCAACATATTATATCTTCTTTCCCTTAAGTAAATTTATATCTTTATTTTTTCGTTTAGGTATGTAACACAGATAACTCTAAAATTCGATATTCATAGAACTAAGATATACGAAATTAAAATCTACATCTAGATACTGTCATGTAGGTAATAATAACTTTTATAAATGTCGAAAAAGTTAAGTAATAATACATCATAATAATTTTCATAAGGCACTATTTTTTATGGCCAAAAGACCCATTTTTTAATAAAACTAATAGTTCTTAATCCATTTTTAAACTTAACATCTTCGACAAAGTTTTTTTATAAATTTTAAACTTAAACACAAATAAAGTCTATCTTTACGTAATATAGCACCTTAAACAATACCTACATTTAAACACTTCTATTTACATAACATAAAATATTTTATAAAAAATAAACAAAGCACCTGAAGAAAACTAGATACATGGACTAGGTACCATATAAATACCTTAGAAAAATCACTGGAGTTTAAATGCACATAAATATACAATGCAAAAACGACCTATCAACTATTATCTGAAATATCTGCCTGTGACTTTTTTCTAATTCTTATTTCTTCCACAACCTCCATTATAAGCTGAAATGTTCAAAAATAAAAATATGATTTTGCACTATTTTAACAAACATCATTTTAGATGTTGGCACCAGATAATTACGACTTAATTGCGTTATTTCATATACATATAAGAAAAAGCTTGGTGCTTATAATAGTGGCCGCCGCATCTGAAAAATCTATTACATACTTGTCGTGTAGAATGAGGTGCAGCTGTCGTGTACGACTAATCACAGTCACTGGCCAGTAGCTAGTCTCTCACCACAAGTCAGTAGCTTATCTCTCATCACAGCTTGTCTCTCACCACAAGTCTTTAGTTTGTCTCTCATCACAGGCTAGTAGCTTGTCTCTCATCACAAGCTAGTAGCTTGTCTCTCATTGATGGAACATGACAGCTGGACCTCATTCTACACGACGCGCCTCTAATAGGTATTTGACACGCGACCGCAATTATACTTAAGCACCGAGCTTTTTCACTGTACGCGACTTTTTGGCCTAGGATTCCCAAATCCCAGTTAATGCTGATGGCGTAGCATTTTAAATATTTTTTTTATACTCACGGCATATTTCGCAATGTCAAAATAACCTGTTTGCCACTCTTCTACTCCAGTACTAATCATTTTTTAATAGTTCACACGTTACTATTAGTATTTTCGCCAAATTACTATTTGGAGTTTAAAAAAACTAATTTGGGACTTTCTCAGACATTGTGAAACAAGCTCGTATATGTATAAAAGTTTACAATCATATTTTTGTAACCAATGATGTAGTATCCAATTCCTGATTATTACCACTAATTTCCATAAATAATATTATATTTATTTTGTGTGGAAACATAACAAACAGGCATCATGCTAATATGCATGCATGCATGCATCATGATAAATTCATGCATCTATTTAAATATTAATAGAGAAGAAACTTCGTAATACTTATAAAGACTCGGATTATGTTATGAAAGAAAATATACTTACATAACTTTGTTAACATAACTTATAAGTAGGTACTAAGCATAAGGCATCGGTTGTTAGTTCAAAAAATAACATTTTAAATATAAAAATAACAAATAAAAAAATTGTGACAGTGCATAAGTACATAATTAATAGCGTGTCATATTTACGATTAGTTATTCATACACAAAACTTGAGTACTCTCAAATGTTTGTTTACAAATAAGACCAGTTATCAATCGGGCGGACTAACCTGGCTTAAAGGCCTGATCCTCTCGTGGATGCTGTTCTCCGCCTGCCTGGCGGAAGGCGGCGGGTGATCAGGTGTCGGGGGCTGCTCGTAATGCGTCGGGGACAACGGAATATTCACCCTCTGCCCATCGTAATACCGTTCACAATCGCTCGGGCTGTTCATGGACTGATCGTCTAAAAGACTCTCGAGCGAAGACCGATCTTGGTTCGAGTATTTCCGGACGCGATCGTCCATCCTCGGCTCGTGGTTCTCGTATTGGGGGCCGAAGTTGTTTCTCCTCAACTTCCTCCTTGGATTCTGTTCCTTTATGACGACATTTTCGTACATAGCCGTGATGGCGACTGGTTGTGAACGGAGTTTGAGACTGGGTCGAGGGTTCGGCACCGGCGCCACTCTAGGGGAGTTGTGGTTCTCCTCGAATTCGGAGTAGGAGAGTTTACCGTCAACGTATTGGTCGACCGATCGACCGTGTTTGAGGTAATGTTTAGCACCCTGCAACAAAGATAATTTCACCGTTCAAGAACTGGCGATATACGATATACGTCCAAGGCTAAAACTAGGAAGATCGTAACAGTACCTATATTCCGTTTTTCAGGGTTCCGTACCCAATGGTAAAACGGGACCCTATTACTGAGACCCCGCTGCCATCAGGATGTATGTATCTCATGAATATTATATATATCCGTTATAGTTAACCAATTAAAATTAACTAGAAATACTATATAAAACAGAATAAAGTTAATATTTAAGGGACCAACAACAGACATGAGTCTTTTCCCGTTTTTATAGAAAATGGTAAGGAACCCTCCGTACGCTAGTCCGACTCGCACTTAGACGGCTTTAACATTTAGGATCCCTTAAGGTAGTTTTCATTTTTTAATCAAGTTATTAGTTAAAGTCTGTTCATTCATTGCCTTGTCGGCAGTTGTCTCAATTCACCGCTAGATGGCGTTGCGCGCTAGTTACATCGCGCTATCGTTTGGCTCACTCACATTTTACAAGGGGTTGGAACAACTTCAGTACATTTGACAGACGGACGGTATTAATTTTAATTCCGTACCATTATCTATATATTTTTTGGAGGTCCTACGTAATAACACAGGACCGACTATAAGAACTAAATTAATTATTGATATCAATAGCAATACATTTTTCTCGCAGTTATTGCCCTTCTGCGTTCTAACTTCGTTGTTCGAGGATATTCAAACAAACTCGTCTAATAATGTTACATGAGCAGGACTTTAGCTGTATTTAGTAGGTACTTCGATAATAATAATAAATCTTATTTAACTTATAGATTTGCACCTGCACCTATCTATTAAACAGGGCACATACAGTTTTTATCGTGAGTGAAAGCTACTGTACTTGTCATACTTTTGCAATGAGTGAAAGAGCGACAGTTACAGGTTTTCTCGCGCGAGAATAAACTTAGGTGCTTAAACCTCAGGCCTCAAGAGTTCAATGATGGAATTTAATACTTATAAAGGCTCGTACACAAATCTGCGAGCTCTCCCTTCCTCCCCTACGAATTTGAATCGCGTCGCACCGCAGTTTTATGTACGAGCCTTAAAGTAGTAGAGGAATGTCTAACAGCATCTGTTTTTACCTGTATTTCATCCAAATCGTCTTGACTCCTCGCGTGGGTCCTGAGCTCATAGCTGTACCCGGAGGAGGGCGAGTTGGCGTGCGTCGGAGACACTGACAAGTTTCTCCGGGGAGGTTTCTTAGGCGGTGTGGGCTGTGGACAAATACATCAACGTTAGATCCATGAGAAATTATGTAGGTATAATCTACATGTTCATGTAAGGTTGTTATTACTGAGGTATTAACTACACTTTTTTAAAAGCATTTATTTGTTTTTTTTTTTATTCTGTTAATTTGACCTTCCTTATAAAAACATGTCTTAACGTGATACCCAGTCTTTAAAAAAATTGGACTATCATCGAATTTTCAACCCGTATAATATCGCACACCTAGATCTAAAGGGATCTAACTCAAAAACCGGAAGATTTGAGTTATGCACACCATCGGATTCCAAACTCATGCGAGCATATGGACATATTAATCAGTTTCTCGCCTCTCCTGAAAAAGTACCTTTTTGAGTTAGCTCCCTTTAGATTTAGGTGTGCGATATATACTTAGTATATAGTGATTTTAATCATTATATTGACCCAAATTTGCGAGTGCGACCAATCTAAATAATATGAAAATATCAATAACGACCTTCCTATGCAGTTTTTCATTAAATATTGTTTTAAAAACCAATATACTGATAAATTATTTTTAAAAAACTTGAGTGAACAAACTATTCAACAAATTTAATATCTCGTTTATAATGGATATGTAGCTTACTCATTAAAACACTTTGGGTCTGGCCTAAGATATAACGTCACTAATCATAAAGAGCCATTATATTTCCAGAGCGAATGAAACCAATTCACAGCTTCTAAATTTAGCATAGCTGGACATTAGATTGTTGGAAAGAATTAACGCAAATGACCTGCAAATAGGTCTATTCTAAGATCCCGTTGTCATCGCTCCACCACAATTGAATAATGGGCAATCTGAATAGAGGCTATTTAATTTGAAAGCGAAACGCAACAGCGTATTTGGTACAAAATGTGGAAAAAGTATAGAAAAAGATAAAGATGAAAGATGATCTTTGTTAGATCAATTAGTGTAGGTGAGACTGATTTAGATCTAACATTATTATATAATTATAAAGGACGGTCGTGGAGCACAGCGAATTGCCCTTTTTCTATTTGTCTCTGTCGCACGCGCGTAGTAATATTACCTTTAAAAGGGAACAAAGCGTAAACTGTGTAAGCTGCACGGAAACATTATATCATCATGCACATTTTATTACAAGGCTTTTAATATATATTTTTTACTTTGATAATAATAAACAGACAGTTACTTTCGCATTTATAATATTAGATATAGTATTACAAATAATTAAATACCTTTGACGGCCTGTTGGTCTAGTGGTCAGAGGCCCTGACTACGAAACCGGAGGTTGCGGGTTCGAATCCCGCTAGGGGCAGATGTCAATGTGATGAGCACTGGCATATGTACCTGAGTCTTGGATGTCTTATATGTATTTATGTATATTTATCCGTTGTCTAGTACCCATAACACAAGCTTTGCTTAAAATGGGACTAGATAATTGGTGTGAATTATCCAAAGATATTTATAAGATATTTATATTTATACCTAACTTGTAATATGTTTCTTACTTGTCCCAAGCAACAAGCAAAGTGGACAAGTAATGCAATACAGGACCGCGGACGGGGCGTAAATTGGCTACAGCCGGTCACTGAATAGACGTACCGTCGTATAAAAGGCTGTTAAGCCATCAAACGAGCCTCTAAACCAATTGGAGTACATCCTATTAGGGAAAGTAGGCGTTTGAGTACGTCGTGAGATTGATTGAGGATTTTATAGGCTAAAAATGTTAAATATAAAGTTAAAGAAAACGTTAATAAAAAAATCTGTAAAATTCTCATTCCTGTAGAAACATCTGAATTAACTCAACGCACACAAGTGAAATTTACGTAATTCATGGCCAATATTGCCAAAGACAAAGTTACTCCGATTTAAAAATAGTAAACTTATTTAGGAACAAGACATACGACGCCATCTATTAATTATCTGTCCAACGTTTAATACTTTTTATTCAGATACCCACAACACTCGATTTAAACAGTTTTACTTATGGAGTAATTTATTAGAATTTTGAACATAAGTTTAACAACAACGTTTAGTTTTTATTTAGCTGATATTAGGTGAAAATTTTTATGGAGTCTATACCTTCAGGTAAGCATCTTATTTCTGTATAATTAAAACGCTTATAAAACTTACGATTTCATAGTTAAATAGTTTTTAATAGAAGGCTATACTTTAACAGTTTAGTTTTTTTTTACATAGTGAAATAGTTCATACTCAATCGCACTCAATCAGTATATTTTACATATTTCGAAAGAACATATCTATAGCTTTCATATGACAATAAAATTAGCTGCACCTACCTGCTTCACCTAAACAAAATATAATAAAACTCAACAACGTTTATGAATTTAAAAAATACTTATAACAATTTTTCAGGCAGTTCCCAGCGTCGCATTCCAATCGTAGCATCTCAAGATGTAATAAATCTTTTAAAAGAACCAGAAGTATAATAATTTCTTTATCTTAATTGAATTTTTTTAACTTTTTCATTTTAATACTAGTCAGATTAAATATATCAATTAAACATAGTATCAATAAAGTTTATTTTTTCTAAAGCACCTTTAAATTATTAATTTAGACAAACTACAGCAATTTACACACATAACGTAATATTGGCCAGCTTTTCAGTAAATTTCACCTGTGTGCAACGCCACAAACATAATATGAAAGTTCACTTTGTATAATCTAAGATTTCAGGGATACCGCGTAATTATAAAAATTACTCAAATAGAACAATTTTTATCTCAGAGCAGTAAAATATCAATATTACAAAAGGTAACTACCTATGTATATAACTACCTATATGACTCCACTATCAATACTCGACCTATATAACAAACCATTTCAAAAAATCTCTTTATACAGACTTAGTAATCACTACTTTCCTCATAAACCAACTCCAAAATCCATGTAAACTAAAAGAAATAATTTCTTCGAAAGACCATCCTTTGTTCTTCATCAGAATACATCAAAGGGCGTATAAATCAGATGCGCACGCGCCGTTTCGTCGGCGGCCGCATTAAATGGCGCCAACAGATCAGCATTGATAAACCCTAATGGGTTCCTTATTAACCGTTACAAATCGTATTTATTACGTTGAAGGAATTTAATATAATGGATAATGTGGGCAATTGAAATCAATTTATTTTCATTAAAGGTTGTAATGTCACAACAATTGTATAGAAATTGTTCGGAATTACTTTTCCGTGGCTTTCTGTCCTCTGATGGTGAAAGACAACATTGCCCGATTGCAGACATTAGGAGTATTAATATTATAAGCTAAGTAAGTACTGGTTTCTCTAGATATTTTTGCCTTGTACCAAGAACTGGGACAATATTAGTTAAAACTATATTCAAAGAAATCATTACCACTAATTTTCTATAGGTCATTACTAGTTTTATTATTACAATTATGCAACCATAATACAAAAGAGGTACGATTCACAGTTTAAGAAACAATTGCTAAATTAATTCTAAAGGCGTTTGCAATGTCTCGCTAAAAACTATAATCTATATGCTTACCTATATAGGCAAAACAACACAACGATAGATAAAACAAAAAAACACCTACGAAACCTTAATTTATTTACATACAGATCTTAGGACACTTATTAGTTGCACGATCGCGATGACAAAACGTACTTTTTACATCCAAAACTTTCGACTTTTTATTTCAAGTCCAGTGACGTCACTCTTTTGTAAATGTAAAAGTGAGGCACGTCTCTCATTTTTCAGTATGATAACGTTAAATGTGCACACATCATCTACCTACGACCTACACATCTGGTTTAGCACATGTCAGTGATGTTGCAATGGTGTAACCCAATAATTCTGTTTGCGCACATGTTATTCAATATGATATAGATAAATACCTATTAAAACAGGTATTTGTTCATAAATAACATGTTATAAATGTAACTACAGGAAAAGAGTAGGTACACTGTCATAATTACATATGACACATAGTTCGATGTCTTCGTTGTGCGGAGTAACCATAAACTTAATAAGTTGTATAAACCACTATACAACCACACAGACGTACTTACTTCCATAACGATGTTGATTAAGAAAAAAAACTGTCTGCGATTTTAAGTAATGATTAATTTCAAGTAGTTACCAAATAGTCGCCAAAGGTGTTAAGCTTCATTATTATTATTGGATTTACTTACGATCCTTCAAAAATACAAACAAAACCAAGTCATTTAAATGTAAAACGATTATAAGTACTTACTAATAAGTAATTAACTTTTATAAAAAGCTAAGTAAAAGCCAAGCATCACTCGACAAGGGGGCGTAAACAAGGTATAGTCACGTACGTCACAAACGTTCGTGGATGTCAAATCCCATACATTTTGGTCGTTTCGTTTAACGTTGGCACCTTGTCTAGGGGCCAAGATTATGATAATGGACTATTACCAACTTAATAATACTAATTACCTAATCGTAAAGTACCTATTGAAAAAACGCCAATATTAACATCAAAAGAGTGACTTACTGACATAGCATACGGGAATCCGGTGTGTTGCAACGTCCAGAACTAGAAACCTAATAGTAGTTGTATACATACACTTGTGTAATTACGCACGGGATATCGGCGATTAGTGTTGAAATGCTTAATAAATCATCCTTCACAATATAGAGCCGAATATTTTATTTTAATTACGATAGGAGCTTTCATCTACTTGGGTCCTTAGTTTTTATTAACAATCACTTACATCGTAGACTAAAATATTAAAAAAAAAACCTATCTGAAATGAAACAGAGCCCGAAATAGGTATAAAAATCTTCGTAATCATCTTTTCTATGATAGTATCTAAAACGTTTAAGTAACCAAACCTTTGTGTAAAGATATGAGAATTTGCAACAACGTGGAAATAGCATCGTGTGAACGAGTTTAAAGGTAAAAGGTGATACTATTGTGAGGGTACGATTTGTAATAATCCAATTTGATCTACAATCAACAAAAGCAAGGAAATGCTGGTACTGAAAACTTAAATGGACGTTTTCAAGAAACTCCCTAAAATTAGGCATAAAGAGTGTTGTAATAAACACAAGCATTAACGTGACCTAAATCGTTTTACAAAAAACAAACAAACACCGCTGACAGAACTCTATAAAACATTTGTATAACCCGTTGAAAAAATTCAAATTGGCAACACGTTTTCAACTTTAGCTGGAAACAAACGAAAATATGCCCTATTATCAAGACAATATAAGCTAATAATGGACCATTATTCATGCGGTATTCTTGCAAACGTGGAAGTATTTGTGTACTGGCGAAACGCCAGGTCAGTTCATCCGATGCTATTTCCGTGGTTTCTGAACGTTTAGCGAAGTCAAAGAATATTAATTTTCATATATCTAGATAAGCAACTATAAATTAACCCATTCAGCGCTAAGTTCTAAAGCTAGAAACACCCGCCAGGTCCTGCCGTACATAATTCGCCCTTTACGATAAAACTAGCGGCTACGCACGGATTCCTATTTTTTTTCCAAATATTCTATAGCCTATGTCACTCGGGAATAGTGTAGCTTCCCAACTGTGAAAGAATTTGAATTTGTGATATCAAAATATAAAGGTAGGTACATGTGACGAAGCAAAAAGTAATCAACGATACCTTGGAATGAAAGAACTATAAACGGAATAAATTTGTATATTTGATTTTATTGGCTAACGTTTCGAAAATTTTACTTAGTGAAAATCTTATAGTTTTTGAGATACTCCTACTTTTATGAAACTCGTGACTTTCAATTAACTAGGTACCTACCTATAGTCAAGTCAACTTATATTTAGTGGTTAAGTGCTACATAACATTTCACTGTAGAGCTGACCATACTTTTATTAAATTAAAATTAATACTTATGAAATAAAAGGAAATAAACAAGATTTCCCAACATCTGTTTTAAATGACGTTGGTGACAATTTCATCCGGTATTAACATACACTGAGTTAATTTTTAATCACATGTTAATTTCAGTAAGTGTTTTGTGTCGTTTCGGTGGGTTGGTAAGCCGTTAATATTATAAAAAAATGATGTGACAAATTCTTTCACGCAAAACTGGCTAAATGAAATAAGTTCATGAACACAAATAACTCAAAGTGGATAGTACAAATTATTTATAAAATTTAAGTACCTATAATATTTATTGATGCCTTCGCGGTTGTTACACATTTGCTGAAGTTTGAAAAACTTTACAATAAGTACCTATATTCGTAGCACGACTGAGTTGACGATAGTCGTCAAGAAAAAATAAAAAATACTCGAGTTCAATCCGTTTTAATCCAAAATTTAAGTACCTATGTTTCATTTTGACTATCTTCGTATAACTAATCTTTGAATCACATATTCGTATGACGGGAACACATAATAAAATTACGAAACCACCAAATTGGGTTATGGGGCCCTTGAACTAATTGAAAGTAACATAAACCCAGTTTGTCCAAATATACGTTTACAAGCTTTTTGGGCGTAATTTGTCGTTCCTTAATAAAATGTAACGACACACCCATATTAAGGCTGCTTTTATTTTATTCTTTTTAAAAACAAATTCTGTGTATTTGAGGAGTTCCAAAAACATATGAAAAATAATACTTAAAAAACAAATCGTATTTATAGACTATCGGGTTCACAACAAAATTACTTCATACTGACAAACATTATTTAATTTTGTTTAATTGTAACGAAGAAAACAATGATACGCGTCACAAAGAAAAAACTTTTATGGCATTATTATTGACGCTAGTTCAAAAAGTACATTGCAAACTTACGTGCACTAAAGAGCAGTAATCCAAACACTAACACAACACATCACAGAGAACACAACACTCAAAAATCACCTCACACCACAATCACACGTAATTCTAAATTCTATATAGAAGCACGAAAACAATAGAAAGTTCGAATCGCGATCGGAGACGCAAGCGCCTGCCGCGAGCGCGCGTTATACTGAGCAGCCTAATCTTACGACGTCTACAATCTACCCATGTGCGATGTGTAAGATAGCTAATTAGAGAAACACATAAATACTAATGTTTTATTGATTTTATCGATTTTTGATGAAAATCTGTGCTGTTTTGATTCTTAAACGGCCGTTGACTTATGTTTATTTCAAAGCTTATACATGTATTAATATTAATAAGATATAAGAATTGAAAGCGCTTAACGTGGTATAATTTAATTAAAATAATTACGAGTATTATTTTTTTCATCATATAATATAATTATATTAATACATATAATACAAACGTAACTGATCGCTGTTTGAAGATATACCTAAAATAAATTATTTATATAATTTCCGAAAAAAAATTCGGACTAACTAGAGCCTTGATCATATCTTAGTTTACGCAAACAAAACTACAGACGCGATTAAAAACTATTTTCATAAATAATTTGTATTGGCAATATTTATTGCTCCTTTAAAAAAAAAGTAGGTCGTCATATTCACCAGGCGGCCATGTGGATGGACGAAATTAAAAAGTTAACGATTTTTCTCACGATTCATCGTTTTATTATAAAAGTGCAATAAACGTTTATTTTTCGACACTCCTGCGCAATACTGTTTTTATAAAATATTTTAAATTATTTTCTATACCTACTAATATAATAAAGAGGCAAAGTTTGTTTGTTTGGATTGAATAGGCTCCTAAACGACCGGAACGATTTGAAAAATTCTTTCACTGTTGGAAAGCTACACTATTCCCGAGTGACATAGGCCATAAAAAAAAGGATCCGGGCGAAGCCGGGGCGGGCCGCTAGTTGTTTAATATGGGCACTGATATTAGGCATGGTAACAACGTAGTTGAACACGTTGACAGTAGGCGTGTCACGGCACAATCGGGTCACACGGAAGGTAAAATAACAAATTACTTAATATACATATTAAACATTAGGAGGGCATGTGTATGTAACACTTAATTTTCCATGATTTCAGGTTAAGGACGCACACTGTTGTTATTACTGTGTGCCCTATCTCTTTAAGGATATAATTTATTATTATGATGAAAAATAATATGGTACTGATGACATTATTGTAACACTTTTGGGAAACTTGTCCCCCAGTTTCAAAACTAACAACCAAAGCTCCAAATTAAATCATTCAGAATCTACTTTTTACAGGTCGTTAAAGAAGAAATATTAAAAACGCCCTTGATCTAAGGATCATGGCATCTCCGTTTTGTACAACTAAGCCATATTTAACATTTGTGATTTTATTACTGAAGTGTCTCAATTTTGACATCAACCCTTTAAAAATAAGGAACCTAATACTCATAAAATGTCACTAGCATTCAATTATTAGTAACCAAGACGCATGTCTCACTTGTATCGTGTCGCAACACAATGTTAATCAAGTGAATATAATTGGCCGCAGTGTCTCTAATTATATAAAAACCTTCCCACAGTCACAGACAATAAACTAAATGACTACCTAAAAACTGTGAATTGGTTAAAAGAAAAAGACAATCGCATCGAAATGACAGTGATAAGACAACTAGTCGATATTAATAATTGTAACTACAATAAGTAATGATATTTATAAAGTGTATTAAATCACAAAAATAATGATTTAAAATAGTTTTAAACAACTCGCGTACATTCTGTCACAATTATCGATCTGAACTAAAAGAATAGACACAATATACCTTATTTAGTTTGGAAAGAAGCCCAATGAAGAATGATGATATTATTTTTATTTCACTCTTAAAGCTTTAAAATTGTAAGTAAAAACCTAACTACACCAAGTCAATAGTTTTAAAGACTTACCGAGACTTTGCTGTAGTCGTGATGATGCGCCAGGTGGTGCGGCGCACAGCTCGAGGCGGCACTGGACACGCTGAGCGCGTCGCCTTCGCTGGTGCCCTCGGCTTCCTCCCACCTCCGCCGCCCCGACCCGCTGCGAACACCCCCGGCCACCCCCGGCACCCGCTCAAGCAAAGCGACACCAAGCTCCTCCACCCTCGGAATACCACTATCCTCATCGCACCCCGACGAACTACTATCAGACCCTTCGACGCTAATACCGCTCTCGAACTTAGAGGAGGACTCGAGTTTAGTCAACGAATTGTTACTGGATGAATTTGAATCCTCCTCTAAGATAACGTCGTTCTCTGTTTTCTGATTGTTACCGAATCTAAACGAATCACTATGAACCCATGGCCTTTTAGCGGTACTCACGTCAGATTTAATAGTTTCAGCGTCTGATAATTCTTCGTCTGAATGTAATGTGCCATCGTCAGAGTCCTCCTCGGGATCTTCGTGACAAGTCTTAAATGACGTGTCCGATTGCACAGTTGCATTTGAATTGCAGGACTGCAAAGTCCAGCGACCAGAGTATTCCGAGGATGTGGATTTCCTAAGCGGTATATGCACAGGATTAGAAGCACAAATAAGGCTAGCGTCGGACGATTCCGAGTGGTCGTTGAGAGAAATGACTTCTGCAATGTCTTTTATAGAATAGGGCTGAGCGGAAGAGGAAGATGAAATAGTAGATGGTTGAGACATGGTAATGTACATCGGACTGTTTGGGTTAGTATGTTCAATTTTTTTGTTTCTTAGAATAATATCCTCTATATTTGCAACAGCATAATGGTTTTCTAAAGGCCCTGCTGGAATTTTTAAGGACTTACTTCTACATACGGCTGAAAAAGAAGAATCTAATGTTATGTCTGGTGTAGAAATACTTCTTTTTACTGCGGAAAATTTAACGATAAAATTATTTGGCGACTCTCTCTTCTTACTATGAAATTTACATGTTTCGGAATCACAAAAACATCGGAATGATGTAGAATCAAGTTCATGGCTTGCCCGTAAAGCATTTACGTCAATAGTCACTTTGTCTTCTTCATTTTCAAGTGGCATTTCTAACAAATCTTCAGCGCTGTTATGATATTTTGGGACCTTTGGTTTACAAAAACAAATAGCTGTTTCGTAGTAGCTATCTCTTTTGGAATTTGGTATTTCTCCGAAAGGGGGAACATCACTGTACAGCGTTTCTCTATTGAATATAGAAATAAATTCCTGAACCGTGGGCGCTTTATAAATGCAATGACCCGTACCTCTTATATGATAATGAGCTAAGGTCTCTTTTAAAAAATCGTTATGCCACTTCGGTGACTCACTTAAATTAAAAGAATTCCGCTCGACCTCAATATTCGTAAAGGTTTTGTGCCGAAACAAAACCTTTTTTTTCTTGTTTGGTTCACTCTTTACTTTACTTGGCAGCGTGCCCGTCATAGTAGTATAAATAGTTTTATCTTCTTCAGTACAGTCTACATTTTCAATGGCACTAGTTTCCGTAAATTCTGAAGCATTTGAGGCATTTGACTGAGTTCTGCTTATGGCTGATTTGTTTGATGCTGCATACTGTTCTCGTCGCCGAAAAGATTTAGATTTTTCAGAAAGCAAAATATCCTCAAGATTGGTCTCGTCTTCCAATGAATCTGACGATACACTTGAAGAAGACTTTGATAAAATAGACTTCATATCGTTACGCGCTACACTATCAAAGACGTGTTTATTTGAGTCTTCCTGGATTAGATGTTTCAAATGAGATACATTCTCATAGAGTGCCTTTTTACTAGATTCGTCAGCAGGTGATCTTGATAAATTATTTCTAACAGCTGGAGTTGGCGGCACGGTTTTATTAATCACAGTTACATTTCGATAAACATTATTTGGTCCATTATTTGAACGTATAGCGACAGATGGCCTAGGTGGTGGTTTAGGAACTATTTTACTATTTACGTCAGGATTATGCTCTTCCTTGTTTGAAAATTCGTAAGACTCATAGCATTCGTTAACCAATATCGCTGAACTGCTATTCTTATTACTATTTTTAGGAAGCGTATCTGACTCTCTAGGTTCGAATATTTTTAACTTAGTGTTGATGGCTTCTTTAAGATCAGGCATGATTTCTTTTAGATTATCAGAGTCAATTTCAGTTATGACGACAGATTCTGAATCACTGAGCTCTACATTTTCAGAAATATTAGGTAGAGATGTTTTAAAACCGGGACAACTACGATTACTTCTGTTAACAGTAGAATCCCTATTTAATGTACCTAGCCTATCTAAAGAAATAGTATCGAATTCGTCATTACATACGACTTCACCAGATTCCTCTTTTTTTGACAGTATTTTGAAAAATTTACTATTACCTATAAGCAAAGTATTGGTACTTGTCTTTTGGGATTTAGAGGAGATGTCCGACTCTAACCCTACACTATTAGAAATGTTAGGAGCCGAACTAAATTTTGCTTTCAGGCCCAAGCATTTCGAGGCAAGCTTTTTAACAAAACTTTGATGACTATTTGTTACAGAAGATGAAGATGGAGATAAGCTAAGATTGGAGTTAGTATTTTTCTGGGTCTCTGGGGCTTTCCTGTAAAACATATAAAGCAATAAAAATATAACAAAGAAAATCTTAATGGCTACATGAATAGTTTTAAAATGTTAGTGTAAACATTTAATTATTATATGCCACCACCATATAAAATTAGTTATTAAGATTTAGCACTTCCAATCAGTTAAAAGAAGACGAATGTGATCGAACTTTTTTTTCAATACTATTGACAATCGTTTATTTTGTGAGTTTTCATTTGATGTAGACGGTTGTGAATTAGTTTCTTGCTTAAATGGGACAAAAACTTTATCATTTAGGGCATCATATTCTTTATCATGATTTTTTAGTGTGTCATATTTAGAAACCTTTTCATTTTTTGTATCGTCAATACCACCCGAAGCAATTTCCGAAAGAGAATTATAAATAGTATTTTTATCCATGAGCACATAAATGTCATTAAAGTCTTCGCAGCTGAAGTACTCTTCGTCAGCCTTTTTCTTTTCATGACAGAAACAAGGCATACAATCTGCTTTAATTTTATTTCTAATAAAAGGAGAAAGATCTTCATATTTTACTTGATGATTTAGAACGTAAGTGTATAAATAATCTAATGAAGAATATAGGCAACCTTCTTCACCCTTCATATGTACCCCTTCACATCTCTTGTATTTTCCAATTTCCGAAAGAGGACGCCTCTGTTTTGGATCATTGTCCATTGTTATATATTCACAATTATCTTTGGTAGTATTGCGAAACATGTCAACATACATCATATTCGGTTCGGATTTTCTAAAAAAATCTTTATTAGAATCCATTGTTGTGTAAACGTAAGCTGATTCGCCATTTAATAATGCTTTTTCGTCATCTGGCAAATTCTCGTACACATTCAAAGCATCTATGCTTTTGTACATATTAGCATAATCATTTAAATCAGAAAGCTTCAAATGATAAGACTTTGCTGAAGCATTACAATCAATGGATTGATATTTTTGTGATTCTGAAGAGGTCCTTTTATGCCTGAACTGAAGTTTTTTCGAAAGTTCGTCCATCAGGTTTGGATTATCGGCATGACATTTATTAATAAGCAGTATAGGGAAATCCAGAGGAGGTTTGGGAGCTGGTTTTGGTTTCTTTTTCAATGCGCTCACATTGGGCGACATGTCTGTGTATACAGGAATTGCATTAATTATTTCTTCTTGATTTACATAAGAATGTACGCGACGGTTTCCTATTTTTCTTTCAAATCCTTTATCTGTTGCCTCCTTTTCTAAACTTGAATAACAGTTTATTTTATACAATAGTTTTTTATCACTTTTATTTTTTATTTGCGATGGTGGCAAACTGCGCATGTGTGATACGGAACGAATGTTAGTCACCGAATGTTTAGGTTTTATGTTAGTTAAAGCTTCGTTACTTTTGCTAAGCGTCGGAAGAACCTTCTTATAACACCTGCAAAGTTAAAATTGTTATTTGGAAAGACTATAAAATATATTCTTTTTCTATATCTGCTCATAATTTTCATTCATTGTAGTTGTCATGTTACTTTTTTTACGTAACGTTATACGTTTAATCGGTCTATCTTGATAGTGCGAAAAACTGCATTAGGAAATTCGTTGAAAAGCATTAAATTTAAATTCTTTTTGTGCACACCCGTGTTGTTTTTTGCGCTCATCCCGGCAGCCTGCCTTGAAGAGGCGTCGGCAGTCTTGAAAACCTCTCACCTGACCGTTTGCGAGACAAAATCAAAGGCACGGAAGATTTTAATGAGGGCGCATTTAGAGGTTTTTTGTTTAGTCCTCCCTTTGTCCGTTACTTGCATGTTCGTGTTTTTATTTATTTTTAATTCTTACGTAATGATATTTTAATGAATCTAGTAGTGTTTGATAGAAAAACTTTGTATTTTTTTCGGTTGATTTGAGAGGGATTTTCTACCAATTTATAATTATCTCCAGTAAGTACATATTAAATTAATTGATTACCTCAAATTATAAAAAAATATATATGAATCTACAAAACCATTAAAAAAGCTCTGCCATTTCAAGATCACAATTGGGATCAAAGGTGACACGTCGTGTGTCCGTAATTGAAACGTCCCACTCCAATTAAAACCGAATGTTTAAAGGTTCTCCCAGCCATCCTTGAGTAATTACCGAGATTCCTTTACTGCATCCCCTCGCGACGTTTAGAGAAACCACAAGTCGTCTAGTTAACCGAGCCTTTACAATTCAACGAATGCTATAACTGCCAGGGGTTTGAGTTTTGTAAGGAAACGAGACACCCTGTGGATCCTAAGGTTCCTATAGCATCAAAGCAGGGTTTCTTAACGTGGGGTCCATGGACCCCTTAGGGGTCCGTAGCTTGTATGTCAGGGGTCCGCAGTAGGTCAGTCAGTCTAAGCATATTTATTAGTACAGAACATATCGTAACATATATATTTTTTTTATTTCCAAAAATATTTATGGGTGGGGTCCGTAGTATAGTTTAAATTGTAAAAGTGGTCCGTGACTGCAAAAAGGTTAAGAAACCCTGCATCAAAGGGATGCTCACTTCAGTATAATTTACGTGCAAAAGATAAAGAGCGGTGTTTGTTAAAAAGCGAAAGAAAAAAAAATACAGGTCTCCCAAAGACACCAAAAAGTACTCTCAAATTTAATATACCGTCACCAATTTACTGAAGAATAATTTCGGTTATCAGGACTTACTTATTGCGCGTTTATTTGACAGTCATATGTAAATATACTTAGTCAAAATGTGATCGCATAAGATAAATCGTGATAACCGAATATTTAAATATAACGTAGGTATTTAGATTATATTCTAACACTGTCAGTTTCAAGAAAATACTTTTGATCAGTCTAAAGAATCAAACAGATTAAGAATTAAAATAGACGCATTTTCAAATGTAACCGACAGGTCAGATAGAAGACTATTGTAAACTAAAATACTCTTTTATTTACAAAACAGATACAGTAACCTTCAATAGTTAAAATACATTCAGCAAGCCTATTATGCTTTGTCAAGTCGACAAAATATCGTCTTGTAAACAAGTCAATAAATTATCCACATCTGAATTTTAATAAACGACATAAAATCGATTGACAAGATTTGTCGCGTGACAAAAGTGGTCATTATAAGCTTACTGTTCTCTATTCTAGTTACATAGATACTAACAAAATGTATTTCAACTAGGTACAACCTTTTTCAAGATTATAAAAACGCTTCAGACATATTTTTTTTTTGTTTTTAGATTATTTATAAAGCTTTTTTAATAATCCCGAACTTTATATAGGGTGATCCGTTCAACAATTAACCACATAAAATTCAAACCATCATACTTCGTAATTTTTCATTCCGATATTTTTTTTCTATATCCTGTTCAATAGCCGGGTACATTAGCTACATATTGGCATATAATAAATGTTCATTTTCTACACGGTTTTTGCGACAAAAATATTTAAAACAAAAATGGGAATTGGCTAACTGTATCCACACCATCGTACACAATCAACCGGGGGGGTATGCAACAGATAGCCATTGAGTGAAAAGTTAAGTCAAATTAAATCCCTTAATATAAAAAGTTTTGTATTTTGAAATAATGACGAAACGAGTGTTTTATCTCTGATTAAACGGTAGTTAAAGAAAATATTACGTATAATATAATATTTTAATTATTATTATGCCTAACACCTAATTATCTTTTTTTATAACTTTAACCGAATGTCTCCATTTTTACGCTATTGTTTCCTGGTATGCTCCATCTAAAATACTCATAAAATTAATAATTTTCCCAAAAAAAATTGTTCTATTGCCCATTTTGGTTGATTGTGGACCAACCCCCACCCAAAGCCGTTACGCTGACCTCACTTTTAAATGCGCGTCGCTACTCACGTGATACTTACACTAAATGAAGCACGTTTAGTTAGTCTACTCAGCAACGCTACAATAATTCTTGTAATATGAAATGAAAAGATGTTAGGAGAAAAAGAATTCAAGATTTTTTTTTAACTTTTTCCATCATAAAACACAAATGTCGTACTACCACGAAGGATGCCGACGCAAGCCTACCGCAAATTGGGGAGCAGGGAGTAGGGTACCCGTTGCATCATAACCGCGCGGTGGCACAAAATGGTGACGTCACGTTTATGAAATATAGCCGTGACTAACTGTGTACGAGTGGTTAGCTGTTGAACGTCCGACCCTACCATGTAGGTACACATTATAAAAGTTTCTAAAGAGGACAACTTACTTGCCAGGGATGTTCACATAGCTGATGGGGCTATCTTGATCAGGCAATGGATCGTCCTCGCTTTCGTACGTACTTCTTATTTTAGCCTCATACTCTGTTGAATAAAAATATATTTAAGTCATAAATTCTAGACAGACGATCCTGGGACAAATTCAGAACTTTATGAAAAAAGAATCAAGTACTCGAATCCGTTTAGAAAATCGATTCTAAAATTCGAAGAAGCGAATGAAGTTCGTCATAGTCGCAGCAAGTTGATTTAAACGATTCCTATCTACCTTTATGGAAAAAAGGCGCGACCCTGCGCACGCGCTCAACAATTGTTTTATTTTAATTGAAATTTCAACTATTTTATCTAGATTAAAACCTGTGTCCCGTCCAAGTTAAACTATTTTTTTACAAAACACGGTACTCGATTTAACTTATGATAAACAACAAAACACAATCTGCTGTTTTCACTATAAATTTATGCTATAACAGTTGTTTTGTACCTACCATGGACAACTAGACATTATCGTGCCTTTTTCTAACTTACCTCTTATAACTTTCTTCACCTTCCTCGTACTTTCTTCAGAATAGTTAGCCAGCAAACAATGCACGGTCTGCCCTTTCCTATCCTTGGCTTTGAGGTCCGCCCCTTTCGCCAGTAGTACCTTCACCACACCCGCACTGAGGTATTTTACTCCCTCATGGAGGGCTGTTCCATTCTCTGTACGGATGTTCGGGTCGATCCCTGCGTCTATAAGGTAGGCCACTACCTCCCTGTTAGGAATTAATATATTTGAAAATAAAATACTTTAACTTTAAAACGTCGTAAGTGAATCTTCGAAACCAATCAGCCCCCAAAGACATTGGACATTATCGAACGCTACAGGAACGCAATATGGTATATAGGTCATAATTAAACGATCGAATGGTCATGTTCGACGAAGATTTTGTTTGGTTACGTCAATTCCATTATTTATTTCATTTGTTGTTATAGCATTTCCGAGTATCGAATGTTAGTTTTCTATCAAATTACCACATGTGTTGTAACACGTGATTGACATCAGCTTTTGACTAATAAATAAAACGTGCGATAAAATAAAACAATGCTTCATGTTCACACCTTGAACTATATTTGTATGTAAGTACATATTATTATATTTTTATTAAAATTCATTTTAGTTAAGCTCATAAGTTATTTTCGAAGTTACTTGAGGTGACGATATCGATGTCCAAGTCCTAACTGAGATATCTTACGATGGTAAGTAGGTATCTTTAAATAAATAGATGTCAAGCACGATACCTGACTCAAATATTATAAAGTCTTAAAAAAAACCGACAATTATCTCAAAACGTACTCGAGTAGATTCCTTTGTAGACTTTAGTTTCAGCACAAGTCTCGAAAGAAAATCTTTGACAGCAGTGGTGAGTAAATGCTGTCAGTTTTTTTTTAAACACAACTGACAACACTTTGCCCCAACATTTCAGACGAAACAATAGAGAACCAATTACGTATTCAAATTATGTGTACGTCTTAATTAGTAAGCGCAAAGTAAAAACTCGCCACATCGGCATATTCATCAATAATTCATAAACTAGTATTGTTAGCGAATTCCGCCATTGCATTAGGTTTTAGTCGGAAGGTAACAATCAATTCATAACATCCGAATGTAGTAAAATGTATAAACTACTTGTTCAGGAATTACACCATTAATTAAAACCTTAAGTTACACTAAAAATCGCAACGACATATCAAGTACGTTCCTACCCCATCTGAGAGATGATAATGATAATTTTCTGTCCTCCGGCCAGAAAGCGCCAACTATCTGGCCGCTGCGCTAAATAAAATTACCGCTTTCTGGCTTCATCGAACAGAAAAATTGTATACTGACCTCGGCCAGTAAATAAAAAAAAATAAATTAAAAATTTAACAAACCCCCGACATAAAAACTAAAAGGCCCTCTAAAAAGTATAACAATAATAAAATCTTAATTTATTAGTTACCTAAGTATTAATATTTCTACAAAAAAAACGTCATGTCGGGGGGACCGTAGGTTTAGGTAGATGGTAAATATTAGGTAAGTAAGTACACCTAAATGTAAAATTTAACAAACCCCCGACAAAAACTAAAAGGCCCTCTAAAAAGTGTAACAATAATAAAATCTTAATATTAGTTACCTAAGTATTAATATTTCTACAAAGAAAACGTCATATCGGAGGGACCGCTTTTCATTTAGGTGTACTTACTTACTTACCTAATATTTACAATCTACCTAAACCTACGGTCCCCCCGACATGACGTTTTCTTTGTAGAAATATTAATACTTAGGTAACTAATATTAAGATTTTATTATTGTTACACTTTTTAGAGGGCCTTTTAGTTTTTGTCGGGGGTTTGTTAAATTTTTAATTTATTTTTTTATTTCATACTTTTTGTAAGTAGGTACGTAGGTACCTACTACATATTATAATTTTTAACTAATTTCCATTTCACATGGAATTTCGTAATACTTATACATGTTATCCTCTTCCATTTGATACCCCACACGGGTATATTTGTCGACATTGGGCTTACCATTTACACTATTACTCCCCATAATTTTTGAACTACTTAACCGATTTTGATTATGATTTCAATTTTGTAATGTACACGCGATCCTCTTTCATTTGATATCCCACTCGGGTATATTTGTAGACATTTGGTTTTCCATCCCCACTTTCACTCCCAATATTTTTTGAACGACTCAACCGATTTGCATTATGATTTCAATTTTGTAATGGACTCGTCACCCTCTTTCATTGGATGCCCCACTCGAGTATATTTGTAGACATTTATTTTTACATCCCCTCTTTAACCCCCCCTAATCATTAAACTACTGAGACGATTTTTATAAAACATAGCTAAGAACACTCCCGACATATACACCTTTCAAACAAAAAAAACAGAATCAAAATCGGTTCATGCGTTAGGGAGCTATGATGCCACAGACAGACACACACACACACACACACAGACAGACAGACAGACAGACAGACACGTCAAACTTATAACACCCCGTCGTTTTTGCGTCGGGGGTTAAAAATGTCCCAGATCATATGTAATTGTCGTCCGAGGCGAAGCCGAGATTGACTAAAATGTGATCTGAGGCTTTTTTATTTACTGGCCTAGGTGAGTAATGTACTATTAATAAAGTTTTTACTTAAGTACATAATAACTCGTTTCCAAAAATGTAAATGTTATTAGTTAGGTATATATTTTAATACGCAACGCAACAGGTCTATGATAACAATCAATACGACGCCGCGATGAGAAATCAATCGTATTAACAAGCGACTCATCCAAGTGGTGTTTCCGATATAGAGCTCCAGTTTTGTTTATTTTTTAACTTGTATGTATTCTATTATCATGTATTAAAAAGTTAACGGTGATCTAGTGATAGCTAGACGATATTCCAACAGTAGACCACCGCCGAAACTTCATCATAAAATTAATAAGACGCGAGCTAAATTCGTTAAAATTATCTTATTCCGATGCGTACGCGAAACCAACAGAAATTACTCTTGTCAACAATTTAATTAAAGTGACGACACTATCTTCATGTAATGAATCATTTTGTTTCCTATGAAAATAACGAAGAAATTTGATGATATTTTAACAAATTAAACGAGCAAAAGGCAAACGTCGCCTCCCACGCACCTACTGCCAATTTCAACCCTTCAACCGTGATTATGTAAAATTGACACAGCACAACACATGGCGTAATTACATTTTATTTTATATATCAATGGATGCGGCAGTGGAACTAAATTAGTAAAATTCTATATTGTGTTTCTTTATCTGTATATATTTATAGCACCTAAACTATTTGGTTACTATGAACAACATATTACAAATATCACTTGAAAAAGTTTAGTTCTCACTTTTTTTTGGGGATCCGAATTAAAGGATCTCATATAGGTATTATGACTATTATGTGTTCGTTTGTTTTTAAAATAGTCCGTAGTCGGTACGTTATGGACGGATCTTAGAGTGTTTGAGACACCGTCATTGTCGTCTATATCTATAAAGGGTCCAAATAATATTATTAAGTATTATTTAAAACTGTATTTGTACCAGTGCCAGGAGATAATGTCATTTAAGTTTCAAACGCTCGAAAAACCGCCCTTTTACAATAGTATAACGGTACATACAGTGTGTACACAAAACTACCGTATCAACCAAAGACAACAACAACCGTTGTAGACAAATTTACACGCACCGCGACCGTCGGAGCGTAATAACGAACGAATATGAATATGAAGCGATTGTCGTTTTAACATTACCATAAACCCGATTTGCCGAGACGTTGCGAACAAATGAGAAACGGAGAAAATGTCGTTGGTAATAATTAATAGACACGCCTTGCCACACAATCTACAAATTCTGACTTTATTAAAAAAAAATCCCATTTTTTTAATTAATTTTAGACGCACCTGTCTCGTGACTCATATATCTCCAACAACGTTGGGTGAAGTCCCTAATGCATATATTTGCTGGACAACTCAAGTTGGGATAAAACAACATCTGTTCTGATATGACGTGTACCTTTATGGACTTAATTCTGCAGTTTGAAGTACTTTACCACGTACATTGTAGAAGTTCGTAGCAGACTACACTGATTTCAAATACTAATGAATCCTCCATCATCGTCATCAATAGTTAATAATCGCGCAAGTACAGTACCTAGTACTGTACTGTATTGTACATAAACTTAACGGTCAAAGTCGGGTGACATAGGATATTAAAAGTACACGGTGGAACCAAAAGCTACATACCTACCTATATTATATGCTTACTTTCAGAGATTGCTAGGGCTGTGTTTTTGGCGATCTTAATCATCACCTCAAGACCTGTATGTATGTGTGTATACTCACTTGTGTCCAAACTGGCTGGCCCTATGAAGCGGCGTTGACGTAAACGTTTCTCTGTACAAATAGCGATAGGGGTCGATGAGTTGAGGCCTAGCGTTGATCAGCAGTTGAACTGTCTCCAACCTGGTGAACAAAAAAAATAGTGGTGAACAAATTTTTTTATCTGTTCATAAGTAGGTCATCTTCATATAAGTAGGTAGGTACCTGCTTAGATTATCAACAAGTATTGGACGCATATTTTTTCAATCAAAAAATAAATATAAAGATTAAGTGACGTCACGTCACGTCTTGAAAGAATTTATGCTGAGGCACGTCGCGAACCAAAAACACAAAATTTTCTGGCGCTTGTCTGTGTCATTTTTTATTTTAGGTATGAAGTACTCTTTGGGTCTGAAACCCTTTAAAAGGATATCTGTATTAGGTCCGTACACCGACATCTTTTTTACTACGGAAACACATATAAACATGGCATATGCGAAGTTTTAGATAATTATGCCGCAACTCGGGATTTTCAAAGTTCTGAAGTGGCAAAGTTACCTTTTCAAGGGGTCTCATAGCGTGGTTTGAGCTCACACAAATTAGATTTTGTTACTTATCTTACCAACTTGCAATATGTGAAGAAAGCTTATTTCGAACTTTAACTAGTAAGTAAGTGCAAGCAATTATACAAATATGTTTATATAACCTATATAGGTACCTCAAACAAATATCGTGCAGTGCGAATAGCAGAAGAGTGAAAGAATTTAAACGATATCATTTCTTGTGTATTATAATGAAACAATAACTCGCGTATTTTATTTTGTTTGCTAAAGTGACATTTAAATTTAGTATTAAACTATCGTCAGCTCAGTCGACTATAATATAGGTATGTGGGAACTGTAAAGTTTTCGAGATAATTGTTTTATTCCAATGTGCAATAAACGCGAAGGCATCAGAATTTATCCTTTTCTATTTCCTTCTATTTTATGTATTTCCTTGTGTCATTATGTCATTTTTATATTGCATCTTAAACTAACATATTTACATAAACCTAAGTATCGTGAGTACGTTATTGATGAATATGAACGTCTATTAATATTATAAATATTTAAATTTGGCTGCGTTCTTATGATGGCCTTAAAAATATGGCTTTGCTATAGTTTTCTATGTAAGTAATACCTAGTTATTTTTATCACATAGAAACACAGTAATATTTACGGCAGCCATTTTGTTTTTGCGGTCATGACGTCAAAGGTAAATTCAATAAAAAGATAATACAAATACAGAGCAATGTCCGGTCACGTATAAGAGGCAAGTTTTCCTTAACTGTTAAAATAGTTACCTACATTTATGAACATTTTAATAAATTTGAATAAATAATTTATTGTTTTTTGTTGTTATACCTACCTACTAATGTATTAATTCGACATAAACGTCAAAGTTACGACAAGGTAAGAAGATCATAAAAAATATAAGTAATATGTATTACCTAGTATAATCTGAGACGAACTGTTTTTTACTTAACTACAATTTCCTTAAAAATTGTAGTTTAAATACCATTACATAGGTAAGGGAAAAGTATTTGCCCAATAAATTAATTAATTACTACTTGGAATACTGAGGAATGGATGCATAAAAATTTGACAACAATTTAATTTAATAATTATGCTGGACGGTAATAATTTGTAAAAAACTACGACACCATTGCCATTTTGTATTGTACTCTATACTAATAACATAAAAAAGAGAAAAGGTTTGTTTGTTTTGAGAAGGCTCCAAAACGGCTGGACCGATTTGAAAAAATCTTTTACTGTTGGGAAGTTACACTATTCCCGAGTGACATAAGCTGTATTATAATTAAAAAAAAAAATCCGTGCGATTCCGGGCCAGGCCGTTAGTGTAAAATAAAATGTACATTGGTCAACTCACTTGCCATTCTGCGCCGCCATGTCCAACGCACTTTCGTCCTTGTCATTCTTAAGAGTTAAATCAGCACCTTTCTTTATGAGCAACGACACCACGTCTGTGAATCCAGACTGGGCGGCTATTACCAACGCGGTCTCCTTGCGATTGGTCTGAAAAATACAAGACAAATTAAACCAAATCACATACAAGGCTATACCTACTGACTGTCTGATACAGTTGTTAGGTACATATCAGTCATATTTATTTCTGGTGCATTAAAAAAAACACGCGAGTTAAATCAGTTAATAGTTGTTTCATTCCAATACATATCTGATATCAGTCAGTCATTTCAAACTTCTAGAAATTGTTTGTGACATACTGGCTGTCTGACTGATACAGATGTTATATCAATCAGTCGATTTAAGCTTCTAGACACAGATTGTGCTTTAAGAGACTATAAAAACGCAGTGCACTAGGTCATACCAAGTTTCTAAAACCTTTAACTGATAATTAAGTACCAAGATTAATGATCTTTTTTTAAAGAAAAGATATGCCCAGATCATTATATCTATACAAGCGTTAGGTACTATAGACATGACTTTAAGACGTATTTATAATAATCCCTACTAATATTATAAATGTGAAAGTAACTCTGTCTGTCTGTCTGTTACGCTTTCACGCTAAAACTACTGGACCTATTATAATGAAATTTGATACAAAGAAAGTCTGGAGCCTGAGAAAGAATATAGGCTACTTTTTAACCGACTGCAAAAAAGGAGGAGTTAAAGTCGCGGGCAGAAGCTAGTAGCTTATAAATATGCACATTCGACTGGGTGAATCTTTTTTATTTGAAAGCTGGTGCTTTGCGTGTAGTCCCATTTCTTTTCTGACAGTACCATCCATAAGAACAGTACAGTCTTCTTATTACCTCAGTAACCCTAAGTCACATGTAATTCCATCTCAATAGCTCATTGAATTACGCCATAATAATTAGTTACCTGTTGGTCTATGTTAACTGGGGGGTTGTTGTGGTTGAGGAGCATGGAGACCACGTTGGAATCGCCTTTCCAAGCTGCCAGGTGGAGGGGAGTTGCCCCCATTTTGTCCACTACACATGGCGACGCGTCCACTGATAGCAGAAGGTGTACTATCTCTCTAAAAGATAAGAAAAAACATTGTTTAATTTCATAGTGCAGTGGTTCTTAGCCTTTTTAGGTCCTTTACCCTTATGACCTAATTAGGGTCAATAATTTTACCCTACGATGAACTTGTACACTATTCGGCGCTACGCTATGTTCAGAATTGACACTTTTAAATTCGGTGTTCGAAACAACTACCGACTCATGAGCATGACTTAATGATCAATTGTCTTTATTCCGTTAAATACTGTAACTCGTTACGTTTAAATTTGAATTAGGGTATTGACCCACTTCGCCTTGTGTCGTTTTTCGACTAAGGCAACAAGTTCAGCTTAGTACATAATATTCATATTAGGGACTATTTCACGATATCCCAGTAAGCCAGTATAATTATATGCAACTTATTTGAAGGATATTTAAACATTATAAAAAAAGAAAAAAACAAAACAGGATTGTAAATTTACATAACTGGTACCCATCTAAAAACACGATAATTTAAAATGTAAATTATTTTATCTTGTTTAACAAATAATATGAAATCTAATATTTACCTATGCAATCATCAATGACTAATAAACAAAACAGACTGATAAGAGAGTAGGTAAGTTACGCAAGAGCTATATTAATCACCAAACTAAAAATAAATCGGGTAATTTAAACCGGAACTTTAGGCGCCGATGGCGATAAAATTGTATCGACTATCGAATGACATCAATACTTTCATGAAGATAAAAAACACTTACCTATGACCATTTAAACATGCATGGTGAAGTGGTGTGTATCCATTATCGTATTGGACGTTGACGCCAGCGCCTCGTCGTAAGCTATAACAAATATAGAAAATTAATAAGAGGAAAAAAAACAAAAAGAATTCGCAGTCGGTAGGATTCGAACCTACGCTCCCAGAGGGAATCTGATTTCTAGTCAGACGCCTTAACCGCTCGGCCACGACTGCTGATGCTCCAATCGACGAAAATATCGTTTCGTTACTACTGGATTCCAAAGAGAAAGGAATTACAATATTATATTGATTACGACATCACACTAATATCATAAAGGCGAAAGTATGTGAGTGTGCATGTTTGTTTGTTACTCTTTCACGCCAAAACTGCTGAGTTTGATTTTGATAAAACTTTGTAATTAGTAATATCGCTTATAGGTAGGTACATAACATATACATACATAATATATATTTTAGAACGATATTGTGTAAACTACTCATCGTTGTACTCATCGTCCGCAGACGAAGTCGTAAGTAGGTAAGTATTTCAAAAATATCTTCCGAATAACATAAATAATTCAAATAAAAAAAAGAATTTAAAATTATTCATCTCGCTTGCATCCACAGCAACCAAAAATAAATAAAACACACCTACATTATCATAAATGTGTAGTTCAATTCTCGAGTTGTTGACCTTGACCTGCGGGTCGTTGAACTTTATCAAATAGGAATCATCGCAGCTTCTATTGCATAACGGTAGCACGTTGACATTTAAAGTGCCACAGGTGTGGCCATTTCTTACCAAACTACACATACACTTACAAACAAAACAGTTGTATAAATATTAATTAAGTATACTTAATTATATGGTCCGTGTTATGCATTCGTGTGTCAACCCACACCAAGCTAGTTTTGAGATATCGGCGTTTAAAGTTTTTTGAGAACATTCTTCTTTTTCCGCTTATTTTAAGCAAAAAAATATTGTTATGTGGTATCATTTAAACGGTTTTATTTAGCTTACCCCGTTTGTTTTATTCTTTATTTTGTTGAAGTGCATAGATTTAGGATATAAATGTATTTATTTCAATACATTTATAATTAAATAGAAAATGCAGAAAAATGGTTAATGCTTAACGATTATAAGGTTTATTACATTTAGCATTTATGTGCTAAGCCACATAACACTATGCAAAATTCTAATTTGTTCTTTTATAATGAATATATTTTACACTATTTTTTTGTAAATGTAAAATAATAAACATCTAACGTATTAAAACTTTAATGTAAGTACTTATTTATTTAGTTTTTATTGTTATAACATGTTTTAAATAACATTATAAGTTCTGCTAAAAATGAGAAATAGGTACAACAAGTTAACACTTATATTAAGTCAATTACCTACTTAAAAATCTTAACCAAATAGATTTATTATTATTATTTTATCATATTGAATTAAACCAATAATATATACTTCCGTACCTAAAAAGTTAATAAATCACCTAAAAACCATTTTTCGAAGAGTTGTTAAATTGTGGCGACAATTCGTACATTCTATAATATTATTATATGTAATATTCTAATTTTTATCACACACGTTCAAATCTAATGATGCATATTATAAAAAAATATCGGTTAAGTGCGAGTTAGACTCGCGCACCAAGGGTTCCGTACTATAAATAACCTGTAGGTATATATGTTTTAATGATGTCATTAAAATGTATGGTTTTCGTATTTTTTTCTTAATCCGTGCTATATGACGTTACCTCGGACCTACTAAATTAATTCAAGATCCTGAGATCACGAAGAGTACCCTGTAGGTTTTGATTCCCTAGCGTTAACATAAACGGCGGTTCTTTTGATTGCGTTGGCGATTTTTTTGTGATTATGTTACAATTTCAAGGGACGGTAGTCTTGAGTATTTGATATTACTATGAATTTTAGTTTGATACCTACCTCCACGCGTTACTGAGGTAAAGGATCACACAGACAACAAAGTAATCCTGTAAGGGTTATTTTTTTTTTCCTTTTAAGATACGGAACCCTAAAATATTTTATTTAATATGATAAAAATAATAATAATAAAAAAATAAGTTGGATAATATTTTTAAGTACCTACTTAATTGAAATATTATTTAAGTGTTAACTTGTACCTATTTCTCATATTTTGCAGAACTTATAATGTTATTTGATACATGTTATAACAATAAAAACTTTAAATAAATATAAGTAATTACATTGAAGTTTTAATGCGTTAGTTGCTTATTTTATTACATTTTCTAAAAATTAGTGCATAATATGTTAATAGTTACCTATTCGTTTTAAAACAACAAATTAGAATTTTGCATTAATGTGTTAGGTATGTGGCTTAACACATTAATGCAAAAATACAAATCTGACATGGGAAATAAGCAATAATGTGTTATATGTGGCTTAACACATTAATGCAAAAATACAAATCTGACATAGGAAAAAAGCAATAACCAATTTTGTGCTCTAGAATATTCTACGATTTTTTTTTACAAAATGGATTGCACTGCCGTATTCCTCACGATCCATTTAATAAAACTGCATTCATAACTCAAAACCCGATTTTTTTGTGGGTTGACACACGAACGTTTAACACGGTCCATATATGAAATTAGTATCAGAGTGAAATTCGCTTATATAGGTGGATTACTTCCAATACCCTTGCTTTTTAATTAAGTAATTAGGTATTAATTTTTTATTTTTATTACCAGAGGAGGCGGCAGCTAGATACCTACTTACTAAATACAATTAATATGTACATAACGATAGGCACTTGTTTAAATAGGTACCTACATGATCAAATATTCGAACTGCAGGAATTACAGGAAAAAAACAATGGCACGTTTTGAAATAACCCACATTAGGTGATAATTTATGGCTTAATTTATCAAATTTATGTAGGTATCACGTTTTCCGTATCACGGCCTAATTTAATTTTAACATTGAATACCTACTGCTCTGAACTGAACATTATGTCATACCCTAAGTAACTATTTGGTCAATTATTTTATACAAACGGAAATATATATACTTAAACCACATTCGAGAACACAAGAAAAGTAGGTACCTACCTATACCGAATCAAATAACAGGCTCTCCTACTTAAGATGGCGAAAGCGAGAAATAACATTCTCTCCGATGATAAAATATCTAAAACGAGTATTAAAATTCAAACAATCGAGAGATTGAACGAACAGACAAACGTAAACCGTTGGACGGTTTCCAAGAATCGTTCCGGTTCACTACAAGCTCCGACTAATCACTCAGATTAACAATAGCATTTAAAAACAAGAAGATACCAAACGACCGTTTTTGCTTTTTTTATAGTGTTAACGAGATATTAAGAATTGTCAAAATTTTAATTGGCCGGAACATGTAGTACTTAGCGTGTACCTGCTTGTTATTAGAGAAGTAAACCTGGATGCATCGGCGTGTCTTACAAATATTAACTAGTTTATAGGTATAACGGTACTAGATCCTGCAGTCTACATTCTACATTTTCATACAACATAGCTACATAATTTACTTATACCTAAGTAAAACAATTATTACAACCGTACCTACATCAAAAACCAAAATCACGATCCCATGTGTAGGTAATAAACAAAGAAATCATTACATAATAAATAATTGTATTCGTATTTGTTCCAAGATAATTACTATGTAGTTTAGTATAATTAAGCTAGTAACACCGCCATGTTTAAAGTATAATTAAAGAAAAACAAAAAATCACCCTGGCAACCCTGTTTGTCCAACACGTCATTGGTTTTTTAGGCGCCATCACCGCCTGCAGATATTTTTCTGTTAGAAAGTTTTTTCAGGTTTTTTCAATTTTATTTTGCGCAATCATGCCAAAAAGAAGCAGAGAAGAAAAGAAGGAACGTAAAAGACGTAAAATATTAAAGATGAAGGAAAAATTGCGAAGATATCGATCGGAATCATCCGATTCGACTTCTTCGATTTCTCGTCGATCAATATCGATCGTAAGAGAATATAATAGTAAGTACCTATTTAAAATAAGTGAAAACCTCACATCATAAACCCTATTTATATACATAACGACTGTCGTTATGTCTTTTCTCGGTGAGAAAAGATTACAAGGGTGTTTTTATGGTACCGCGTGGGGTAGCCATTTTGTTGACTCATATCTCGTGTAAATCGTGTAATAATAATTAGGAGAGGTTCTCCTTCTTATTTCTTCATCATGAATATTAATAACTAATAAATTTATGACAAGTTATGGTACGTTACCTATTCTGTCATAAGACAATATAATCGAAGTTTAGTTTGCGGTGCAAACTTTTGCTTCCTATTATTACGTATCGAGCTCAGATTTATTTTCTTTTTTGAGTCAACATACTAAAGACTTTGTTCTTTACAGCCTCACCAGAAGAAGTGAGTGTGGAAGATGTGATACCTATACATTTAGAACCAGATGTTATTACAGAGGACAGGTCCACTGATCTACCTTCTGAGATTTTATCGGCCCTAGGTGACTCTGTAACTAATAAACAAGTCTATGGGCCAGAAGTGCATCAAGAAATAATAAGTCGGTTGAATTCAATTTTGTTGGAGGGCCTTTCAAAAGATTAAAGAGAGAAAATTATAAAAGAAAACCCTATTCCTAGTAATGAAAAGTTGTTAGATGCACCAAAACTGAATTCTGAATTATTGGCTATCATTACTCCATCAGCCAGCACTCGTGATAAATTAATGGAAGATCGTCAACAAGATCTAGGCATTGTTGGTGGTGGTATTTGTAGAGTGATTAACTCTTTATTAAATAACAAAGATTTTAAAAGACTAGATGTCATATCTACTTTGGTTGATTGTGATCGTCTCTTATGTAATTTACATCAACAATATACAGAAATTAGAAGAAAATTACTAAACTCTTTTCTTGATAAAGATTTGCTGTTAAATTTGAGATTTAATAAACGTGGAGAGTTTTTATTTACTAAATTAGAAGAGACTGTGAAATCAGTTACAACAATGAAGAAAGCTGGACAAAAGTTGAAGCCCAAAGGTTCTAGTCAAGCATCTTCTTCAAAAAACTCCCAAACCCCTCTGCGCCAACGCCAAGCAGTGCAGGTCCATCAGTCACGGGCACCAGTAAGAGGGGGTTTTCATCAACAGCACCGCTACCAAGCCAGGCCTTCTCCATCCAGAGGTCAAGGTCCCCGTCAACTAACAGCAGCATCACGAGGACGAGCCAAATACCCATAGAGGTAAATTGTGCTGGTAGATTAAAATATTTTTATTCTAAATGAAAATCCATTACTCAAGATCCAATTATATTAAATTGGATCAATGGTCATATAATACCTTTTAAATCACTTTCCCATCAAACATTTTTTCAAGATAATAACAATTTAGTTGAAAAGGATAAACAGATACTTATAAAAGAAATTCATATTTTAATTGAAATGGGAACAATCACTCACTATGTTCCTAGTTTGGGACAATTTGTTTTAAATATTTTTACTATACCTTAAAAGGATGGATCTCATAGATTTATTTTAAATTTAAAATCCTTAAATAAATATGTCTATACAGAGCATTTAAACTGGAAGACATTAGAACTTTATGTAAATTATTATGTAAAAATGATTTCATGTGTACAATTGATCTAAAAAGTGCTTATTATTTAATCAATATTCATTCTGAGTATAGAAAATACTTGAGGTTTAACTTTAATAATAAATTATTTGAATTTACATGCCTTCCATTTGGGTTAGCCTCAGCACCTCTTTTTTTTTTTCACAAAAATATTAAAGCCTGTAGTTGAAGTTCTTAGAAAGAAGGGTATAAGATTGATTTTATATCTCAATGATATGATTTGCCTAGGCTGTTCCTTTGATGTTTGTTTAAAAAATACAAAAAATTCTTGTAAACTCTTACATTCTTAAGGTCTTGTTATTAATAAAGAAAAGAGCTATCTGGTGCCTTCAAAGATAAGACAATACCTATTTAGGTTTCAATATTAATTCTATTGAGTTGACACTTAGTCCCACAGATAAAAAACGAAATTATATTTTGTCTCTAATTTCCAGTCCAGTTCAATAAGAGATTTTGCTCGATTATTAGGAATCTAGTTTCTGTTGCTATAGCCATTTCATATGGGTTTGCATACACCAAAGTGTTAGAGAGAGAAATATTTTTTTTCTCATGATAACTATGATAGTTCATTAATCATAATATTAATCAAGATTTACTCTGGTGGAAAGAAAATATTTTAAAAGGTTATAAAACAATATAATTTTTCATTGGAAATATTTTCAGATGCCTCTGGATCAGGCTGGGGGGCTTTTTCTGATGGGAAATGCGCCAGAGGTTCGTGGTCTCAGGAAGAGAAGGCCTATCATATTAATTATTTAGAATTATTAGCTGCATTTTTTGCCTTGAGGTGATAAGTTAAGAGAATGTGAAATATTGCTTAGGATAGATAACACTACTGCAATATTTTATATTAATCGCATGGGAGGTGTGTAATTTCCTCAATTAAATAAATTAGCAAAACAAATTTGGCAGTGAGGTGAGATTAGACATTTATGGATATTTGCATCATATAATATAAAGTCAAAAGATAATAAAGAGGCTGATTATGAATCCCGTAACTCTAATATGGACAATGAATAGGAACTTTCACAAGATGCTTATATGAGGATAGTTAATAATTTTGGCATACCTGACATTGATTTATTTGCTTCTCACTTAAATAAAAAACATAACAAATATATTTCTTGGCACAAAGATCCTTTCGCATGGAATATCGATGCATTTACTGTGAAATGGTTAATCATTTCTTTATGCTTTTCCACCATTTTGTTTAATCTTAAAAACTAGAAAAATACTATCTTTGTGTGTGTCTGAAGTCATTCTCTTCACGCCATCTGATTCTCTTCTCATTTCTCATTCCAGAACACCACATCCATTGCGGAAAATGCTTACCCTGGGTCATGCATATTATCAGGGAAACTTATAAAAGGAGAATGATTTCAGATAGTAGTATTAATATTATGATAGCATCATTAGCAAAGAATAGTATAAAACAGTACAATAGTTGCCTCAAACAATGGTGGGTATATTGTAGAGAAACTAAAATACAGATTTATACTCCCTCAATACCGATAATTATATCTTATTTAACTTATTCATTTTATAAGGGAGCTTCATATCAAACATTAAAATTGTCATCGTTCAGCTTTGTCCCTAATTGTTGGTAATTATGTAGGATCTGATGATAAAGAATATTAAAATAAGTACTGAAGGTATTGTAATATATATAAGAGATAGTTTGAAAACAACTAGTGTAAATAATCTTATGTTTAGGTTATTCTTACCTTTTTTATTACAGGACCAGCCACAGATTTGCCCTGCTAGTACACTTGTTCATTATGAGTATATAAATGTTACTAATCAAAATAGACAAGATGAAGAATACTTATTTTTTAACTTTTAAGACACCCTCAGACGGACTTCTTGTCAGTTTATTAGCCGATGGTTAAAACAAATCATGAGTGAAGTGAAGTGGTGTAGACGTGGCTCTCTTCTCATCGCATACCACTCGACACGCTTCTTCGTCATGTGCATACCGAGAAGGTGTCTCTGTCGATAGTATTTAAAAAGCGGTTGGCTGGTCCTCTAGGTCTTCGACATTTGCTAAGACATTATAATAGACTCTTACAAGATGAAAATTTAGACTCATCTTTGTTTACTAGATCTGTTTTCAGGAATGAATCTTAATTAAGGAAATTGTTTTGTTACCTACTAAGTATTAATTTTTATAAGATTTAAGTATTTTCAGTTCTTACTGAAAATACTTAAATTCTTGAACTTGATTGTTATGTTATTAATGAAAGAATAAGATTTTAGATAGTGCTGATTCTTTTAAAAATTGAAAATTAAACATACTTACTTGATTATAAATTTTGATGTTACTCAATTCTCTGAACATCTACATAGTAATTATCTTGGAACAAATACGAATACAATTATAGGATTAAACAAACTTACCTGTAAGTGTAGTTCTATCCTAATTGTATAAAGTATTTGTTCCAAGATAAGTGCATCCCTCCCGTCCCCATAAGACATGTGTATAATGTATATCTTATTCCCTATACGTATATAAATACTTACCTACTTCTATCATATGATGTACTTGTCATACTCGTAGGTACATCTTACGATAAAAGTTTGAATTGACAGTTACAGCTCTAAACTTAATGACGTGTTGGACAAACAGGGTTGCCAGGGTGATTTTTTGTTTTTCTTTAATTATACTTTAAACATGGCGGTGTTACTAGCTTAATTATACTAAACTACATAGTAATTATCTTGGAACAAATACTTTATACAATTAGGATAGAACTACACTTACAGGTAAGTTTGTTTAATCCTATAATTGTAGTTACCTACTTAATTTGGCATTATAACACTAAGTAGAGTAATATTATTAACCATTCGACTCACCTATCGATATCATAAAACGGACGGTTGCCGTGCCTTTTACTATTTATCCAATTTCTCCAATTTCGGAACACACTAAATTTACCACGTTGCTTTTGAAAGTAAAAATTACTGGGACAACACTTCACCGTAGGCTCAATATCGGTCATGTTAACAAACTGTATATCCTAAATATCACTGCAATCCAAATGCTCTTAGAATATAATTAATTGTAAAAACAGTGCGCACATGTTCAGGTTAACTATTTAAATAAATATTTTATAGAGGAGACAACTTCCTCTTAGCTAAACCCACTGGCAACTATGGCCAGGGCAAAGTATTTATGAGTCACGGGGAAACATCGAAGTGCCTTTAGAAATAACAGGTTTCAACGCAAACAACAATAAAACTAAGACTAGACGCGACAAAACGAAGATAATTGAAGTAAATGTTTGAAGCCGGTGTTAATCAACTTCTAAAGATTATGATAGCGTAATTTGTGATAAGATAGCCAATGTAGTTCAAGCGTTTGATCTAATTTGCAAATTGTAATCTCTTGTAGTAGCGATCAAGACAAAAAAAATGTTTGTGTTTGTAAACATTAAAGTTTACGACCGGATTATGTATTTACGTCGTACCCATGTCGAACCCTTATCTTTGAAGTAATGACTTCGACGGCCTAGTTTCTATTTGGGCGTAACCGTTCAAGTAGAAAATCTACTTGAATATAAATAGGAAAGGTGTTATGCCCAAACTATGTATTAAAAATAAATAAAATACATAATTATCAATTATAAGAAAATCTTAATAACAGTTATTAAAGGAAGGAAAGATCATGGACCAGTACTTACCTAGATTATCATTACCTACTCATGATAAGGAAAAATATGTTAACTAGATTTGTTAGATTTTTTATCAAGCCAACTGAACACAAACGCACAATTGAAATGTTGGTGCTAACAATAGCATATCGTGAACTAGGTACCTAGAATGTTTTATCAACATCCATTACGCTGTGCCGCGAGCTCACGATGCCAAGGTAGGTCAAGAAGACATTAACAGAAATTGTCCAGTAATTTATGACTGAGCGTGGGCATTAATCTTTATGCAATTTTTCTTAATAGAAAGTGCTATTTGTGCCCCAGTTTCTAAAGCGACTATGTCCTTTTTAAATTTAGGTTGTTAGCTTCATTGAACACTACACAAAATGCAATGATGGACGAAGTTATAACATCAAGTCAATACAACAACAAACATACAATCTTTCTAATTTACACTTTAATAATCTACGAAAAAATTTGTATCTACTTCTCTGATTTAAAAATGTTGTGCAAGAAAATCCCATCCCCAAAATGGGCATTCTATTATAAAGTTCAGGGTTAAAAGTGTGACGAAAAAACCCAACAGTCAAAAGTAACTATCTATACCATAATGTGACAGTTTTTACACGTATATTATGAATACTTTACATTAAGTATATAATTTAATAGTTATATAAGTACAGTACTATAATATGGTACAAACGTTACAAACAATACCTAGATGATCAAAACTATACCAACGTTATTGATCAATTTATAAATATTCCACGTGCTCAATATAAACAATACAGATGATACGGTCATAATCGAAAACGCATACCAACAAATAGAGAGCATCTCTACTGTCTCTAGTAATTCAACGAACAATACCGAATCAAACACACTAACCTTAACTTGCAAATTGTACTTACCCAGTTCTTTTGTTTTCAGTGAAAGGGAACTTCAATAAAAATTTCATTTCACAATTTGAACACTTTTTAAGCCGGTATAAGTTCCAGGATCAAACGCAATTAAAGCGTTAGGATACCACAGATAGACACATGAGCAAGCTACATTTTTTTTAATAGTACAACTATATTGCTATCAAGAGTAAACCGCACGTTCCGGTGGTCAAAACTGACTAACCAAACCAACTGACACGTCGAGGATGAATCATACCATCTGACAACAACACTTAGAACTTTTTGTAGCGGTTTTTTTGCGTGGGCTTAACTGTACTTTAGAAGTTGTGCCAGTGCTCTAATTAGGTCGCAAATTGTATTTATTTCTAGGTCAGTAGTAACTTTGGCAGTATCTATATAAACTATGAGTATGAGTACTAATTATTTCGCATCAAGTGAAAGTTGTACCAAATGAAGATGTAGTCGATTTTTACTTTCATTAGTGTTCGACAATCGTGAACCATAATGTTGCGGGGACTTGAAAGAGAATTGAATTAACGAATACAGTGGCATTATCATAGGTAATCGAACATCCATATCTTTATAAAGTTTCTTTACCTATATCTTTATATAAAACTGGACTATAAAACTTGGAAAAACCCGAGTTCGATGAATGAATCACCTAAATGTGGGCGCGATGGATTCCCAACGCATTGAATTACCTATTACATCGCTTTAATTAAATCATGTATACTATTAGCTATCATTGCTATTCTATTAGGTACTTTTTGCAATACTTAGAACGTAATGTATTCACTTCACACTCGCCAACATGTGACTGTACGATTGTGTCGGGGGCCGTTTAAGACCACCTATACACAGCGTAAACTTGTTCCATTATTATCTATTGTGTGATAATCTCATTCAACATTTCTATTAAAAATTGTGTTGCTAGATTTCTATGTTAGCCTAGTAACTATATAATATATGATTACACCTGCCTAACTTCATATTGTCTACCAATATTTTTGACAAATATGAATGCCAAAACCCGTTTCCTGACCGTTAATTGGCTTTGTGGTTTGGAAACAGAACGGGTCAATACAAGTTTGCTCAGGTAAGAAACCTTCGCAATACCTACCTAACGTGAATATTGAAATGGTCCTCGGTAAAACTATACAGGCCGTTTGTTTAACTACTTCCACGTAGAACACTATAATTTCGCACACACAGATTTAAACCTGTACGATTTTGTAGGATAAGGAAGGCCTTCAAATAAACGCATTTTATATTTAATTCATTTATTCTTATTAGGTACTTACTTATAATCATCACAGTTCAGAAATTTAGCTTAATCTAGTTCTAGCTCTATAAAAACACTTAAAGAAATCCTAGAAGCCTAAGTAATTGTCTCAGTCTTTATTTGACGGTGGAGCTGGAAGTTAGCCATTAGGTACTTACTTAAAACCCATAATGCAATAAAACATCCCATGCTTGCTTTTTAGTTAGCAAGTATAAAAGGTCTTCTTAATTGTTACTAGGTCATTAGATATAATATCTTTAACCAATTTTCACTGGCTATTAAATTTAAATGACCACACGTTAATGATGAGTGTTTAAAGTTTAATTACCAATATCAACACCGAGACCAACAGGAAATAATCGAAAAGCCAAACAAAAGCTCGCGTGCACAGACAAATCAATTTAATTAACCGTCATTATACAAATTAAGGCTAACAGGTCCAACAACACTCGAAATGGGTCAGATTGATAAACCTATTACCTACGTGATTAATTCATTTACTTAGTGATACAAATCGATCAATGATAACATTTTTATGCAGGAAAATTTCAGTGACGAAACACTGTCTTTTAAATGGGCACAGAAATAAATTGAAGAAAAGTAGCGTCGAAAGGCAGACAAGTAATTATGCGACCGGACTTTGACAAATGTCTAAAATATAATTTACCTTACATGCAAACCACCAGAACAGAATTGATTAACACGGAATGGGTGTAACAGGAAGCCCGTGCGAATATTCATATTTTTAATTAAGTAAGGTGAAACACGCGATCCGAATCACAACTTTGTTACCAACTCGATACCTTCAGTAATTTCCTTGAACATCTTAACGACTCTGCGGCATTAAAGACACGTAGCTTCGATAAAAACAGAAGTAGGTATGCAACATTCAAGGTCACGTCTCGTACAGTCTCAACGTATAGATGGGAGTAGATTTGTTACTTTAAATGTATATTTTTACTCTTATAAGAGGCCTCGAAAGGCAGACATAAAATTAAATCATCTTCTTTCTTTTTTCCAATCCTATCATTGCTACTTTCATTTACAAAGTTGTCAAACGAAACAGGTAAGTACTTAATACTTAACCAACCTCTAGACTAAAAGGGAAAAACATCTCCATCTTTCAACAATGTTTGTATTAAACATACCTAATACAAAAATCAAGAAAATGTAGGTACATATTCGTATGCAGTGGCCTTCAAGCTTACATGTTCGGTGTCTGGTTTGGTCAAGTGCTGCATACAAATACACGAATAACATGTAGGTGATGCGGTACCTATAGACAGACAGGCAGACAAAAGTTCAATGTACGTTCCTTAACATCGATTGGTGTCTGGCTCGCAGCCAAACACTTCACTTTATAATGGTTTAAGTTATCTTACTTCCTTAAATAGATAAGTAACTACTCTCTTAGATGATATAACGTTAATATCAGTCGCTGGAGAAAACTGGCTGGCGATTTTAATCAATTTCAAGAGAATTACTCATATTTTTACGAAATAACCCATGACGCTTAACTTTCAAATATTCCTAATGTGGTGTTGGTTAGTCCTAATGTATAAATATTTGTTGACATAAGTACCTAGGTATGTAATTAAAACGTGGTTCGTCGGAATGACCAGTGGGTACCTAGGTACCCACTGGTCATTGCGACGTACCTACCTACACAGTTATTCCAATTACGACATAATCAAGTCATGAAACTTTGTGTACCTAACTGCAATATTTTTTTAACTTAACTTACAAGAGCATCAACAAGAGAACGTTAAATACTTTCAAATCCATCCGAGTTCGATAATACATTGAATTTCTAACCTAAAACTGTGGTAATTTAAGGTAAGACATTCAAAATATCGTCGACCGTAGGTTCAATTATGGTAAGGGACAAAATGCCGAAAATGAGTTAAGTATACAGTTTTGTTCAGAATTTTGCGCTCTTTCGAATGGTGTATACGAAAAAATTCTAGCTCAAAAAAAATGTTCCTTACCATAGTGATTTTTAGGGGTCACAAGTCAAATTATCCCTCGGCCAATAATGTATCTGATAATTTTTGAAAAATAGCATCTTGGAATAGTGTAATTACCGCCGTGAACTTAAATTAAATAAGGTAAGGGTCTTCGCATTCTATTAATTACATGTACATTGTTTTTCATAAAGAAAAAATAAAAAATATCACCCATACCTTAAAAAAATTGCACAAGTTTTAAAATAATTGTCCCTTACCTTAATTTACATTAGCGTACCGAATGAAATGTTACCGTTACACTAATTGTATCATAACAACTCGGGATGTGTCACCACATGAATTCAAATTTAAATTACTAAGACATAGAGTCTTAAATGGAGTAACAAAATATTTCAAGACTACACACTTTTCTAATAAAGGTGCGATATAATTATCTTCATTTTACAAGTATTTTTAACTTCATAATACAAGATACAGACATGTGCTATAAGATACGCTGCAAAATGCAAGATTAGAGGAAAAAAATAGCATTGAAAGAAGAGGGAGTAATGTTTAGGATGCTTTAAGATAATTCTTTCCAGCTTGCAGGTACTCTATTGATTATTTTCATTCGAATTCATGCAAGTAATATTTATTAATACCATAAGTGTTGTTACAAAAAATTCGACCAGAATTATTAAAAGCAACAGTTAAACGTACTGCTTTCTTTACAGGATTGAGGGTTGAATCTAATTTGAATCGTCATAACTTCTTTTCTATTGTCTCAAAGATTTCAAATCATCTTCACAAGACAATTCATCGTTATTCGAAACTGTAACTTATCCGATATTATCTTTTCTCAAGTCTTTCATCCAATCAATTCGTGATTATTAATTATAATATATGCCCAAAAACAATAAAATCGACATGCCGCTTATTGTTGTCTACTTTTGCATTAATATTCAGTGCTGTTTCTTTACAATCGTAATAAACAGCACTGAATATTCTTTGATTTTGAACAAAACGGTCTATTTGTGTGATGGCATCTAGTTTGTAAAGCAGTATTTGGATTAGACTGGTTCGATTAATTCAATAGCTTTATTTTAACGGAGTTCTCCAGAGCCATAACTAGTAGATCCAACTGAGGAGTAAACCTCCAAGAACAAAAGTTGTGATTGAAGCATCTTCTACAAATAACCAATAACGGTCAAGTCTTGGAGTGTAGTTATTAGGTACAGAATCTAGGTGCTTCTCAATATCGCAGCTAAAATCTATAAGGTAGTACCTGTATAAAATCCTATCCTGTGTTTTTTTCGCACTTTCATAATAGTTTTATACGTAAAATTGTTATGATTTAGTCAATTTTCCTTTCAGCAAAGAAATATTGGTATATTTTAATATTGCATAATAATATAAAAACACTCAGCATGCACTTTCTATACATTTTCATGTACCTTCAATATTTTTAAACCTGTTTGTGAGTTAAAATTAGCCTTACGATAAAATTTTCCATTATTTTTTTTTGCAACAACTGTCTTACAGTATTTTATCTTTAATTTTTATTTTTAACACGTCTTTTACACTATTTGTAATAAATATTTTGATTTTAACTTAGAAGTCAATTTAATGTAAGAGGCGTGACTACGAAATACTTGCAATGTAAGGGACGTAATTTTCGAAAAACTCTAGTGTAAGGGACATCTATTTTCTAAAATAGCTGGAATATTGAAATAAACGTTACAAGGACTGATAGAGCACTACAATATAAGGTTTTTTGTGAAATCAGATCCAAAAAAGGTTCATTACAAAAAAAGTTACAAGCGATTGAGTCCGAAAAAAAACTTTGTCGGCCTCTCCTGAAAAACCGTATTTTGTCCCTTACCGTAATTGAACCTACGGTCGACGATATATTCAGTAAAAAATCAACAAATTAAACAATCAACCTAGGCGTAAGACGAAGCCTAGACTAATAGGAAGTCGTAGAAACGGTACACCCATTCGCAACCACCGAAATCTTTACGGTATCTATACTGTTTACATTAGAACGAACGTGTTCACGGGATTTTATTGACTTTAAGCAGTGCAATCCAGGAAACACACCATAATATTAGGCATACCTATCAGGATAAAGTTACCTTTGACGTCTTCGGTTGTAAAGTACCTATTGCTGTAGACATACATTATGGTTCTTCTTCCGGGAAAGACCTTATGACACATAGAAGCTACTTATAGGCATGGTCCTTTCAGATTAATGTTTTGTTATTACTTGGGATATACCTATAGGTTGTATAAGAACGCGTACACAAAACATCTTCAGTTTCAACTGTTCTCAAAGATCGAAAGGCTTATCTGAACTAGGAATAAGATTATGCAAGACAGGAGACAATTAAAACATGTTCGATAATCCATAATGCCAGTATTTTAACTCAACTAACCCACAATTGGAGTCATCGGTCATTGTCACGTAGACTATACCAATACAGTTAGTTTTAACGCTTCGCCAGTATTAAGTACTTATTGTGTTTTTGTGGCTTTGAATTAGTGACGTAACATGACAGTGAATCAGAACACAAACAGTACATACTAATGAAATACAAATGACTTGTCGATGTGCTCGTTAAATGTCAATTTCTTTTGTCCATTACCATAAGTGGACGAGACCATCGATTAATGTACCCCTGGATACTCGTATCTATAGTTAGCAGAAATAGCAGATAGTATAATGCTTATCATATTATTATCGTTGCTTCCGAACGTGTGGTTTTTATGATGAACATGGACAAAGAAGTCATGTAGAACAATCATTCACTCATTCCTGTTACGGCCAAAGGTTCCACATATTACGTCTATGAAGTGGTTGGCGATTAGGTTCAAAACGAACTGTCCAGTTAACGTAGCGACAACTTCGAGAAATCTTCTCGGTAGATAGATATCCTCTCGTCCCAAATGCACTGTGTTTTAAGAAGAAATCTGACTAGTAGGTAGGTGCTTATGCCATATGACCTATGGCACGGAAATAGGTAGCTAGGTAGATTTTATTTTTAAAACGTAAAGCCACAGTTTGTTTGTTTGTTTAAGTTATTTATTAGAGAGCCATCTAGAAGAGGTTGGTTGAGTAGGCTTTTCTTAGTAAGTATCATAGGCATGTTGACAAAGCAATACCTACCTAGGTAAGTACCTACCTATTGGTCTGATTGGTCTCTCAATATAGGTACTAACGTTGTTTTAAACATAAAATTAGGAATTTACACCTAGGTAGGTAGGTAGTACCTACCTTAGTTACTTGATTCATTAGGTACTTACCTATTTACCTATTAAAGTTCGTAAATTTAAGCAACTAGGCACCTACCTGCCTACCTACCTGACTTTGTAGCTTCCACGTTTTAATTATATACTTACATTAATGTATAATAATATAGGTAGGTAGGTACCTACATAAATAGGAAATTGCCTTTACACTCTTTTGACACACATTTAATACACAAACCAAGTAGGTACCTAGGTAGGTAGCTATTAAATAGCTCGTCGTGTTATTTATCTTAACTAGTAAATCGTAAGATTTATTATATTGGCCTTGTCTTCATTCTGTAATTGGTATTTCTCATAAATATTCTTGGTCAGTAACATCATATCTATGTTCTACGATTTTATTTATTTTAAGGTTGAAAGATGCAATCGGTAGCTAGATACCAAAAATTAGGTAGTATTTGTACGAAGGTATAAAAGAACCGATAATATACATCATTTAAGCGTTATCAAGACACGACGTTTAAGTGATAAGCACGTAAACATTAAGAAAAAACCAACCAACTATTGCTCCAAAACGTATTGTTTATACAGATAACATTGGTTCTTTCTCATCTCATACGTTAGTTGTAGCAAGGGTGCTTGTGTTAATAAAGCAGAATTCAAGGTATTGAGAAGATTTAAAGCTTAAACACTGATTTGCACAGAAATTCGCAAAACAAATGAGACAAGACCCACCTCGTAAAAGGACCACTCCTTCTAGTTATTTGTGCAAGTATTTTCTCAACTGTCCGCTTATCGCCCTTACGGGCGGCGTCCAACAACTCCTGGCCTCTGCCCATGGCCCATTTAATAAACAACACCACACACAAAAACAACGCACAGTTCCATCACATATTTTTTTACACTAGACTTCACTACACACTACAACTTCATTGATCGCGCCGCCATGTTTAGTTTAACGTGACGTGAGTGCGCTCTAGCGGCCGGCAAGGGAATCGATATTGAGCTCTCATCGCAGGCAAGTGACATTCCAAACTGTGTCATACAAAAATTCCTGGAGTTTCCACCGATTTATGTCAACTGCGAATGTCAGAATCAGTATAACCTAGAAATAATTACCATATTTTTTGAAATATTTAAACGCTCAATTCTTATTTTTTATATATTTTGCAGATTTAGCAGAACATGAGTATGGGGCTGCCCTATTCAATGCGGCTCCTTGTTTCGCTTACACCTTTCATTGTTCAATTATGCCTTCTCTTTCGCTCGCCGTACATTTTTGACAGCAATTCGTTCTCTCATTCCAGCATTCGTTCAAAAACGTTCGATTAACTGACAGTTCACTTCACTCACATGTCAATGTTTTGTTTACCCATTTTACCTGTTATGTATGTTACTGTGCCTTTAGTGTCAGTTAGTCAGTTTATTCAGTATTGTTTTTTGTTGTAATTGTCCGTAAAGGCAGATGATCGTAATTCTTGTAATTTCCCAGATTTAAATTAGTACGTTTTGAGTTTAATCTGCTGGTGTTGAGTTTTTCGTCATGTTTCGTATGTGAACAGCTGATTTCCATAATAAGCAAAGCAATTTACTGTGTTAAAATATTTTTTCACGTAATCATAGGCAATTTTGCTGTAAAAATATTTCTTGTTGTGAAGTCATGCTGTGATATTATCTCGAAGATGTTAGAAATGCTTCCAATTTCTCTAGTGATATGTATTATTTGTGGTTTAACTGCAGGCGCCGAAAGTGAGTATTTAATAACTTATCTGTTTTATTATTACTGTTTTTAAGCCATTGACCGCATTACTGTGATAACAACAATTATTTATTCATATTATGCCCTTCATGCTAACTTGCTGCTTAAATTGCACTTAAGAATAACAGTTGGTCATCATAATTCAAGTACTTGCCTTGCTGCATTTGTTACATTTAGATATAAATTGAATTATGTCCATATTATGTAACATATATATTCTGAATATAAATACTTTGAATCTCTTTGTAGCTTTTTATTATAAGTAATGGGTACTTCTTGGAATGAAACAACTAAGTATTATCGGATTCAACTCAAATATTTTAAAAATCGAAAAATTAAAGAACAGAATTATAATGTGTACTTATTTATACTTTAGCATAGCTAAATTTTGAGCAATTCAAGGCAAATTTACATAAGTACAATATTAAGAAATAGATCTCGAGTAATGTAAGCGTTTCAAGTAATTATGAATTATGTCAATAATATTATGAAATTATAGAAAGTTTTGATTTAAGTAGTATCAGGTTAAACATGTGTCTATTACTACCTTAAATACCAGCGCAGATTAAAATTTTAAAACCATGCAACAATAAATATGAACGGGCTATCCCAACCTGTTAACACAACTTTATATAATGTTTGGATGATTTTTCTGGTCTTGTCTACCTGCATAATTGACCTGTTAAGATGCAATTGTCAGGTTGACAGTTTAGTAACTTGACTGTGTAACTTGGGTGTCAGCAGTACTAAGTTCATACACAATCCTGATAATTTTTTGATTTCAAGCATAAAGTATGCTGTCTCCGGAGCCAATAAATCTGAATGGGTCGTGCAATAAAGTCTCATTTGTTTTTGTTTCAGACACAGATATTATAATACAGTTAAACAGGACTATTACAGATACAGACAGGGAATTATACAGCAACTTTATTAACTTACCAAGTCTGTCCACAGTCACATTTAATTTTGAAAATGTGAACAAGAATGTTTCATTCATAATTTTTCAAGCACATAGCCATCTCTATAATATTACTATGTACAGCAATAAGTATGTTAACGGTTCATATGTTATTGGTACAAATGTTGGGATGCATAGTAATGTGGATCCAGTGGATATATTCTACATAGTGAATCCAAATAATATGGATTTAAGAATATTAATAGCTGTCCATGGATATACGATAATTGGTGAGTTATTATATTACTCTGTTAAGGAAAAAGCCATCACCATTTTTTCCAGCTTTATCTAACACTGATACATCTTATTGTTATTTCTTAGTCTGAAAATGGCTTTCTGCCAAGTGTCCCTTTTCAGGTTGTACTTGACAGTGTATACCTGAACTACTTAACAAATTATAAATATAATATCTAAAGATGTGAAATTAAAATGCTTAAAATAATAAAAATAAAACTACTAAGTTATGTATTATGTATTTATGATGGATTTAATGTAGGTTAACGTAATATCCATATGGGACACTAATTGCCAATTAATACAGGTATTAAATTATTGGTACGGAAGAGGTGATAACTTGCATAGTCAGTTTTCGTGAGACTTTATCATACATTTTTTATTACATTCATACTAAATATAGAATACAAAATGTCTGACAGTTCTTGTTACTTAATATTCAATCGTTTTTCCTGCTATGTTTCACATATTGTAATTGTAATAGATTTTTCCCTATATCGGTTACACAAAAGTATAAAGTTAAAATAAATAGGTAGTCTGAAATTTAAATGTCCTGGTTCTTCTGGAAATTATATAGGTATTTCATAGGTATTATTAGACTTAACAAAAATTATAATTCACAATTTTTTATCAGCTTAGTATAAATTAAAATTAGATCCGGAGGGAGAAGGGGGGATCGTGCCGCCCCCTCCCTCGGAACGATCCATGCTCGCAATCGGTTTTCTGGGTGGCTCCAATTCCTATGAATCTAAATATGGTATACAAAGCTTACATTCATTTCAGATCCTATACCAGGAGGTTGTAACATGGAATTTGGAGTTCCAATAGCCCCATACTTAATTGCGCAGTTGAATTATAACAAAGCCTTCATAAGTGTTGACAGCGCGCCGGTAGCCGTTGCAAACTTATCATGTGATGATACCAGCAGTATGCTTAATGACATTGTGATGCTAGAATTTTATAGGGTCTACTTACCGGAACGAGATTTCAGCGCTGATACTTATTTTTACTATATTAAAAGAATGATGAATAGAGATGATATTTTAAATACTGGAGTAACCGTAAGTATAATCTTAAAAAATTAAATTATTATATAAGTACCTATATAATATGTATTATCGGTTACCAACCATATCCCAAGACATAAATTACCTAGGCAATGCGCGTGCACAAGAAGACAATTTTTTTCTTTATTGTTTGGATAAAGTTAAATAGGTAACGGTTAGATAAATTATCGTATAAGTAAAAAAATAATATTTTGTATGCCATAATAATAAATAGAAAATAGAGTAGGTAGTGTTAAAAGCAACATTTGAGAAGATAACCGTAAGGTCGGGTTAAATTGACCCTTTGTTTTGACAACATACTTATATGTCATTCGCATAGTTCTTTTCATACTTTACTTACACTCATACAAAAATAATCAGGTGGATAGTTTTATGGGCAAATTAATAATTTGGTTGTTTGTCACACTTACTGAATTGCACATGATTTGTTAACTTCCTAACTCCTAATAAAACCAATCTAGAAAGCCGTAATGACGTTTGAAATGACTAGAACAGGAAATAATTAAAAATTTAACAAACCCCCGACATAAAAACCTAAAAGCCCTTTAAAAAGTATATCAATAATAAAAACTTAATATTAGTTACCTAAATATCAATATTTCTACAAAGAAAACGTCATGTCGGGGGGACCGTAGGTTTTATAACTAAGAACACTCCCGACATATTCAACTTTCAAACAAAAAAAACAGAATCAAAATCGGTTCATGCGTTAGGGAGCTATGATGCCACAGACAGACACAGACACACACACACACAACACACACACACACACACACACACACACACACACACACACACACACACACACACACACACACACAGGCAGACACGTCAAACTTATAACACCCCGACGTTTTTTCGTCGGGGGTAGATGGTAAATGCTATCAAAGAGTTCTCCCAATATAAAAATAAGACATAATTTTTTTTTTATTGAAATACAGATACCAGAGACAACGATAATAGATACACGGCGCGTGGTCAGTGCCTACCCTGGTACTGGATCCATTTTCGTGGCCGTGGCCCGGTGGGAACAGTTTGAGAAGAGCGAAGTGTACAGCGTGTATGTGCCAGTTGCGTCGTACGGATGCTCTCCGCTGATCGAAGACGACTGTGAATTAATTGGTAAGTCTAATTTTTTACCCCATTTGACCATTAGAGATAACTTTACAAATTCGCTGAATTCCATTTTTAATATAGGTACAGATTAAGGAAATACAATAACAGTCCGTGCGTACTTAATGACAGCTATAATCTTCAGGGCTGCCAGCAAAAATATTTCCGATATACGGTCCGTCATCAGCAATTATACGAAATTAGACTCTATTATACATATTTACGAACAGGGGGGGGGGGGGGTGCAAATGGAACTGAAGTGAGTTCAAAAATAGGTCATGAATAAATTAAAATACTACATTTTACTGAAAACAAATGATGTTGTTGTATTTCATATTAAATAAAAATTCACGCTTGATAGGCACGCATTTGTACATCAAATTACTAGCACTGAGGCATTCCATCTTAGTATCTATCATAGATCAGATATCATCATCTATGTGATGAGAAATAAAATCATAAGTTAGGACTTAGGTTTTTAGGCGCCTTACATAACACAAACAAAGAAAAACAGCAAAAACACAAGTGTGCCAACGTTGAGAAAAAAACCTACAGACTTCACATCAAAACACGTTCAACGGCAACGACAATACGTTATATTTTGTCATGTTGGTAATACGTTCATTTCATACTAAAGATTCCGCTTCATACTTTCCGTGCCCCGAGTATTTTTTGTATCAAATTATACGAAATGGGTCATTATACATCTAGGATACAATTTCACATCAAATTATACACGTTTTGTATCAAAAGATACAATCTGGCAGCCCTGATAATCTTATTCCAAATTTCAAACATGACGCGGTCCGTAGACACGCAACTCTATCACATACAATAATGCCAACATAACACCATCGAAGGAATAAAAACCTACAATACCGAGTATCACACCCTATTTCATCCCCTTCGGCGTTTAATTTCCTAAATAGATGAAACTTTTTATCATTGCAATCGTAAAATATTTTCACAAAGTTTTCAATAATAACGATAAAGAATTATAAACTTTCATACAAACTTTCAGCCCTTAGTAGGTAGTTATCTTACCTCCTCATAGGATATTTTTCCAAATTTTTCTTTTTAGTTTTCATTTGTATTAGTCAAGTAATTTATCAAGATTCTAGAGCCAACACTCGGTTTGTATTGGATATACATAATTGAAAGATCTGAAAAAAATCATATCGACCAAATATCGATTGAAAGCTACATCGTGGTCAAAATAATCTTTACTCAAGTTTTTCGCCCCATATAGTAAGTAGATCCATGTAATTAAAAAGCATATCTCATCCAACACGTATGTCCTTTGTTCAACAGGAGATTTAATATCGAAGTTGATCTGCGCCTCTCTGCTGTTCCTTGGTGTTTTCATGTGCTACCTGGGACACAGGTTCTTTAAGACTGAAATGTTCCTGTTCGGAATGCTCACTGGAGCCATATCCACTTATGTTTTGATGTCTCATATCACGAGAATTGATCATGAACGTAAGTACCTTCGTATAATGTTTAATAGAGGCTTTCCTCTATCTACTTATAGAAGTTTAAGAAACTGCTAATTATGATGGGACAATTTTGCCTGTGTAAATTTGTATTTTATAAGTAGAATTTATGTAATTTTTATGTTGTACAATAAAATTTTTACATATGATTAGACGCATATGTGAAAATGAGAAGGTAAAACAAAAAATGAGCCAATTTAAGGAGCATCAAAGTTCGAGAGTGGGGGCTTGTGACGTCACGTTGTTGTGAAAAGGTGTGCAGGATGTAAAGTTACGTGGATCTTTGACGGGCTATAGTTATATTATATACTAATATAATGAAGAGAAAACGTTTGTTTGTGTGGATTGATTAGACTCCTAAACGACTGGATCGATTTAAAAATTCTTTCACTGTTGTAAAACTACACTATTCCTGTGTGACATAGGCTATAAAAAAAGGGATCCGGGCGAAGCCGGGGCGGGCCGCTAGTCTTATATATATTGTACTTTGTGAATGCGTATATAATTTTAAATCGTTCAAGGGATTACAGTGGTAGGAAGAGGTAAAATATGGGTTATTTTGTAAAGGCATTCTGCCCTCAGCTCTCATGGGTGCATCCTTAATATCTGGACTGCTGTTCGGTATGATCTGGCTGACCTTCTGGTGGTTCTACGGCACGCCGGTGTTCGCCGTGTTCCTTGGTACATTGAACCTTGGATTTTTCAGCGCTTCTGTATTGTACAACGAATTTCCAGGTAATCTATAGAAATTGAGATTAATAAAAAAAAAACAACTATAACGGAATTAGACATTAGGAAGTGTTGTGTTAATAACATATGTGATTTATTACATTAACTTCATTATAGCTACTCGTTAAAAATTAGATATTATTTGGGCCCGTTCAAGTATTATGTAAGCACTATAGGGGGTCGGGAAGTGCTTTGCTTATTTTTGATGACATTCTTTTTTATATACATGGTAATTCACACATTGTCTATGTTAGAAAACAACACATTTTTTAAGTACCACAGTTAAATCTACTTGCGTAATACTTAAAATTGGTACTTGGTAGTCTCAACGCTGAAGTTACCTTTTTCGTCAAAAATTGCTTTACTGTCCTTTTGATTTTTCATAATAAAACATATACTTACTTCGTTATATTTATTTAACAATCAAACAAAAGATCAAAGCATCAATTCTTTTCCAGGTGGAGTGACCATAATAAAGAAAAACCTTAACTTCTGGACTGTATTCTTTCTCATCGTTTTCCTAGTCGCTATAATATTGGTATCGGCAACTTACGCGGGGAACATACTTTGTTGCACCGTGCTCGGGTCTTACGCGGCTATAGTCCCTATAGACCACTGCTTAGGGTCCAATTTGAAATACATCATCATCAACTCAATTCGCCGAGCTACTGTGCCCAAGTTTAAGTACGCGGTTCTTGCGCCGCCCTTTGAATTGTATGGTAAGTTTTAATAAGTCTTATGAAATAGGTAGGTACTACTTTAATTATTACGTGACTTCTGCGCAAAATTGGTGCTTTGATTATTTTATTTTTTATCGCACTTTCATATCAATTTCATCCAAATCGGGTTAGTTATACTTTTTTTTTCTATATATCTGCAAAGTTACCTTTAGAGAATGAATTTTGTGCAAAAGTATGTATAAATAAATGACGACTTACTCAGGAGTGTCTTTGTAATATTATGGTCGCGCGTCAATACTCTATGCGAAATTATGCAAGTGACAGGTGCTTTCTCGCGCGACGATATCCATACATTCAATCCAGGAGGAAGATCATGGGCCACCTGGCTTAATTTTTGTTTAATTTATTGCTTTTGATGAAATATCTTTTGAATTGATTTAGACGCCCCCTCCCCGCTCTCAAAGACATTACAAAACAGATTTAAAATAAAACCCCCATTTCCTCTAATCCTGTACAGATGCTCTGTTGACCCTCCTATGGGTGATGGTCGCTGTGACCGGCTTCCTGTTCCAACACTACCACAACCGGGGCAAGCCGCCGTTCCCGCCGCCGCCGCGCAGCGTGAGACGCCAGCCTGAGCGGATCAACTATGGAAATGGAGCGAGATCTAGGAACTCTAGGTGTGTATCACTGTAAAACTAGAATAGGCTTTTTGACAATGCGAAAAATAAAGTGTAAATTACTGTTAACAGTATAAATTAAGAGTTAAAAAATGATTATTCATTAACGTAAGTTGAAAATAATGATTAATTTATTTAAAAATCCTTAAATAAAAATTACATTTTTTAAACGTTTGTCACGTGACACAAAACGCTCCTGCTGGGCCGAGTTTTTCGTGACGTCACATGCCCGTAAACTTTGTTTACCTAGTTGTGTTGCGCCTAGTTGTCAAACAGGCATGTGACGTCACCGACCTCATTGCGGCGCCATATTGTCAAAGTAGCGTTTTGGCACACTATTTAAATATTGAATTTTTAATTCGATGTTTTTCAGCTAATACATACCAGATTTAAAAAAAACAACTTTTGCTGGGTTCCTTAGACTCTACTACATAATATAAAATGGATTTTAAAAACATGTCAAATACCTTATTATATGATTTAAGATATTTATTTTCCTCTTATGAAAGTACTCAACAAATAAAATGCACTTTAGCGTATATAATTAACATGCGTACACTTAGTCAATGATTTCTTAGTTATTCTGCAGTTAGTAAGAAATATTGAAATAAGAGGGAGTAATAATACGAAACGTACTTACCCGACGCCAAATAGGTCGAATCCCCTTTTCTTGAGATTTTTCTACTACTCCCCTAGTGTTAGGTTATTAATTTATAACATTTGTAATGTTTAGATTATTCATTATTTTTTGTTTAACATTTCTTGTACCGTCAATACATATTATTTGAATGCATAGGAAATAAAATTTGATTACATAATGATGTCATAATTTTCTGATCACTATTTCTTAATAATTATATGCGAGTGAAATGAAAATTAAAAGTAAAATATTTATATGTAAACTATTTTTTTATTTCAGGGTATCGGGTGCAAACACAGTTACGTCTAATCCGGTGATATCTGAAGCGACCGAAAGGTCACCCTTATTGGCTTAAACGGATCTCAACCTAAATACTAAAGTATAGAGTTCATTTTAGTGAATTACGCTTTAAGCAGCCATGTTAATAAAACTAATAATTGTTTCTGAAGAGATATAATGCATAAGATTCACTCTCAAAGCTTTAAGCTTACTGCAGTGGCTGTAACATGCTTCTATAAGTCACTGAATGAATTCTCTCACGTTTAAAATGACGGCTCTAAGCCACGAGTTATTTAAGTAAGTATATCTATATATTTTTTTTATATTGTATAAATAACGTTATAAACTATTATTACGTCTTCCTAGTAGTCGCATAATATATTTACTTTATTTAAATTATGATTATACTAGCTTCTGCCCGCAACTTCGTCTGCGCACGATGAGTACTTCACACAATATCGTTATAAAATATAGCCTATATGTTATTCTGATATATAAGCTATATTGTGGTAAAGTTTCATTCAAATCCATTCAGTAGTTTTTACGTGAAAGAGTAACAAACATCCGTACATCCATACAAACTTTCGCCTTTATAATAGTAGTAATATATTTAGAATATTCACTCGATGATAATTGCTTATATCATGGAATAGATAACACCAAAGTATTGTAAGACTGCACATTTGACTGTAAATAATTGTAAGTACGTAAGTAGGTATTTCTAGTGTCACCTCTAAATTCTGCTTTGATGATGGTATCATCTGTGCTTTTGAAATTTGGCTAGGGATTCTTGTAAAAAGAGCCAATATGGTATTAGAATACTTTTATTATTATAATAAAAAATAAAACATGTATAAAGATATATATGTATTATAGGATTCAAACTTTACTTAATTTTTTTGTGCAGTAATTTGCTTTATAAAGAATAGAAAAAAAGATCAAACAATCTAAACGAGGAAATGCAAAAAGACACAGTTTAGACTCAAAATTCACCAAATCAAAATTGTTAAACAGATGAGCAGAATGTTCAAATCAAATAAATACATACGATACGCGTTTATTCAATGACTAAAGATTAGCCATTCAAATCAAATGCAGCCGTTGGGGACGGACAGACAAAATCTAAACCAATTATAGGCGTAGATAATCTGCACAATTGACAGGGGTGCTGTAGTTAAGACTATGCGTGTTTTTGATAGAATTCTATTGTATGAGAAATGTACAGGGTTGTATTGTTTGCAAGGACTCCGCTTGACTCCTTACGAGGAAGCTAGGCGACGTGTGTCAAACTGACATAGACAATTTCTCGACAATTTTGTATCCGATGTGGCGATTCATCGGATACATGTGTTCGTGGAATTTATAACGTGTATTTTTGAAGAAAATTGTGACAAGTTGGAAAAATGAGATCATATTATTATGATATTGGCAAGTATGAATTGTTTCTAATAAGGAAGTCCATGATAGGTCAACACTTAATGGGGACCGCCACCTGTCAAAAATCCGCTAGATGCGCTAGTGTAGAATAAGGTCTATCATATTCCACCAATGAGAGACAAGTTACTAGCCTGTGATTGGTAGAATGTGACAGCTAGACCATATTCTACTCTCGCGCATCTAGCAGATTTTTGACACACGGTATCACTCATAAGGAATGCTTTCTTGCCTATTGTCCTAGTAGGGAAAATCTATTAAATCTTATTCAAGTGGTAAATCTCCAAAGGTGTTTTTTAAATTAAAATTACTATTATATATTGCACTTTATGGTTGTTATTGTTCTACCCAATGGATTAGTTTATGTACTTATGTCAATTTTACTAACTTTATGATCCAAATTCTCATTAATGCTAAGCTTTGCAGACCTTTATGGAATGTATTCTGATATTGAATAAAACTATTTTTATACGAACACTGATTTCTCTTGTTTTTCCACAGAAGACTTTCAACTTATACTGTAAATTTATGTTTTCTTATAAAATTGCTGATCAGATTTAAATAATACCTACAGACAGGTAAAGTGGTAAATCCTTTTCTATATTTCGAAGGTTAGTTAGAACTTAAAATAAACCTGTCGGTATTTGTGCTACAGATAATGAATTCTTTTTAGATGTTCAAATATTTTTCGCTGAATGTTATATTTTAAAGCGAGTGTACAACATTAATCCCATCCTATTGTTGCGTTCCCCTAACCGAAGTGTTTGTGTGTCTATGTAAAACTACCCACACAAATTAATATGTACCGCCCAAATACAGTTAACAGTATAATTCGACTACTTTGCTGCGGAGGGTGGCAGTACAACATCTACCCTCACGTAATAAGGTCCGGTTTTATATCAAAAATACACCATCTGCTGTTTCAGAATTGGTTATTAATAATAATATATTTTCCCTCACTTTATTACGCCATTGTTGCACTATTAGACACACTCGAGTGTCCCTATTCGTTATTTTAAATGATCATAACTTTATTTAGGGTTGATTTTATTGACTTGTTAAATTGATACGCAGAATGAAACAAAGGAAAATGGTTAATGCGATATTTATTAAATTTCACTGTTATTTCCTCAATCTATATGCACTTATGTCGATTAATAATTTATTTTACACTTATAAACTAATTACAATTATAAATACAAATTTATCGTATCGCCCTCCATCCGTATTGCATTTCATTTCATTATCTATTTAATGAAAATATATTATTAATTGTATTTCTTTACATTCGTCACAAAATGTAAAATATTTCTTGCCGAGTATCAGCACCATTTACTCGTAGATTCAAACATTGTAACAGTACCCAAACACTAATAAAATGCATTTTCACTCATTATTAAAATTTCCATTAAAAAAGTTTTATGACCCTCTTTAAATGCGCATCTTTGTGTTAAAAATAAATCTACACTAATGTTTAATCACAGCAACATTGATTCCTATTATTATAAGTAATAAATAACATAAATTAATTCGATTCAGGAAATGCTGTTTTAAAAATTTGGTCATAATAATACGTTTTGACATAAATTTGCTAGATGGCGCGTGCTGAGCGAAACAAATTTCACTAACGAGGAATATCCACGTTTTTCTCTGCTGCATTAAATTGTCACCCCTATTGCATACATCAAAGAAATAAAGGGTTGTACGCAAAGGGCGCATAACACTTATTATAGACGTTGGCACAAACAATTATTTACACGTATCCCCGACTCTACGCAGCGTACCGTTCGGTATAGAAACCTCAGCTACTCGAACATAGATGGCGTTGCAATATGTATATATGTACACTAGTGTTTCCCTAGCTTATTTTAAAACAGACTACGTAACCAATCGTGGCGTCACAATCAATAAAAAGGAACACAGATGTAATAACATTTTATAAAGCACAACACAATTGATTACGCACGCCTCCTTACCACTAGGTTTGAACATCATCAGTTGCTTACATTACGCGTTACTAGTACAAAATATTAAACACCGAGAACAGAATCACTGGATATTTACGATACGGAATTTTCTTGAATTTCTCCCGCCAATTCTTGACCGGCAGTCATGTTGAGAGCGTTCATAGACAAGGAGTCTGCATAGTTGTGCGCGATCTCGCCGGTAGATGGGGACTCTGGTATGTTTGAGTTCGGGTTATCCGGCATCGAGAGCAGTCGATGCGGGAACCCGAATAGCTGAGATCACTGAAGTCGCCCCCAGTAATTCGACGCGAGGTCTGGCCCCTGTGACGGTATTTGCACTGGCACGCTCACGCCCGCCGATATTACACCTACGACAAAGGGTTGGGTTAATAAAAATGAACTCGGCGATTTGTAATGGTTATAACGGGGATCTGTGGAAGCTCATTAAGATCTTGAAAGTTGTTAAGGGAAGCATGCATTTTTTGTTTGTTGAGAATACAAATGAATACTTAGGCAGATATCAATCTAGTAGTAAATGTTAAAAATATAGTAGGTAGGTAAGTACCTACCTAAGTATGAAAATTACGGTTCATAGGTAGTATGTACTTCTATATTTTTTTTTATGTTAAATTACCTACTTGGAAATCACTATACCTGCTTAATTAATGTAAGTATAGGTATCTATTTACCTAAAATAAGTAAGTACCTACTTTATTTGAAGACGATACGTAAATACCTTATAACGCAATTTGGGGAATATCTACGTATCTACTGCACATTATCGCATTAATCAACTAAACGTCAACATGTCCAACACAACCTAACCTAAAACGTATTAACTCCATCCATATGTCTAATAGGATTCCAATTGGGTTCCGTTTATTACACAATCACGTTATCACGATGCGCTTCGCCCCGCCGGTCATAAAGCCATCCCTGAATGACGACGTCTCCCCTATACTCTATATATCGATGGTCAATGAATACCTACAGTCTACAGTCAATCATGTCTGAGTCTTGAATGTTGAGCTTTATCTAAATTAGGCACTAAATCAAATTTATCATTTGGGGTCTGTAAGAGCTGTGTAGTTATTTTTTTCAACATACAACATAAATACTTCAGGAATAATTTACGATTATATATCCTTATTCCGCCTGAGATAATTCTCGGATTTAACTCGCGTATTTTTAAAAATACTCGAATTAAATCCGTTTATAGTTGTTTCTATCCAATGTGTAATAACCGCGAAGGCATCAGAAATTATATAGGTACATAACCTCAAAAAATTATGAGCACAACTACAAATTCATAGACAAATTTTATGTCTATGCAAAACATTGTCTAGCTAAGTTCGTTCGGCGTCGCCGATCAACCCCTAACCGCCGCGTGCAGCGCGGCGATAACACTTTACCGTTCCGCCACCGAAGGGGGTACGTTTACATTCATTACACATTATTATCGGCTCTAAACAGCGCTCCTCCGAGACTCGTTTAGTCAATGGTCTGTGTCTATGACCGCCTTGTTTATCGCCCTCGGGCGCTGTATCGTTCCGATTGTCGCTTTCAATTGTGTTTCTGAAAGCACTTTGCTAGTTCTGATTTAGTACGAGGTAGTAAGCGACTCTTACACGTCTAGTGTATTATCAAAACATTTTAACTCATGTTTTTTTGTGCAAACTAATTAAATTCTTAATTCTTGAAAACATTCTCTGGTGAGTTTTCAGTAACGTAGACGTTAACAAACAGCTACAAACAAACAAAATAATGTACATAACTACCGTCTAAACCCGGTGAAGAAAGAGCCAAAAAGCGAAAAGTAGAACAAATCCGCATTATTTAATACCGCGCGAAGCTGGAAATGCACCCGTCGAAAGAGCGCAAAAGAGTAAATGAAACGAGAGCGTGCATTTTGAATTGTGAAAAACTCTTTTGTCCGTGGAACTCGGCAGTCGAACAATGCCGCGAAACGCCCCAACAACAATAATTCATACCGCTTTCCGCCACCTACGGCTAAAAATGTCCGCCGCGTGATATATAATATCAAATGGAAAAGTTACGGCCTTTTATAAAACAATGGAAACGCCAGCGCCTTGCTCTCTTTCTGAATAATAAATCGTAAAATTTAGGTAGGTAGGTAAGTTTAGCAATTTTTTTCGTATGAAATGTCTTTCAGCGAACAATGCGGACGTAAAATTAACATTTTCATTTACGGAATGCAAGCGGTAAACAAACGAGTTCGCAATCGCAATTCACTGTTTGTTAACAAAAGCGTTCGATATTCAAAATCAATTTAAAATCCATTTGTAAGGAACAGACAACGGCAAATCCAATCGGGGCCTGAACTCCTATTTTTCCCTCTTTTTACTTTTATTTTTTGTTTCCCCCGTCATGTCGCGGTCTTGTGAGCCAGACGCCCCTTGCTCTTGAGTCAGCGTTTTTTACATTTTATTACGAAGTTGGTAAATATTTTCTAAGGCCTCTCATCTTGATTTCGTCGGTTTTGTAACGTTTTTAGGTATTTTATCCGGCGTTCAATATTTTCAAAGGTGCTAGTAAGTACGTAATACAACCGTTTCATTTAGAACTAAGTAGATATACCTACGCTACCTATTGTAATTTATTAAAAAAGCTACCATATATCTTTATAATCCGCTTGCTTATATACATAACGAAGTAATCCAGTCCCTTTGACGTAACAAATACCAGTCTATTAGGTATTATAATCTATTATTCGTAATTTTAGGAAATTTTCATCTTAACAAACGTTCCCTTTCCATAATAAATAGGTACCTACACACCTAATGAGATAAATAAGAAGCTAATCTAAATCCTGAATTATCGTCAAATTTTAAGTTATCTAGACGTCGTACTACTCACCAGTACTTGCAGCGGTTTGTGGCTGGGAGTATGCCCCGTGCTGCTGATGGGCGGCCGGTGCCCTCGAGTACCCCCCACTGCCTAACACGTCGCCAAACATGTAGGGGTAACCGCCATCCCGCTGCTGCAGGCATGATGATGATAGACCACCGGACATTGAGCTGAAAAGAAAGACAGTGTTACCACATGGAAAAATAAATTCAAAAGATGGAAGGAAAAGAAAGATGATAAAGATGAGTGTTGTGTTAGATAGAAGATGATATTTGTTTCACTTCTGATTACAAGAAGTCTTATCTTAATGGGTAGGTACATAATATGTATAATATTATATTACTTCTAATGTCATGGTAGATGGTAATTTATATATCCGCCATATAAAATTGTAATATAATAACTTTTTGGTAGGTACAATTAAAACCTTTATGCTTCCTGCCACTTACTCATACAAAATTAAAAAAAATAGGTACCACATAAGGGTCTACGTTATGACTGTATGACATAAAACCATGCCCATAAAAAAACGAATAGTCTATGCTTTTACGACAAATAAAACCGTCATTGGCGAAAGGGATACTTCGCGGAGTGTATTAAAGAGGAAACTTCTCGTTCACTAAGTTAATTTGCTTCACGACAAAAGCTAAAACCCGTAGTTCACTATTAAAAATCAATCCGAGTGGAAAGTCGAGCGGCCTTCGGTTCGGAACTTCGGAACGTCTCGGTGCAATGACGGGAAACGCAAGGAGGCGCGACCTTTACCGCTCGATTTCGCGCGCAATTTAATTAGTGTCGCCGCTCGATGATAGATGGCGCTGGCAGGTACAAGAATGTGACCGGTTCAAAGCACTTTGTTACTGGGAAACGGTTTGACGGTGTTTGGTTTCGTGAAGGACTTGTTTTGTGACGTGATGTTTCATTCAGTCAAGGCTCTGTTTTGAGTCTAGCTTTGCGTAGTGTGCTTGCTTCTATTGATGATTGCACCTATTTATTATCTTTTATCGCACTTCAATCACTGTCGCTAGGTATTCAAAAATCGAAGGATAAGTAAGAAAATAAAAACGAATATTAAGAATCGAATAAGTATCTAAGTAGGTACTTCATACGTATAAAATGTACAAAGAAATGAAAATAAAGATCCGAGTTCTATCAAAAGAAACAAATATCTCTCATTCAAAGGCATTCCATTCGTGCCTAAATCTGTTGCCAGGGTAGGTTTTGTGCGTCCGAAATAAAATGGATAGAGAGTTTTAGAATAAGTAGGGACCTACCTAGTAGGCATCAAGTAAGTAGTTTTAGTTAGTTAAAGATATCAACATAATCTACCGCTTCGTAGATAATATTATAATTTAAGTAGGTACCTACGTAATTAATCAGACCCAAAATAAAATAAAAAAACACCAAAAAAATATGTCTGATGCGTTGAATGAATACCACGTTGGGCGCCAACTAAAGAAAGCTATTTAAAATAAAACATTTTATTTATTTGACAGATTCTTACCTGTAAGTATCACTCATTGTAGCAATTGGTTGCGGTATAGGGCTGTACATAGAGTTGAATCCGCCGTTGAGAGGCAACCGCGGCGCAGGCGGCGCGGGCGGCGACGCGGGCGCATCTCGTCTTTGACTTCGCAGTTTCTCCTCACGACGCCATTTTGCTCGACGGTTAGAAAACCATACCTGTTGGAAAATTTATTGTTAAAGAAGAGATCTAAGAAATGATTTGCTATAGTTAGGTACCTACATGTAAAACCGTTGTTAAGCACTAAGTTCTAAACCGCGTCTGCTCTCCTAGCTGACAGACATCAAAGTTACCTACAATTATGTATCAATTACGACAGCTTTGACTTCTATAAACTAAGTTTTTGATTAGTTCCTAGGACGCCTACCTACATTGTTGCTAATACGATGGTACCTAACCAGGTACCATCGTATTAGCAACGTACCTCACATTCATTATGTTCATATACTTATTTACAGGCTCTTTTAATTAAGGATAATAAAATATACCTAATCTAAACTATGCTATGCTACAACGACCTCTAATTCGTGATAAGTGGTTATGACGCATACATTAATTTATTTAGTGCTATGAGGGTGTGACCGTACACTCATGAATATTTGAACTACCATATCTACTTTAGGCAACTTTTTACATTACGAGCGGTAAGGGCGTATGTATTAATAACGGCAGAAGTAAGTAAATTAGAATAAATTATTAGGACACTTGCTTTTACAAATTATCTAATCAATACGTTCGTACCTAATTAATATACCTAACTGTTAAGTTACAAAACCACTGTATTTTTCACCGAAGTTCAAATCCCTAACAACTAGAAGTTCCAAACTTCGAAATGTTTTCGTCTCAAAATAGATATTAAAGTTGGCAACAATTAAAACATTCGGAGTATGACATTGAATTGCGTGAAACGGAACGCAACCGGAAACAGTCACGTGCGCGTCGCTTCCGACTGTCATGGCGGCGCAATATGGCGCCCGCTTCCCGCGTTTTTAAAGGGCGCGTTCTGTTATTAAAGTTAATATACAGGCTTGAGTTTATTTATAATGCTTAGGTACTTAGGGTGACCCGTTCAACAATTAACCACATAAAATTCAAACCATCATACTTCGTAATTTTTCATTCCGATATTTTTTTTCTATATCCTGTTTAATAGCCAGGTTCATTAGCTACTTATTGGCATATAATAAATGTTGATTTTCTACACGGTTTTTGCGACAAAAATATTTAAAACAAAAATGGGAATTGGCTAACTGTATCCACACCATCGTACACAATTAACCGGGGGGGTATGCAACAGATAGCCATTGAGTGAAAAGTTAAGTCAAATTAAATCCCTTAATATAAAAAGTTTATTTTATTTGAAATAATGACGAAACGAGTGTTTTATCTCCGAGAAAACGGTATTTTGGTATAATATTGAAGAAAATATTACGTATAATATAATATTTAAATTATTATTATGCCTAACACCTCATTATCTTTTTTTATAAGTTTAACCGAATGTCTCCATTTTTACGCTGTTGTTTCCTGGTACGTTCCATCTAAAATACTCATAAAATTAATCATTTTCCCAAAAAAATTTGTTCTATTGCCCATTTTGGTTAATTGTGGACGAACCCCCACCCAAAGCAGTTACGCCTTCCTCACTTTTAAATGCGCGTCGCTACTCATGTGATACTTACACTAAATGAAGCACGTTTAGTTAGTCTACTCAGCGACGCTACAATAATTCTTGTAATATGAAATGAAAAGATGTTAGGAGAAAAATAATTCAAGTTTTTTTTTTAACTTTTTCCATCAAAAAACACAAATGTCGTACTACCACGAAGGGCGCCGACGCAAGCCTACTGCAAACTGGGGAGCAGGGAGTTGGGTACCCGTTGCATCATAACCGCGCGGTGGCACAAAGTGGTGACGTCACGTTTATGAAATATAGCCGTGGCTAACTGTGTACGAGTGGTTAACTGTTGAACGTCCGACCCTACACTTCATTCACAGATAGGTGTCATACCCTAAGCTTTTTTCTATAACTCCCAAAACAAATTTAAATGTAGTAAAGTCTCATAGGAAAATCTGAAATCTCACTTCAAAAGAATATAAGCTTACCTAACTAGGTTACCAAATATAGCATTTATTCCAAGAACTGAAATCTCTACGCATTTTATCTCGCGGGAGTAACGACGAACAGAGTAGGTAATATTCCTTTATTTAAATGCTTACATAGAAAATAGGAAAAGTCCCAAACGCGGCGCCATCAAAGAAGCAATATGTCATAATGTTATTGCGTCAAGAGATCGCTAGCTGCCTGTAATATTTTATGCCCACGAAATATAAGAAAAGTCCGTTGGGAGGTTTTCACATTGTACGACGAATTCCGTAAAAAGGCAGATTAAATATATAGGTACGTTCTTCATTTTAGATATCTTGTTGAATAAAATAACTTAATAATTACTTACCATAATTTTAATTTATAAACTGAACTCGAAATTAATTGTTGTTGGACTCTTTAGCAATAGGTACTTTTATTAAATTGATAATAGCTACGAAGATCTACAGCTTAACGTAGGTACATTCTTACAAAACATTTAACTTTAGTACATACTAACCTCTAAGTGAGTAGGTACAAGTCCAAAAATATCCGCCTACTTTCATATCCCATAAATATTGTCAATAGGATATGAACGCCTACCCTTGTGAACGGAGCCCAACGTCTCGGTAAAATATTATGACATTTTTCCGTTTTTTCTCATTCGTCTATAGGCATTTTTATATTTTCTCCGACATTGATGACAGGCCTGTACATCATTTCCGTCCTTATAAATTGTGAACCCTCATAGTTGGAAGGGTGCGCTATAAATGAGATTTCCCGTAATTCTGTTATGGCCAACAAGTTGCCGCAATGTAATTGTTTTGGTTTTAACATTGTTACTGTTTCTATGTTTTGCGACGGGACTTTGGCTAGACGTACATAAGTAAATACCTACGTATCTTAACGAAACTCACCAACACCAACCATAACAACTATTTATATCAGTTTTTCTTTATTAGTTTGTATCAACTACTGGCAACACCTGCTACCCATAACACTGGCAACTTTATTTGGTAACGTTAGATATTAAAATCAATAAATACCTAAGTAAGTATTGCGCCATTTTGAAATCTATACCTACTCGCCATTTTATTTCATTGATAAGATGCCAACTGGATGTATTTGGTTAACAGTTCTTTTTTTAGTTAATTTCAGCATTTACAGCATTTGCTTAAAAATACCTACCTATATAGAAATATTCTCAAACAAGACTTTAAATTTCACTTTGTTCCTCATGTCATTTTACAACCTAACCCATCAACTGTTAAATATTTTTTTGCATCAAAATTACATCCGCCATTTTGAGATGCGTTCAACTTTAATTGTAGGTTCTGTAGGGTTGTCAACTTGTTTTATCTCATTACCAAGTTTGCTCATTACCGTCTAGGCTACCTACGGAATTATGACTAATTGTCGTTTCCATTTAAATTTTGTTTAACGTCCCGTTTGTGATTTTATTTACGTGTTTATTAAAGTTTCACAACAGTGTTTTAGGTTGTTAGCAATTTAATTATGTACTAATTTAAGTTGCGTTTAAATATGTAAGTACAACCTGTACCTGTGATGTGCTTATTCTATAATCTATGTAAAGAAAATATGGTTTGATTACCTAATTTAAGTAGCAGTAGGTAAACTTCCTATAAGTATTGGTACCTACCTATTGATTAAAATAACAGTTTGTCCCCGATCGTAAGAAACGTTTCTACAATCTACTAACGATCATCACGAATCGTATTAACAATAATACAAATTAAAAACAACCTTTTATTTACCGGCGTTAATCAAAAAGGACAGAATGAGAAAAACAGGAGGTATTAATGGCTTCAATCCAATGTGTGCTTTATGTTAATGTATTAAAGTGGAGATTTGTGGTGAAATGTGGCGGTGGTGGGTGCCAATTTTTCAAAACACCCCCCCACGGAAATTCGCCCTCGCTTCCTGTAGGCTCGGGGATCGATAGCGCACCCCTGCGGTGATGTGGCTATCGGTTCGAATAAAAGTGGGATTTGGTTTTTGAAGATTAGTGTAAAGTGTATCCAGGTAATTAATTAGAAGTGACATTTAGCACGTAAGTTACTTTAGTTTATTAAAAAATTGTAGAAGTAGGTAAGCTTAATTTTTTTAAATAGACATTTTCTTAAGATAGGTAAAATTAGTGCTCGTATGTAAGTACTTAATATAGGCACTTATTCATAGTTCTTTTAATTAGCGAAAGAATATTGTGATTCGATATTTTTTTAGTTATAGACTTTTGTATAATAATTTCTGATGCCTTCGCGGTTATTACACATTGGAATGAAACAGCTATTAACGGATTTAACTCGCGTATTTTTATTTTATTTTATTTGCTGACGTTTCGGATTCTTTACAGTTTAAGTCAGCAAGTAAAATAAAATAAAAATACGCGAGTTAAATCCGTTAATAGTTGTTTCATTTCAATGACTTTTGTATCAATTTTCGTAAAATTATAATAAAAGCTAATTTGATAAAAAGATTCACTTAAGAACCAAAATTTGATGATGATATTATAGGTGCATACATAATAGTCTAATTAGCAACATTACGCTTTTATAAATCATGTTTGTGTTTTATTATAAGTTGTTTATTTCTATGAATAAAAACAGTTTTGTTGAATTCATGGTCGTCCTACACTCCCGCACAGCCTTGAACCCGGGGGCAACACGTGGTGGCCGTTGGAAACAAAACGTCCCTCGAAAGCCTTCCCACAGATGCCAAACAAAATTCATCCGTGACTACACCTGATAGAGCACAATATGGATCGTAGAGTTAATTTAGACGAATTTACGCTCAGGGTTGAAACAATTGCAGTCGATTATTGTTTTAGTGACAACGGGGAATCAAACTTAAGTAAAGATAATCACTGCGGATCACCTTATTATGATTAGAAATTGTAAATATACAGTTACGTTCACTTATCATTACGTAATTGCTTTATTATGTGTTATTTTTTCTCTTTTTACTAAATGCCAGTAAATCGTATCTCATTATTTTTTACATTAATAAAACAATTGTTGACAACCCTAACTACACTTGTTGACTAAAGTAACGTTGCACCGGGGTACGAATGTTAACTAAGGGACGCCGTCGCAAGGTTAATGCAAGCTTAGCCTCGAACAACGTTGAAAACAATGTTGCCATTTTTTACATAAAATAAGAGTAGGTACAAGGTAAAATTTTATTCAGAAATGTAAATGTGTTTGGTACAATTCTACTACTAAAGTTAATTTATAGTTCAGTCACTGTAGGAAACTCTATGGTTTTTAATTTTTACATTTCGTTCTTTGTTTAAATATGGATACGAGAAGAATGAACCTACATTTTTATTAAAATCACATTCATTTTCAGATCGTTAATCACACATTTTGGCAACGTCATAAATGCACATTTAATTCAATCGCTTTAAATCGGTTTAGTTAAAAGCACTAAAAAGGTCGCGTCGAAAACAACATTAAGCGTTAAACTAGCGCCAAGTTTCATCGTGATGGATAACGTTTTAAACTGTTGGCAACATTGGGAGTCAAGCTAGGAAGGGATTTAAAATGTTTTTTTAATCTGTATTTTTCTGCCAACTGCCTATAGTTTATGGTATTATGTTTATTGAAAATAAAATATCTAATTGTGAATTAAGGTTTGGAGATTATTTTACTAGTGATGTACCTACCTATATTTGTCTCAAGCGTTGTTGAGATAACTATCTATTACCGACATAAAGCGTATGCAAAAACAGCACGTCATGAAGCAGAAGTAAACAGCGTCGATGAAAAATTCAAACAATAAAAACAATGTTTAACATATTGCTCCCGCAATAACCGGCCGTATTTACTTTAGCTATGTAATATTCGTGCGTATATTTACTCGCCGACGCCGCTCGGTGGGGATATATTATGGCCCTTGTTTTTTTAGCATGTTTGCCGAAGACGCATCTACATGCCCGTGCCTACGCAAACAGTTAGTGCAAACAAGCCCTTATGAACGCATTCAGGAACGCTTTTAATAAAAACGCCCTTGTCCAATTTTCGATTCTGTAATGAATTCGGAAAAACGGCTGTGTAAATTGACGTTCAGTGGAACATGGCGGCCTTTTGAGGTTAGTAAGTCATAGACAATGTTATTATACCTCACCGCGGTGTAAACTGGATTTTATTTTACCTGGATACGTGCCTCAGGCAATCCAATCTTTTCGGCCAGTCGCTCTCGCGCGAACACGTCCGGGTAGTGCGTTCGCTCGAACTCTGTGGACAGATTCCAAAATTAAATTTCGAATTGGACACGTTCGAATATCGAGTAGACGGATTTCTGGGTTGTCTATTCGAATTCGAAATCATTTTGAAAAGTTAACGCTAAGTACTTAAAATAGTGATTTATTAATAAATACTTATTCCTACATAAATCATAAGTATCCAAACAAATAATAAAAGTTAAGATTAAGCCCTAGTAAACAATAATAATTGCTCTCAGTGCCACCGAACGAGAGTAGAGCAAATATCGGGGGACAATATTTATTTATTTACTAATAACTGTGTTGTTGTGTTATGGCAAACAATAAATAAGATGAAAGGGACACTGGGAAATAGGTTTATGAAGACCCCGGGGACTCTTACAGTCGAGTATCGCTTTATTAGATGGTTAATTTTGGACGTTATGGTGACAGCAAATACTTGACATTGGCAGTTTTTCCGGTATTTTGAAGATCTATCGTTTATCAATATAAAAACAAATCGTAAAATAAATACGATTATTCGATCATAATATATAATCGACTTCAAAAAAAATAGATTTTAGTTTGACCCATAGGTATATTTGTCCGTGATTAGGTATCTGATGTTTGACTGAACCGATTTTGATTTATGCCTTTTCTGGAATATTAAAACTGTGCTATATAGAGATTTTGATGCACTAAAAATGGCGGCACCTTCTTCCTTACTGTCTTACCTTTCTCCAGGCTGTCTATTTGGTCGTTGGTGAAGCTGGTGCGGTTCCTCTGCAACTTCCTCTTCAGCCGGAGCCTCATCTGCGAGTCCTCGTCGCCGGAGGAGGCGTGCTCGCTGTTCCCGTCCGACCCAGCCTCCGATTGCAATGGATCTGCTAAAAATGTAGTTAAATTAGAGACTGAATAGCTTTGGGGCTTTCACACTGTTTAAGTACTGAAGATTCGACCTAAGACATTTCCAGTCGGGTATGTGATAGGTACCGTATTAATTTAAAATTAAACTAAAATCCTAGTAAAACGCTAAGACATAGTAAAACAACATTAAAATATATTTTTTTAAATTCACCAAATTATCCTTTCTATTTTAAAGTTTAACTTAAAACAAGACACGTATATATCGATTCCAGAATAACTTAAGCATTTATCTACATCGATGATATTAGAATAACTAAGTATGACAAGGTACAACATAACAATTTGTTACTTCAAAACACAACAAACCCCTCAGTAGGGTCTCATTCTTCATAAACATCCACTCCACAACTATCAAGCAAATGACGTCAACAAAACTGCACGATTACTCAACAGAATTGCAGTTCACTTGCACAAACTCTTTTACAAGACCTCACTTCGCAACCAAACCGTTTGCCGCGAAGGGTCTTTATAAATCGGATAACAAGCCCTTTTGGAGGGCCAAAATTAAACGTTATTCGTAATGTCGACATGCCCTAGCTAATTGATTAATTTGCTTTATGGTCGGCACTTGAGCGCGGGTTCGATTCCGACTGTAATGGTACATGCTTTGCTGGGTTCTCTCAATGGGTACACTGTTACGCAATCTGTCACATTTTTCTGATACACCCCTTTGATAATTCTGATGGAGATGATCAATGTCAGAAACGTCTGTAGTTAGTTAGGATTTTTTTGTTGGTTCGTGTTAGTAAATGAAGCTAAGTATTCAGTGAAGCTACGGTTAGACGTGTTATATAATAGCATGCTATTATAAAGCACTAGCTTCTGCCCACGACTTCGTCCGCGTAGAACTCCTCCTTTTTTGAAGTCGGTTAAAAAGTAGCCTATGTTGTTTCTCGGGCTCCAAACTTTCTTTGTACCAAATTTCATTTAAATCGGTCCAGTAGTTTTAGCGTGAAAGCGTAACAGACAGACAGACAGAGTTACTTTCGCATTTATAATATTAGTTAGGATTAGGATGTGCAACAGAAGGTGTGCTCAATATGAGCATGCTTATTTATAACCAGTTTACATTTTCTTCAACTAGAAATAGGTGCTAGTTTTAACTTTTAAGCGTCCTTATTAAGCAAAACTGTTAACACAAGATAAAAGCACGCCTCCCTCCATCAGCTATATAGTGTTTTGTTACGAATTTAAACTAGTCTAGTCTAATAATTTCTGATGCCTTCGCGGTTATTACACATTGGAATGAAACAACTATTAACGGATTTAACTCGCGTATTTTTATTTTATTTTATTTGCTGACGTTTCGGATTCTTTACAGTTTCCATAATCGTAGCATGACTGAGCTGACAAACTTTTACTTTAGCGTTAGACTTTTGTCAGCTCAGTCATGCTACGATTATGGAAACTGTAAAGAATCCGAAACGTCAGCAAATAAAATAAAATAAAAATACGCGAGTTAAATCCGTTAATAGTTGTTTCATTCCAATAGTCTAGTCTAGTACACAATATTTACATTCCAATTCACTCAAACGTACGTTTTGGTCTTTTATCACGGAACCTTCAATTGTCAAGAATAAATGCGGAATTCTCGATGCCTACACGTGAGCTAGAAACATAAAATGTGTTCGATATTCAAAACTGTACGATACAAAGCGCACACTCGACATGATTGATGCGCGACATTCGCTCAGCGACGGACTTTCCAATCGGTTGACAATTTTGATTGATCGCGCCTGCCCGTGTGTGCGCGGCTTTAGCGCGTAGCGAACGAATGACGTACAGTTCAAATTTGGAAGTTTTGTTCGTAAATTAACGAATAAGGACTTTTAGAATGCTAGAAAAAAGTTTGCTATAGAAAAAGGTTAAACCTAAAAAGTTTGTGTGGACAGGTATAGTGAAATGGCTGTATTTTAAATAAGTAATTGTACGTTCCGGGTTAACCAGTCGGAATAGAATAAAAAATTCAAAGTTAAAACATTGTTATTACGATTTTTAAAACAAATCTTCTAATTAATTTCCCGAAAACTTCCAACAAAACGCAATCACGTTTTTATAAAGGGATTTTTATTAATTCCGACAAAAAAGAGTTCCCTTCACGTCCGCTACAAAGAATGATTTCCCCTATTACCGGGTACATTTTCATTATTTATCAACGTCTCAGCCTATGGAATATAAAGGAATTCATTAAAAAACCGATCCGAAAGAGCACTTGCCCACAATTCAACCAATAACAAGGAGAAGATTCGAGAAAGCCCGCAAAGGGCGGCAACACGAAAAATACATAAGAGAAAATAATAGTGGTAGGAAAAATAAGGAGCGAAATAAAAGTGGGGAAAAAATTGGAGGGAATAAGTAGAAAGGGGAGAAAGTGGGGATAAAGCGGAATTGGAGTTATCGGGGACGTGGGGGCGCGATTATGTGGATCGATATTGTCCCTGCGCGGACGCAAGCCTTGAACGACTGCGATTTATTATAGACACCAATTGTTCTAAAACCTTGCTATCTTGATAATAAATTTTAGTACTGATAACGACTTAAAATTATGATTAAACAGCAACTTACCTAAGCAGGTCAATCGTACTGCTTAATATTTTGCAAATTTATTAGTTAGCGTCTTTAAATATTTTTTCGTCTTGAGTACGAACAAATTGGTCTATCTCCCTTAAAAAAATATCTTAATTGTATCTTTCTAATACGTAAATTACAAATATATATAATTTATGGATTAGGTAACCTAACCTAACCCATAAATTATTATATGGTTTCACATTTAAACTACCAGGTCACTTATATGTACCTACCTTAAAAATTAACCGTACTTACTTACATTTCTGTATAACTTTCCGAAAAAAGTAATTTTATTAGTATGAATAAATTTATAATATTTACCGCTACCTCCTACGTCTTAACTTACCCGCACAGCCTCCGGTCAAGGCGCGAGTCTCGCCACTGTTGTGATAACACTGATAACACAAACGATAAGATCACGACTACACTCCTAAATGGGGTAGTCACATATACCTATCTAATATTGGTAAGATGGTAGTCACACAATAATACCTGACATTGGTAACTGGGTAGTCACATATATTATTTGAGGTAGTCACAATTACATGTGCACAAGTAACGCTATGATGCTAATTGGTTCAGGTAGATTTAGGTATATATTCAAAATGAAATGTTTAGTACTGCCACATTCGATTAAATAACAAACCTAATAAATATTTCTATTTGCTTGTGCAAACTAATTAGTCATTCCATAGAGAATGCCTAATGAAGTTAACTGTTTACAATTTCCAAGTGACACATTATAACATAATATTAAATAATAATGACACTTGGTGCTTGAAAGAAAAATTCATCCCGTTTCCGTGGAACGTGATATAAAACGTGGTATAACAATACGCAACTTACCAACAGCTAAACGTAACGTTGTCTATATTAAAAAAAATCGAGTAAAACTTTACTTAAGTATATAAATATTTACGTAGCACCTACCATCGATTGATTAATATAGCGACCGGTACGTCTGCCGGGATCGCTAGCTTAAAATAAAATTGATTCAAGTAAGGTAGACTGCCAGGTGTTAATTAAAGTCAAGAGCCCATAAAAACTATCGATTACAAACCACCCCTTGTAACAATTGTTCCGAGCAGTTAATGTTCAATAAAACAATACTTTTAATTGAACACTCGATGAAGTGGTTCCATTCCACGTTTTATGATGCTTGTTAAATTCTATCAAGCGATTTTTACCTTTATTCCGATAATGTTAAGATCAAATTGTCGTGCCGAAGCTCCAGATTGCTACTAAGTAAAGTTGGTTGAGCGTAATTGACTTTGTTTTTTGAAGTAGTAATGAACACTTCATGCAATTGTTACAGTTTTTAGCCGAGCCGTTATTCAGTTTAACACGTTTTTCTGTCGTAGTAGGTACCTACTTGTCATAGTGATACGAATGTAGGTATGTTTTTTGCAAAGAGATTATGTTTAATAATAATTAACTAAGTACCTAGGTGTTCTATCGATGTTTATCTATCTTTCAATTAATATTAATGTTTAAATGCATATATGTGTGAATAGACGTAACTATGTTTCTTTCGCAAAAACAACTGGTACCTATACTTTATAATTTGTAAATAATCAAGTAAGTATATTAATTAAATATAAAGTACTAGCTTCTGCCCGCGACTTCGTTCGCGTGGAACTCCTCCTTTTTTGCAGTCGGTTAAAAAGTAGCCTATGTCCTTTCTCAGGCCCCAGACTTTCTTTGTACCAAATTTCATTTAAATCGGTCCAGTAGTTTTAGCGTGAAAGCGTAACAGATAGACAGACAGACAGACAGAGTTACTTTCGCATTTATAATATTAGTTAGGATAGATAGGTACCCTATCTTCTTATATTGTGCATTTGAAGTCGCAGACAGTTTTTTTTATACGTAAAATCTATTGCTTATTATATTTTTACAATTTTAAAATCTTACTGTGTCTTAGTTAACAATAAGAACGTACATATACCTACTCACGAATAACGTAAAACCTACAACGCAAACTGACATTAAGATGAGAAGATATATCACTAGATCGACAAAGGATAGTGACATAAGCCAGTGTGATCCTTAATTAAAATAACTACTTATAGATAAAACAAATCATTTGATCCACTTTAGCCGGCAATCGTTAAAATTGAGCGTTATCTACCCTTGGCAATTCTGACGTGGGGATGCGACCAATATATTTTGACCCTCCTTCCCTATACAATAGTTAATGATTTTTAGTTAAAGGTCACGCTGTGAGGGGTCACCGTTTAACGGAACGTGATAAATTACCTTATTAGGGCGTAGTTGTAAAAGTGGTGACTATTTTGTATTTTATTTGTTAGGTTGTTAATTAAGATCTGTTAACAGGTTGTTTACCTAACTGTACCTGTTCTGCCCGATATGCTCTTTCACCTTTGCCAATTAAATTTAACTCCTTGTACCTAAGTAATATACGAGTAGGTAAAACAGTGTTTGTGAAAACAAAACCCTAATATAGGTAATTAAATTCTTTACTAAGGTTTCGTATTTCTAAAATACTTAGTTTGGATTCTAGAATTAATACGTCCGTCTGTGTCCGTCACAAATCAATCATAAGATAGAAAAAATATAAGGAAAGCGGTATACTTAATTGTAACAAAATCCCAACCAAATTAAGTAATTAAAAAAAATCTGTCGTGAAAATGCAGAAAAAAAGAGTACGATAGACAAGTAAAAAATGAGAGTTCCAACGACATGACATTGACTCCTAAAATACATAACAATAAGGGCCATTTTGCAACATCATATATTCTTGAAGTTAATGTACTTGCAATACTCATAGATTAAACCTTACATTGTTGAATAGTTAAACAAGTATGTCAACGCTCGGTCGACCAGTCTGCCAACTAGTCAACAAGTCAATATTTGTGTTAGCATGGGCTAGCTGAGTTTACCCATAAGTGGTGTTTAGCGTTTAGTCGATGCAATTCAATATCGTACATTAAGTAACGTTTGGTAATATTACCAGCCTTTGATATTATGTGCTTTGACTGTCACTTATAACATCGGTTTGGAGTCGGTATTAAGCTGGATATTTTTATAAACCGCTTAGAAAGCTTAGGATAACACTTAAATAAAAATAGTACATTACGCACCAAGGCCAGTAAAATAAAAAATGTCTCAGATCACGTGTAATTGTCGTCCGAGGCGAAGCCGAGGTTGACAAAAATGTGATCTGAGGCTTTTTTATTTTACTGGCCGAGGTCAGTATGCTATTTTTCTGTTCGACGAAGCCAGAAAGCGGCAATTTCATTTAGCGCAGCGGCCACAAAGTTGGCGCTTTCTGGCCGGAGGACAGAAAAAGTACATTTAAGCGTGTCTGGGTTTTGTCCTTTGATGCTTACCTATGTATCACGATAGAGAAGATAAAGGTAAGGTAATTCACATAGGTACCTACCCTATTTTATTTACATGTCTCTATATACGTAGCCAGCTGATATTCTAATAGCAAAGTGATTTACAAATAAAGAAATATTTTTTTCCTAATCAAAGCCGTTATAGTTGTTTCATTCCAAAGGTAGACGTATATTTATTTCAACTAGGTACTTATTTTGTTTTGAATTAGATAGCATTAGAATGAAACAACTTTAACGGATTTAACTCGCGAATTTCATTTATGTTACCTCGTGTATTTTATTTTTATTGGCTGACGTTTCTGAGCCTTTACAGATTCCATAATCGTAGCACGACTGAGCTGACAACAGTCAAAAATAAAATACGAGAGTTAAATCCGTTAAAGTTGTTTCATTCTACTGTATAATAACTGCGAAGGCATCAGAAATTATTAGATACTTTGATATTGTGTGGATACTAACCGCGCGACCACTGTTTTGTCCGTTTGTCCTAAACTTGCGTATATAACCTATTTACGTCATTACTACTTATTAGTGAAATGCAAACAATTGTAATAATTAATGCAAACAGGTACCGACGGATGATTTGTGATGACTGATGACATATCATTTTAGAATTAAGTAATCATTTAGGTACATTCTAGATATTATTTAAAGGAAAGCATTATTTTATTATTCCAAAGAAAGTTTATTTACCTACTGTATTGACATAGTCCATTAAGTCCTTTTAAATATTACAATAACTATCCATCTACAGTAGTTTTTTTAAATCCTGAAAATGAAAACCAGTGTTTCCAGAATTGGCTCACAATACACGTACCTCAGGCAGAGTATTTTTACGCGAGGAAATATACTCGCTACATTGGCTGAGCCCATCGGGCCGTGGTCTACACACCGTTGAATATTAAAAACGTAAAAAAAAACGCTGATGTTCACTTGTTTGTGTCGTTGAGTTTTATGTTGCACACGAAGTTAGATTTTTTTACACTTTCGAAAATGGCTGCCAATATAGGTAATATAAAAATTGTAAGGTCTGCTGGAGGAAATGTAGACATTGTCATGATTTTGCTTTGGGACGAAAACCAAGAGGATACATCATAGTGTTTTGTTACACTCTATTATTTCTGTTTAGTATGTAAGTTCAAATTGTAAAATGGATTAAAAAAGGGGACTGAAAATGAAATTGATTCTCTGCTGAGTATTTTCTCAGCAATGATATTCTTTCCGTAGCGCTAGTAGATTCATGTGTCGTGTAGAAGTAAGTATTTTAAGGGATATGAGTATTTATCAATAAATAAAAGAAACCTTTGTATACCTTCATTTACCTATCTATTTTACAAAAGCAGTATTATCACTGTATGTTACCGGAAACATTCAGCTACCATTATTATATAACCACACATAACTATAGTATAATATAGCAACATTAATAAAAACATAGCCTGTCCGAGGCAGCGACCCGGCGCCAATAAAAATGCCCTTATATGCCTTTTTATATACCAGTTTTATTACCCTGTAGTTTACATGAACTGCCCACATGTACGTATTACTTGGGTTATGTATATACCTATATACATTTAATACATTAAAGGTTTATTGCGCAGTCGGGTCGAGGAAAGCTCTCAGATATTTTGGTTTCGAGGAAAATTTCCGTCTTGCGACTCTGTGAGTTAGCGTTTAGGGTTTAGTTTCTTGTCTGAAGCGATTATAACATTCTTTATTTACTTTAACATTAGGAAATAGGTACTTACCTACTTATTTTTGACGAGATTGGTACAAAGATTACAAATGCTTGTTGAGCAAAACGTTTGTTTACGTAATTAAATTAACTAAGTAATTCCTACATTTATGATAAAAAATATACCATAACACAGATAGACAAATTTGTATAAAAAACTTTGTATAGCTTAACATAAAAAAAAATCTGAACATAAACGTCGTAAATATAGCGGAATAAATAAATAACCAACGGATACGAATCCGAGAATCGAATTTCAAAAACCGAATGCGCGGTACAAAGTTAATTAAAGCGGCCGAGCCTTCGCAAATATACACAAGCAAAAATACTGAATACTTTTGTAAAAGAACATTACTTACTTTTTGTATGATTCGTAAATAATCAAGTTAAATTTATTCATTGTTACATTCAAGGGCGTGCATTCCATATAGTAGGCATAATGGTATTAATGTGTAGTGCCTGACGTAGTACATGCGCGACCCTCACTGCACGCGCCTGGTTACATTTGACTCTTTATAAGGTACTCTAAAGTATTTTATGTCTTATAAATACTTAATAATATTTTAGCTTAACTAGGTACTACGTATTTCGATCATTCAATCTGTAATAAGTAAGATAGGTACCTATATACCTACCTAAGAATTATCTGTAAATAGGTACCTATTTATCAATAATGAGTCTACTATTCTTAATTATGCAATCCTAAAGGTATGTAGGTACATATTCATAGTTTGAATGGAGAACTATGTAGGTATATTTATTTCGTAAAAAAATAACCTTTCAAAACTTTCCAAACAATCCAATTCCAAATCTCACACGGCGTTTTCGCGCAAAAAAAAATGTCAAACATTTCAATGCTAAACAGAGGGTGTTGTCGAAATGAGCGAGATACTACGGGAAGTCGTTTCAGGCTGTATTCGGGTCACGCGCACCAAACAACGCCTCCAGTGAGAAGAAAAGCCGTACCTACGTGGCAGGTCAACTGAGGTTACGATGAACTTTGAGCGGAGAATTTGAGCCGTGTGTCGAAATCTGCAACCTCATATTATTATTTTGACAATTCATTTAAGTATTAGGCAGGCGCGTGCAGTGAGGGTCGCGCTTGTACCACGTCAGGGTAGGCACTCCATACATTGAGGTATACCATTGTGCCTATAGGAATGCACGCCCTTGGTATTAAGTATAATAATTTCTGATACCTCCGCGGTTGTATTAATTGGAATAAGACACTATAACGGATATGACTCGTGTACTTTAGCGTTTTGAAAATGGAAACTGTAAAGTTTACAAATCGTCAGCCAATGAAATGAAATACCTACGTGAGTTAAATCCGTTGCAATTAATTTATTATTAGAACATGCCCACCATTTAACAAAGTAATCTTATAAAAAAATCTGGAATTAACGATCTTGCGCTTCCTCAAGTACGTTAGCTAGGTACGTAATTAAGTTTATTATTAGGTATGCATTCGTTATTTGCTTTCTAACTTGTGCTTTTTAAATACGATCGCTAGTCCGCTCGCGTCATTCGGGCCACAGCCTTACGTCTTTAAAACGTATGTGACATTGTGGTCAGTTGACTCGCCGGTCCTTAGATTCCGGAACGTTAAGGGAACTTCAAAGAACACCCGCCAAGAGTTAACGGCCACTTTGATTTGGGCAAAGTTAAACTTCGCTTGGCAAAGTTGAGCTCAAAAAAGGCGTAAGTGCTTGCTTACGGCGCGGCGTTTGCGATTTGAAAATAAATGTTACTTAGGTTAGAAAAGTGTTATTGTTGGGTGTAGTTATTTGCCTACTTACTTAAAGTTATATCGGTATGAAGGTTCACTAGTACAGAATACCTTGAAGCATTAAGTTCGCCTTTTATACACTTAAGTTTTGTACAATAAATCCCTACTAATCCCTACTAATATTATAAATGCGAAAGTAACTCTGTCTGTCTGTCTGTTACGCTTTCACGCTAAAACTACTGGACCGATTTAAATGAAATTTGGTACAAAGAAAGTCTGGAGCCTGAGAAAGGACATAGGCTACTTTTTAACCGACTGCAAAAAAGGAGGAGTTCCACGCGGACGAAGTTGCGGGCAAAGGCTAGTTACCTATAATTACATAAATTATTTCCTACCTACTTACATTTTAATGTCCATTCTGTATTTGTAAGTAATCACCTACTATATAATTATCAGACCCGTTACAATTAGGGCAAGGAACAAAACAAAAATGCTCTTTTAGCTTAACGTTCCGTCATACACATACAAACAAAACACAAAGAGGCTGGTCGTAATCCGCTGTCTCGAGGTGTCCCCCCCAAAGAAAGGGGGTGGTGCTATGTATAGACAGAGACTGTATATTAATAAATGTTGAAACTTCGTTAGAATTGTTATTATTCTGGATTGGTAAGTAACTTTGGTAGTTCGGGAAATCTTACTAAATTTGAATACTAGTAAGAATTTGGTTTTGTATATGACTAATGAAATTGATATTGGTACTAAAACTTTTTTTTTATACCTAAAATTGCCTAATAAGTATATATCTCTTGTGTCTATAAGTGATAATAAATACCATTATCATTTAAATGAAAAAAATGCTTTAGTGTATACTCCGCTACAAATAAACCAAGCTGAACTTTTAATAACAAAAAACTTTTAACTTTTGGCTTCGTGCCAAATAAACTATAACTTCAAAAAGCTTTTATCATTTCAAATTGAATAAGGCTCCTATTTTACTAACAAAACAGCTAGTGTAACAAAGTAGAGCAATCCTATATAGGCAAATAAATTTAGCTTTTAGTACATGACGTTAGGTACCTACTGATACTTAAATAAAAATAGTACTTACATTACGCACCTAGGCCAGTAAAATAAAAAATGTCTCAGATCACTTGTAATTGTCGTCCGAGGCGAAGCCGGGGTTGACAAAAATGTGATCTGAGGCTTTTTTATTTTACTGGCCGAGGTCAGTATACTATTTTTCTGTTCGACGAAGCCAGAAAGCGGAAATTTCATTTAGCGCAGCGGTCACAAAGTTGGCGCTTTCTGGCCGGAGGACGGAAAAAAATATTTATCAATATTTTCCGCAACCTCATTTGATAATTAGAGCCAAAATCTTTGTTGCATCCCATCTTGAAGCTAGCCTATAGTCCAGCTTTGCAGTAAAGTCTGCTGCTTCAGAAATCAGTTCAAAAAAATCCGGTTTTCCATCTAGAATGTTCGTAATGAACTTACCTCTTTTGTGTTCTTCACTGCTCGGCCTGTTTAGTTGGGGAGGTAACGGCGCAGGGATAGCCGGTGCGGCCGGCGCAGTGGGCAGTCCCGGGTACCACCAGCCCGTCGCCGCTTGTCCGTTGAACATCCTTAACTTCTCATACACACTATCGTTCTGCGCTGACGCTGCTTGCTCCTTTTGTGACGCTAGGTTTCTTAATACTCGATTTATTGATGACACCTGTGGATAAAGTTGGGGTTAGATTCTGGTTTTCAAGAGTTGACGTAATATTAGCTACTAGCGGCCCGTCCCGGCTTCGCACGGGGGGACTTAAGATTTTTTTAAGGCCTCAGAAACGATACTTTTCCCCCGTTTTTGAAACATTTTCGGTTATTGCTGCGCAACTATAAGACCTAGCGTGATATTATATAGCCTATGTTACTCGGGGATAATGTAGCTTTCCAAAGGTGAAAGAATTTTTGAAATCGGTCTAGTAGTTTCAGAGCCTATTCATTACAAACATACAAAAATACAAAAATACAAAAATACAAAAATACAAATGTTTCCTCTTTATAATATTAAGTATATAGAAGTATAGATGAAGTTATGTTTGAATTGTGGTACCTAGTAATATTAATAATCCAATAAGACAAACATTGAATCTTTCTATTACAGTAAGATGTTCAGTTAAATAAAATGAGACAGATACTGTAACAAGTATACGAGACACGCAACCCGAATCCCATCCAACTATCTAATAGGAAACAAATTGCTAAAGGACCCTTTTAAGTTCCAAACACGTGTAATTTAAAATCTAATATGATTACTAAATTCCAATCGGGGCCTCAAAGGGGCACAGATTAGGGCAGTCCCCCCTCGCCCCGGACCCTGAAAACCCCAATATCTACGAAAAAGCACGCATGCGTAAAAAACTGACTCACACAAATATAGGACTGTATGTGGCTATATGCCTATTTTAACGCTATATGTTTTTGTATGTATATTTTCGCTGGGGCGTCCCTAGATATTATTATCTATCTGTTTTCTTGTTGCCATTGGTAACGGGGAAGTATTTTCCCTGTGCCGGGCGGGAAACGCTGGGACAGGGGGAAAACTGCGCGGGGAAAATAGCGAATGTGTTTGTATGGAGCGGGAATATTCAAAGGCATTTAAGAATATAATTGACAATGTAAGAGCTGTGCAGTAGGTATTTAGCACAGTATAATAATATAAGTAGCTACCAATATTTTATAAGATGGTTTGTATTTAAGTACTCATTTTTATTGTTAGAAAACATAAAACGTTTTGTATTTAAGTACCTAGGTATTTAATAAACAAGATTTAAATAGGTAACAGCATTTTGCTATGTCGATTAGGTAATAAATACTTATCTAACTTTATCAAGAAATTGGGATGAAACAAATATTAACGGATTTAACTCGCGTATTTTAACGCTAAAGTCGTAGCGTTAGACTATTGACTCAGTCGTACTACGATTATGGAAACTGTAAAGAATCCGAAACGTCAGCTAATAAAATAAAATAAAAATACGCGAGTTAAATCCGTTAATAGTTGTTTCATTCCAATGTGTAATATCCGGCATCAGTAATTATTTATCAAGAAATTTGAATAAAATCTGGTGTAACAGAATTTGCCTATATACCAGGTATTCGTTTTCGGTGTACACTCGGCAACGTACATAAAGCTCACGGGCGTTATTTAATCCTCTGTATCGCTAATGGATGGTAATGCTCACTGTACGAGCTATAACTAGGAATGTATGTTACTAGTATTATACAGGGCTTGAGGTAAGAAGTTAAGTTTTTCCATTAGAATTTATTTTTAAAAACAAACGTGTGATAAACGTAAATATTAACATATAGACGGAGCTTATTGCGTATTTTTAACGCAAGTAAGAAGGTATATTTAAGAATACCTACATAATAAAGGTTTAAGTATATTAATTAGTAAGGTACTTTATCGCAAGCACTTCAATAAAAAAACATCTTGATCTAACATAAGTAAATTTTATTAGAATTCAATTAGGTCTAGACAAAAGTGATTGACGCAGGCTGATAAATATCGTGGGAACAATCAAAATAATACTACCGAATTACACAGAGTAAAAACGCAAACCTGTTTCACGCCAGATAGCCTCCACAAAGGTCAATGCGAAGCCAATTTCATACTTAACGCACTCTCTAGTGTCTAATAAGCGATTGACAAAAACCAAACGGATTACAATCCTTTCCAATCAGATAACAACAAAACCCCTATTCTAAACGCCAAAACCATTTTGAAATTCGAACACGACGCTAACCAATAAGAGAGGTGCATTTAAAACACAAATTCTGTTTCTGACAGCACCCTGGCCAATCAGATAGGCGGCAAGATTAAAGTGTTCCGATCGTATTCGAATTTTAAAAGGATTTGTTTTTTGTTTTTATGAATTTTTATATTTCGTAGTCAGGTGTTAGAGACGGAGTGTGTAAGTGAATTAAATTATTCAAAACTAGCTTCTGCCCGCGACTTCGTCCGCGTGGAATTCCTCTTTTTTTGTTGTCGGTTAAAAAGTAGTCCTTTCTCAGGCTCCAGACTTTCTTTGTACCAAATTTCATTTAAATCGGTCCAGTAGTTTTAGTGTGAACGCATAACAGACAGAGAGACAGACAGATTGATAGACAGAGTTACTTTTGCATTTATGATATTACCTAGTTAGGATTCAATTCTATTGAAGAAAACTCTTTCAACGTTTATTTTAATATGCAGTAGATTGATGACTGTTGCATACTCCTTGCGTTTGTATATATAGTTTGTATAGTTTATTGTTAATTGGCTATTGCCCTTTTTTAAATATCGATTGTTTCATATTTCTATTTAATTGTCAGCTTAGTTTAGTTTTTGATTTGATTGTGTTCTGATATTGTGTTGTACTGTTCATTGTAAAGTTACCTAATTAAATCCCTATATTCCTTTATCCTATTGTTTTTAATACAGTCCATTACTCACCAACAATGACAATGTGTAAACAGTGCAACGTTTTTACTCAAGGGCGTGCGTTTGTGTAAAAAAGGTTTTTTATCATGCTTTTATGTGTTTATCTATGGTTCGTATTTGCTCAGATGTCGTTATTTGAGGAATCGGCTAACTAATTCAGGATCTTTTCAACGTTATTACGCGCGAGTGCCTGCAGCCGTCGTTTTTTGTAGGTCTGTCAACTAATTGGTTTTGTATATCAATTATTTATGAAGATATACCCACCAACTAGGTAAGCTACTAGACATTTTCAATTACGATTAGCTAGGTACAATTAAAGAAAAATCGGCCAGTAGGAACTTGTCTAATAATTCTTAGAGGACTTACCTAAATATAAGTCAGTAACCAGGAATGAAAGGTTGTCTGGTAAAGAATGCCACATGGTATTAAGTTCACCATTTATTAGTTTTGTTGTGCAATAAAGTGTAAATAAATATTACAATATATTGTAGACTGAACTCTTTATGGTACACTGATAACCAAAACATTTAACAATATATGTATTTTACATAAAAATATTTTAACATCAGCCCAGTTCACTTATAACAACACTTTTAATACCGTACGACTTACGTCATTTTTCAAATAAGCGTTCCGAATTAGTGTCCAGCGATGTGTGTAAAGGGTCTAAAACTTTCGGCAGCCTCAGAAGCAGAGTGCGTACGCACCGGGGGCTTTGGAGATTTAAAAAAATATATTTTTAGCCCACACTTTGAAGGCAACCAATCTAGTTTAAAAATTTCCTGCGATGTTTACAAAGGAAAATTAGGTATCGCTTGTAAATAAAGTTTAAGACCGAATATAGGTATAGAAAATTTCGTCGACTCTACATTGGCGTATATAGTGTAGTTGGAAGCACAAAGGTGTAAAGGCCTAGGTGTGGGTTAAAGTCTGGGGGTAATAGAAAAAAATCGAGATTTTTTTTCTTTCTTGTCTTGGTATAAATGTCATCATCATTAAAAACTAATGGCATCGAACCCAAGATATTGATCAAATTTCGATTGATATTAAAATTAGGTACCTACCTGCTTTATATAAACTAGAGCATTGTTAATGTCAACATCCGAATGAGTTTGTTATAACGATAAAAGTAATTTGCAGATCATTATGCAGTTCAACACATTAGCGCCATCATTAAATGTTCTATCTCATTTCCCGACATTAAACCGTTCCAACCTCCGATACTGTATAATTAGCGGCTGTCAAAAAATCAAAATTTAATTTGTCGAAAATTTAATAATGCGATAAGTCAGGCCTGAAATATGGCAACTACCGTACATGGTGCGTTTTGAAACCAGATACTTCTGACACGTATTTCGAGTACAAGTTCGTGACAGCCAGTTTCGATCGACAAGGAATGTAAAATGATACTTTAAGAAAACGCACTTTCGGTTTTAATCTTTTTACGACCTTGCGTGTTATAACAATATTGGTGATGTAAATGTTAAAAGGTTGTACCTACAATGAAATTGTTTCAAACTTAATTATTATCACGTTCAAATCTTTCAAAAAAATACAAAGCATTTTTAAAAGAAAGCACCTACATTAAAGGAAGTAGGTTTCATTTTAATAAAATTCCTGACATTAAATATATTTAAACGTATCATCAGATAAACTCATCTAATTAAAAACTCAAGATATCATATTTCGCGCAGTGATAGCGGCCATAGATCATTCGATGCGCGCGGGCGTTCCCGCGTCGCTTGACAGTTGACAGGTGTCACTTGCCCTGCGCGCACGCACCTCATTACGTCCGACAAGCCGATAGATCATCTAGCAAACGATAGTGTTAGAGATCCGTCCGCTGGTGGTCCCGAGAAAAAAGTTAAGGAATTTTATTGACAGTTCGTTCATATTTGCTAATGGGTATTTTGTTTTGAAATTGTTTGAAGATTGTCTTGATGATTTGTGAAGATTAGTTAACAACGATAGGAATTTGTTTAGTTAAGTATGATAGATATGGATCACGGTAAATTTTAAAACAATATATTATACCTACTTACTTTTGTTAGAACCCTTTATGACTGTGCCTCACAATGTTGAACTGCAAAAAATGTTTTTGTACTTTAAGAGTGAAAGATTTTAATCGTATTAAAAACTTTCGCTTTTTTATCTCCAACGAAAAACGAAATGCACCAAGAATAACCTACATAAGTACAAAAAAAATTAAATATTCCTATTTAATTCCTTTGAAAATGAATAAAAGTAGTACTATGAGCACATTTACGTACATTTTCTTCAAAAATACGCAACGCATTTAACAAATTAATCCCGCGGTTTAATCTATTACTCAAAAAAGGCAAAACGTGTGGGTAGAGGCCTCCCCTATTAAGCAATGCTACAGTACAGCCCATACAAGATATCCGGACAAAAACCATTACGTTGAATACAAATTCCGTAAGTTACTCAGGGGTGAGTCCCTCAGAATTAGAGTTACTATTACCTAAGTATTATCTATAAACATTTTAGTGTGCTTAACCCGCGGAGACCCGGGTTCGGTTCCCCGCGGTTTTCGTTGGGGTGCTTTTGGTCGAGGGGAGTTTTTTCTCCACCGAGATTGGATAGTTCGTCAGCTTTCATCAGTTCATTATGGATGTTAAATTGTTGAGCGATTTAGTTTCAAGAGGATTTTAAAGTATATGTGCTTCATTTTGATAACGGTATGAACTTTCTGATGCTTTCGCGGTTATTACACGTTGGATTGTAACAATTTTAAGGGATTTAACTATATTAAATAGAGTCAGTTTATCGTCAGGAATAAGTAAAGTAAAGTATAAAGTTTTCGAAACGTCAGTAAATAAATTAGAGTACCTATGTGAGTTAATACGTAGTTGTTTAATTCCAATGTTCAGAACTCCTTTCATCGGTTTTTCTTAAGTAAAAAATATATTGAAAATGAAATTTTGAATATGTAAATAGGTCCCAAATAATGCTTTTATACGTTAGTGCCTATTCATTATTAATTCCTAGGTGAGTTCACTTAGTGTTAAATAAAAGACATAACATAAATACCTAGATATAGGTACCTACCTAGGTACCAAAAACCTATTCGCACAGAAAAAAACTTACAAACTTCCTTTTTCTTTCATCCAGCAACTTAACTTTTTACGTTATCGCGTCACGTCATCCCAAACTTCCCAGGGGCCATCCTAATTAACCTGTCTCTAGCCGTTAATGATCCCGGGGGCAGGCGAATTCCCGGGACAAACGCTATGTGGCGAGTAAGCGAGAGCCACGCCGCGTGACCGGGGGCGTTTCGGACAATAAAATATTAACATAACCAATGTGTTTTTCATTTAAGGAAATTATTGCTAACGAATAGTTTCGAACTTTCAGGTTTGGAAACTAAATATGTGGAAAAAATACCTAATTAGGTTATTGCAAAATCAATTATTACAATTAATATAATGATAGTGAACGGGTTTTCTGAACGTCATTAAAAAATAAAATAAAAACTTATAATGCAAAAGGTACTTAATAATTATTGTATTTTTATCTCAATCCCCATCATTAGGTATTTAACTACTTACTTAATATAACGTAACATGTTACTAGGTTCATAATTCCCATTCCACATACGTGCCTTATTTCCCGTACATAATTCCAACACAGTTGTAATCGACACTTCACTTACAGCAGTTTTGCGTGTCGAAAACAAAACCTTACATAACGTACTTTTACGCGAAGCCCCGAAAATGCACGACGGTAGCGTTTCGGGTGTCGAGTTCCTGTCGGCAACGATCGAACGCGTTCCACGTTTAAATTGTGCCGCGTTTAATTTGAATTAAATTGCGTTTGAATTTAGAACTGTGTCAGTTTTTTTTTTAATAGGTAGATGTGAAATTAAGGGCTATGATTCTTTGTGTAGAGGCGTTTTTCTGTGTTGTTAAATTAATGAATTAAGTAATTTGTTTTTAAAAGTTAATGTAGATATTTTATTTATTTTTATAGTAGACTTAGTAGCATAGGACAATTTTTAACAATAAAATTTACCATGGCTAACGGTTAAATCCAATACTTATAGTTATTAAAATTATGCTAACGCGTTACGTTATTCATATTAATATTCATAAGACATTTTCCATTGTTATTTTCATGAAAGTTAAATTCCCTAACATTTTAATAAATAGCTCTGGACTTAACCATCAATTCCTATGCCATAAGCATGACGTTAATCCGTTGAACAGGGACAAAAATAAAAGTGTATTTGAATCTTGTTCGGGTGTGAAAGAGCCAACAAATGTTCTGTGCATTCACGCGTAAACGAGGAATTATAGTATCATGCTCTGGAATAAGAACAGCGTAAGTCGCACTCTTTTGAGCGCAAACGGTGAAATTTTCGAGGGCGACTAGCTATACGTACGGTACTACAGGCATAGTAATACCTATTGGTATTAAAGTCGTATAACTTAGAGATAACGTTTAGGTAAGTAGATATTCTAGTAGCCTATGTAGGTTAACTGCATTACAATTAAATTAATGGATTTTACGATTTTACGGATTACTTAGTACCTACCTACGTAGAATTTATTCATAAATTATGAAAAAATACATATGAAATTAAATGTTCCTAAACCAAGTAAGAAAATCGACATTGATTTAGAACGATTAAGGTTGCACAAAATAAAATCATAAAACAGTCCATAAAGGATTTAATGAAGTAACCACACAAATAGTAAAAACAGTTACGCGATAAATGTATTTCATTTCCAGTTTCGTAACAACAAACAGAATCGAGTCACCGCGGCGCTAAGCCGCGCTCAAACACCGCGGCGGTTGCGTCATTTTTCCACCGAGTAATAATCGATTGTTCCTCGTATTTTTGTCCGCTTTCAGTTGGTAAGAAACATCACGCCCATTCGACCGTTATGACTAGACGACGTCACGCACGACATGTAACCATCCTGCTCTAACACATGTGTTACCAGATCCCCTGCCCCGTTCACCTATTTGCCCAGTGGGCTGCGTGCGTAGGTACGACAGTCATAAAAATAGCCCCTTTGGCGCCGAATCTCCTAGAGGCTTACGGTATTTCGATTTTGTGTCCTCTTGTTAGGGGTTTGTATGTTACTAGATAGGTATGTATGTTTTCGTCACTTGCGAATAATGTAGCTTGTTTTGCTATTAAAAAAGGTCATTGACTTTGATAGGTTTGTGATGACGAATGTATGCTTAAATTTTAGTAGTTAAGTATAATTTGTTGATGTTTATTAATATCGTAAAATTTCTTGTGATATCTATTTGTATCATCGGACAATACATCCTTAAAATCAACTATTCCGACACTCAAAATGACAATAACTTTTTTTTGTCGCCGGTTTCTTTGTGTAGCCGAGTGTTTACATTATTCTGCGCTATCGGCAAAAACACGAGTTCGGAGTTGTGACATTATTGATGCTGAAATTGGTTTGAAAAAATACAATTTTACTTTATTATTTTTTGCCTACATTGGCCGGGCAGATGTCGCGGGGATGTCTGGTTCGATTACCGGTCGTGTCATTTTGCACACAGCTTTATTTATAATCTCGCATGCGATACTTTTCATAGGATCGCGAGTTTTTTTTTTGCTTGTGGTTGGAGTGTAGTTAATTATATCTGCAGATAGTTTGATAAATATTTTATATTAAATAAATTGCTGTCAAAGTATTAGTCAGTGAAGTGGTTTTATAAAATTGTTGAATTAGCGATCACTGGCATGAATGCTAATTTAAAATTACATTTGTTTTAAGACTTGTTTATCTGTAACTTTGATAATGAAATTTATACAATCCTACTGTAAACTTTGATTCGCATTCCAAATATAATCCAAACAAACTTGACAGTAAATTAGCACGACAATTTCACGTAACAGCTTTTAACAATAAAATTTATGGACTACAAACTATAATAGACAAGAATTTGTATAGCGACAAAAGACCTAATAAAACGACATCATCAAACATGCCCGGGCCTAAAATTTTATAAGCAGTCATCAATAACGCTCGCAGAATGGACCGTTGCATTATGTCCATCTTGAAAAGGACCTTTTGGACAATACGCCCGTGTCCCTAAACATATGCTCGATTGTGTCGTGAAATTTTCTAATCGCAAAATTGGATTAGTGAGGGAATTTTGTCCAGCTTATTTTGACGTAGACACAATGTCCCCGGTAACGTGTGTTTGGTGACTTTTAATTAGTTTCAAGTATTTTGACGTTTGATGTTGTTTGAGATGTGTTGTGTCAAGGTGAACCGTCTTCCAAGATGGTTATCTCACGCGAGTATGTGGATAAGCCTCGTTCCATTCGCAGAGTTGAGTATTATGTTGGACTTAAAATTAATTCCGTATCTAATTATAATTACTTAGAATATAAAATTTCTGAATTATAAGTATAAGCGTGGATATTGAATATCACGCCGTTCCAAGTTTCCGCATTTTGTGCTTAATTATCAGAGACACAAAAAACTTCTCATACATATCGCAGCTTCACTAGAAAAGTGTGACAACTCGATACGTATCACCACATGAATTTAAATTTGAATGTGCAGACTTAAAGTAGAGAGTAACAATATATTTCGAGATGTCAAACTTTTCTAGTAAAGATGCGATATATACATAAGAAAAGCAATGTTACACCAACGAAACAATTAATTCTGTCTGCTCGAAGTTCTCTAATACCTGAGCTGTCGCTATGACTTTACGCCATTACACACAAGCCTGTACAGTGTTATAATAATAGATTAAAAAACAAAATACTCACACTAGGTATATTATCGTTATTGCACACGTTCTCGCTGAGCAGACGGTCTCTGATCTCCCACGCGAAGATCGAAGGGCACTCCCTCTTGTAGTCGGCTATCTTCTGCACGACCGGTGTGGTCGCCACTCTCGGCTTGGAGCCTCCGATGGCGCGGGGCTTGATCGACCCCGTCTCGTAATATCTGCGTGCGAAGCTGAATTTAGTTTGGACTTGGGAATGTTTTGAGAGCGAACATGAACACTTTAATGATTACAATGCTTTGAGCACATGGGCGTTCTCCTTGACGACAGTTCATCATGATTACGTCAAGGAGAATGTTTGTTGTCGACATGAAGAAATAAAAGATATCGACAAGACAAGATTTCTCGTTGTCGACAACGTTACAGGTACAATGTCTTGCAAGCACATGATGAACTGTCAAGGAGAATTTGTCGCGTATTGTTTCGTTGTCGACATAAAGAAATAAAAAATATCGACAAGACAAGATTTCTCGTTGTCGACAAGGTTACAGGTACAATGTCTTGCAAGCACATGATGAACTGTCAAGGAGAATTTGTCGCATATTGTTTCGTTGTCGACATGAAGATATAAAAGACGATATCGACATGACAATATTTCTCGTTGTTGACAACGTTACCGATTTTTGACAGATTAAGAGAATAAGACATCGACATGAGATGTCGACTCGACAATTCATCACAGGCTCGCTGAATGACTTTAGAACGTAGTCTGACCTTTCTTTAGAGGAGGTAAATAATGCTCGAAACTATTGAGTAATACATGACATATACGGATACCTACATGTCGTCAGCTTTTTCAGCTTCGTATAAAAGTTAAGATTGCAGAAATCTTGGAGATATTTAAAGATACTTGTAAAAAAATTGTATTGAATTTTTTACAGAAGTAATAGGTAAGTAAACATAATGCCACACAAATTCAAACCCAAGTAGGTAAAATTCCATATGAAATAGTTTTGAAACATCCCGCACTTAAAAAGCATTAGAACGCAATTATGAAATTATAATCCCTTGAAAACTACAAACGGATATAAATGTTGCATTCATAATTGAAAAACTAAAATCCAACCCTTTCCAAAAAGAAATAAAGTTCTTATTTATTTAGCAAAATGTTTTGGATAATCTTGCAATAGAGGATGTAAGTGCTCGAAGCAGCTATTGTGTGTGATCGACATGTGTCGATATGTCGACGGGCGATACGATTGTCGATACATTGACAATGTCGAGCGATTTGAAGATAAGTAGCTATGAATGAGGGTTAAAATGTATCGTTGTTTGCGAAAGATGGGTTTTGAAGTTTTTGTGTTTATAATTTAGGTACCAAATTTTGTAAAGATAAACTCTATAAAAAATGACCGTAATACTACAGGTAGCAGAAAAACTTTTATATAAGTAATATTTTGTCAATCGACAATAAATACATTAAATTAGGTACCTACTTCCGCTTCTCCCTGTAGATGTAAAATGAAATTGGATAATATTATTAGAAAGCCTAATAAAAAACACAATTGTCGCGTCATACAGGAACTCTCATCCACCTTTATTAAACTCACAACTTTATTTCTCCAATCTCACATCTCATGACCTATTTACAAATCCGTTACAGAACTACGAGTACAATGACAGCCGACCCCGAACAAACAATCGAATCGCGATGTCATCTGTCGATAATACTTGTTTGCTTAATCGACATTTTGTCGACGGTTTTTCGCCGGGGGGCTATCTGGTAATCGCTTTCGCCTCTGGCATTCGCAAAGAGGAGTTTAAGGGTGCGTAGATTACTGTTTAATAGAGTGCCAGTTTGCGTGAGGTTGACGAACTTTCAATTAAATTCTGATATAAATAAGATGAGATGAGAAGTGACAATCTTAGACTGAGAGTGTATCGGATGTCGAGAAAGAGAAGTGAGTTCTATTGTGGCACAAAAATAAGTGATACGAATTGATTTTGTTATAAGGAACTCGTAATTATTTTGTTTTTAATCCTTACTAATATTATAAATGCGAAAGTAACTGTGACTGTCTGTATGTCTGTTACGCTTTCACTCTAAAACTATTGGACCGATTTAAATGAAATTTGGTACATAGAAAGTCTGGAGACTGAGAAAGGACGTAGCTACTTTTTAACCGACTGCAAAAAAGGAGGAGTTCCAAGCGGACGAAGTCGCGGGCAGAAGCTAGTTATAAAATATTCTAATTAAGTAACTATTACAATAGTGTGCTTTAAAGTGGATATACAGCAATTCTTACAGATTTCTTAAATAATGTACCTACCACAGAAGGCTTGCGATGAAATCAAATGCTTGCCTAAAATAATTTACAATATCCAACAATAAATGAGATGAATCCAACATCAATTTTCTATCTGACTCGTTCCATATTTGGTAAAACAGCAATAAACTAAATACCGTTCTATGAACTTTCAGTCAATTTCCCGACGACCCGAAAATGCACGAACAATAACAATTTGATTGAAATCAGCCACCGCAAACAATACAAAAAGCCAATTAATTTAATATTTCACATTCATTACCCGTTTTTAATACAAAATTGCACGAAATTGCACAGTGGGACATTCCGTGGCCGGACTGGGCAAAATCGTGACGTCGGGGGGTAGATCGCTGATAACTATCAGGGGCAAAAAGGGGCTTATCTGAGATTGTTTTTGAAGTAGTTATTTAAATGCAACTAAGTTACTGATGTAATGCAATTGTGTATATTTGAATAGATTCTTGCACTAAATGTGTTACTATTATTAGAAAATTCTAATAAAAATCGAGCGTCATTGCTTCCTGTATTTTTATGCAACAGAAGACAGTCACAATTTTTTTAATTTTGAGAATAGCCTACTTATAAGTAGCTATGTAATAACTTGACAAAACGATTTAAAATTTAAGGTACACTTTATTTTGACCGTCTATTTCTAAGCATTTTGCTGTAACAAACAGAAATTTAAAATACAAAATATTCAGTAATAAGCATTAATTGTAATCCATAATTACAAATTTGTATTGATGATCCTAGAAGTCTTCCCCCTGTTGACGTATTTGTAGCTATACCTAACAGGACCTCAATATTTTTTGGAATCAAACAAATAAAAGACTACGTAACATTCCCGTGACCTTGAAGTCGTAAAAGTTACACAAATTTTTCCAACGGCTAAAGTCATGAAGAATACGCAAGCTTAGCAGCGGGGTCCGTCTTAATTAGGAGTCCCGCCACGCTTGCCCTTTCTCTGAGCCCTGAGGAACCCTCCGGAACCCTTTCCGTAATTGGCACGATAAGAATATTTAGGGGCGTATGGGAAAAAATGTGAGCATTTGCAGCCAGCTTGAGTCTTGAATGTTGTTTTGTTTTCATGTGACGTAATTTGGGAGTAAAACTGTTCTGTACGTAAAAGTTTCAGATTATTGATATTAAGTTGCCCATTGGTACTCATTATATATGCTTGCTTATCCTGATCAAATTCTTCTATAACTCAGAAGCGACCATTTTCAGAAAGATTAATTTTATTATTATTAACAAAAAAGTGTACTTAACTGATATTTTTTGTGAGATTTTTTACTAAACACAGCTTTAAGTGGTTATAATAACAAACCGATTCGCAAGAAATATTTTGTTTTCACAAATACAAGCAAAATAATAACATGTGTAAAGGGGGCAATATTTTATTTTAGGGGTTCCTCAACATAATTTGCTTTCCTATAAGATCTCTTGAAGTGGCGTCAAGCCGACTGCCTCGGTAGGGGTGCCAATTACTAGGAAATAAATGTTTTATTTTCATTTTTATTTAGGGGCGGTCGTGGGACAACCCTGAAAGGCACACCGTGTATTAAATAGGTGTAGTTTCTTTGATTGACGTTTTATGCATTTTTTATTGTTTGCAATTGACTTTTGACGTTTTATTTGGTTTTGTTTATTTTGTGTTTTAGAAAATCTACAAAGCTCGGCATTCTTTAAATACCAAACAAGATAACCAATTAATTCTTATTTAATAACTTAATATCCGTTCACATGATTTCCACGAACGTGATGTAACTGTTATTAATTGTACCTACAGCTACAGTTTCCTCTTGTGCATAGAGAAACATTTGCTAATACCACGCTTGTCAATGGTATTCCGATTACAAAAACAATCGAATCCCATTGACGTTTCAATAAACACTCGAGCTCAAGGAGCGAGGGTTGAAATCCTCCGTGAGCTCCAGATAAAATCGCAATCAAACAATAAAGCGAGAAATTAGAACTGCACCCCATAGCCTAGCGGCACCACGGCCTGGCACCCGATGTCGATTCCCACCTAGAGGCCCCGCTGCGCACACGACGACCATTCAACAAAAACAATACACACTATGGGAATGCAAACTCACATTGTATTGATTAATTCATTGAAAATATTCCTTAATTTTGTCCACGACGTTTTGTTGAGACCATTGTGCGGTTCCTTAGGCGGTATTATGGGAATTCCATCAATTTGTTAACGCGTGGCCCCGGAATTTGACCCCATCTTGTTCTTATGTCGATTCTTTGATTGTCGACGCGACAATGGGTTTTGTGCTAAATAATTCGTTTATACTTGTACTCGAAGTAATAGTACTCGTTTTTATTGTTATGGGTGCTTACTTCGTGACATAATGACTTTTGCGATCCGTTGCAGTGAATTGCCGATTTTAACGAGTTCTTTTGCCTTGTCTACATCCGCTTTGATTGTTAAGAATCCACGGTTTCTGAAGATGTTATCTATTACCGGTGCAACGTCTTTAAACACAATCTTCATCTTGTCTAGAATATCTTAAACTGTGATCCGGCCATTGTTTATATTTGAGCTTTAAGAAATAATATCTCATTGCTTTATCATATTCAATACCGGTACCTAGCAACTGTCGTCGTAATCTATCCAACTAAGTAGTAAGCATCTTTATCAATGTAAACCCTTAGGACTAGTTTTATCAGACTCGTTCTTGATAATGACAGGGACCATATCAGTTGCGGATAAAAGAGACCCTAAGTCCTTTACTTTAAGGTTCCCGTTACGCTAGTGAGAGGTGTGGAACTGACCTGCCGAGTATCTTGGAGACGCAGCCGTTGGAGACCTGCAGGATGCGGCTGATGTCGCAGGGCCGCGCCCCCGAGTGCGCCAGCTCGACTATCTTCTGCCGCGTGGAGTCGGGCAGCGGCCGGCCGTTGACATAGACCCCCCCGAGCTGGTTGATGCCGCTGTGCCCGGCGGAGGAGCATCCGAATAGAGCCCCCCCGCCCATCGCCGCGCTGTGCATCAGCTCATCTAAAGCAAGGTAATGTTCTATAAGACTTTTTACTACCGAATTTAGGAACCATCACGGGTTTTCGTAAGATTAATGTTAATCACTACATAGTATAATACAAAGTCGCTTTTTCTGTCCCTATGTACGGTTAAATCTTTAAAACTACGCAACGGATTTTGATGCGGTTTTTTTTAAATAGATACGAGTGATTTAAGAGGAAGGTTTATAGCACCCGTGTGAAGCTGAGGCGGGTCGCTAGTTTGCTAATAAATTGGTATCAATAGTTTGATGAAAAAACAGTGTTTTGTAGCTTGTAACTATATCAACGTTGTCAAAATCTGATACATACTTTTTTTTATAAATTAAACGATTTATTTTCTAGCTTAAACTACTACTGCCACTACTTACTGAAAAAATGTTCGAAGCAATCAAAACACTTTAACATTATAAAAAAACATAAATTTAACTTTGAATATTATCTAAAGTAGTAAATCATGTTAAAGACAAATAATAATTTGGTCCGATTAAATAGCCACTGATCCGTTACAAATGAACTAATTGTAAAACACTATATGAATAACTTGTTAACATCCAGTAATTAGAAAAAAATAATAATTTCAAATAGTCTAATTGCATATTATCACACAGATAATTATTTGGTTATTAATAGAAATATACATTTAATATTTCGATACTTAATTTAGTGAATGAATACATACTAGAAATGCACTCCGATTTAACACATTTTACCTTTACTAATAAGCGTTATAAGAGTAATATTTTGTCAACTCAAAATAAGGAATTATCGACAGGATAAAAGTGATTTCAACATAAGATAAAAAAAATCACGATATTAGCATCTGTTGTGCTATTTCAAATAACTATACCTACAGATGAATAGACACTTCAAAACCATATTAAAAACCTTCAGAATAGATAGCAAAAAAAAATTAAAAAGTAATCCGATTATTGCAAAAACCTCAAAAGGGTTCGTAAAGTAAAAACCGCAAATTTTTATCTAATACCTACTTAAAGATGTGTGCGGTGTCTATTGTTAAAAAACCCTTTTCAAAACTAACCCTGTTCGTGAAGTTTTTAATAAAACTGAATTCATTTGATACCTACATGGCTTTTTATTTATTTACTTTGTTTCTCTATACTTACGTATTTAATTTTTGATTAGGTAACAATTACTCCTTTATCGAGTGACAGTTGCTTATCAATAATAAATAAATAGTAGGTAATCTTTTGATTCACACCAATTGATCTAGTCCAAAAGAAAATAAAGCTTCCACTACGTAGAAAACAACAGATAAACATACTTAAATACATTGTAATATTATGTATCCAAGGCTTAGGTATAAACGCTCGTGTTCATTACACTGACATCTGCCCCTAGCAGGATTCGAGCCCGCAACCTCCGGTTTCGTAGTCAATCTGACCACTAGACTAGCACACCGTGTATTATTTCCAATCACTGCTTAAATCAGCGTCGCGTAATAAATAAGATTCGTTCAGGAAATCTGCTGACTGGTTACCAATGAATACCTATTTGTACACATAGTTTATAATTAAGTACCTATACTAATTATGAAATCTGTGGCAAATAAACAGATTTTTGTTCTTTCTTTCTTCTGTTGAACAGCTCTGATTATTAACTTTGTCGTTACCCCGTTTTCACGCCACTACGTTTCAATGACGCCACATCAGATCAGTCAGATGTTCGCAACCATTGGTCGATAGATAATTCCTTTTTTTCCACACCCCTTATAAACACGCCTTGTGGTAAAAAGTGAACAATTGGATGCAATTTGTGGACAAATTTGGGGCAAGCCCTTGATTAAGGCTTTAAAGGGGGTGGACGAAACTTCATTGTTTTGGCCCTTTTTTTGCGGTCGCCTCGGTGTATAATTTTGGGCGCGACATGAATTGAATGCGAATGACGGAATTATTCTTTTGTTTTTGATTATTCTGGTCTTGTAAGGAACAATTGTATTGGTCTGTAATCTGCAGGACATGGTCTGCAAGACTTATTTAAAAAAATAATAATTTTAAATTGGCTTTAATTTAAAATAAAGTGTACCTATGCTGGTTACTTCTGAGGTATCCGTTTTAATATTGGAATTAAAAAAAATAAACATCAAATTAAATTACCAGCTAGATAGGCTTACTTAATTAAACTAATAGTTTAGCTTAACAACCAAAATGGTTATTTTCATAATAATTAGCTATTCATTACCTTATAATATAGACCTTTAGTTTATATGAAAGAAAAACACGCGCACGAAGTCTCCTATAGGTAATAACGTGAGTTCAAGTGTAGTTTCCGCTTGAAAAATCCACTATTATTTTGCGTGAAGTATTCGCCAATTAAGAGGGATTTTCGCGCCGAATGTCATCAATAATCACACCTCTTTGCCTGTTGGCCTCTCATGCCTCTTGCCTCTTTGGCTGTTGGCCTCTCGGGGCTCTTGCCTCGCCCACCTCGCTAACAAGCGGCTGTTAAGGAACAATGCGCTATCGCCTAGTGCTCCTACCACTTTGCTAATACGCTTAAACAAGGCTAGACTGGCAGCGATTTACTATTTTTTTTAGAAAATTACTAAACCACCTTTACCTGTTAATCTGGAACTATATGAAGTAGGTAATATTGGAATGAAACAATTGTAAAGGATTTTACACACGTATTCTATTCTAATTGGTGAAGTTTCGAAATCTTTACAATTCCTATAGGTATTCGTAGCCTAGTAAGCTGAAGATCCCAACACTAAAGTAATGAAAAAAAGATACCCGATAAAGTTGCTTATTAATAATTATCGAATAAAATCCGTTAGAATTGTTTCCTTACAATGTGTAATAACCTACAAGGCATCAGAAACTACTGGTAGGTACCTAACTATGTTATTCTGTCAAATTTTAGTTCGTTACTTTTGGTCTTCATAATATTTAGATCTCATAGATGTATATATATACGTTTCAATCCCTACTAATATTATAAATGCGAAAGTAACTCTGTCTGTCTGTCTGTCTGTCTGTCTGTCTGTCTGTCTGTCTGTCTGTCTGTCTGTCTGTTACGCTTTCACGCTAAAACTACTGGACCGATATAAATGAAATTTGGTACAAAGAATGTCTGGAGCCTGAGAAAGAACATAGGCTACTTTTTAACCGACTGCAAAAAAGGAGGAGTTCCACGCGGACGAAGTCGCGGGCAGAAGCTAGTAGGTATATATAGATAATCACAGTGTCAGTAACTGAGCTATTTATTCTATTACCGACCTCTATCGCTCGTCGCTCGTGGCTCGTGAGGGTGACGCGTGAGGGTGTTTTAATTTCAGAGGTGCAATTTATTCGAGCGATTTATTTTTAATCCCCGTTTTTATGGCGATGCCATAAATTTCATGTGTAGTTGAAGTTATTTATTATTTTCGCTTATTCTCGTTGTAGTGTTCGCGGTTTGAAGTGAGACGTATGGTTATGTGGGCTTGTAATGAAATGTCGAAGCTGTAGAAGGTGGTCTCTACTAAATGTGTGGGTAGTCAGTTGCTGTTTACTTGAAATCAAATTAAAATTAAAAAATTAAAATCAAATAAAGATCTTACATAATATCTTTATTCTATTATGGTACCTATGTGTGTTTATGCATCGTATGGCAATGGGTTCATATAATACCTAGGTAGGTAAGTACCGTATATGTTACTAAAAAGTTTAGTATATAGATAAATTTGCGTAGGTTGACACTTCTCAAAGTATTTAGGTTTTCTCACAATTCACATAAGTACCTACCTACCTACTTACTGAACTATTAACGGTAACTATGGGTACCTAGCTGGTAAGTAATTCCTTTTTATATTTGAGCAAGCGGCCATTTTGTTTTATATCAACAAAAAAGTTTAATCCTTTTTATCCACATTACCATTAATTAAACGGCTATCTTATGTACGAAATACATAAGGGTTCCCTCCCTGCGTTTGACAGCACACCTGGTCCCCCCGTACCCTTCTTATTATTATTTTGTATCTGTTTCTGAATCACTTAAATCTATAGGGGAACTTTAATTGTTGTAAACGCCATTTTGGATGCGTCAAATCCCGTTTCACGATTAGCCCTCAATAGATTTTATACCGAAAAGAGATCGTTTTGCAAGTTGAAAATGTATTTTCATTTCATGGACACTATTTTTAATTGTAGTTATTTGAAATTCTGATTCCGTTAAATCACTTTTGAAAATGTTGGCATTCTCTAATGAAGTCCTTGAAGTTTATTTGTAAATTTTTCAATTTTATATTATTTATTGCAGTTTTAATTATCAGACTTAGCTGTTTTACATAAGTAGGTAAAAGGTATGACAATCCCTACTAATCCCTACTAATATTATAAATGCGAAAGTAACTCTGTCTGTCTGTCTGTTACGCTTTCACGCTAAAACTATTGGACCGATTTAAATGAAATTTGGTACAAAGAAAGTCTGGAGCCTGAGAAAGGACATAGGCTACTTTTTAACCGACTGCAAAAAAGGAGGAGTACCACGCGGACGAAGTCGCGGGCAGAAGCTAGTAATTTATAATTTGTGTCATAATCATCCCACAAATTAGTTTATAAAAGAAGTAATTTAACTACCGAAACAATCTATAGTCTCGTTACCAATGAATCCCTCGCATAAAATAGAATAAAACATACAGAAATATTTTATATGAATGGCGAAGTTTTTTTGTATAAAAAGAACATTTAACGGCCTCATTCAACCACTCGCGAGCCGTTTGTCTCGCGCGACATAATTTATGGCAAGCTCTGTCAGACACGCCCCTTTACTATTGAAAAAGAAAAAACACCATTGACAAACGAGAAATATGTGTTGAGAATTTTTTAGTTTTTATTTTTGCGAAAAGGTTGAACGCGACTGGTGTTTTTATTTTTTTAGATCATTTTTAATAGCGTGTTATAGTTTGATACTTTCGTGTCGTAATGGTTTTAAATAAATAAGTAACGGATATAAGAATAGCAACTTTAAAACACCTATGTTATTTTTTCCTAGCATTCTAATTTATAATAAAGAAACAGTCCAATGAATTAAACCTATTTTTGAATTCTACTTAATCTTAGTAAGAGCCAAAGGTCTTATAATCATTAATCATTCAGAATATTCTAAAAGTATTGAAGCAGCAAATTAAAGTGTTGAATGAAGAGCTTTTCTTGTCACCTCGATATAAACAAGTTTACAGAAAAAAATACTTTCTTTGATTGATTATCTTAATGTATTTAAATATTATTTTGTCGATCAATTAAACATTTTAGACAACAATCGGAATTGCTTTTTTATTTAAGTACCTACCTTGTATACACAATCAAACGAACTAAGGTTTCAAAAAGGACTTAACCCTTCGGCAGTCGAGAAACCAAAATCCTGCCAAATCCATTTTATCGTCAAAATCAAGATAACAAAAGTTGCGCTCACACAATAACTAATTACAAAAGAACAAACAGGTAAATACAAAGTAAAATTACGAATAAACAAAGCAACAAAAGTATTTGTCAAATTTTAATCACGCCTTTAGCGGGATAGGATTATAGTTGACAAATTTCAAAAGTTGCTTACCGTTATTTCAAACAAAGGGATTTGTCAAAGACGCTTTTGTTATGTTATTTGTTACTTCATTAAATGCCTACCAGTAAACGGTTCTTTAGAATTTTCTCAATTTATTAAAATTACACAGCTTCTATCCCAAAGAGGTACACTTCACTTAATAACTCTACCAACCAAGTTAAATTAGGTAAGTATGTAGGTACCATGTAAAGTTAGTTTGCAGCCTTTTGACGGTTAGTAATTAGATTTTGCAATTAAGTGTTACTATTTAACAATATTGGACAAAATACCAATGAGACGACTTGTATTGGGCATAAATTACATTTCTACAAAATGGAAATAAAAATGAGTCTTCTTGAAAAATAGAATTAAAACAAATTGCATCTAGGATGAAAATTGAAAACCTTAATTCCAAATTCAAAAAACAATCAAGACAGAACGCGTAAATTCGCGTGCTCAATCATTAAAATTCCTCAAAGGCAGTGACAGTGCAATTGCTGCTTATCCCGTTCTAACAACTGTTTTTCCGGTCTATTTGTCTTTGTCTGGCACTTAACGTGACACAATCGCAGCATGCTCGGTTTACTTGGCTTGGCACTGGCTGAATATTTCTGCCGCACGCCAGAATACGTAAATTTAGTTGCGATGGCTTGATCAATGAGTGTGGCCATGTTTAAAATTTTAGTCAGTAAATGTGTAGGTTACTGGCGTTTCCCTTAAACTTCTTTAACTTGGTATTAATACAGGAAAACGCTGTTGCCAATCTGTTACAACATCCACTAGTATTGGTACCTACTTACCTAATCCTATTATTTTAACTAGGTAACTGAAAATTGTTAAAAAAATGTCTATTGCGATTTTTTTCCAAATTTCACTGCACACTTACTATTGATAGATTGAAAAAAAAACAAAACACATTTTAAACTTACCAAACATTACTTTTGATTGGCAACTGTAGCTTTTATTGCCAAGTGTTAAAACTACCTAGAAATCCAAAATCAGATTTGAAGTGAAACTTCCCGGTTCTATGCAAATGGTAACAAGTTCCGCCGCAAAAGGTCACTCGCTAACGACTTGCTAACTCGACAACTTGGACTATCTTATAATGTTAGTTAAAAAAAGTTTTCACCAACTTCACGGGCGCCTTTAACGGAGTTTTGGCTGTAAATAAATTGTTGAGCTCAAAGTTTTGCATTTTTTTTGCCGTCATTTTTGTTTACGAGTTTTGATGCGATTGTTCAGTGGTTTAGCAATAAATCCCTACTAATATTATAAATGCGAAAGTAACTCTGTCTGTCTGTCTGTCTGTTACGCTTTCACGCTAAAACTACTGGACCGATTTAAATGAAATTTGGTACAAAGTAAGTCTGAAGCCTGAGAAAGGACATAGGCTACTTTTTAACCGACTGCAAAAAAGGAGGTGTTTCACGCGGACGAAGTCGCGGGCAGAAGCTAGTATAAAATAAAATTCAAAATGATTATAGAATACTTACCTACGAACTAATTGATAAAATAATTAAACGAATTATAGTTACTTCTTACATATCATAAATTAATGTAATCATTTAAAACGCAATGGATTTTCAGAAGATTTCTTGTGTTTGGAGATTTTTGGTCTCTGACTAGGTAGGTACGAAACCAGAGGTTGCAGAAATGAATTCTACTAGAGGTAGATGTCAGAGTGACCAATGTTTAGGTATTTGCTGACTCTTGGATGCCTGTTCATCTGTAGTCCACTACCATTTTTTTTTGGTCAAAATTGTCAAAAGATATTTAATAATTTCTGATGCCTTCGCGGTCACTACACATTGGAATGAAACAACTGTTAACGGATTTAACTCGCGTATTTTTATTTTATTTTATTAGCTGACGTTTCGGATTCTTTACAGTTTCCATAATCGTAGCACGACTGAGCAGACAATAGTCTAACGCTAAAGTGATTTATACAGTTATGCAAACTACCTTATATTTAAATTACAAATTTTGAAAAACCCTATTCTGAATTATGAAATACTAATGTTACATTTTACGCAAAAAAAATACTATTATACATTACAATTATTAAACTAAGGCGTAAGACTATTGTCAGCTCAGTCGTGCTACGATTATGGAAACTGTAAAGAATCCGAAACGTCAACTAATAAAATAAAATAAAAATACGCGAGTTAAATCCGTTAACAGTTGTTTCATTCCAATGAAAAGATATTTATTTATAAACAAATAGAGTCTATCCTAATATCGTTGTAAATGCATGATCAGTCATCACAATAAAGCGTATTTAATTAGTCTTCAGCCGTACTTCACAAAGACATAAAGTCAAGAGCGGTCCGAGCTAAGTTTGAGTTTAGTAACTAGTTTTGGCTGCGTTGGTTGCTATGGAAACAGCTCCGTGTAAAGTTCACTATACAATAGTATACAATAAGTAAGTAAGCATGCATAGACTTGGTTTGATATTTATTGTAGGAATAAAATAGTCGATATCTTGTGTTTTCGCACGCTGTGCATCGTCGCTTACGACTATTTGGTTTTATTGTCATAGTTATTTAAATATTTATAGAATATTACGTGATGACTCAAAATATGTAGTGTAATAAATGAAATAAGTACAAAAAATATTAAAACAATAATGTCTACCTATATAGGGAACATAATTAGCCACTCCCGAAGACATAACTAACAAGTAAAGTTATAGTTAGGTATCGACGTTGACTGCATGGTTCAAAGTTTACAGTTAAGCGAAGAACGCGGTTTGGGATACTACTCAATCTCGAATATCTCGAAGACGGAACAAAAGACGTTTGAGTTCGAGAAACTATTGCTTACACTATGACGTGATATAGGAAATTTGGAAGTTCAAAATTGGATCATTCTTAATTATGTTCTTGATTTTGGGACTTTAAGAAATAATGAAATGATATATTAAGGTGAGAACATTTTTATAAAAAAATAGGATTCAACTAACGCCAAGTCGTGTCATTTTGACCCTAAGGGGTAACTTCAACTTAACCCAACCCAATTTTCAATAATATGCTTGTTCTATAGAACTAACATTCTGAGTAAGTACTTAAAATCACTTATATTCTTGAGTATTTAAAACCAAAATATGCAAAGAAAGTTTTGTACAACTACTTTTCCGTGGTGTTTACAAGAAAATCGAGATGTCAGTGAGTTGCAATAGTAACATTCCACAAATCTAAGTCCTAAGACAGTAACTGACGAGGACTCGTCCTGGGAAGTTGCGACTTGGCTAACTATTGTGCCGTTGTAAACAAGCAACTTTGACGGCGAATTAGCCACTGTTTTAACACACGTTTCGGTACGAAATAGGCATATATACTTATTGTACTTAGATAGCTCGCTAGCTTCCATATCTTAGGGCTATAGTTAGTGTTCAAATCCTAAGTATCCAATTAGCATGTTTGGCTATGTTTAGTTACGTTCTTAGTTGAAATTAGTTTAAGGCCCATAATGTCCTGACTAAACTAAATACTTACAAGTTATTTAGCGGTTAGACATCGTTCGGACGTTTGCGTGCCAGAAGTCAGAACCGACATAAAGTACCAACTAAACATCAAATGTTGAATCACTCACTAGGTCACAGTTATTTACTGATTATTTAAATATCATTATTATTATCTATAATGCGAATAGTTAACACGGCCCTACTTGGACCATCAAAATCAGAGTAGGTAAATATTGTTACATACCTTTGTGTGGCATTTTCCAAAACGCTTCAGCCGCCGTGGTGGGTTCCCGCGGCGGCACCAGCCCGCCGACCAGCGTGGTGGCGGCGTGCGCCGGCGCCGGCCGCCCCCACCCCCCGTGGAGCGCCACCCCGCCTTCCCCCCCTGCCCCCCAAAAACAACCGCGATCTACCACCAGCGCAATGACTGATTCTTTTAAGCCAAAGTTTTGACAACCCTTGCCAATTCGAACGAACGCAGCGCTCTGATTGGCTAGAGCTGAAGTAAAAGTTGATAGGGTTGGCAATTCAAATCTATCTAAGTATAACTCTATGAATTATACAGTCATTGCACGATAGCTTTTTAAAAATACTATTGAAGTTTTTGTTTCACTTCCGCGCTTCACCTTCGTGACCTGCAAAGAAAGAAACACACGATTCAAGAAATTTGTTGACCCTAATGCGGCATTAGACAATCGGATCATCAATCACAATCATTCCTTTGAAAGCGGTGCCGATCGTGCTTCCGTCTTACTCTCACTAACGGCTGTTTGTTAAGTTAGAAGAGTACAGAGAACGCTAATTGCTGAATGATGCTGCTGAATTGAGAGTTTTGAAAGCGCCATCTATTGTTGCATATCAGGAATAGTTGTGGTACTCGTGAGTTGATTATAATCTATGTAGTAATGAACTTAGATGAAGCGATTGCTCGGGGGCTATACCACCCAGCGCTGGAACGGTAGTGGTGTCTGTCGATCAGTCGGGCGATTTGTTTGATTTTTTGTCTGAATGAGATGTTGTGTCGGCGGCGGGTCATGCGAACACGCTACTATATGACGGTGCGGTTTTGCTGTACGGTCGGTTAGAAAATTGGCTTTAATGAAATTATATTGTTAATAGCCAACTGTCTAAACTCATAACGTCCAATTTTCTACACATAATTATTGATCTTTAGGTACCTAGGTAGTACAAGTAGGTATTATATTTTTACTATCTTTAACATCACTGTTTTATTCCAAGAGTTAATACGCATTTCGTTTAAAGATTAAGAGAAAGGCAGGTACCTTATAACCAACCGATTTCACTCGAAGGAATATTTTATGTGTAGTGTTTTTCAAAAATGCCTCCCTGGTTTCAATCCTAATAACTATAAAACTAATTTATTCAATATATAACTCTATATATTTTGCCAAAAGTTTCGTAACAACGCTCTCTGATTCCAGCAAGGTCCTTACATACCTAACCTGACTAAAATGTACAAAGTAACAGGTACTCAAATCGCATTTGATCTTTTCAAGTCCCAATCGAACTTGTTTGATATTTCCCCTCGCACAGGCACAATGGGCCAAAGGTCTGAGGGCCTCAAATTGAAGACTCACTTTGAATCTAGTCAAAGTGAGTACGCTAAAGTGGTCCCAATGTTAGTCACGGTGGACACAATTTACTATTTAATTGGTGTTTTAATTATGTGTTGCAATTTTTTTAGTAAGTATTTCAGTAGTATGTAAGTTTGTTTTAGAGCACTGTGTCTACTAGATCTGATGATGACTAATATCACATATGATATTACCTATATATACCTTAGCATTATAATTACCTTAGAGTAGGTATTAGTCACGATATGTACGATAATTTTGTAAGTCTTATTGATTTACTAGCGGCCCCGGCAGACGTCGTCCTGCCCGTCCGATTGTTTCGTCAAAGATCTGTCAAAGTCTTCTAACTGTCACTTAATGAATAGTAATTCTTCATAAGGCTTCATATTTTCCCCGTATTTTAAACATTTTCCACTGTTTCTTCGCTCCTATTGGTCGCAGCGTGATGTTATATAGCCTAAAGCCTTCCTCGATAAATGGTCTATCCAACAAAAAAATATTTTTTGAATTCGAACCAGTAGTTCCTGAGATTAGCGCGTTCAAACAAACAAACAAACAAACTCTTCAGCTTCATAATATTAGTATAGTAAGTATATATTTAATCTGTTCCATCCAAGTGGGATGATACACTTTTTTGAAGTTACAAAAGTTCACGACTGATCGTTTAAGGCCTGAAAGCTGTGATATATCAAATCTATGTTTGATATGGCGTTATAATAACAACTTTTCTAAATTTATACATGTAATTGTACTATTTATTCGACCTCTCATACTTTCACTCGAGCACAGCAGTGTGTACAGCAGATACATCACTCGATCGAAACCGCTCGTTTATCTCGAGGCGCGATCGCGAGCCACACAAGTATCGAGTTACGACAAAAAGTTGTTCCTAATTAGGATAATTAGCCGGCCGTTGATGTTTGAACTTGCTTGTTCAGTTTTAGATACGTGTGTTGTGTGATGGATTGTAAGTTACAGCGGTTGGGTTGTTAGTGGCTCCTCTGTATTATTGTAACGTTTGCGGATTTATATATGACAATTGACGTTCGACTTTCAGTAGTATTGAATATTACTGTAGCACTAATGTAAACTACTTTGTGTTATATTGTTATTATACTAATACAAACACGGAAGATACATAATTACAACTCAAGACCGGAATCGCTAAGCATAAAATATACAACAACAAAAACAACATTTCGATACTACTTATACTACTGAACTACTAAATCTTGTTAGACGGGTAGCAGCGAATCCAAAGTGGACTAAGTAAAAAAAATAGTTTTTTCTATGTAAGTGGCCGTCAAAGGAGCACTCAGCGCAACTCGCTAAGTCGGGATTTTAAATACTCAGAGATAATGTCGATGCCGCGCGGTAAAAGGTGCCTAAACGAGAATTCACAAAATCTGTGCACATTTAATTTAATAGCATTTTGGCGTAGATATAATTAAATTTGATATAAGTTTATTTTATGTCATTTAGTTTATTCGTGACTCAATTTACCAGTCCCGGAGATTTTATAGTAGACTAGCTTCTGCCCGCGACTTCGTCCGCGTGGAGCTCCTTCTTTTTTGCAGTCGGTTAAAAAGTAGCCTATGTCCTTTCTCAGACTCCAGACTTTCTTCTTACCAAATTTCATTTAAATCGGTCCAGTAGTTTTAGCGTGAAAGCGTAACAGACAGACAAACAGACAGACAGACAGACAGAGTTACTTTCGCATTTATAATATTAGTAGGTAGGTGTTTTATGGAGGTCGGTAAACTGGCGAAGTACAAAGTCACATAACTCTAAGTATTACTATTATAAATAATATTTTCAAGGTTGGTCCACACATTAGTTTAATAAAAGTAAATACCTAAAACGTCTAAGTTATAGTAACAAAGTATTCAAAAGAAAACGTAGAATACGTTCGCGAGTATTCTCAAATAACAGGTTAAAACAGTAGTAAAAACTTGATGTAAATTCTATTTGAATTTCTTATTTACATTTTCATAGTCTAGGGACGGATGTCGGATGTCTCTGTCGCATCTCATTAAACACGTCTTGAATTATTTTGCATGTCATTTGCAATTGTTTAGAAAAAAAATCTTGAAATTATAATTTGGAAAATGGTAGCTTTACCATCAACATTACCTATATAATATACTTAGGTACTTACTTAAAAGAAAATTTGTAATCTAAAGTATTTTTTACTTAGGTACTTTTGAATTGAAAATATACATAACAATACAATAATACAAGTTCTACATAGTTTACAGTGGCTTACTATTAGGTACTATTACAGTATTAATACATAAACAAAGTGTTTATCAATTAGTGTTGAATCCTCAATTGTAGATTGTTTTTCTTAATTGTATCTATACTAATATTATAAAGAGGAAAGATTTTTACCTATTTTTGTATGTTTGTATGTTTGTAATGAATAGGCACAAAAACTACTGGACCGATTTTAATAATTCTTTCACTGTTGGGAAGCTAAGTTCACCCTGAGTAACATAGGCTATAGAATATTTTGAAAAAAAATAGGGATCCGTGCGAAGCCGGGGCGAACCGCTAGTAATTTTTCTTAATAATTTTCTTATACCCTAACTATTTACCTATCAACACAAACTAAAACAAAAACCTCACTTTATAACAAACTCACTACTAAGCGCGCAAATTCTATCAGAAATTTTCACTGAATCTCGCAAGAGTTTCCGTACATTACCATAGTCTAAGGATCGGATGTCTGCGTTCCGCTTGGTACACCTCATTAGAGCCGCTTTGATTCGTACTAGCGCGCAGGTGGCGCTAATGCCCGGGTCCTTAGTGGAACGAATTGATTCTGTAATCGAACCGCGTTCCTTTTTTGTTTGCGCGGTTTTTTTAGAGTCGACTTTCTTATTTGTATTTTCGATGTGAAGTTTAAAGTTTAGTGATAGGGTTAAGTGTGATGAAAATAAAATAGGTAGGTACCTATATTTCTGTATGCTTTTTGTCTGATTGATTTTTCTTTACGGGTAGGTACTTATGTTTGTCAGCATGTAGGTATATGTGTACGCAATATATTTTTAGTGCGTTGTAGGAACTCTTTTTAGCATGTTATGTTTGTCTTATAACACTATAAGATCAATATTTTAAAAATCACAAAAAATCTAATCCAAACAAAACATGCTAAAATAGGGTTTCTGAGACACCTCAGAAACCCTTTTTTCTTCATCTCTGTCGCTGAGGTCCCCAACAGATCCGAATTCAACTAATAATTTAGGTACCTACCTAGTTACTTACTGTTTCGAGAAAAGCTCTATCAAATGTGAACTATACGAGTGAATCAACACACTTAAATACAGTTTTATCCTTACATAGACAATATAAAAAAAAACATTTTACCCTAACGACAATTCCTATATAAATGAACTTCAAACCTCAAAGCAAGAGACGTGCTTTTAAAAAGCTCCAATTCATACAAAACATATACCTATTTCCGTAAGGGCCCTCGCGGGGTAAGTAGCAAACGTCAAAGCTCGTCCTTTTCATAGCTTTTTTGAGCGAGCTTTTGCTGTTCTACCTACATAATTAATATTACGACACTAGACATTCAGAGAATTTCGTGAGCGTTCTTTGAATTTTTAAGCTTTGATATTTTTCATTCGTTACGTGTATTTTTTTTTTTACTTTGGTATTGTTTTTGTTTTTACAAGTTGATTAATTTATCAACACAATCGTAGATACCTACTTAATACAAAGGTGTGAGTAGGTAACTATTTTATTTTTACAGTTTAGCTTGATAGGTGTTTCCTAGGTGTATTATAAACTGGTTACAAAAGAGAGAACCGAATCAAAATGCAAAAAAGAAAAAATTGAAACGTCATAAATTGTATTAACAAATAGCACTAATGTTAAAAGAGCTACCGATGTACAGTCAGAATGGAATAAATTACAATCGCCCGCGTCGTGTCGGACAGTCCGTCTCGATTTGTAGCATTGATCCGAAACTGGATACCGACAGCAAATAAGATTTACTAAAGACTCAACTGCTCTACTAAATTAAATCTTAGAATACAATACTTTCAGTTCAAATTTGGAAAAACCATATTTATTACAATCACTGTTTATTGTAAACTAGCTTCCACCCGCGACTTCGTCCGCGTGGAACTCCTCCTTTTTGAAGTCGGTTAAAAAGTAGTCTATGCTCTTTCTCAGGCTCCAGACTATCTTTGTACCAAATTTCATTTAAATCGGTCCAGTAGTATTAGCGTGAAAGCGTAACAGACAGACAGACAGACAGAGTTACTTTCGCATTTATATTATTAATAGGGATTGAAATTTTAATATGTATTAGCGGGAATGATAATCTCATAACAGAAAATTTAATTTCAATTCCAAATAGTCGCAACAGACTTCAATGACTTCGAAGTTATTGTTACATCACTATCACAACTTTTTGTAATAAAATAACCTAAAAATAGCACATTATTAAGCTATTTTCATGTAAATTACTATCTAATATTAGAGATAAAATTAATTTTGAACGTAAAACCAATTTGATAAAAATACCCTTGGTCCTCAAATTACGTTTTAAGAAATATTTAAAATTCATTGATATTTTTCAATTATTCTGCTATCTCTACGCTCGGACGGTTGGCACGATAAATCTTCCTACTCTATTGTGATGAATAAAATAGAATAAGACAGCCTTTCTACAGGCTACCGCACTCTGCATCAGTGATGACCCGACTGATGATCTCAGGATAAGGAATTTTAACTATTCATACACACTACATACTCAAAAAACTTTAAAGTTAATATTTATACTTATTCAAAGTTTTGATTAAACAATTATTATAAGGACCTGCTACTGCCTACGACTTCGTCATGATAGCCTTTATGATATTCTAATGTACCTTTCATGAAAGTTTATATACTATAGCTTTATTATTGTAAACTTTCATTAAAATTCATTCTGTAGATTTGATTTGACTGCGTGAAAGAGTAACAAACACATCGCACACCTAGATCTAAAGGGATCTAATTCAAAAACCGGAAGATTTGAGTTATGCACACCATCGGATTCCAGCAAAACCCACCTACACTAAAACAGATTTCAGCTAATATAACTCTGCTAGCTTTATTATAAAAAAGATAAATTTATACAGAAAACTCATGCGTGCATATGGACAAATTAATCAGTTTCTCGCCTCTCCTGAAAAAGTACCTTTTTTGAGTTAGCTCTCTTTAGATCTAGGTGTGCGACATACAAACTTACGCCTTTATAATATTGGTGTGATTTAGTTCAGTTCCGATATTTGTAGGAGACTGAGATGATATGGTTACACTGAAGATTTTGTAATAAGATTAGGTAGTTTGCATAATGTAGAGTTACGCAAATTACCTTATCTTAGAAATCTATACTAATATTATAAAGCTGAAGAGTTTGTTTGAACGCGCTAATCTCAGGAACTACTGGTTCGAATTCAAAAATTATTTTTTGTTGGATAGACCATTTATCGAGGAAGGCTTTAGGCTACATAACATCACGCTGCGACCAATAGGAGCGAAGAAACTGTGGAAAATGTGTAAAAAACGGGGAAAATATGAAGTCTTATGAAGAATTACTATTCCACGGGGACGAAGTCGCGGGCACAGCTAGTTACGATATAAAAACTAGAACTGTACTTGTTTTAAAGTATGGCATATTTTTTTGTATTATGTGATGTTTTTTTGAATTTACAATTTTATTTACACTTTATGAATATTGCCAACGTAGGAAACATAAAATCAACGTCAATTTCTTTTTAAAAGCGGTTATTATTTTTAAAAGGTAACCAAAAGTACGGCAGCAGGGTTCTGTAATGCCTGTTCGTTACGATGTGCCTACCTACATGTTTTTTTTTTACATATTATTATGATTAAGCCTGCTCGGTATTTTATAAGTACTATCACATTATGTGCCTACTTTTTCTATCTTTTTCCTTTACCGTCTTTTGTCTCCCAAGAAATGCAAAGCGTAAGTAACTAGAATTTCTTACGTTCCCAGTCTATCACAACATTGACTTCTCTCTTTATTCACTCTTTTTAATTAATTTTATACTGTTAAAAACTATGTGTTTTGACATTTCTATGTCAAAACTACTACTACCACTAGAAAATTTCTAAATCTTTAGTTGATAAGTTCTTCTGATATTTCGTAGTTTTCCTTAAATGAAGTTTAAATTCCTAAAATTAACTAATTTTAGTTTTAGATACAATTATTTATTTTTTATAGAGACAAATATCAACGTACTTTATTTAATTTACCACTATAATATATCAGTAGCTTGGTATAAATACCTAACTTATACAATTTTTTTGATAGGTTAGAAACGTCGTTTAAACTTTATTAAGACAGTAAAATAGTTTTGTCTACTAGGTATTCAATGTATAATTTATTTAATGAAATTGTTATCTATTCGAAGCTTAAGTCCTAGTTGTATTAATTTTGCTCTATACTCGGATATAGTGAACAAACCTATATGTATAGTGATACGACTAATTATAATTAAAAGCGGTAAAAATAAATTTAAACAGAAAGCTCATTATAGGTTTTACTAATTTAAAACCGGCTTAAATATATTAAATTTGAATATCTCGAGAGTAATCGTCGAGCCATTTAAACCAACACTATGCCGCCGAAACAAAAAACATATCAAAAGCGATATACATGGAAAGGTTTTTACTTTAAAAAGGCTGTATCTTAATCCGTTTTAAGCCTTTGGTCGGAAGGGTGTGCCATTGAGGCCAGAGTGTTATTTTGAGCCCTCCAGAGATTATTTTATTTTAATTTTTTAAAGAATAACACTTAGGTATCATATCGGGTCGCGCAGCTAATATTAAAAGGAGATTATCTTTACGTTTATAAGTTGTGTTTTTTAATTTTGCGCTGTCTTGTTTTTGGTGAAACGTTTAAGGTAACGGTTTTGCGTTTGACGGAGTACCGGTAGTAAGAAACAAGTTGGTATCGAAATAACTACTTAACATGTGTAAGTGAATAATCAGTGACACTTAATTTGTATAATTTTATAGGTTTCATAATATTAAGCTAATTCGTCGAGTACGTTTTATTTTTAAATTTTACAAATACCTGTCCTGGACGTCAATAGAACGTGAATTAAACTTTTTAATAATTTAAAACGCATGGGTTGGGTACACAAAATCCTTTTTTTATAATAATAAGATATGCCTACTTAGTTTAGCGGATATTGACTTTAGAGAAAAAATGTTACAGCAAGTTTTCATTAATGCAATTATTTAAGTAGGTATGTTATAAGGGGCTAGTAAAATCATTAATAAAATTTAACTAAAATATTTTCTCACCCTAAACAAATTGAAATGTTCAATTTTTAAAATTCGCCATAACATCAATTACCTATTTATAACGAAACTCTACAACAGCACATTTAGCACCGTGTAATGACAGCTTGTGAGAAGTGCCAAACTGTCAATGGTTATGTCTCTCTTTGTCAAAAAATATGTCATTAATGCGCGAAAAAAATGTCAAAAGTGCCGGTGAGGCTCCCCTTGGAGTTGTTATATAATAGGCATGTCAACACTAGTACTCGTAGAGTATAAATAATAGTTGACTGTTGCATTTTGCATTGTGACACTCTCAGTACTTTGTCGGCACGCTTGACTTGACTTCTGAATTTATTGATTTCGGACATTTTATTGCAGTCTTTGATGTCAGTTTTACAAATATGTCTTTTATAGTAGGTACAGTTTTTTAATGAAAGCATTCAAATATTATTTTGGAATTGTTATAGTAAATCTTTTAAATTTAAATACCTAATAAGCCTTGAATGAATTAAAAAAATAAGATTAAATGTAGATAGACTTTTATACAGATAAAAAAATATTAATAATTTGAATAACTCAAATTAAAAAAAATCTGAAAATCTCTTTTCTGTTAATAATTAAACTGTTCTATAGATATATTTAATTCGCATCTTTACAAATTCTTTTGTTAAAATCAACCAAGTCCCATACGGCCGGTGGCTATTGTGTGCCAAGTATCGTTTACCGCAAAAATGATTTGCTCCTGACAATGCTCTCGAGATCTCTATTTAACGAAATTACAGATTCGTAGTTACCCGGTTTTGACAATGGAGCGCAGACGGCGGGATCAAAGGCCGGTGGTGAATAGCGTATTTTAGATTTGACAATAGTTTGATATATTTTTAGAGTTACTATCTTTTTTTAATTAAATTTATATAAAATGATACGTCTGTTATATTGCTAGTTATGTATAAAATTAGTTGTTGGTAAAACACAGACATTTTCTTTTTAAAAGAAAATTTAACAGGTTTACCGAAGAATAATATACAGAAAGTCATAGATGCGTTTTAGCTTTTTTTGTTACAAGATATATTTTTTCAAGTGACGCAATAATTTATTTTTTTATAAATTATCTTACTTTAGGTATTGTATGTAAAACTTTTGTTACTAAACCTCGATTGAAAATAAAATGAAAAACCACATCCGGAAAATGTATCTTCCTTTTTCGCAGTACCAAAATCAGATAATAAATTTATTAACAATGCAAGGACCACAGCTTAGATAACAAGTTATAAATAAACTATCAATTTACTTACAAAAAAACTATAATGCCGCCAAATGTTTACTATTACAAATTATCTACAACAATGAGTATTCTATTTCAAATTGTAAAACCCGCAGAAAAATTCTGGGTCAAACAAAAATATCAAATTACAAATTCAGGGATGATATCAAAAAAGCGTGCAGGTAGTTCATTTTATACAATTAACAAAGTAACTTATTATTGGGGTTATATTTAGATACATAAAAATACCTAATTATATTTATGCGTTTTTTATTGAAATTTATAGTTAGAAGTAAGTAGCTACCTACATCAATAAATTAAAAGCTCTAAATATCTTGATAAAAAGAAATTTAAAACGGAAATAATTTTAACCGTAGTATAATAATAAATATTAAAATGTTAAAAATAATAATAACTAAAATTATTTTTATTTTAAATGTTTTTTCTATTCCTTATTGCATTTAAAAAATAACGATATGACTTTGTATTTTTATATACTTAGGTACATTATTCCCATAATTTGTTATTATTATAAAAAAAAATGTTATTGTGTTTTTATAAAATTATATTGCTCTACGAACAAATATTATCGCCGGTTTTAAGGTATTCTAGTTATATAAAAAATAAGTAAACACCTATACGTAAGCATTCATAGGTTTCTACCTATGTCAGGATATGTTTATCAAGTCCTAGGCAACTTAGGCAACTGAAGTAAACCCTAAACAATCCATCATCCAAGACATCTTAAAAACAACCACCTACCTAAACTGGCAGCACAAACACAAAGTCAATCACACACAAACACAGTCCAAGTCGAAGCATGAGCGATTCTTAAAATTCAACAGATTTCGCACGGTCAGTGTACGCGTACCTAATCACCGAATGCCCTAAAGTATTGAGTGAGAAGCAAAAGCTACGAACCGTTCACGATGTCACGGCTGGGTAGCGACTGGCCAAGCCATCTGATTCCAATTCAGCCGTGTGAGCATCGAGGGGCGGGGCCTCGGCAGGGTGGGACGCACACATCCACATCACACCAACACGGAGGCATTCGCACAAGGAAATCGCACACAGACGCACCGCCAGTCCACGCGCCGTCAGTTGGGCAGGACGCACTGTGCGAGCGCCTTAAGATGTTCCAATGTTTTTGAATGTTTTTTCCAGTGACTTTGTGTTTAGTGCATAATTTGGCGTTTTGTCGTAAACTGCGGTTAGGAGGTTTTACTGCTCGGTTTATTGTAATGGCATCGGCAGGATAGTAAAAGATCTATAAACGGATATGACGTGTGATAGTTTTAGAGCGTCATATACCTAATATAAATGTAAAACGAGATAATTATAGGTAGTGTCTATATAGATTACGCAATAACATCTTTAATTATTTTTTATTTTTTAGGAATATTAATAACGAGGGGCTTGCTACGAATGTATTTTTTGCTACAAAACACGGAATCAGCTACGCGCGTAGCATTACGTAGACCCTGTTTTTTTTTTACCTACTGCTGGATGAGAAATCGTTCAAAGTCGTTTAATTTTATAAATGACGGAAAGCTTATGTTCAGTTCACTAGATAAAGAAGTTCAATAATAGTTTGAGAAAACTTGGCTATCTTGGTATGATAAGAAACGCTCTTTTCCCTGTTTTACAAATTAAGTGATTGGCTTTGTAGATGAACTGAACTTATTTCCGTGGAACTTTCACGGAGGAATGACCCCCTTTAGTTCTAGGTATTACTTGTTAATGGCAGCATACTTTTCGATTAGAGAAACATATTTCTGAAAAAAATATCTAATTAATATCTATAAGTACCTATATAGGTAGGTAGTGTATTAGGTATGTTTATACCTTGTGATTAGATTCTAATACCTATAATATTATAAAGTTTCCACAACAAGTTCCCAAAAAGTTAAGACAAATCAAATAGGTACCTACATAGGCAATGTGACTGAACTTTAATATTACGCTTTTAACAAAATTACTTTTATTTCAAAACGCCCTTTCAACAAAACTACAATCACAAAAACAACACTAAATTCTAACACGACAACAAACAATTAATTCACAAAACATCGTAATCATAACGCCGCCCGGCAAAACGCGATATGTCCCAAAATCAACAAAAACGATTTCGCACCAAACAACAATGGCGGCCACGCGGCCATCGTCACGCCGTTCATAAGTTAGCCCTAATTTATACAGGCCTAATTTCACGCTTACTCTTACTTATTGTGGGATCTCGCGATACCATGTCACGGTATTCGATACGGATGGTTACTCCACTGTGATTGAGTTATTTTCCTGTCGGAAGGTCAAAAGGTTTACATTTTGCACAATCGATAAACTCAACGAAATTCCGTGTTGTTCCTAAATTTTTAAACTAAGTCAAGCTTAAATATTGTACAATAGAGCGGGCGATTTACTAAAAAATAATAGTTTTTCGATTATAAAGAAAGTGTTTGTCTAAGAACAATGTGGAGTACCGCAGCGGGACATCGCGATTGGTGTTTTTTTCTTTATATTTTTTTCTTGCAATCATACGTTGAATAGGGTCGGATCCTTAATTTACGCATCGGTGGCCTTGTTTAGTAGTTTCGCATTTGCAACGGATTGTTTTGGACTTGTAACAGCGTCTATAATGCCGAAGGAGCTATTGTGTTCTTGCGTAACGTTATTTTGTACACTAAGAGGTTTGTTGTGAGCATGGATATTAATTCACTGTTGAAAAAAGAGACAAAGTAGTAATATGTAGGTACAGAGCTCGTACAAAATTGTTAGATAGCAACTCTTTATAGTAGATAGGTACTTATTTTAATACTTAGTAGGTAGGTAGGTACCTCATTTCAATATAGGGTAAAAAACGAATTTATCACCAATTATAAATTGGCTAAATTACAAACAACCAAAGCAAACCTTGGGGACCGCGGCGACAGAGACGATGAAAAACTAAATTTAAAACAAGTTCAAAAAGTATACAACTCAAAAATAGGTATATTCCGCCACCTCCACACTATAACAATTCATCACATTATTACACAAGTATGTATCTATCAATCTAGATATCCCATCTCATCACATTTCGTACAGCCCTCGGAGGCCGCAGCTGCAGCGCCTTACACGCATCACCGGCTCCCAACGCACGCATGCTTTGTGCGCCGCATGCCGATAGACCCGTGCGGTTTGACTCATAAGATACAGGCGTACCTACGCATGTACATTCACCACACTGTACTTTAATGGAATGCACGCTCTTGATAAGATTCACCTAATAATTTCTGATGCCTTCGCGGTTATTACACATTGGAATGAAACAACTGTTAACGGATTTAACTCGCGTATTTTTATTTTATTTTATTAGCTGATGTCATAAATCACTTTAGCGTTAGACTATTGTCAGCTCAGTCGTGCTACGATTATGGAAACTGTAAAGAATCTGAAACTTCAGTTAATAAAATAAAATAAAAATACGCGAGTTAAATCCGTTAACAGTTGTTTCATTCCAAGATTCACCTATCTATAAATACTTAGAAAGGCATTTTTTGTATGTTTCGCATAGTCTAGGTATGCATGATTTGAATATTTTTAATATGCAGAACAGTAAGAAAAGAAGTTGGTTAAGGTATGAAGACTCGATAGAGCTTTCATTTTGCCAGTGGTTAATCCCAGACATTTATTTTAACATACACCACTGTAAACGTACGTAGATACATATAATAAAACGCTCTATCGCTTGGTATAAAGTAGGTAGTACCTACTCAAGTTGTCCTTTAACTATTAGTTAATATTTAATCGAATAGTGTGAATACTTACATAATTATACAATTAAGTTTAATTACTCCTTGTTTTCCGTTGACATGTAAGTGTCATTCTGCCCTTGGGCATCTAAATTTAAGTAGGCATAAGAAGATTTCTTTAAGTAGTATGGAAACATAAACGACCCGCTCTCCCTTAAGACTCGAGCCACAATTTGCATTAAAAAAGGATGTACGTTCGTTTTCGCCGATAGGTTACAGATTAGGGACACAGCCAATTTGAACCGCGTCTTCCGCAAACCGCACTTTTTGTGTGGTTTTATTTTATCACAGAATCGTAAAAAACGGACTTAGATCGGTTTCGCATCGGGCCGATAAAGGATTAGCGGTCGCGTTCTGTATTTGAATTTTGATTCACGTTCTTTTCTTTTAATTCCCTAATAATATTTCATTAGACTTTTTATAATTTCTATTGAATAAGTAAGTTATTATTAGACACAATTTAGGTTCAAGTAGGTACTTAGGAAGATTATCTACTTAAGAGCATATAAAATGTGAGAACAATTTGAAAAAAAAAAATTGAACATGCAGTTAACTTATTTGCGTGTACACGACAAAAAACAATGGGCATTTAAAATTTTAATTATATGTACCCTTTGTAGGCTATTGTAATAAATTCATAAATAAGAGAACTGAATACGTAATCGCGTTGTATCTGTAATTATTATGAAGGGGAATATTAACTCCGCGTCGCCTAAAGGATTTATGAATAAACATTATTATCGTACATAAGAATTAATAATGTTGCATTTGTGAAGTAAGTAAATAACCTATGGCATTTAGTACATATTTTAAATCAATGCAATCTGTATAGTCATAAAGTAGATACCTACTTACGTATCCATTACCTAATTGAAAACTTGGAGGTGGATAGATATAAAATTAAATCATAATACTTAGGTAAATGTTTATTAGTAAGTTCAATAGAACTAATTAGAACTGGAACTTACTTATGGAAATAAAAACGAGCATCATAGGCATAGACAATAGTCTATAAGCACTATAGTCTATTTCACTTCCACTCTATGGCATATAAGTGAATTGACGCCATTACGTAAATACAAAACAAAATTCAGAACGCACGCGCTCAAACACGAAAAAGAATTCGAACAAAGAACGCGGCTTTTCGAATATCTGAAAAAGTTGAAAAGGCATTCCATTTTCGAATGTGACGCGACGCACCTACAGCCGTCAGGGTGCGTTTCCCGTGCTTTCCCCTTCTGCACCCACACAGACAAACGAGTCTACGTACCTACGACTACATAAATAGAACCCAAGCGATGACGTAAAGACTTTACGAAACGTTTTGTTGCAAAATTTATTTCGTTTTATCTTCAAGAAATACTGTGGCGACATTTAAGCAGAGATTTTTCACGTCGTTAATAAAATTTATGAAAATTAATGTAAGTACACATTTTAATAATTTCCAAAGCTGTGTACAATGTTCACATAATTCTAACTTAATCCATTCCTTACCTATCGCAAAAAAACAAAATACATAAATAACCGAACAGTAACCGATACTAAAACAACACAGATGCATCATATTCCCCCATAGCCATGTAAACACACGTTTGTTTGCCGTCCTTCTCTCGCGGTAGGTTTTCCCGCATAGGTTCGTCTCGCTCTTTGCTTGGGCGTGTACTGACTTGTGATTGGTGGAGGGGAGAATGGCGTTCGTAGGAAGCCGACGGCAACCTCCCGACGGCATTTTCCCCGTCGCGTTCCGTATTTGAAAATGTTCGATTGTTCGTTCATGAAAATTGTGATTTTGAATTGACAGATTTTTTTTAAGAATCGGTTCAAAGGTGTCTTTGGTGCATGTTTAAAAAGTTGTGGCTTCTAACAGTTTTCTAAGGACTTATTTATAAAACTGTATCAAAAGAGTATGAATAATAATCTATAAGAAAATACCTACCTACTTACCTAATATAAAATGATTATGTTAGTAAATAGATGAAACGTTAAAAAAATTTAATTAATTTATTGATAGCGATAACATAGGAGTTTTTTTAGTGGGGAAATTATTTTTATTTAAGAATGTGATATATCAGATTTTAACAAAAATACAAAAACATTGTTTTTATTAATTTTGTTTCTTATTAGTTCAGTATTAAAAAGGTAAGTATCTACGAATTGTGGTTTAAAAATACACTGATATTTAATAGAATCAAAGAAAATATAATCGTTGGAAAATTACCATAGTTTTTTAAATAGGTACAATATTTTTTAAATATACCTACCTACTTAAGATTCATTTTGGTTAGAAGTAAGTGAGTGATAGTTAAACCATTGCAACCACAAATAATGGCTAATACCTACGGCATAGGTATACTATATAGAAACGTAACGGAAAAGGGTTTATACAAAACTTCTTATTAGAATCATTGATACCTATTTATCAGTTAACGTGATGAATTCCATCATTAACCCTAAATACAAACTATCACTTCAGAAATTAAACATTAACAATAATTAAAAAACATGTATTATTTAACTAACCCCTAGGTATGATAGATGGCGGGCAGGGGCGCAGGCAATTATTACGTCACTCGCTTCGACGCACGCGCAGCCGCGTGTGACCACTATGGATCCATTGTGTAATAAGTATAATGCTGGATATAGGACTTGGAGAATGTACTGGAGAATAAGGAATTAGACTTTAACCTAGGTCTTGGTGAATGCTCTATTTTTTTGTGTAATAAGTATATGCTGGATACAACTTTTGAAGAATGTGCTGGAGAATAAGGAATTAAATTTTGACCTAGGTCTTGGTAAATGCTCAATTTGTTAATATTAGGGCAATGAACCCTGCTAGTACGTAGCGTTTTAGTCGCGCGAGAAAGCCTTCACTGTCATACTTTTGCAACTAGTGACAGAGTGTCAGTGATGCGTGATTTCCCGCGCGACTAAATTGTCATGTGCTAGCCCTCCTGCCTTGATATCATGTAATGTTTAAGACCCGCGAGAAAGCAAGTGTCACTGTCATGTGTTTGTGATAAGCCAGTGATACATGCTTTTATGCGCGACAAAATCTATACATGCTACTAGTACTCCTGGTAACTTAAATGCTGACTGAAGGATACCTATAGGTGTTAAATCGAAAAAAAATATTAGTTAGTGTCTCAATTAGCTATTGGTCACTTTTCTAGCACGACTGCATCAAATAGGTAAACGGTATTTACAATTAGATAATTATTATTTGAAGCTTAGGTAAAAAAAGTTGTTTTACTAATTGGAAAGGTCGTAAATAGCGTAGGTACACCATACTTACATGGATACTGTGAAACATGCTCTACATATTTAAAATTTTTGTTTTTAAAATTTCATATTAATCTAGTCACAATGCAAAGAATGCCGTATGCGCTAAAGACAGGTCCTGTTTTATCGATAGATAAAAATCAAATCTACTCAGGATTCGAACCTGTTTACAATCTGTATTTGGCAACCTCTAGTTATAAACTCAACTACTATTAAATGTAGGTACTAATTTTAAGAATAGTATTGCGCCCTTGACTTCACGCTGATAGATTTAATTTTTATACTCGTTTTTACCCTCAGTCATCTCCTTAAGACAGCAACTTCCAAACATATAGATATATACGGACTGCAGTTCATTTTCTTATTAGAAATATAATGTTACCTATTCTTATACATAAATAAAGAAGTAACGGTGAGTTATTTCTTATTCCTACATACATACCTACCTACATTTCTTATTTCTACATGGAAGAAGTAGTTATTTATTTCTGAGTTAAAAAGTATACAATGCATATTTATTTATATTTTTATATCACAAATGCATTATTTGGCGTATTTGAATTTTCTTAAACTGTTTTAAAAAATATTCTACAACATCAAAAAAGTTTTCTGTAAATATTTTTTCACTTAAATATATGAAATAAATAACACCACATTGTGACTGAAAGATACATTCTACAATAAACAGTTCTCATATAAATGCAGCTAAGTTCAAAAAAATATATTATGTGTTTTTGATATTCACCTAATATCGTCTCACAATTCACTATTTTGTTATTTAAGTAAGTACCTTCCAAAGATTTGCTCGAAAACTTACAGTTCAGTTCTTAAGTCACTATAAGCCTGTTTTTGACGCCTCTCGTCTATCGAAAACATCTAAGTTTCAGACTTAGGCCAAAATCACACCTCAGTAAGAGCATTACCTACATTTATAATCGGCTAAGTATCGAATTGTTCCATCTATTGTTTGGAGGCTTAAACCTTTGGCACCCCAGAGAATTGGTTTCGAGAGTTTTAAGCCTACCGCCTTCGGAAAAACTATAAAATCCAACCAAAACTCAACTGTAAACAAACAGAACAGAGTTTGAATTTGTTTGAACGTTAAATGAAAATGATTCCTGAAAAGTGAAAGCTTTCCTACGCAAAGGTATTTAGGTTTAAACTCCCATTGAAAGAGGTGAAAGTTTGGGGGTGCATCGGTCGATTGAATTTGGGCTTTCATTGTTAGTGTTACGGTTGATTTTGGGTTATTTCGCGGCGGGTGTTGGGAAGATTGTGCCGTAACGAGTCTGCACACAGTGTAATTGTATCGGGATCGGCGGAATTAGGGATGGGCTGGGATCGATAATATTTGATAAGTATGACGCGATTTTGATACTAATTGGCATTAGTTATTAATGTCTTTTACCTAATAATTTTTTTCACATGAGAAAACAGAAGACTCGTTATACCTATTATGTGAATGAAGACATGAATGTAATAGGTATATATAGGTAGTAGATACCTAACTGAGTAAGGTAGGTCAGGCATATAAGGCCCAGCTGGTTACAAGGCCCAGAAGCCAAAACTCACATTTCCAAGAGTATAATTCGCTCGACACTTCACGCACACAAAGAAACAGTCGACACAAAGAGCTGGCAACATCGCTTGGATTCGCACGCGCCGCCATTTTGTCAGTACCGTGCAAACAGTCTTTGTGTGAGGTTGCGGCTGTGCTTGATGTAAATTTTACTATAAGAAAATTGCGTTTTCTCGAGGTTTTTGATTAGGCACTGTGTTATTTTTCAATTAGGATGTAAACAGAGGTTACCTGGCTGTATGTAGAAAGGTAAGTTTTTAGTTTCATGTCTATTTTTATGTTTAATAATCGTCATTATTCTAGAATCTTCACTTTAGCTAATAAGGCCCACTGTTAGAGTAGGTAACAAGGCCCGGGCCCCGGGCCTTATTAAACGTATGAGATGTAATCGTAGACTTAAATTTGAAGTGCGTCAATAGATATAAAACAAATAAATAAAAAAAACACTAATAAATACTTAATTTTGATTATTTAACTAAATAAATTGTAATGTTTTTAGACTTTTTCTTTCCAGATTAAAAAGATGTCGTCACCACCTAAACCAGTAAAGAAAAAGCGGGCCCTATGGTCAGAGAAAAGTTTGGCCGCCGCAATGACTGCTGTGAGAACCGAAAGTCTTTCACAACGAGATGCAGCTGCTAAGTACAAAATACCACGCAGAACTCTCCGAAATCACTTATCAACTGGAAAATCCAATAAAACGTTGGGACGAGCACCAATCTTGTCAAAAACACAAGAACAAGATTTGGTGGAGAGAATAGTCAATTTTTTTGTTACAGTTACGTATGAGTGACGAATATCGTTATATTTATTAGAAATTAGTTTTTACATAAAGCCTTTAGTTCAAAAAGGCCCACAAAATTATGATTGATTGAAAAATTATGAGCGATTCTTTTTTAATTTTTTTAAATATTTATGTTACCAGTGCTGTAACAAAAAAAGGTTTAATTTTATGTTAATTCTTACTATTTTAGAGGAAAATCGTTGATTTTTTATATGTTTAGTATAATAAGGCCCAAAGGCAAATAAAAAAACAAATTATAAATATCCTCATGTTATGAAGGTACCAAATATTGTTTTCTGTGTAAGTGTGACGTTAAAAAGTTTAAAAACCTGTTATTTACGTTAATAGGATCAATTCTTTGGCGGGCTTTACTACCTACATAGTGTTTAATAAGGCCCAAAACAGTAGTTTTAAAAAACTTACACTAACCGCAAATACACTAATATTTTCACTGTTATTTTGATTTATAAAGAAATTTAAATAAACGTGTCGTCTATATCGAATGAGTTTTACTTGTTATCCTTTTTATATTGACAGATATTTCGTTTTAAATAATGGTGGGCCTTATATACCTAATCTACCTTAGAACTCTTGACAATACCTACAGTACTGTCACTAAAATTAAATTAAGAGGCTGAGATGTATTTTGCTAAATATGTTTAATAGATTTAGGCAACGATTAAAATACGTCAATGATAATTATTTTCAACTCAAAAAAAAATACAATGTTTAGCAAATAATCAACCTAAAAAAAACGTAAATAAAATAAAGGTTAAAACTAATGTTACGAGAAAACGTCACATCGGGGGGACCGCTCATTATTTACCTAATTGTACTCTACATATTTACCTACTATGTATCGAAACCTAAGGTCCCCCCGACATGACGTTTTCTTTGTAGAAATACCTATTAATACTTAGGTACCTACCTAATATCAAGTTTTTATTATTATTATACTTTTTAGAGGGCTTTTATATTTTTACGTCGGGGGTTTGTTAAATTTTTTAATTTATTTTTTTTATTTCATACTTTTAGAAAATAGGTAGGTAACTTATTATTTTTTTAACCAATTTCCATTTTACATGGAAATCTGTAATGTACATGTGATCCTCTTTCATTTGATACCTCACTCGGTTATATTTGTAGTCATTTGGTTAACCATCTCCACACTTTCACTCCCTATATATTTTGAACTACTTAACCGATTTTCATTATAATATCAATTTTGTAATGTACACGTGATCCTCTTTCATTTGATACCCCACTCGGTTATATTTGTAAATATTTGATTTTCCATCCCCACTTTGACTCCCTATATTTTTTGAACGACTCAACCGATTTTCATTATAATTTCAATTTTGTAATGTACTCGTGACTCTCTTTCATTTGATACCCCACTCGAGTATATTTGTGAACATTTATTTTTCCAACCCCTCTTTCACCCCCCTCTATTTATTAAACTACTGGTCCGATTTTCATCAAACATAGCTAAGAACACTCCCGACATATTCACCTTTCAAACAAAAAAAACAGAACCAAAATCGGTTCATGCGTTTGGGAGCTATGATGCCACAGACACACACACACACACACACACACACACACACACACACACACACACACAGACACGTCAAACTTATAACACCTCGTCGTTTTTGCGTCGGGGGTTAAAAACCCATCGTTAGTTGATTTTTGTGATCATATTTAAAGTCACTCCTAATTTGACAATTTCTGATACTGTAACGGGTGTATTGACTAATTAATGACTTTTAATTTGATTGATTTTTTAGTATCCTTGGTTTGGAATATAAGTAATTATCTTTCCTTCTCCACATGAATAACGTACATCCTAACTATTAAAAACTCCATGAGGGTTCTACAAGGTATTTTTTATCACTTTTAACCCTTCACAAGTGCCTCTTCTAGTTTCCAACCTGGCGAGAAGAACGACAATAAAACTTGAAAATATACAAGTAACATTAAAATTACAAAAACAAGCCTACATTTATTATTAAGCCTACATAATTAATATCAAAAGGAACAGGAAGATAAATCCAGTATAGTTATATCGCGCTTGTTACATTATAATTATTTCTAAGATTTATTTATATTAAAAAATAGCTACAAACACGTTTTATTCACTTTAAGGTTTTATTTATTGACTATAACAATCTTCAAAGCGTATAAAGGTCAAGATTCCACACAAGCAGTGTTCATCGATATATATCGATATCGCTCGTTCACCGGACCGAGTGCGTCGCGTCCCTATTTTTATAAAAGGGGCCAACCCCTCAGCTAAGAAGGGCCGTTGTGTTTTATTTTTATTTGTTTCTCTGTAATTGTTAGTAAACGATATTGGCGATAGTTTGTGGGATCACGTTTTAGGTGGAATCGTTTAAGTCGATGCTTAGTTTAAATAGAATTCACGTGGTTGCATAGATTGTAGCAATAATTATAATATACTAGCTTCTGCCCGCGACTTCGTCTGCGTGGAACTCCTCCTTTTTTGAAGTCGGTTAAAAAGTAGCCTATGTTCTTTCTCGGGCTCCAGACTTTCTTTGTACCAAATTTCATTTAAATCGGTCCAGTAGTTTTAGCGTGAAAGCTTAACAGGCAGACAGACAGACAGAGTCACTTTCGCATTTATAATATTAGTTAGGATTAGGATTACCTATGTTATTTTTATTAATGACCAGCCGAGTTTCTTGAGTATTGGTTTTTAGATTGATTATATTTCATAGGTAGTTGACGTTAGAAGGTGCATTATCTGCCGCGTTTGTAAGCACTCCATATATTTATGACATTGTGAATACACAGGACCTGTAACTACTAACAATATGCGTATTTTAGGATTTTTGGGTTAAAGGTTTAATTTTAAATCGCAAATTCTGTTACTCATACCTATCTGTATCTAATATCTAATAAACTAAAGTAGGTACAAACATTTCGTGTCACGGTGTTTGTGATCGCACTTTTCCGGAACTTGTTTCCTTAAAAAAATTATATACTACCTATTAGCTACCTATGGGTATATTTGGTAAATATGGGAAACACTTGAAGTATATATTATATCCCAGAAAAACGTTTACCGGGTTAGCTAGTTATCTAATAAGAACTGAAATCTCCGATTTTCGAACTACTAGCGCCATCTAAGCTCATTTTCACTCAACAATTCGCAACCCTGTCAGAGTACTGAGTGCGAATTGAGAGGGACTGACCCTCCTTTCGGGAGGGCAGACAAGTACACCTACCACCCGGAAGATGGCGCTGTCTCGCATTTTGTTATTAAATCTATTTGAGTACTAAAAGGCATCAAAGAAATTCAGGTATTTTTTTATGGAAAGCTTTTTCTCTCCTTGCACCCCATTAAAAGATGAATTTTTAGAAAACTGTAGGTACCTACTTACTTTTTCTACTTTCACCTCTTGTTCTTCTCCCTTAAGGGATAAATTTACAAATCGTTTATTATATTCGTCATTTATATCTAAGTAAACAAAGAAACCTAAGCTCTTAATAAAATGTCAAGCTTGGGTTCTTAGGAGTTTTGGCTGAGCGATATCAGTTAGTTAACTTAGCCACTTACACCTATGTTAATAGTTTGCATAGCTGTATTAATCACTTTAGCATAAGACTATTGTCAGTTCAGTCGTGCTACGATTATGGAATCTGTAAAGGCTCCGAAACGTCAGCCAAGAAAATAAAATACGCGAGTTAAATCCGTTAAAGTTGTTTATTCCAACACTTATATATTATTTATGACAAACATAAAGTTTTAAACAAGTAGGTACCTTTCATCAACATTTCTAAGCAATATCGGCCAATTTTCTTTGTCGGTTTCACAGAGGCCGCGGTGCCTTTGCGCCGGTGCCCTTTACAGTGATTAGGTGCGCTTGCGCAACAAAGCTTTCGGTTTGTTAATCTCACGTTTTTTGACATTGTTTGTTATACAAACATTGGTGAATAGGAGATTTTTTATTGAAAAAATGTGGGTACTTGTTTACGTAAGCACTATTTCGTTTGTTGACATAATGATGTACACTCACCTGCTTAAAATATATGAAACTAGCTTCTGCCCGCGACTTCGTCCGCGTGGAACTCCTCCTTTTTGCAGTCGGTTAAAAGTAGCCTATGTCCTTTCTCGGGCTCCAGACTTTCTTTGTACCTAATTTCATTTAAATCGGTCCAGTAGTTTTCGCGTGAAAGCGTAACAGACAGACAGACAGAGTTACTTTTTTTGATATAAAATTTAGCCAGTGGACAAAATTACATAGGTAGTAGAGGTTTGTTAAGCATTACGGGTACTTATTTATTTTTTAACAATTCTTTATTTAGTACTTTCTGAGATCCTTTCAAACAATCATAACAGGATTTAGAAAACGAGATTTTAGATTTGACTTGGCTAAGGAATGACGATAACTTAAGAATATGAAATTTGGAAACATTATTCGCTTGCCTTTAAGTATACATTTTAAGTTCGAACGTGAGCATGATCCAGAACATACATATGTAGACATAATAATAAAGGTACGGGATCCTTTGGCTAACTAGGTAGGTACTATATAGTTAATAAATATATACCTATGATGGTTTATACACAAAAAATGAAACTACGTAATTACACCCGGCTGTCTTGGATATCAATTCTCGATAATCTTCCTAATCCCCCCTCACCTGGGGGGAGGGGAGGAAAAGAAATCCTATTTTCATAGTTCACTTCACCAACCGCCATAATTTCGTTACCACGCGTCGATGCATCGAGCTTCTGTAGTATACAGGAACGATAGTTCTTGATAATTTTATGGCCTTGAAATCTATATAGTATCTAGATCATTAGAAAAGTGAGTAAGTAACTACTTTAGCATTCATTAGAGTGAGATAATAGAACGAAATACAAGGGCTGTGTCAAATTCTTTATTATTGACTGAAACTCAAAGATGAGTTGCGTTAATTCTTGAATTATTCTACATTATGCTTCTAATATCTCCATCAGTATATCTTCTCAAGACTATACCGCAATATTCTAGTATAGTTTACAGATAGTTCAATAAATAATCTACCTGATACATTAGTCCTACTTGACGATTATTAAACAGATCCTTATATATATAATCACACTACACTATATGAGAAGAAATTAAATAATTTCTTCATAAAATTAGGAATTATATAATTTGGTACGACATATTATTACGAGTACCTACGCGTCCATGACATGACATTCATTGTTCTTTTCAGCTTTTCGCCTAAGATCAGTACCTATTTTCTGAATATTTATAAAAAAAAATAGGCAAACAGGTAATGGTGTTGTGTACGCCTACAAAACAGCCATTACTACTCTCTCTATTTAGCTACAGCAAGTATCTAACCTGTCTGATCGTTGTATACAAGACTTAGATGTTTACAAAGTTATTCCATATTTTCAATTTAAACAGACGGTGTGGGAAGATGACTGCTTCCCTGGAACAACTCGCCGTGAATAAGTCTTTACAATACGCACGGGGGAGGCAAATTATCAAAGGGATAAATAAAACAATACTACATTGTTATATGTATTTTAATACCTTAAAGAATGAGAGCAGAATTAACTACACTCAGGCAAAAGAAGCTAAAATAAAAGGTAGGTACGTAATGTTATACTAACTTATATTGTACCTACTGTAACTGTACTAATATTGTACCTACCTGATGACAATTTATTAAAAAAAATGACGCAAAGCAGAATAGACGTAAAATTGTTTTTATTTTGTAGAAGATTTACGTCCTTATGGACTAAGTACATATATATACTTCATAGAATTTTATACTTGACAGGTACGTACCTACTGTAGAGGTTGCGATTCAGCGTTGATGCTGGCCGTATAGGAATTTGGAAAGTGTTCATGGGGCCTAGACAAGGTGCCAACGTTTAATGTTAACGCTGAACGTTGGCACCAAAATGTATGGGATTTGACATCGCTGAACGACTGTCACGTACGTCACAAACGTACGCGGATGTCAAATCCCATACATTTTGGTGCCAACGTTCAGCGTTAACGTTAAACGTTGGCACCTTGTCTAGGCCCCCTTATATTTTAAAAGAATACGGGGTTGTCATGGGAGAGAAAGTAATTTTGTGATAGTGCAGCAGACGAATAAAGTTGTTACCTATAATATTATATAATAATATGCTAATATACCATGATTTCTTATAGTAGGTACGTACTTCTTACAGAGAAGTAGGTACTACCGACTCTTAAAGCTTAAACTAAGTTGGCAATAACGAATTCCGAAATATGACAAATAATTGATATATATAATATTCTGATAGGCTATGTTCAATTTTGGAATACAAATTAGCGTCACGATAATCATTATCCGATCACTCAAAAATCTTTAACAATAATTTCAATAGAAAAAAAAATCAATCAAAATATGACACAACAAAAGAACCATCAAAACTCAGTGCACCGAGGATGATCATATTGAAAACATAATTTGTGTTTTCCGCCCATTTGTGCACAAACGTCATTCAAGTCACACAACTGTCGTCCTTGTTTGTTTGTTCAAGTGTATGACGTTGTAATGATGGGTCATATGCGTTAGTTGGAAAAACATGGCGGTCATTTTCTAGTAGGTACCTATCTATCTATTAAGTAGTATGGACTGTAAACACTGATATTATTAGTACACGTAGATATTTTGATTACTGAATTAAATACCGCGTATTAATTTAAAAAGATGCTATTAAAAATAACCTAACAATAATTATTGTAATTCGCAGTGTTGCGAACTCCTTGCTGTGTGTATATAGTTTTATAGTTTTACTTTTATTGGCTATTGCCCTTTTTTATAAATCGATTGTTTCTATTTAATTGTCACTTAGTTTAGTTTTTGATTTGATTGTGTTCTAATATTGTGTTGTATTGTTCGTTGTAAAGTTACCTAATTAAATTCCACTATTATTCCTTTATCCTATTGTTTGCATTACAGTCCATTCCTCACCAACACGCAGTGTTTTGATTCTAATTTGTCCTTTCGAAAACTTTATAGTTTTCATATTCGTTTGAGTTAAAGATAAGTAAGTAGGACCTAAACGTACTAGAAATCATAAAATACCGTCTACAATACTAATCAGTATTTTGCATGTAGGTGTTTGATGATTATTAAATACCTAATTAATTTATTTAAAGTCCGAATTATTCGAATTGTTTTAATCCTCAAAGATTCCAAGAACTGTGAACGACCGTTGCACCCACAAAGAGCGCCCGAGCGTAAACTGTCACAATTTGACGTTTCACTTGACGTGGCGTTCCTTATTCAAACACTCCCTTTTATTTTATTTCTCTATCTTACTGGCCGGTTCTAAAAACGAGTTTAACTTATAGTAAAAAGGTTGCGTTTTAATTGTAGACTTTTTGAAATCGGAATATAATTTTTAATCGTCTGTTATCTTGATAACCTGTTGTGGGGTATTTCGTTTCGTTTCGGACGCGATGAATGCATAATTAAGTGGAAGCGTTTTTATGATTTTGTTAATCCAATCCTATCATACGCCACGTGATATACCACTGGGTTTAGGTTATTAACTTATATAGAACTAAACAACTGTTTTAGGTCAGTTCAACCGAACTTCCCAACGCTGCTTTGTAAGTTTGTATCTATTAATATTCATACTACGTTAATTGCCTACATGCACACAAGGAATTTTACTTAGGTATTCTTGATTGACCTTCTAACTATCCGAACCAGAAATTTCACAAAGTTTTTAAATAGAAAGATATTTTTAAAAAAATAGCTTGAAAGTGGTAGCGAATGAATAAACTAAAATCAATGTGTGAACATCGCTTAAAACTCGTATAGGTAATAAGAAAAACCTGAAACTTCGGGTCGCATCATTAGTCTAGATAAAGCTTAGATGTTTTAAAAAAGTTTAAATATTAAATAAAAGTAAATATCAAGAGTCCATCCATCCTTTTTACCGCTGACGTTCCCGTCACGTTTGAACTTCGAACACACTAACCTTTATTTTTTTAAAAGGTCTTTTTTCATTGCAACCCGATCCCCGAAATTCACTTGCTACTAAGTTTATTATTTGATACTTGGCCGGATTATTTTTTAAAGCTTCTTTATAATGTCGGCACCTCTTTGTGGAGTTTTAGACCGCGTTTTTTTATGTGTAGGTGTTTGTAAAGAAATTATATGTTTACTGAGACGCTTTCAATAGGAGCTTACAGTGTCTATAATGTACCAAATATTAAGATCTTTTTTTTTATAGTTAGGTACTTACATAAAATATTAATGTTGGAACTAGAGAATTATGACTGTATAAAGTCTGTTGTAGGTGTGAATTTGTCTGGACGTATTTATTTATCTATTGCATAACTATTTATCTTCCAATCTCTACGTGAGACGATGCCTGGTGGTCTTCAACTAACTCTGACATTTTAAGGTACAAAATTGTCAAAATGTCGACCAATCAACTTACAAAAACTTTCTACCCAGACGTCCTGTTGAACAATACAAAACTCTATGACTTTGGACATAGAGTCAAATTTGTATTGCTTATAAAATATGGTTAATATGAATTCGTCTTGAGTTACGAAAAAGTTGTAGATTGAGAGATAAAATAATGGTATGAAATGATGTCTTCGGTTGGCGATTAGTGACTTTAATGATTTTTTATTTATTTTAAATCTTAACTGAGTTAATTTTTTGGAAGGCTTTTCTCTTTATTTCATGTTTTAGTGTTTTTTTTTTTTAATTATTTTATAATACTTGAGTCTGTGTCCTTATCTGTGAACTATGTTGCGAACTTTTTGTTTACAACCTTTTTGCTTTATAAGTAGGTATGTTTAGCTTCGTGTCACAGAGTCGGTCTAAGTAATGAACGCTAATAAAATACATTATTATATTTACAACAATGTACAGTCCTCAACCGTGACAAACTACTTTCCAATTTCAGATTATTGGTGAAAGATTAACCTTATTAAAATTTCGTCAAATAAACGCGACAAAAGCCTGCGCGCACGCATCCAAGATGGCGCCTACAGGGTGTAATTATACATGTTAACGATTTATGTATGTAGGTGTGTTGCGACCTAATTATTTGGAATAATCGCCGTGTATTGATAATTATTCAGATGAAATCGCGCGACCGCCCAGGAACACAGTGATGTTCAAACTTTATACTTAAACTAGCGATCTGCCTCGGCTTCGTATGGGTATATTATGTATTATTCTCGTCACATCAGTTTCAACCTCCCTCTTGAATCAGTTTATCTATTAAAAGAACCGGGGCTTTTTAAAACATCTAAACCCACACGGGATCTAGTACCTAAACCTAAACTAAGAATCAAGGGCTAGCTACGCCCGATTTTATAGAGAGGAAGGCAGGCATAATACAAACTTCTAGAGGGACGCAGCTCGCCCCTACTAAGAATCCTAAACTAAGCAAAGCTTGTACTTTAGGTATTAGACAACGGATTGACACATATTATTATATAAGACATCAAAGACTTAGATACCTACAGATGACATCCAAGCATGATGCGAACTAACAACCTCCGTTTCATGGCTGAGCACTACACCAAGAAAGAGGCCGTGAAATGATAATTCGCCTAACTTTGAGTATCATCGTTTTGTCATCCAATGATGGATCGGACGACGCGGCGAGGCGTCACTTGTGACCATGTCGTTATCAGCTCATCATTATCAGTACTCGCCCGAAACTGTCGCGGGACCTTTAGAACATCAACTCTTATCTTAAATAATCAACCTTCATTTTATTTGCGAGAATTATGACGGATTCTGTTCTTATTAGATCACTCATTCAGACAGTGTTTGGGTAAATGTAATTCAAAAACAGTTTAATTTTGTACACTCATTAAACATTGGTAAGTGATATAAAACCATTACAAAGTAGGTAGGTAGGTGCTGCATCGAAATATACCTATTAAAGGAGAAAAAAAATCCCTACTATTACGTACCTAGTATATTACTACTGTCTACTACTTACCTACTACTACGCAGAACGGAAAATTATTACATCAATTGACTATAGATACAAAAAAAACATTTATTTTACCACATTTAACCAAATAGCAAAGTTCTTAACATATACTTCTATTTAGGCCGTAACAATTACTTACTTAGTACCTATCTAACTAAGGTAAGTACTCTAATTAAAGATTCTAAATCCAAACAACCCCTAATATGGAAAAGTAATGAAATGGAAATGTTAATATAATTATGACTATTAACATTTCCATCATATCTTTAAAGGAATACGTCAATAAATCTTGAACTTTGACGGCCGCTGTCAATCCTATAATAGAGACATTGTCACCTCGCGGCTTGCGCCGGCGCCGCGACCCGACGCCGCCCGACCGTGCCATGATCTATTTGCTCGGCCAATCGCGAACAATGCAAGTATTTAACATCTAGGCATTCCAATGTTCATTGGAACCCTCATTTTTGACACTAGCTATTGCACTGTGTTCAGGTATCTAACTATACTGGCTGTGCTCAACAAGCACAACGATAATGAAAAATTATATTTGCTTTAGCAGTTTGGGATTGTGAAAAATGTTTTTTGGAATAGTGACCTAGTGGGATAGGTTGTTGTATTTAAATACTAAATTTATATCCGTTTCATGTATGAGCGAAAACTTATATTATTATACTTACATACAACATACATATTAAAAAAAACGTAAAAGATATGTAGGTAAGTACCTAATACTTGCCCTTTAGGTACCCGGTAAGAGATACAAAAAATAGGAACATTAAAATAGTTCTTAATTATAACGATATATTTACCAGAATACTATAATATGTGTTAGGTACTTGCTACATTCGGAAATCATAGTGAAAGTAAAATTAAATGTAATGTCAGTCTGTTACAAATTGAACCAGACAACAAAAGAATCGGTAGACGCATCATTTCTCTATAAGCAGACCGCCCAGTAGCCGCCAAATTAACTCACTATTGTCAAAAATTATTGGGCAAAAGTTAATTTTACAAACTCGCAAAACTTTGTAAAAACTTCCCTTAACTTCTTCAACAATCTTATTTGTGTTACATGTACGAATATGAATGTTTCTTAAAGGAATATACATAAGGGTTACTTTGGATTTTGCTGGTCGCAAATGTAACATGGAAGCACGAGTTTTTGCTATAAAGAAATGTCATTATGATAATCCGTTTTCGGGTTGTAAGTTGTTTGTTTGTAACAAATAGATCGTTATTTGTTTGAGAAACGAAAAGAGTTATTTCTAAGAATATATCTGAAGTGGACTTAACTTTTCACTAAGATAACTTTATCAGTTAGCGGTTTAACTTTAGTATAACAGCTTTAATAATTTCCGTATTTCAGAAATTTCAGACCTCTTCTTAGCTTAGTTATTTTTATTTTTCACGCGTTTTACTTTATCTATACGTATCTTTGTTTAGGTAATATATACCTACATAGGTACCTCTATACTAAAGTTGAGAAGTCTTTATACTATAAACTAGCCGCCCCGGCAGACGTCGTCCTGCCCGTCCGATTGTTTCGTCAAAGATCTGTCAGTCTTCTGTCACTTCTTCATAAGGCTTCATATTTTCCCCGTTTTTTTACACATTTTCCACTGTTTTTTCGCTCCTATTGGTCGTAGCGTGATGTTATATAGCCTAAAGCCTTCCTCGATAAATGGTCTACCCAACAAAAATGTTTGAATTTGAACCAGTAGTTCCTGAGATTAGCGCTTTCAAACAAACAAACAAACAAACTCTTCAGCTTTATAATATTAGTACTATAGATTAAGATAAGCTTTAACTAATTTCAATAAAATAAAGCTATTCTAATATTTTTACTGGAATATAAAATGAAGAATGATCGTTCATCAACCAAAGATAAGATTCTACCTAGTTCACTAATAACTAATAAGCAATTACTACTGAATTCCAAAGTGCGCATAAATGGAGAGCAGTATAGGAACCGTGCGCCGGCGCAGGTCGACGGCCCGTTTCATATATCCCTGTCAGGATTGAGTGATCTATCGACACCTCGTATTTGACATATCGATTTTACTAGATGTGTCAAGGTTTTGACAGGTTTTGAGGAAATATAGACTCGGAAACAACTAGGTACCTATCGATTTTTTTCAGATTTTGGAGGTGGACCTCCTAATTAACAGTTATACCTGTTGAAATTCTATTACTGTTTAGGTATATTCAATTGGAACTAAAATTCGTTTTTATTATAAGGCAATGTCAGGTTTCTTTCGTAACTGTAAACCTTCTTTACTAAATCAATTTTGAAAAGTAAACACCTGAAAAGTAAGAGGTAGTAACAGCTTTCATTACTTTTTAGTTTACCTATCATATATTGTAGATCCTTGGATTCTTGTAGAAGACCTGGAGCTGCTCAAGGTCTACGTAAGTAAGTAGGCTATATAACAGACATGTAGGTACAGGAGATCCCATTAAGCTGCATTGCATCCAAAATTTTCCATCACGAGAAGAGTCTTACTAACCCAAAGCTCTCATATTGGTCTTTGGTTGTCTCCTTGTCTCTTCCAGGTAACACTAATACAAATCCAATCAATAATGACGTGGCCACACACAATTACCAGCTCTCGCCTCCCGCGGTTCGGTAGCAGAGGTCGATTGTAATTTAATTAATTCCACATTCATACTCTTTGTGCTATGATATGGCATTATTTTTGGATCATCGACAAAACTGTTGAGTAGATCTCTTGAATTATGGTCATATTCTGAACTTGAAACCGTCCTGAGTTATTGCCCTCTGTTTCATCATTACCTACCGCTTTTAGCAACTCAAAATCAACTTAAGACATTGTTACTAAAACATGCAAACGAATATAAAGGCATTCGAATTCGAATGGGCAGAAGTTAAGAGGATCTGAGAACATTAATTTTCAAAATAATTAATCATTGAAAATAAAAGGATGTAGGATATAGGTTAGGTAGATACTAAACAAAAACACAGTTAGATAGAAACGATTTATTTATTTATGTACAAATAAACTTTGCTAAGGTTCAAAATGGGTACTTTATGCCATGAGACATTCTCTATCAGTCAACCTTAGAATTGTAAAGGCAGATAAGTAATAAAGAACCTGTAGTGTCATACGTTATTTATTACAATACGAATACTGTTTAATTTTGATTACACAATAAAAATAAATGAACTGCTACACACCGCTGCGCCGTTAATCAAAAAACGGCAATTGAACAGTAGCTATATTATTCAGTTATCAAATGGAAAACTTAACTAGGCGCATTGACCCTAAAACCAAACTAATATTAGAATTCAAATAAACAAAAGCATTCTATTCTACACCTTATGCTACTAAGGTTAAGAATGAACACAAGTTTTTGAAATCGTTTCAATATATTTGCTTATAGGAAGATCGTAGTAAGCCTGTCAAGACGCATTGGAGCGAAAAATAAAGGCTTCCAAGATACGTATGTAGGCATACATATGTGTTAAGTATCTCCCTTTGATAGATTAGGCAATGTACTACGAGTATAAATTGACAACGGTGATGAGAATTACCAATCGACTCGAAAAACTGTTAGAAACTCAATTTAAAATTTGGAATTTATATCAGGCAATAAGCTTCGCCACATGTCTATAATAGCAGCTGCAATAAACTGTGTTTCATCATTTACGTTATTTGTATATACATACCTACTTATGTCCGTCTGTCCCTATGTAGGTATTCTTTGTTTATCAATTAATAAAAATACATAAACAGATATTTTACATACTTAAAACTACAAAAAAAGCTTTGTACATAAGTACTCCTTTAAAAAGAAAATTGCTTTCCAATTTCTAGACTCATCATTTTAAATCGTCGATGAATACCTAAAATAGCGCTCACCTCCAATTTGGCAAATATTTCATGTAACTTTTTCAAACTACACGCGCCTTGTAGCGTCGGCATTTCAATTTCTTAAGATCTCTCCAGGTCTCCAAAAATGTAAACAACCCTCTTCATCCATCACTTTTACTGAAAGCAAAATCAGAAAGTTATACCCGCCGCATCATCAAAGCTTTATATGAAAGTACTCAACAGACCAAATCCTAATTTGGTCGCAGATGGCACAGTGACCACTGGTCACCGCCACCGCATTCTTCAAGAAGCTTACTCTTCAACAACAATGGTGTCCTCGAGGTGTCGGCATCACAAATAAACAAACCCATTTATGCTCTAGTGCATATCCATTACAAATAACAATTGCATTAAATCCTCTTTAGCCAAACACACCGACGCCATATAGTCTTTAGAAAAAAAAAACTAAAAGTCCACTGGCGCGTTTGAATTTGGAAGTGTGTAGGTTTTTAAACGCAGGCGTTAGCTCTAGTGATTTGGTTTCGTTCGATGAACTTGAATCGATTTATCTTGGTCAAAGAAACGGCACTATAAAGTACTTTGGATTTTAAATGAGAATTTGTATTCGTATTTTGGTTATGTACCTATTTTAAGTGGGTTCTTCAAATTTAATTTTACCAACCTGGCAACTCTTGATTGTACGGTCTCAAGTCTCGCGAAATTTAGCTATACATAGGTTACATTTTTATTTAAAAATACATTTTTCTTATTCATAGTACTTACGTAGGATCAAGGTCCGTAAGTAGTTAGGCTCAAATGTTCTTTATGAGGCCTACTTTTCTTTCCCTCTCGCAGACTTTTCATTTTTTGTTGTGCACATTATAGGAGTACCTTAAAAAAATTGCGCCACAACCTGGGAGGTTGCGGTCCTTTGTAGGATTATCCATCGGCATCCTCAATCCTGCATTTATCCTTGTGGGGTTGCCAGAGATGCCGACGCTTCTTATCCGACAATAGAAAATCGGGTTTTAATTCGCAACAGCTTTGTGTAATTTTGGTTGCAATAGATCTTATACTGCCGACATTGCTGCTAATGGTCAACTAGAAGCTTTTTGTAAAGTTTGTAACTATTTTATTGTAATGCGAGGCGTGAGTATGGAATACTATGGTCATGCCCTAAAATTAAAAGTGTGGCTTGGTGTGACCATAAAAAACATCAAGGGCAAGGCAATTTGCACTTTTAAAATACTTACAGTTAATTTCTGATGTCTTCGCGGTTATCATCATCATCATTCCAATATACTTACGGTTTTGAATAGATATTATAGCGATTTGAAGTTTTACTTATTCGAAAGGCAGTTTAGTATAATACATACCTACATAATATAGTATCTTATCTTATCTTATCGTTGGGGCCCTTTCGGATGCACTTCGACCCATTGGGATCTTTTGTGCCTGCCCCTCCTTTAGCTTACTCCAGGTTCTCCATAACCGATTCCATGTATCGTATTATGTCTCCCTGTCGCAATGCCTTGAAGTCTCCAGGCTCTAGGTACCCGGAGCCGAGTATCTTCATTCTTCGTCTGGTGAGGGCGTCGCAGTAGCACACCAGGTGTTCCACAGTTTCGCATTCCTCTCCACACATTCTGCAGTCGCTGCTGTTCGTAAGTCCCATTTTATGTAGGAGTTCGTTGACTCCTAGGTGACCGGTGAAGACTCCCGTTATAAGTCGGATTTGTCTTCTGTTTAGAAGCCAGAGTTTTTTAGTCCAGGTTTCATTTGGGCACTGTATGAATTGCCGTGAATGCCTTAGTCCCACGCCCGCCTTCCACTCTACTGTGTGGTTCCTGGCAGCGTTTTCCTTAATGGCCGTGTTGATGGTTCCCATTGAGAGTCCCACGAACGGTTCTGGTCCAACGAGTTTTGTGTTGGATCCTTTTCTCGCCATTTCGTCTGCTTTCTCATTGCCGACGAAGCCTTTGTGTCCTGGTATCCAGACCAGTCTAACCTTATTGCGTCTGCCTAGTTTATTCAGTGCTTGGACGCCATTATGTACTAGCCTCGACTGCACTTTGTAGGCCGCGAGAGCTTTCAGCGCAGCTTGGCTGTCACTTAAAATATAGATGGTTTTTCCATTAAGGTGCCTGTCTATATTTTCTTGTGCGCATGCAATAATCGCATATGTTTCTGCTTGAAAAACTGTTGCATGCCTTCCCATGCTTACGCTAGTAGCATAGTCTTTTGCGTATATTCCCGCACCTGTACCCGTGTCCATTTTGGATCCATCGGTGTACCAAATTAGGCTGTCTTCCTGTGGTGGTTCCAGTCCTTTTTGCCAATCGTCCCTTGTTGGGATTTATTTATCCGATATAAACGAATACATAATATAGTAAGAGACACTAATAATTTTAGAGGTTTCTAATAGAATCAGTATTGCATCCATGCGAAGCCGGGGCGGATAGTTAGTTATTATTTAAAAATTAAAAGTCCGTGTCCAGAATGAGCATCGCTGTCGTGTCGTATCAGCCTCGCCGCGCTGTACGCGAGCTGCGCGCGCGCTCAAAGCGGCCGCCATGTTTGAATCGCCGCTTTGTGCGCTACCGAATAATGTGCGTATTATGTTATACTGACATAGTATACGTAGAAACAGACTTTGGATATAAATTCAATAAATTATGTAATTTGTATATTTTTTTAATGGATGTTATAGCTTTATTAATTTACGGTAAGTATTTATTATTTATAATTCAGAATATGGCTAGCTTTTGGTAATTAATCAAGCCATAGGTACTTATTTTATAAATTAAATTCCTTTGCTTAGTTTAGGACACAGGTGGCTATGAAACTATTTGGATAGTATTATTCTATCTGTGAAATAACCTACCTACCTACCATAACTTATTAATATTATGGAAACGTTAAATTTACTATAGGTAACATATTATTATTTATTACTGACTTGGAATTATTATTAAGATACTTTTAATCATAGATTGCTGGAACTTATTAGGTACTTACCAGTTACCTAAATTTTTATATTTTCTCTTAATAAAAATATTTTTTTATTCACACTGCGTTATTGACATATTGCTTTATTACCTACCTAGTATTTATTTTACCTTTATACATTGGTTATTATAGGTACATTATTTCATTTCAACACATTGATATTAGTCTTACTTTTTCATTTGACCCTACTTGAAAGTAACGATACAAAAAAGTGATACCACTGTACATTATAAATACGCTATGCTCAATACGGTATCCATTTCAAGATTTTCAATTGATAATTAAGTCCACGTTCACAATGATACTTTCTACTTATCAGATAAAAGAATACTTGTAAAAAATAACTCTGAATCAATTTCTTTTGTTGCATTTGGGATAAATCTAGAAGTTATTATGACTAATGTAACTTTTTGAAAATAATGAATAAATATTCAATGCTCGGCACGTAGGTAAGTAACGTATGTAATACTTACAATATTATCTTTACAATAGTTTGCATGGATTAGGTAGCTACTTTTAGCGTAAGAAGTTAAATAAACAATGTTCAAATAAGTAGGTAATGAACTTAAAATATAACAGGTAAGTACGTAAATAAGTTGATTTCCGACTGGGAGCACAAAAGTGTTCTATCAATATAAGCCCTAATGGTTCAACATTTGAAATATAGACCAAATACTTGACAGTTGTATATTAAGACTGTGGTGATAATAATTTCTGATTTTTTCCCGGTTGGAATGAAACAACTATTAACGGATTTAACTGGCGTATTTTTATTTTATTTTATTTGCTGACGTTTCACGTTGTTTTTAACGCTAAAGTTTAGCGTTAGACTATTGTCGGCTCAGTCGTGCTACGATTACCTATGGAAACGTCAGCAAATAAAAAAAATACGCGAGTTAAGTCCGTTAATAGTTGTTTCATTCCAATGTGTAATAACCGCGAAGGCATCAGAAATTATTATCTTTCCCGGTTATTACATATTGGAATAAAGTAACCTACATGTAGGTACCTATAAGTCCTACTGTTTATTCATACAAACTTAATTTTCATTCCTTCGTTGACGGCAGGCAGACCAGAGGTCAAGCTGAGCTATTTACATTATAAAGTAAAGTTGTTAATTTATTTTTAATTCAAGCAACGTATCTTCGAATTGAACTGTGCTCCTGACAGTTGGGACTTCACTGAGATCCACTGGACGTTGAGCAGTACAGACAGAAGAAAAATATTGTTCTTATGATAATTTTATAATTTAGAACAGGGTAGTACTTAAATTTTGTAATCTTCTTCTCTTTATTTTTTATATATAAAAATGAATCGCAAAATGTGTTGGTAAGCGCATAACTCGACAACGCCAGGACCAATTTGGCCAATTTTTTTTTTTAAATGTTCGTTAAAGTCCAAGGATGGTTCTTACGGCGAGAAAAAATCGAATAATTGCCGAGAAAACCCTAAAAACAGCCCTTTTCTTTTCCCATACAAACGTTGTCTAACTAAAGTTACCTAATTTGAATTTCGAACGGGCAGGATGACGTCTGCCGGGACCGCTAGTTTTATAAATAGAGTAGTTTGCATAGCTTTATTAATCACTTTAGCTTAAGACTATTGTCAGCTCAGTCGTGCTCCGATTATGGAATCTGTAAAGGCTCCGTCAGCCAATAGAAATAAAATACGCGAGTTAAATCCGTTAAAGTTGTTTCATTCCAAAGTTGTTACACTATTTATAAATACTTAATTCAAGAATGACTGGATTTTTGTTTTGTTGACTCTCGGATAATTCTAGAAAATAATAGTAAGTATTCTCGTAAAAGTAAGTAGCGTATTATATATCTCGAAATGGCGGTACATACCTACTATGTTTATGGATCACTTTGAAATGAACTTGTCGGAGTTTGAAAATAGTTATAAGTTTTACATTATCGGTCCGTCTTACAAAATCTTTGATCTATACTAATATTCTAAAGAGGAAAACTTTGTTTGTTTGGTTATAATGAATAGGCTCAAAAACTACTAGACCGATATGAAAAATTCTTTCACTATTGTTAAGCTGCACTATTGCCGAGTGACATAAGCTATAAAAAAAGGGATCCAAGCGAAGCCGGGTAGGGCCGCTAGTCTATAATAAAGAGGAAAAGTTGGTTTGTTTGTTTGGATTGAATAGTCTCCAATACTGCTGGACAGTTTTGAAAAATTCTTTCACTGTTGGAAAACTACACTATTCCCGAGTGACATAAGCTATAAAAAAAGGGATCCAAGCGAAGCCGGGTCGGACCGCTAATCCCTACTAATATTATAAATACGAAAGTAACTCTGTCTGTCTGTTACGCTTTCACGCTAAAACTACTGGACCGATTTAAATGAAATTTGGTACAAAGAAAGTCTGGAGCCTGAGAAAGGACATAGGCTACTTTTTAACCGACTGCAAAAAAGGAGGAGTTCCACGCGGATGAAGTCGCGGGCAGAAGCTAGTAAGCTATAAAAAAAGGGATCCAAGCGAAGCCGGGTCGGACCGCTAATATATTATATTTTTGTTGTCGCTACGAGCGCACGCGCACGGGAGCCGTCGGCTGACGAGCGCAGCGTGAGCGCAGCCTCGGAGATAATCTCATGTCAGCCCCCCCCGCTGGCACCGAGTAACACGGGGGTGGGGGGTACTACGTGGATACTATTAAGTATGAATATGGTAAGTTTAGAATGCACTACACATGACAAAATGTCAAGGATATATAGGATATAGGTACAAATGGTTTCACGCAAAAGGACTGTCTTGTTTTGATGAGGACTATACTATATACCTAGATACCTAAATGAGACCGTAACTGACAATGTTCATAATTATATTTACATTTAAAAGTATATTTATACAGACTTCTTATTTCGCGACTCATAGATTTCTATAGTCTCATTGTATTTTTAATGCTAACATTATTAGAATCATTGGGATATATTAAGTTATTAACTCGCGAATATTATTTTTTATGATGATGTTTCGAAAACAGTTCAGTAGATTTAGTGTTAGATATCGTCAGCTTAGTCGACTACGAATATGATAGGAACCAAAAAGCTTTAGAAACGTTATTATATAATAGTTCTCTTATTCCAATGTACAATAACCGCAGAAGAATCATAAATAATTTTAAGATAGGTAGGTACATTTTAAGTACGTACATAAATAAATATTATTTGTTAAGAAACTGATGAAGAATGTTTCCATTATCTTATGATTTGGACATTATAAACTTCATGCTACAAATTAAGTAGGTACCTTATATAACTTCAGCCTATTTTCCAATATTTATGATTTTACCACTTGTCATCATCGTGTCACTTCTTTTTACAGCTATCGACTTAAGATGTGAAATAGAAATATCAGAGCTTAAAAGAAATATTTTAAATTATTCAAGTACTTACATATTGAAAGTTCCCAGGTGAAATTCTTCATAATTATATTACCATAATGATTTCGGAGGTTGGAAGAATGGCTGTCCCTGTAAAATATTTGGTTCAGTCGAAACTCTTGTCTCAATTAACAAGGTCAAAAATATTTTCTGTTGTATCAAGACACGATGCTTCCGTCGCCGCTGGCAATCCAACACCAACTTACCAGCCATCTTCTATATTAACCAGCTTCAACCTGAAAAGACAGCAAGCATCACCTCATTTGGACTCTATTTGTCAAATATCTAAGTCTTATTTCCATAGTTCTGTGCCTTACCAATTAATGCAACACTTTTTCATGGAGTACCCCTATTTTATATCCCAAATGCGTAATGGACCCAGCAAGTCAGTACTGCAATTCGTTGGCAGTTTGAAAAGACTGGCTAAAACACCAAGCAAGGAGGGGGCCGGCGATACTGATAAATCCAAGATAATAGATCCAGACCGCAAATCTGCTTTATTGAAAAAATCAAGTGAGGAACGTGAAAAAACTATAAAACAACGTTTAAAGAGTGAAAACCAAAAAAGTGAGTCGACAGAAGGAAAAGAAGATAAATAGAAAGAATATCTATTATTGAGAGAATGAAACATCCGGATAGTAAAGGGTATGACAATTGTGACCTGAAAAAAAACGATGTTCATTTAACATATTATTACCTATTTATTACTTTTAAAATGAATAAAATTACATGCATGTAACAAAAGCTTATTATTTATTCAGTACCTGTTGTTAAAATAGTTCCGTAGATTCCTCGAGGACCGCAATCAGATTTGAGTTTCAGTAATAATTGGAGCAGCCGAAGATCGAGCACAGTAGCGTGCAATTGGAGAGGCAGTGGACTGCGATAGGCTGATGATGATAATGATGAATAATCAATCTCTTAATGCACAAAACAACATAAATGTTCAAGAGTACCTATACAGAAACCTAATATGAACATCAATTAAAACATATAAAACACCATTCGATTATACAGAATTTTAGTAAGAAATAAAGAAAAGGTACACAAATATTTTGCTATCGTAATTTATTTCCGTTCAATAGACCAGATAATAATGATCATAGTTTTTATCAAATATGTGTCATAGCCAAACTAATCTTTATCCTCTCTTGGGGCAGCATCCGATGCTTTCTCCGGCTTAGCCTTCAAGGTCTTCTTGATTTTCTCCAACTGTTCTCTTTGCTTGTTGAAGAAATACCCCTCCTCTTGTGCTGTCCCGTACTGCCCTAGACCTCCCCCGGATTCCCTCACAGATCCCCCAGCTCCACCCCCCCTCCCTGCCCCAGATCCTGGCGCACCCGTAGGAAACCCCCTGGCGAAAATGTGGGAAAACAACGCATAGTTAGACCGACAATAATTTCTCGGCACGACGGAATAAATTTTTGCTGTGTTCATATTGTTTTTTTGACGTTTTACATGTCATACGATTTTGAAGTTTTTGTTTCTTTTTATTATGCAGTTTTATTTGGTAAGATTAAACGCGTGCACACGATACAAGTTCAATATCAATATAAACTTAATGAACCTAACTATGGTAATAATTATGGTGGTGAACGAGCTGTATGTATAAATTCGGAAAAGTCAGAAAAAAATATTGATAAGATCACCTTCCTCGTTTTATACTTACATCTGTTTATCTATATTCACTTATTGTTTTATTGTACACAAAATCCAGCTATTCATAGCATGCTGTTCGCAAGGTAATGTTATGACGGTGACACTCTATTTTTTAATACAGCTACACAATACCCATAAGTACCTACATACCTATATTACATAGAAGGTATATTCGTTATCGAAATGTCTACCGAGGAGAATACATTTAGCAATTAACGCAATAATTAGCTAAATTCGCGGCATTTTCTCATTTGATAATCCATTTTTTGCGCTAATTTGTCCTATTTTCATTAGAGACGTGTTCTAATTATTTCCGAATAAAACGACTATAAAAAGCATAACATGCTTGCCATAGTGTTTATAGACATGGAGCACTCATAATAATACCTGAGACTCGGTATACATAAGCCACAAACAAAAATGGGCACATTTTGGGTAAGTTACAAAATATAATATTATTATTATCTTTTATTTTGGATAAGTCACAAAATATATATTTTGTTCTGCTACCTATATTGTGCCTTATTATAATATAGCGATAGTGAATCGCCGTTTCTGTAGAATAAAGTATTAGTGACACAAACCAAAATATCTTTAAGCTTGAATTCACGTAGCGACACATTTCGAGTTGAGTCATTGTTCTTTAAAGTAGCCAAATCTGTTACGCCGAAAAGTGTGGAACCTATCCACTAAAGGACTGTGTGGCTAAACATTTTACAGGTATAATAATAATATAATTAACAGCTATGTACAGTGAGACCATATTTAATTTTTTGGTGAAACGGCGTTTGGACGTAATTTATCTTTTTAATAGTGATTACTGCATTCTATTTTATTCTACTATATTAATGGCAGAATTAACATTGAGAAATTAATGATATGTTTTCAGGTTATACCTTTAATTTGCTTATTCTCGGTGGTTCTTGGTAACAGGTAATTATTTTTTTTATTTTTGTCTACCTATATAATTTCCAAAAATACTGACATGTTCAATAACAGCACTAGATATTCGATAATATTTTCATCTTCACTTTGTTTTGTTGGTAAAACCATTTTATTATATTTTTCAGCCATTATAAAGGTCATAAGCATCCCGATTTACAACAATCGTCACAACTAAAAGTAAAATGGCGAGAATGCTTTTGTATTCAACATAATGTATCGCCAATAACTGAATATTTGGGTTCATTCAATAGTAAACTACAGCGGCTTGTAGTGTACGTTTACAGAGATATTTTAACGAATAAGCTCGTCACTTTTGTGCCTAAGAAAAAGTTTCAAATCATTTTACCGGATCTTCCTTTAGAAGAAGGTACACTTGTCAAAAAGGTCAAAAATGTCCAAACTTTAATGAGGGAAAATAGTGGTGCCATTAGGGAATACGAAAGCGGTGAAAAGGGATCTCAAGAAGTTAATGAGGAGATAGACAATTATTCAAACAAATTCCACGGAAACCCAGCAGGAGAAAATAATTTGCATCATAATGTAGGCTCATCTATTACATCTTCTCAGATTGAGGGTACTTATCCACACGGAGGCCCCGGTTATGAACAAGATATACATAACTTTTTGGCACAATCTCAGGCACCTGAAAAAGAATTACCCTATGCATCTATTATTGATGATTCCGATAAAGTTATGGAATTTCCTGTACAGATACAAGAAACTCATTCTAATGAACCTCAGCAAGCGCACCCATTTCAAATTACTACAGAGGATTATCAACAGTCACTGGATTCTCTTTCTAATGAACCTCAGCCAGTCCACCCATTACAAATTATTACAGAGGATTATCAGCAGTCACTGGGTTCTTTTCCTAATAAACCTCAGCAAGTGCACCCATTTCAAATTACTACAAAGGATTATCAACAGTCACTGGATTCTCTTCCTAATCAACCTCAACAAGTCCACCCATTACAAATTACTACAGAGGATTATCAACAGTCACTGGGTTCTTTTCCTAATCAACCTCAGCAAGTCCACCCATTACAAATTACTACAGAGGATTATCAACAGTCTATGGGTTCTTTTCCTAATAAACCTCAGCAAGTGCACCCATTTCAAATTACTACAAAGGATTATCAACAGTCACTGGATTCTCTTCCTAATCAACCTCAACAAGTCCACCCATTACAAATTACTACAGAGGATTATCAACAGTCACTGGGTTCTTTTCCTAATCAACCTCAGCAAGTCCACCCATTACAAATTACTACAGAGGATTATCAACAGTCTATGGGTTCTTTTCCTAATAAACCTCAGCAAGTCCACCCATTCCAAATTACTACAGAGGATTATCAACAGTCACTGGGTTATTTTCCTAATCAACCTCAGTCAGTGCAACCGCCTCAAATTACTACAGACGATTATCAGGAGCCCCTGGATTTACTTTCTAATGCACCTCAGCAAGTGCACCCATCTCAAATTTCTATAGAGGATTATCATCAGTCACTGGATTCTCTTTCTAATGAACAACAGCAAGTGCACCCATTACAAATTACTACAGAGGATTATCAACAGTCACTGGATTCTCTTTCTAATGAACCTCAGAAAGTGCACCCATTACAAATTACTACAGAGGATTATCATCAGTCACTGGATTCTCTTTCTAATGAACCTCAGAAAGTGCACCCATTACAAATTACTACAGAGGATTATCATCAATCACTGGATTCTCTTTCTAACGAACAACAGCAAGTGCACCCATTACAAATTACTACAGAGGATTATCAACAGTCACTGGATTCTCTTTCCAATGAACCTCAAGAAGTGCAACCATCTCAAATTACTACAGAGGACTATCGTTCGCTGAAACCTCAATCTAGTAAGTTTTTGGATCAACATTTTGATGTTTCTATGGAAACGGGTCAGAAATTACTCTTCAATTCTCCTGAATACGGTTCTCAAGACGAATCTCATTTTGAACATAATATTACTCACGAAGCGCCAGAATATAAAGATAATGTGGTAAATGATTATCACGTAGTAGAGGCAACTCAAGGATCCGATGTTTCATTGAAACCATCTCACCATCCAAAATTAGCAGGACAGATTAAACGACACCAAATTCATAATTTAAAGTATTTAAACGGTAACTTCGACGGATCATTACATAAAACACTAAAAACTTACAAAACATATTCCAAAAATCCTTATTTAGAAAAAAATGTAATTTGGGAATACGGCGTAAACTATCCTCATCACACCGGGACTTACAAATGGAAATCATTTAAAGGAGGCTCAAAGTATCAATCGTATCCACACAATATTAAAAATCAGGTATTGTCGCAACAACAATATTTAGGTAAATCTTATGTCTTTGCTCATAAATATGTTTATTTCGATCGTTGGTTTGAAAAGCAAATACAAGGCGTTGAGCACCATGGCACAAAAATAGCACCAAATCCTGCTGATAAACGATCAATTAAAGCAGCAATAGAGAAAGCATTAAATGAAAATGGAATATACATAACAGGAACTGGACTACTAATCAATGAACACGGTAAAATAATGAGTCTGGACAATCTCAAATTGCGACCGTTTTTAATAGGAAAATCAATAACGTACGATGATTTTAATAACAATGGCATTGGCCAGTACAAGATACCTTTGAAAAACCCATTCATGAAAGGATTATTAGTGACATTGATCGACCCACATAGAATATTAGGGGTAATACCATTAGGAGTAACATCTATTCCTACTGATAAAGTCAGTGAATTAAGAAGCGCTACTAGGAGACGATTCCTCCCACAATCCGGTAGTCCGGGTGTGCCTTGGAGATGGGCAACTGAGAAATTTGATGAAAATAAAGATAAAACAATTGATAAAACAAAAAAAATAAATTATTTAATAGATGTAAATATGTCAGATTGGAAGAAGGAAAAGAAACCAAAAATTACGCAACCTCCTCCTAAACCAGAAGAAGACATTGGTCCAAGAATAATAGGTGGGAACCCTGCTGTAGTCAGTGGCTGGCCGCTGATAATAAAAGGCAGATCTGGAATTCACTTATAAAAAAAATATTCGCATGTAGATCCATATAAACACTGAAATATGGATACGATTACCATTTCATAATTATAATAAAAATACATGGATGTTCAATATTGACGACGACCCTGGATTATTATACGGATTCCGAATTTTTAGATTTAGACCATTAAATGGAGCATATTAAAATGTCGTTTTAATAGTCACTTGTCCTATATCCCATTTGTACAAATAAATTAGGTGCCATTCTAGATTGATTAGACAAAATTATTAAATGTAGAAACAATCTAGAATGGAATGATATTTTCGCATTACATGATCAGATACAGATTGTACCTATTATAAGAATAGAAGAATGTCCAAGTCAAAATGTAGGGTTTTGTAGGCCTGTGAGCATGGTTTTTTATGAGATCTGATTATACTTTTATCAGTAAAAGCGTTATAATATGCTGACAAATTATTTTTCTTGTAATATTATGGTTTAATTCAGTTATACAAAGCTACATCTGTTGTCAAGGTATGAAACTAGATTCAACTATATGTTTCTTACTGAATCTACTCGCAAATGCAACAGTAAGTAATAAAAAGAAATACACCTACTCGACGATAGATGTCACTTTTCGCGTTTACAAGCACGCCATCTACCCGAAATGTTACGCATTAGGTGCTGGCAAACTACTGGCTTACTGCAGCAACCAGTGTCATTGTCTCACATTGTATACAGATGGCGTTATCTAACCAACAAAGTTAAAATTAAGTTGTTATAGTAAATTTAAAGACATCGCATTTACAAAGTAAGAGTAGGTACCTAAGGATAGATTTTTTAGTTATACTTAGCAGTCACTTACTAATCATCACTATGTGACCATTTTTCTTAACTTCACCGAAGCATGACAAGTCATTCACTGCAATTGCAAGTAAAACAAAATAAGCGAGTCAAAGTCACAAAGTCGCGTCAGTTCAGTAACAAACAGAGAGCGATCGAGACGTCGCGCCGGCTCTTAAGCAATATTCCGTAAATTTTTAACTAAAAACAAACATCTTATCTTAAAATCTGAATGATAAAAAGTTTTACGGCATATTTCGAAAATAGTGCCAACCGTTTAAGTTCGTGTGATTGTTTGAACGTCGATTCAGTAAAGTTTTTTCGTTTTGGTGTGAATTTGCGGTACGGATTCTATTGTTGATGAAAAGCTAGTAAACATTGTCGCTGTAGGAGGATGTTGTCGATATTGCCCATTTTCCTAGGAACAGTGACTTCTGGTTGAATTTTATGGAATTATAATACCGGTAAGTTTTATTTATTTTATTACTTGCGAACTTTATTACTACTTACGACTTAAATTACTTTAGCGTTAAACTATTGTCAGTCGTGCTACGATTATAGAAACTGTAAAGAATCCAAAACGTCAGCAAATAAAATAAAACAAAAATACGCGAGTTAAATCCGTTAATATTTGTTTCATTCCGATGTATTTTAATAACCGCGAAGGCGTTTGTTAAAAAAGTGTTAAACCTTAGTAGGCAAAATTTCATTTAGGTATACCTACCTATTATAATGTCGATAGAGGTACAAAGTAGTTCGTCAACTTCGTAAGTAAGTACCTAGTACCCAGTTCTTTACACTGCATCAATGCAGTTGCACATTGCAAAAAGCGACCGTCACGTGATAACGTCAAATTTAAGTCGCCATGTGGCATTTCCCTAAGATGCTTTAACAAGTTCTGAGAACAACTGAAGTTCAACGGCTGTTTTAATTTTTCAATTATCGGTGACATTTAAATCCCTCGTCATGGAAATTGAATTCTAAACTACTTACCTAAATCTATGAAATTGCACCAATTCTCCAAGTTGAAAAATTCTTAATCCAATAAGAAACCAATTGCCATTCCACTGGTTTTGTCTATACGTAGGAAAAAGTTTAGTTCTTAGGGGACATTGATGCCTTTAAACATGTATAACAAAACATTTAATTTATAAGAGATCTGAGAGTTGTAGGTTCTTGTCCAGATGATGTACATAATCCGCTTATTTGTTTAAGCCCTGTGCAAAATGGGGACTGCTGCCGTGCTAAATCATTTAGCATGTCCCTTTTGGGCTACGAGGACAGAATCCCTCCTTAATAAAACATATACAGATCGGTTTACAAATGACTTGTCCATTAGACAAAGTACCTAATTAACCTAAAAAACTTACTTCACCTGAGACCCCGAAAACTCGTAAAAACTAAATTCTAAATCGGCCACGGATGCAACACTCGATTTACAACGACCTACTAAACAACGACAAAAAAGAGAAGATCACAGTTTTGATCTATTCTCGACAGACTGACGTCCGGATTGATTTCGGTAATTCGATTTGACGCTACATTTATCGATAATAAAGACGAAAATAAGTTAAACGTGTCGCTGGAGACAATTCTAGGAATTTTTAATTACGGTGTATTTTAGAATTATATTTTGTTTTAAAAAGAAACAATCTGACTTAATACTTAAACAAATCTAGGTAAGCAAACTTTATTTACTAGTAGTTACTGTTCCCATATTTATCACCGACTGAGCTTACGATAGTCTATCACTAAACACTAACACTAGTATAACGTTTGCGAAACGTCAGCAAATAAAATAATAATATACCTATAGGTTAGGAACCTGAAATTTTGCACACCCCTTTTTTGAAAAAGCTCATCGTGAGCAGACGAAGTCGATGCAGACGAGCAGCTTAATTTTCTTATTATACTTTCATACCTCAGATAATCACAAACATTTATTTATACAAATAAATATAATCATTAAAATATACAGGCTTCTTTTAATTCCAGGAAATTATGAAAATTTTACGGTATAATTTATAGTAGGAATATTATTATAACAACTTTTTAAATCCACGCGGTTGAAACCACGGGCCATATTGCCGTATAAATCTACCTATACCATAAATAGTAATCTTTCTATTAACGAATAATGAATTTGATTGGTCTCAATTTGCAATTATATCAAATTATAGGTAATCTATTTGTCTCTCGTTCCGAAATCAAAGATCTTTGGTGTTTATTTGTTAACCGGCGAATTGTTGCGAAACTGGTTGTGCAAAGATTATTGCAATTCAGCGATATTCCGATGCACATCCTTGAGTTAAAGACGTAAACTTGTTGCAAAATTTATTCAAATTTGTAAAAAAAAAAACCTTCGGTTCCTACGCCAACAAAATTTATAATCGCTGATATTCAAGGTATAAGAAACCTTAAAAATATTTAATAAGAGTTTCTGAAAAAAAGATCGAGAAGATCCTAAATTAGTAAAAGAAGTCTATTATAATAAAGCCTTTTTCCATAATCAATCTTACAAATTAATACCATAAGTTTTTTTTTTATCTATATATATCTAATTTAAAGTTTATTACTGTGTGGTATAGGAACCCCAATACCAGGGTATGGGTTCCCTCCAAATTCTTCAATCTTTTTCTGTCTTGGACAATTTCAAACCAAAAAGAAGTCTTATTTGTCTTTACAGAAGTGTTTAGTACTCAAAAATCGTTATGATTTGTACCTCCACAAATAGTCTTCAGAAGGGAACTATTACAGACTTCACTTATCATCAACTCTCTGTCTGTCCGTGTTTCGGTCACGACACGCGTTTTACCACTTACGTTATAACAGGTTTGGGTCCTTGAGATTATAGTTAAGAACACGTGTTTTATACCGCAGTATGTTAAGACAGGCCTATCTTTAAGTTCAAAAGTTACTTAGAGTAAAGTATCTTTCTACGGATCCACTTTGACGGAATGACCTATTGCCTCTATTTATGATTATGTTTCTTCTGTTCTTAAGTAAAAATATTCTGGCCAAGTGCGAGTTGGACATGCGCACGAAGGGCCCCAATTGGCAAAAAAATCATTCTGTCTGTTTGTTGTATGAGAGTCCCCTTAAATATTTTTTTTAACATTTCTTGTTATAGCTGCAACAGAAATTCATAATGGTCAAAAATTCAACTGGCTAACTATCACGGTTCATGAGACACAGCCTGGTGACAGACGGACGGACAACGGAGTCTCAGTAGTAGTACTGTAGTAGTAGGGTCCCATTTTACAGCTTTTGCTACAAAACCCAAAAAATTACCTACTTAATTTTTTACGCCTTTAGGAAAAAAATGGTCTTTAGGTTTTCGGTTTCTGCTGGGTTCATGAACCATAACAATGCTAAATATTTTTTACCAGTCTCGTTTATAGGAATCCTATAGGAAAAATGTGTCAAAATCATCTTATCTCAGCGTCACACCAGACAATTGACCTCATAAAAGATCAGTGCTTCTAAATTGAATCTTCCTGTCTGTACGCAAGTCAGCAACTTATTGGCTGTTGATCTTTTAACCTACATTACTAAAGGAATTGGTTATCATTTCCGCAAAAGGATATGCATTATAAAGACAAAAGATGATTGATGGACTACTGCATTTTTCGTTATCTTTCTTTCTAAATAATTCAGCTAAATCCATTGAAAATCTTGGTCTATTGTCGACGTTATTCTATAAAATCTATTGTAAATCTTTGCCGAGAGCCAGTAGTGCTGATTTAGGTAAATAAATGATTGGAATGAAACAACTATTAACGGATTTAACTCGCGTATTTTTATTTTATTTTATTAGCTGACGTTTCGGATTCTTTACAGTTTCCATAATCTGTAAAGAATCCGAAACGTCAGCTAATAAAATAAAATAAAAATACGCGAGTTAAATCCGTTAATAGTTGTTTCATTCCAATGTGTAATAACCGCGAAGGCATCAGAAATTATTAAATAAATGATTACAAGAGTATATTTCCAGCATTTATTTATATCTACTAAGATATTGACCTTAGTTTATAATTCATAATAAATCAATTGATTTACAAATACCTTTGTGTCGACCTTTTTATGTGTTTTTGGTTTCTTATTAATAAGCGAATAACGATAACTTTAAACAGGTTTTCGTAAATTCTCATCTGCTGCTTATTTTAGCAAGCAATCGTTTCTTTTTCGAGATCTATAATCAATAATTTGTCACGCTAAGTCGTTTTACACTTTAAAAGCAATAAATTAATTTTATTGAGGTTACGATAATCCGTACTGATTATCGTGACGTTTTCGCCATTTTGTCGACAAATGTCGTGGGTCACGGTCTTGCGCGATCCTTTCAATTGTTGTTTCCTTTCCATGATCGGAAACAATGATCGCATTATCTTTGTTTCCATTACAATTATTTAGTTTTGAACAATTCGTGAAGAAATTTGGTTTTTATTTAGTACTTAGGTACCTATTTATCTTCTATAATAATAATATACTTATAAAAATTAATCGCCGAAATGTATATGCGCGCATTACTTCCGATCGACTGCACCAAATTAAATAATTCTTTTCTTGTGTTTTTTATTGTCAAGACAAGGCTACTCCGCAAGAGTAGAAAAAATATTATTTAGGCACCTATTCCGCATTTGATAATTCTTATACTTTACAACTATTCTTAGTTATATTTGTCTCGAAGGACAAGTCCGGTTATTAAATGGATATCACACTTAATATGCCAGTAGTATTACCTATATCATATTAATTAGGGAAATCCTAATCTTTAATTAATTTAGAGACCTATCATAACCAAATTTTCTTGTTAGTCCCTATAAGTACATAATGTTTTTTTATATTATTTTCCTTAATAATATTATGTTAGGGTAATTTAGTAGAGTAAATGACATCAGACCTTCACGAGTAGCACGTGTCACTGTTATGCTTCTGCAATTGTAGTGCAGTCATTGAAGCGAAAAATACGGCCTTACCTCCGAATTTTTTTACTGTGAACCGATTTGCATGAAATTTTTGGAATTAGGCACATCTTAACCTTAACTTCAAAAGTGAAAATGATCTGAACTCCGCCTATTATTTTTAAGGGGTGTAAACAACCCCTTAATGGAAAAATTGTAATTGAGCCATTTTATCGCTAGAAAACATGTCTAATAGTAAGTGGTGAAATGGTAAAGTATTTTCTAACATAATTACCTCATATTAAAATGATTTTCAACCCCTTGAAAATCTTACAACCCCCAAATTGAAAAAATCTGAAAAAAATACTTTGGTATGACATAAAAAGATGTAAGTATAGAGTAAGTAATATTTTATATTCTCTATAATAATTATCAAATTTTTAACCCCCTTTCAACCCTTGAATACTACCCCTTGATATTTTTTTTTTGATAAAATGAAAAGGATTTAAATATTATTCCACACTCTCGCAAACGATTATCATGTTCTTAAGCTTTTCTACCCTTAAAACTAACCTAACCTAACCTAAAAAAAAAACCTAACCTAACTTTTTTTTTTTTTTTTTAGTGGGGAAATCTTCATTGATACTTTATGCCCTGGGGAAGGCAAAAGGTTTGCCAGACTCATACTGGCTCGCGGAAACCTAATCTAACCTATGTCTTAAATGTTTTACATTTCCGATTGCGATTTTAAGAATTACATACATTTCCTAGGAATTGTATACAATGACGGATTATATACATTTCCGTTAACATATACACATTACAATAGTTGTGGGTCTATATTATACTGCGTACCTTCACATTGCTCCAATTATTCACACTCCGAAATTTTCAGTTACTAAGTAGAAAAAAATATGATAAGTTTTTGGACCATAGCTCCTTTAATTTTCACGCTATCACAATTTATAAAAAATCATTGTAAAGGTAATTAAGAGAGCTACAACATCCTGTATTGCAATATATAGTAAAAAACCTTTTTCTAAAACGGGGAAGGGTTAAAGGGCTTAAGAGAGGCAGTGATTGCGCTGCCACGCGCTCTTTAAACAATCACATTTCCGTCAATTTTTGTTTGTCAGAAAAAACAAAAAAACCAAATTGTTTGTCAAAAAAATACCTACATTTTTTATTCATACACTTTTATTCTTATCTGTCGTCATTCTTGAAATATTATGAAATAAACGGGGTATTTTTAAAAATTTGAAATTTTGTTTTTTTAGTTAATCGTGAGTTTTTTGAAAAATATGTGTCCTGAAGCAGCCAAACTGATACTATCTATCAAACTCTTCATAATGAAGTTAATTCTAGGCGAAATACGATTAATTTTAATTATGGTGGAAATGGCACTTATGAAACCCATTGATTTTAAAGAAAAAACATTAGTTGTTCCCCTTATTTGCAATACAGCTCACTTATTTTACGTGCAAAAGACTTTTAATAGTGCTCATTTTAAAGCTTATTTCAAGCACTACAAAACCATTTTGTATTAAAATGCATAAAATGCACCTGCTCGCCGCTAGATGGCATTGACCACATCGATTAAATTTCAGGCAACATAAAAAACGGCTTTGATCTTTAATTTATAGCTTAATATTGCACTTAGAATACTGTATAAAAAACCAAATTGTTCATTGTTTTGCCTGCTACAATTTTGTTTTTTATAAAATTTTCGATAAAACGTATATTTTTGGAGATTTTTGCAAAAAACCGATGAAAAAGGTGAAAAAATTGCGAATTTTCAATTGCAAATAACTTGAAAAGTATTGGATTTTTTGTAAAACTTTATAGACGATTTTTTCCTTAAAATTAGGCCTTCTATCGATATCCGAGGTTATTTTGAAAAAAGAATAATTCACCCCCGAGAAGGGGTGGCAATCACCCCCCGGGTGGTAGCGGAGTTCAAATCATTTTCACTTTTGAACTTAAGGGTAAGATGAACCTAATTCCAAAATTGTATGCAATTCGGTTCACAGTAAAAAAAATCGGACCCATAATGCTTCAATGACTCCACTATTGAGTTAATGCGCGACAGTGCTTTCTCGCGCGACAAAAACCTTACATGCTAGCCCTCTAGATTCGATTTGACAGATGTCAAACCATTCAATTTACAGAAGACTAGCGGCCCGCCCCGGCGCCCGGATCCCTTTTTTATGAGCTATGTCACTCTGCAATAGTGTAGCTTTAAAACAGTGAAAGAATTTTTGAAATTGCTCCAGCCGTTCTGGAGCCTATTCAATCCAAACAAACAAACAAACCTTTCCTCTTTATTATTGTTACGCGCTAGGGTAACGGATTGGGTAAAATAAACACCTTTGTTAGCTTAACTAACTTTAATACGCGATTAAGGGTACAGGTTTACCACAGTCTTTAAATCAATCACTCGCTAACACTATTTCACCGATTTCACGTACGCAGTCCACTATACTCAACCGTACGTTACACTGTACTACGCACTATACCGTTCGACTCACAATACCGTACAACTCACTATACCGATCCACTCACTAAACCGTACAACTCACTATTCCGTACAACTCACTATACCGTACAACTCACTATTCACTTCACTATTACTCTCACAAGTCACTTTCCGCTTTCACTCTTCCTTTTCCGGATCCTCCTCTTCCGAGCTCCTCAACTGAACTGCCGTGGACCGCCAAGCGGTCGCCTTTTATACCCACGCACGCACCGAGCCGATATTCTCGTACCTTCCATTCCCGATGTTTCGCTACTCGCGACTCCTAACGCCATCTAGCGCCGAGTGGCGCACTCGCTTGGTTACGCGGCATCTTTTAAACACCGCGAACGTTCCAGAGCCTCAGAGTAGCGGTGTGCGATTCGTCGATCTCCGTTCTAGTAGGAATGTACTTTCTGCGCGAGACTAGAGGTTTCGTGTACGTCATCTGCGCAACACTACCCCCCTCTAAGTTATGCTCGTCCCGAGCATCATTATCCCCGTAATATCGTGCTAGCCCACAATTTCCATCCTCAATTGCGACTTCGTTATTGCCACACTTCAACACACCATTCGCAATGTCAATGTTACACCGATGATTCTTTAGAAAATCTAAACCAATGACACAGTCATCCAAAATGTCAGCAATCACCGCTTTCTGGACATACAGTCTTCCTCCGATTCTAACTGCCACTTCTTTCTCGCCTCTCACAGGTATACGCTGCCCGGTAGCAGTCAACAGCTGAAAATTACTTGTTCGATTCTCTCCATGCTTGCTATCACTGCGCAACAGTCCTGAACGTACAACTGTTCGCGATGCCCCGGTATCCACTGTCAAACGACACATTTGTCCATTAACTGTCCCTTTCACAACAAGACTATCACTTTTTCTCGTTAACCCTTGAGTATTCACCGCTAACTTTGGACACCTGATCCGGAAATGTCCACGCTCTCCACAACCATAGCACCTTGGACCAAAGAAACGCCTCGGTTCCTCCACAGTAGCCACTACCTTCCTTATACGATGGCTATCCAGATCTTGACGAACGGCCTCTTGTTTAACCTCTTCCGTAACGTTTAACTTTGGACATCTAACCCGAAAATGTCCACGTTCCCCACAACCATAACATCTAGGACCAAACAAACGTCTCGGTTCTTCCACAGTAGCCACAACTTCCCTTACACGATGACTACTGAGATCTCGACGAACGGCCTCCAATTCCAACGCGTGCGCGAGAGCCTTCTTCAGAAGTGAATGATGCCCCAGCCGCACCGCAGCTCTAACCTCGCCGTCCCGTATTCCGTCAACAAACGTCTCCACCAGTGTGTTCTCTATATCAGAACGTCCCTGATAAGCCTTTCGAACCAGCTTCTCTACTTCGATAGCCCATTGCTGAAGACTTTCATTAAGGCGTTGTTTACGGTCCTTAAGCTGGGCTCGATAAGCATGTTCCAAATGCTTATCCCCATACCTAGTCTCCAGTGCATCCAACAATCGCTTACAAGTAACCTCTGGTCCGATTGCTTCCAATACACTCAAAGCTTGATCACGGAGGCCAACTGTCAACGCCGTCGCTGCCTGCTCGTCATTCCATCCGTTCATCTTGACCACTTGCTCGAACTGCAGTCTATATGCCGGCCATGACGAGTTTCCGTCGAAACTTGGTACTTTAAATTTCTCCCCTGACGGAACCACAGCACCTGACGCGACGCCCTTCACCCTGATATTAGCTATCTCCTTCTTCACAGTTGCTAACTCCATGTCATGCCTTTCAACAGCATTATTCAAGCTGGTAACATGTCTCTCGAGCTCTTCAAACCGACCATGAACCTTTTCCAACTGTTCATTTATGGCCCTCGTTACGTCCTTAATGATAAGCTTGAATTGCTGTTCTTGACGTAGAATTTGCTGTTCTCGATCATACGCCAATTGCTTCTGTAGACTTTGAGCCTGCTGTTCAACTAACAATTTCAAAGCAGAAATCATCTCAATCAACTCTCCTCGGCCCTTGTCCGCACCTTCTTCTACCTCCACTGGTCCTCTATACTCGGCGGTAACCGCTGTACCGTCTCCTTCCTCCGGAGTCCCAGCCGCTGCCTGACTACGGGTCCTGGCCCCTGATTTGCTTTCGCGTTCCATTAACGGCATTTTTTTTAACGCCCAATCCCACTTCTGACACCAAATGTTACGCGCTAGGGTAACGGATTGGGTAAAATAAACACCTTTGTTAGCTTAACTAACTTTAATACGCGATTAAGGGTACAGGTTTACCACAGTCTTTAAATCAATCACTCGCTAACACTATTTCACCGATTTCACGTACGCAGTCCACTATACTCAACCGTACGTTACACTGTACTACGCACTATACCGTTCGACTCACAATACCGTACAACTCACTATACCGATCCACTCACTAAACCGTACAACTCACTATTCCGTACAACTCACTATACCGTACAACTCACTATTCACTTCACTATTACTCTCACAAGTCACTTTCCGCTTTCACTCTTCCTTTTCCGGATCCTCCTCTTCCGAGCTCCTCAACTGAACTGCCGTGGACCGCCAAGCGGTCGCCTTTTATACCCACGCACGCACCGAGCCGATATTCTCGTACCTTCCATTCCCGATGTTTCGCTACTCGCGACTCCTAACGCCATCTAGCGCCGAGTGGCGCACTCGCTTGGTTACGCGGCATCTTTTAAACACCGCGAACGTTCCAGAGCCTCAGAGTAGCGGTGTGCGATTCGTCGATCTCCGTTCTAGTAGGAATGTACTTTCTGCGCGAGACTAGAGGTTTCGTGTACGTCATCTGCGCAACATTATATTAGTATAGAGTGATCTAGAGCGTATTCAATCCAAACAAACAAAATTTTCCTCTCTATTAGATATATTAATAAGTATAGAAAATGATACATTCAGAACCGATTTCAATTTCGTTGTATCAGTATTACAATAATGACAATTGGATGAAGCCCATTGATGCCCTAGCCAGCTTGGCAGATTCTTCTACAATATTTTTTTGATGTTTGACTCTGCTCCGAGTTGACTGACAGACAGACAGACGTGCCCGCCCGTGGCTTGCATACTAATGTTGTTGCTATACGGTGGGTCGTTCACGTTCGCTCGTTATGTTATATAGGAAGTGGAAGGGACTTGTTTATTTGTTTTATGACGTGACATCTTTACCTTGACTTTGAATATTTCTTAATTTGCTTGAAAAATCACAAATCACTTTCATTTTACTCAATCTATTTATTACTATTTATACTAATATTATAAAGAGGAAAGATTTGTTTGTTTTTTTGGATTGAAAAGGCTCCAAAAAGGCTAGCCGATTTGAAAATTTTTTTCACTGTTGGGAAGCTACGTTCACCCTCAGTAACATAGGCTAGAGAATATTTTGAAAAAAATGGGATCAGTGCGAAGCCGGGGCGAACGGCTAGTGTTTTACAAGTAGGTAATATTTTGGTAAATAGTTGTAGTCTTAACTAAATAATAGACGAGCAACAATAAGTCCTTTTTGGTTCTTTTGTTATATTACCGAACTAAATTAACATTAACGTTAAATTTACATTAGCATAGACTTTAAATTTTGCACGGGTAATGAACATTTCAGTTACTTGCCACTAGAGGCGCTGCTCATCATCCAATACAAATGGAACTTAATTGTAACGTTTCTGTCACATTTAATTGTACTTCTTTAAAGCTCATAGTTGTATCAATCCATAGATATCTTTTACAACTATGTTTATGAAAGTAGTTTCAACCCATTATCGCTATCGCTAAAAGATCGTTGCCCAATAAAAATCTTATTTTTTTAAAGTGCGTACACGCAACCTTGCTATGCATTTTGGCGTACATCCGACTCGATGTGAAAGGGGGTTGCCCTTGGCGCACTAACACGCTTTATTGCGACCATTTTATATGCATTGTGTCAAGTTTGTGGTATGATTAGCTTAGTTAATTTGGTGTTAAGTATTTCCCCATAGTTACCGTATTAACCATAGCTTAGTCTTGAGCTAACAAAATAATGAACATGCCAAAAGCGGAGGACAAGCGACGTCCAACTAAGGTTGCCAACTTTTATTAGAAGAAATAGAGTACCTATATCTGGTTTCAAAGGAGATAAATAAAGAGTACAGACTTATAAAAAAGAGTATTTTTTATTTTACCTACATTTTTAAAAACGTATATTTTTGTACTTCTTGTTGTTTCTAAGTTTTTCCTGTTTTTTAAAGCAATTATATGAATCTAAGCATTCAAAATTTAAATTCGAATAAACAAAGGGCTCATTTTTTATTAAATTTAATGATGCCTTGTTCCGACGCTGGATTTTCATATAATTGCATGACTGGCATTGAGCAATTGAGCAAAAAAGAGTATTTTAGCATACTCTATTAGTGATCTAGATTATAGAGTATTATATAGAGTACACCTACATGATATAGAGTACAATAATCTATTTTAGAGTACGGTTGGCAACCCTATGTCCAACTCGTGATAGAATGCTTTTAAACTTGTCTCGAAGTTGTCGTCACTTGAGCAAAATGAAGGCTATGGTCGGTAATGGCGTAGGTTTAGAAGTTTTTTTCCAATTATTGCAGGTTTAAGTGAGTCGCAATTAAACTAATGAATGGTTTAATTTTAGTACATGTTATTACAAGATATTAAAAAATCTCATTTAGCCAAATTATTATTTTTTACTTAATTGGCTAATATAACTGGACTTCCTTTTCGCAATTCTTAACCTTTTTGCCGATTAACGAATTAAAATAAACAATAACTGTCAAAGGTTAATGATCGAAAAATCCAAACGGATTATAAATCGTTCTAAACTTGAAACCATCAAGGTCGCTTCTAAGTGCCTACCAGAGACAATCAGTGTTTTCGATCGTCGGATGCACGTTTTTTCGCCAGTTCCTGGTCGAACCGTGTGTGTCACGTTTTATCATCACGTAGTCGTGTGATACGGCGTTTTTGTGCGTTTATGGAATTTAGTGTAGGTAATTGAATAGATAATAACTTGAGGCTGATGTGTAAGTAGGTATTATACAAATTGTCTGTGGACGTAATGGAGTTATTTGTCAGTTTTTTGTGTAGTGTAGGTACCTATTATATAATTTCTTAGAATTATTGATGCAGTTATTTATTTCTCTTTTTTATGTTTTAGTGTAGCTAATATCTATATATGTATATATATATTTTAAATGTTATCAAAAGGTTTAATATCTATCGTTAAATATCTATTTAACTGATACATAGGTACGTATTTAGGTAAAGTTATGAATTAAATGTTAGCGTAGATCGGTACTAAGTATTTGTCCAATAATTTTATCTAGGTAGTATGTATTTCCCAAATAGTCAAATAAACAAAGTTACATAAAACCACAAATGAAAAAGCAGGTCAAATTAACTTGCTTACATTATGTCACCTCGCAAGTACAAATGGACTGCAATCGATAAAGCCTTATTGTATGAAATACTTATTACGTTATACACAATCTATAGTTGAAAGGTCTTGCTAATCAAATATACCTATTACAGACACAAAAGTGGCATTTACGTATTTTTTCATATTCATTAAGTTATTTCCCATCGCTTTTTATGTTCACATACTAATTTAATATGCCTAATTTAAACCTAATGCTTACGAACTGCTTTAGATTATGATGACTTAATGTAATTCCGAATTCCAAAATAGACAACGGATGGAAGCGTAATAAACACTATTAATTATTTATGTCTGTTTCCCGCAATATATTCGGTAGGTAGTAAATATCCACAATGACTAAATAATAACTGACCGAAAATAAAAAGGTAAAAAGTTTTTACCTTTTTTTTTTTTTACTAAAAACTTTCATTTATTGTGTTCTATTGCCGAGATGCCTAACATCTTGGCAATCGAACACAATAAATGAAAGTTTCCAAAAAGTCATAAATGGAAAAATATTTTAAACTGTCGCCTCTCAGAGAAAAGGTTTCCTATTCTAACAATGTGAATGGGGTTTATTCATAATGATTTATTCAATTTAGACCAGCATTTGTGTAAGATATAAATTCGAAACCGTTCTATTGACAAAACAAGACATAATTAAATTAACTGTCATTTAATTTAAACAGTTATGATCTTACCATAATCCTTACACAACATGCAGAAAATTGACTTTTAATGATGTACTTAAATATACCCACGTATAAATTACCTACCTAATTCTTAAAACTGACAAGCCCTGGAAACACCCAAAATGGTTCACAAATCCATCCTACATATTGGAATGAAACAACTATTAAACGGATTTTACTCGCGTTTGTTTATTTTCTCTTTATTTGCTGACGTTTCGGACTCTTACAGTTTCCATAATCTTAGCACCACTGAGCTGACAATAGGCTATAGAATAGTTAAATCCGTTAATATGTTTCCGTGGGAATATGCCGGGGCCATCAGAAATTAGTCTTAAATATATAAAACGTCACATTGACATGACAAAGGAACATTTTGTGAAATAGCCATGTCTGAAAGGTTAAGATAATAAAGAAACAGACGATTCATGGAATATTTGAGTCAGGTTCAATTATCGGACGGACTTATGATAAATTTTCGATATAACAAAACATGTTTTGTATGCATTGCGCGAATGCCTATTTGTGTCTACGAGATAAATAAAACTAAACGACTCTTTTGTTTCTTATCTAACATCCTGACGAATGTCGAAGCCTTCTTGGAATGTTAATATTTTCGATATTATTTAAGTATTACGAAAGACTTGTTGGTATTTTGATTCGGATATGTAATGGTCGCTTATCTATCAATAATATAATTTACCCATAGGGTTAAAATGTAGTAAATTTTATATGCCTTTCTATCTGAGGCATATTTCAAAGCATACAAAAAAAATGTAGAACACTCTTTCATATATTCAGAAATGAAGTGAAAACAAAATCAGTTTTACTATTTTTGCATAATAATATTAATATGATATTGTTAGGTGCCTGTAGCTATATATAAACTACTCATACTCAGTTATACCTTACCATAAATCAATCACCATCAGCATTTATTACTGTCATATTTCATTCCACGAGAAGTGAACTAATCAAATCACAACCAACTGCAGACAGTGCAAATTTTATTCATTAGACACTTAAAACAATTGCCCCGATCTACCTTGACCGTCATGCTAATAAGTAAATATTAGGCAATAGTAGCAGGTTGACTGCTCCGACCGGCGTTCGACCCTCATCGACCCACAATCGACCAAAGTTCGACCCACATTCGACCAAATCGGCCCACAGTCGACCGAAGTTCGACCCACGATCGACAAAATCGACCGGAGATCCATTGCGAAAAACTGCAGACTTGTCGACAGTTTAGTTTGACTTACTGGAACTGAGTAAGTGAAGGTCGAAGGCTGCTTTGTAATTACGTATTATACGCACGTTATATGCAAATTAAACTTTTTTTATGAAACAGTGGCGTAAGTGTTAAGTTACGATCACACAGTAGCGTGTTACTAAGTTAACCATACAACTTTGGGTTAACTCTTTATGCACCAATCACAGCGCAGAATTGCCTACGTTATTTGAAGTCACGTTATGGTACAATTTAGTATAACGTAACAACACGAGCCCCCGATCCTTAACTTTTAAATCGCTTATCTTTGTCAATTATTGTTTGATTGAAAAAAGAAAAAATACTTGTCCAATATTTTTTGGTAAGTAATCTAATTGACGGACAAAAGAAAAAAAAACAGTCATGGTGACTGTTTTTTCGCTTTTCTGCCTATTCGCTTAAATGGGATAAAAACGTGCCTTAAGGGCTTGTGTCGATATTAGTTAAATAAATCGAGAAGCAAAGAAATTCAAAACTTGCGTCCAATTTTAAATATAAAACGTGGCATATATATTTAACAACCTAGGTTAAAAAACATTAACATTTTAATACTTAATTTACTTATTAAGTATAACTATTTGAACTATCCGATATTTCAGTAGCTTTAAATCAAACATGTCACACGATATCTTTACTGCATCTATCTATTTTGGAACACGGAAATACAGGGTCAGGTATAAAAACACACTAATGGCTAAGAAAATATTAACTATGCTAATTGGCCTTTTTTAATGACTACAAATTTGTGAATTCGTAAAATTAATTTGTTTTTGTTTGACATTACATTTGATATTGCAGTGAAGAGATTGCACAAAAGTTACAAGAACACGTTTTAATGTAATATCAGAAATGGACAGTAATATATTGGGGAAATTTTATATGTAACTAGTTTCTGCCCTCAGCTTCGTCTGCGCACGATAAGCATTCTGGTTTTAATTTATTTTCAAAAAATCCTTTCTTAATGCTCCCTTACGTTTTAAAAGCAACTTCTGTGCAAAAATTTAAGTTTTTAACCGCTGCGATGATATGTCAGACGGATAGAGGATTAAATATTCATTAAGTAGGTAATTTGCAATAAGAAATACATATCGCACACCTAGATCTCAAGGGATCTAACTCAAAAACCGGAAGATTTGAGTTATGCACACCATCGGATTCCAGCAAAACTCACCTACACTAAAACTGAATACAGCTAATATAACTCTGCTTGCTTTATTATAAAAAGTATAAATTTATACAGAAAACTCATGCGTGCATATGGACATATTAATCAGTTTCTCGCCTCTCCTGAAAAAGTACCTTTTTTGAGTTAGCTTTCTTTAGATCTAGGTGTGCGATATGTCAAACGGATAGAGGATTAAATATTAATTAAGTAGGTAATTTGCAATAAGAAATACATATGTATCTTAGCTATGTACTGAAACACTCATCGTAAGCAAACTTTATTAGATATAGCGGCCCGTCCCGGCTTCGCACGGGGGGACTTAAGATTTTTTTAAGGCCTCAGAAACGATACTTTTCCCCCGTTTTTGAAACATTTTCGGTTACTGCTCCGCAACTATAAGACCTAGCGTGATATTATATAGCCTATGTTACTCGGAGATAATGTAGCTTTCCAAAGGTGAAAGAATTTTTGAAATCGGTCCAGTAGTTTCGGAGCCTATTCATTACAAACATACAAAAATACAAATCTTTCCTCTTTATAATATTAGTATAGACAAAGTCAATCGTATTCCTAAACGGATCTACTTAAGTTAATTTATTGTTAAACGTAACACTTTTTGCTTAATTACAGGTAATTATTAAATTTTCCATTTTACAATGCATCATTGTTAGTGTTATTAATGCATTAACCGAACTAAAATTCAAGGTTAATTAGCTGATGAAATTTACGGATTCACAGACGGACCCACAACAATAGCGAATTTCTTAATTAGCCTTTGGAGTTACTAGTTATTGTTGCGTGTAAATTTGCTTTCGAAATTGTTTTTAACTTAGTAACTTATTAAAAGAAATACTACTAACCGTTGCTATGAAAGTATGACATTATATAAAGTTGTGATATTTTTTTACTTCTGCTCTATAATCCTTACTAATATTATAAATGCGATAGTAACTCTGTCTGTCTGTCTGTTACGCTTTCACGCTAAAACTACTGGACCGATTTAAATGAAATTTGGTACATAGAAAGTCTGGAGCCTGAGTAAGGACATAGGCTACTTTTTAACCGACTGCAAAAAAGGAGGAGTTCCACGCGGACGAAGTCGCGGGCAGAAGCTAGTAATTCCATAATTTGTCCTACTTTAGAGGGCGTTCGAGCAGCGTCCGGGCTGGACCTTTATTTTAACGTCCGTTTATTTGTTTCAAAAACTATCAACCCTATTTACATGACCGGATTCTGGGCTCCAAAATCCGGGGATTCCCCGCGGCTTGTGCAGGTCGCGAAATTTTAGAGACCCTACCATATTGGAATGAAACAACTATTTATAAACAGACTAGCTTCTGCCCGCGACTTCGTCCGCGTGGAACTCCTCTTTTTTTGCAGTCGGTTAAAAAGTAGCCTATGTCCTTTCTCAGGCCCCAGACTTTCTATGTACCAAATTTCATTTAAATCGGTCCAGTAGTTTTAGCGTGTAAGCGTACCAGACAGACAGACAGACAGACAGACAGAGTTACTTTCGCATTTATAATATTAGTAAGGATTTAACTCGCGTTTATAGTTGTTTCATTCCAATGTGTAATAACTGCGAAGGCATCAGAAATGACTAGCCCTACCATAGGTACTTATTCAATAAATAGCATAGGTAAATACTTTTAATCTGCATGTACAGATCTGAACCTTACACAATTTGTGCACAATGACGTCACCCGTTATATTTTCCTGATAATACATCAACCTTCGACATCAAGTAGTACTACATTCAATAAATGCGTAATCATTTCGTGACGTCATCACATCTTATAAGTAGGACATTTTATCTACGCATGCGTACGCTTTCATTAATGGAAGTCTAAAATATTTAAAAATTTAAAATACATTCCAAACAAAAAAGTTTCAGCGCCATTCATGGCCATGATCCAGGAATGGCTAGCGCCGAAACTTTTTATATATGGCATAAATGAATGTATAGCTGGCCTTATTTTCCTTGGCTATTGCATTCCCAAATACGCAAGCTTTTGTTCTTTAGTTTCTTTCTCAAACATGGCCGCATGGCTCAACGGAACATTCATAGTTTACTAGAACTATTAGGGGTTGATGGTGGAAATATGAAAAGTTGATTGAAATGCAGAATCATGAAAAAATAAAAACAAACACATGTCCAATAATTCAAAAAAAATATTGGACTGGATGTTAACATTTACGGATAAGAATGATACAAAAAACAAAACTTCATTAAAATCATCCAGCCAAATCGAAAGAGTTTGGCAACAAACACCGCGACACGAGAATTTTATATATTAGAAAATAACCCCAATTAAAATTAAGTCAATGTAGCATAATTATAAGTTCATATTACTATGTTCCTCGTGTATGTTCTACGGTGAGTTACGGTTAGATCTAATCAGTTCTTTCCCAGACAATTGCACTAGTTAATACTTTGCCACATTACAGCCATTGTGGCTGGATGGCAATGTCAGACGTCGGCGTCGATGTAACACAGAGATCCGTTACTCACTTCAGGTTAATAGATTTGTTTATGGAACAGATTGGAATATAGCAACAGTACTTAACTGAATAATTTCTGATGCCTTCGCGGTTATTACACATTGGAATGAAACAACTATAAACAGATTTAACTTGCGTATTTTAACGCTATACTATCGTCTGCTCAGTCGTGCTACGATTATGGAAACTGTAAAAGTTCCGAAACGTCAGCGAATAAAAGAAATAGTTAAATCCGTTTATAATCATTTCATTTCAACAGTACCTACCTAGGTAACTGACTTAAGTAGCATATACTATTGATTTTATGTTTACGTATCGAGAACTTTATACTTAGGTATATTTGAACTGACGTAAGTAATGTTAGACTAGTTAACTTTGGAATCGTAGTCAAATATTAGCTTTTATAAGTACGTCATTCTTTTGGTGTTTTTAAGTAGGTATGTTGTGTGTTTATTAGTTACTATCTGTGCCCGCGACTTCGCCCGCGTGGAATAGTTATTATTCATATAGGCTTCATATTTTCCCCGTTTTTTACACATTTTCCACTGTTTCTTCGCTCCTATTGGTCGCAGCGTGATGTTATATAGCCTAAAGCCTTCCTGGATAAATGGTCTATCCAACAAAAAAAGATTTTTTAAATTTTGTGTATAAAGTAGTTCCTGAGATTAGCGCGTTCAAACAAACAAACTCTTCAGCTTTATAATATTAGTATAGATCTGAATAACAATAGTTATATCTGTATAAAGGTGTATAAGACCAGCTTACAACCTTTATCGGCTTATAAGTAGAACTTGTGTTGGATAGGTGTATCCAGACAGTAAATTCTATTATAGAATGATAATAATTTTAACTAATATTTATTATGTAAGGAAGGATAAATTCACAAATTTTAATGAATCAGCAAAATTAATGGATTCTTATAAATTTTATTTTCTTACGGAACCCTTGCATGTGATAATTTGTTCATACTTGTGTATGTCTTTTTATAAAGTAGGCAAATAATAACATTTTACCCACGATCCGTTTACGGCGCGCCGCGGCGGTTGCAACATTACCGTCCAATTCAAAGAAAAGCGCGTATTCGAAAGAAAGTAACGAGAAAATTATAGGTAATAATAATTATCAATTGTATTTTTGAGGATATTGTATATTAAAAAATAAACGGCTATGATTAATTAAGTTGAGTACTAAGCCATTATTTTTCTAAACTGACATTTCGACAAATTCTCGCTGCATACTATGTTGACAACAGTCTATCACAGCAAAATTTATACATAATAAATACAAATTTCGTTGCTAAGAAATATAAAATTATAACTAAGTATGTTTCATCGTAAAGTAGGAAAGTAGGTATATATATAATGGTGGATTGATCTATACTAATATTATAGAAAGGAAAACTTTGTTTGGTTGTAATGAATAGGCTCAAAAACTACTAGACCGTTTTTAAAAATTCTTTCACCATTCGAAAGTTACATTACCCACGAGTAACATAGGTTATAGAATATTTTGAAAAAAAAATAAGGATCAGAAAAGTAAGGAACAGTGGAAAATGTGTAAAAAAACGGGGAAAATATGAAGCCTTATGAAGAAGTGACAGAAGACTTAGACAGATCTTTGACGAAACAATCGGACAGGCAGGACGACGTCTGCCGGGGCCGCTAGTATTTAATAAAACTAAACATAATAATTTCTGATGCCTTCGCGGTTATTACACATTGGAATGAAACAACTATTACCGGATTTAACTCGCGTATTTTTATTTTATTTTATTTGCTGACGTTTCGGATTCTTTACAGTTTCCATAATCGTAGCATGACTGAGCTGACAAAAGTCTAACGCTAAAAAAAAAAAAAAAAAAAAATACGCGAGTTAAATCCGGTAATAGTTGTTTCATTCCAATAAAACTAAACATTTATTTTACATAATTAGTATCTATTACTATATCTACATACAAATTAGTAATCGCTAGAAGGTTTATTTCGGGCCACAAACGATATAGATTTCAACGTATCCTTTCACTATCACGTTGCAAAATGTTTCCATTCGAGGGCACTATTTATTGCATTCACTGTTTTGTTTATTAATTAATTGCAGTTATTTCTCTTATATGCAAATTATTCATTTGACTTCTCCCTAAACAAGAGTTTAAATCCTGAAGTTACCATGCAATAAGTAAGTACCTACAACTTTAAGACTGAACTTATGTGACACTATAATGACTATCGTAGCTCAGTCAACTACGAATATGCGAACTATAAAGTTTTTAAAACGTCAACAAATAAAATAAAACAGAGTTAAGGCGAGTTAAATCCGTTGTAAATTTTCATTTCTACCGCAAAGAGATCAAAAATGGTTTCCTTAAATACGGCAGGTGCGTTGCGGTTTCTTTTCTGAACTTGGCTGACATCCTACAGTGTGTTATTCTACTTACATATCGCACACCTAGATCTAAAGGGATCTAAGTAACTCAAAAACCGGAAGATTTGAGTTATGCACACCATCGGATTCCAGCAAAACCCACCTACACTAAAACTGAATACAGCTAATATAACTCTGCTAGCTTTATTATAAAAAGTATAAATTTATACAGAAAACTCATGCGTGCATATGGACATACCTATTAATCAGTTTCTCGCCTCTCCTGAAAAAGTACCTTTTTTGAGTTAGCTCTCTTTAGATCTAGGTGTGCGATATATAATATTATGTGTTGACATTCTACCGTGTGCGTATGTATCTGTGACAATTCTACTTACCTCGAATGTATAGATTCAACCGAACCTTGCCCCTATTGGCGGTTTGTTTGACGCGACGTGACAAAACTGAGGAACGAGCGACAGAGCAAGGCTGCCTCGCGACTTCCTCTTTCGGTATTTGTTTAAACTTCATGCCAAGGTACCGATCCTTATATGATTGCTTCGAAATTAGCAGGCGAAGTGTTAAAGTTCTAGTATTCATTTTACGTTCGTTTTTTTTTACAATCTACATTTAGATACTACCGTAGAATATCTAGGTATCTAAATGTAGATTGGGATCTACCTACACAAATATAATAATGAGGAAAGATATATATATGTTTTTTCGTTTGTATCTAATAGGCTTCAAAACGACTGGACCCGGAGTGACAAAGACATTATTTCGAAAAAATTAGGCATCCGTGCGAAGCCGGGGCGAGCCGCTATATTCTATATAATTTATTTAAAGCTTAAACGTTGACTTTATCTGTCAGGAACGTTGCAAGAAGCTTACCTAAGAGTATGACCTTGCATTTTAAGGTTAGGTTAGGTATTTTGGCAGTCAAGATTACGCTTTTGTTTACATAATTATTTATATAAAAATGTGGAAAAGTTATAAAAAACTCATTTAAGATAAAAAATAAAGATAAATATGAATATTAAATTAAATCAGTTAATGTCAATGTTACGATAACAAATTATAGATACGGATAGAGCCTTATTGGAATCCATAGATCAATAGAACAATTTATTATCTAGGAATCTAAGATAATCAATTATCTAATCCGTAGAATTAAATAAGCACGACATTACGTGACTTATCTTATCTTACATATAATAAAACAGTAGAAACCGCGTGTCTGTACAATTGAAATTTTTAACAAAAAATGGGTGTGGGCAATAATAAAAGAGTAACAGAACACAAAAATGATTTTTTAGATTTTCTTTTCTGTCTGTCTGTCTGTCTGTCTGTCTGTCTGTATGTATTCGCTAATCTTGAAAACTACTGAACAGATTTTGACGCGGTTTTCACTAATAGATTAAGCTCTTCCCTGAGCAACATATAGGCTTTGTTTCATCAAAATCGGATGTCAAATAAAAAAGCTATCGTCTTTTAAAGTTTAAAGGTAATTTTTCTATAGGAGATTTTATAGTTACATAATATAGTACTAGATGGCGCCTCAAGGCAATTAAAACGCGCTGTAGCTTTTTCTCTGAAAAGTATAATAAATACAAACTGGTTGTTTCTCTACGTTTAAAACTATTTAATTTTGTTTGTCTTGCGATTCGGTTAGTTGATGATTTTGATGTTATACTTGGATATGAAAATACGGACTCTGAACTTGCTTTGTGAATTAGTTGAAAAATATCGGATATAATCTATAATCTAAAAAAATATTGCCTACGTAGATTTATTGAAATAAATATATGTATTATTGTATGTATTTGCTTTGATTTTAAAAATGCCCAGACGAAACGCTTACAACGCATCGCTATTGAGAAATCTTACTCCGCCTAAATTGTGCAATGAAACCCGACTTAGAGTCACTTCTTTACAAAGAAACTTAATCGAAGCTGAGATTCTTACTGGATGTAGTTCAGGTGAAACTGTATACATACCACGAATACCAATCATCCCCAACAATTTCCCATTCCAATTCAAACGGACACAATTTCCAGTGTCCGTTTGCTTTGCTATGACAATTAACAAGTCTCAGGGGCAGACGCTAAAGGCTGTTGGAGTTGATCTCAGGTCGAATTGTTTTTCACACGGCCAACTATACGTGGCTTGCTCGCGGGTTAGTAATGCGGATAACCTTTTCATATTAGCCCCAGAAGGAAAAACTGTTAATGTGGTTTATAAAGACATTTTATAATTTACATTTGAAATATTAAATACATACCTATATTATATTGTTTATATTATTTGTCTGTCTATCTGTGTGTTCCGGCTAATCTATAAAACAGCTGGACTGATTTGGACGGGACTTTCACTGGCAGATAGCTTATGTAATAAAGAGGAACTCATTTTAGAAAAAAATCTTTAATTTCCCATACTTACATCCCAGTACTTAAATTCCACGCGGACGAAGTCGCGGGCACAGCTAGTATAAAATAAAACGAAACATCAAGGTCTAATAAGTCATTAGGAAGTAGGTACTTATTCCAGCAAAAACTGCCAAGTACACGTATTATTACAAATTGCCAAACAGAATTTAGTTCCAACTGTTTTTTGGCGGAAGCTACCAAAAATAACTTTTTTATTATTATTTTCATAGCTACTAATCTTTTGTATAAAACTAAGAAGATCTTTTTGCGAACAGTTTTTCATGTGCAGACTGCACATGAAAAAGTTACCACAAAGTTTAATTTTATATCTTAATTATAAACTATAATCTTGTATAATGATTTATAAATTATACGCGTTATCATAATAATGCTATTAGGATAATACCTACTCAATTTGTATCTCATTAAATTAAATAACACATCTAATCGGTTCTTTTGACATTAAACAAAATGCCACGTGCAATCATTGATGCAATTTACAATTATAGTATCTCGACTCAAGGCAAAGCTAGTGACTACGAATCATTCAATTTGCGTAAATTTACTTGCATCCTTTTTTCACGTCATACGTTTAGAAGGAACGACGTATATCATAACGTCAGTAGCCGTGTAACGAGTTAAATGTGGCAGAAAGCTTAAGAAACCATTGCCCCTATCGTTTATAGTTTAATTTTTATTAAATAATGAGCAGCTCTATAAAAAAGGTTAAATTTACGTCATACTACGACCATAGACAACTTATATCCTGTTTACACGACACGAGTATTTAGTGTTAGTAGATCAGCACTAAATACTTACTAAACTTAGACGTATCATTTCTACTAAGCAGCTAAATCAAGGAACGCACTTGAAGCTTGCTAAGAAGTAAACTTTCTGTCTGTGATGATGTGATGTGTATATTAATCAGTATCACTTTTAGTTTCAATTAGTTATACCTACTTAGAACTAATGAAATGGGTTCTATATAAAGAGGTAAGGATGGAACTGTATTTGACCTGGCGTAAACAAGTAAGGTGTGCCTATGTGCAAAACTACACTTATAGTTTAGGTTAAAAATTGTTTCATAGTTTATACTTACTTTAACTTAGCTCACAGCCTCTTAGTCACCATTGAGTAATATGTGATAGAAAAGCAGCCTAGGATTAAAACGAAAATGAGCTTTACACAATTAGACATAGGTCCCAAATTGCACATTTTATCTCAACAAACTTATACGATATAGGCGAGCCACCTCAAATACTCGTGAAAATATCATATGTCAAAATCGTTATTTGCGCGCATTCAAAAGTTCAACAAAGTTCAAAACCGAGACAAATGCTCATCCAAGTCAAAACAAAATAACAAGAGTCTTAGTATGAGTCAAATGTGACAGTAGCGTTACTTTTGACATTAACGTTACGTTTCAATTTGTATTGGATAATGAGCAGGGCCTCTAGTGGCAAGTAACTTAAAGGTTAATTTTGAAACAAAATGTAACGTTTACGTCAATTTAATTGTAATGTTTTTTGTGTCATAAAACTCATACTAAGGCCCACATTTGGGTTCCTCTTATTAAATCCGTTGAATTTCGTCATAGTCATGGTATCTGAACAAATATCCATAGCGCGCTGTGCTTAATTGTTACCTATTATTATAGGATTAAACAAACTTACCTGTAAGTGTAGTTCTATCCTAATTGTATAAAGTATTTGTTCCAAGATAATTACTATGTAGTTTAGTATAATTAAGCTAGTAACACCGCCATGTTTAAAGTATAATTAAAGAAAAAGAAAAAATCACCCTGGCAACCCTGATTGTCCAACACGTCATTAAGTTTAGAGCTGTAACTGTCGATTAAAACTTTTATCATAAGATGTACCTACGAGTATGACAAGTACATCATAATTATGATAAAAGTAGGTAAACATTTATACACGTATAGGGAATAAGATATACATTATACACATGTCTTATGGGGACGGGAGGGATGCTCTTATCTTGGAACAAATACTTTATACAATTAGGATAGAACTACACTTACAGGTAAGTTTGTTTAATCCTATAATTGTATTCGTATTTGTTCCAAGATAATTACTATGTAGATGTTCAGAGAATTGAGTAACATCAAAAAATATAATCAAATATGTTTAATTTTCAATTTTTAAAATAATCAACACAAACTAAAAACTTATTCTTTCATTAAAAACAATAATCAGTCTTACTGAAAATTCTTTCATTAAAAACATAACAATCAGTCTTACTGAAAATACCTACTTAAATCTTATAAAAATTAAAACTTAGTAGGTAACAAAACAATTTCCTTAATTAGGATTCATTCCTGAAAACAGATCTAGTAAACAAAGATGAGTCTAAGTTTTCATCTTGTAAGGGCCTATTATAATGCCTAGCAAATGTCGAAGACCTAGAGGACCAGCCAACCGCTTTTAAAATACTATCGACCGTGACACCTTCTCGGTATGCACATGACGAAGAAGCGTGTCGGGTGGTATGCGATGAGAAGAGAGACACATCCACACCACTTTCACTCATGATTTGTTTTAACCATCGGCTAATAGACTGACAAGAAGCTCGTCTGAAGGGTCTCTTAAAAGTTAAAAATAAGTATTCTTCATCTTGTCTATTTTGATTAGTAACATTTATATAATGAACAAGCGTACTAGCAGGACAAATCTGTGGCTGGTCCTGTAAAAAAGGTAAGAATAACCTAAGCATAGGATTACTTATACTAGTTGTTTTCAAAATATCTCTTATATTTATTACAATACCTTCAGTATTTATCTTAATATTCTTTATATTTATATAAAATAAAGACTGGACTCTTTGTCCTGTCGCAAGAGCTAAAAGTATTGCTGTCTTTTTTGTAAGTTTTTCCAAATTTAAGGTATCTAATGGAAACCAATGTTTAATATATGATAATACTGTGGAAGGATCCCAAACATATTGATGTTTTGGCAATGGTGGTTTTAGTCTAAAAATCCCTTTGAACCATCTCTTTATTCTATCATCAGATCCTATATAATTACCCACAATTAGGGACAAAGCTGAACGATGACAATTTAATGTTTGATATGAGGCTCCTTTATGAAATAAATAAGTTAAATAAGATATAATTATAGGTATTGAGGGAGTATAAATCTGTATCTTATTTTCTCTACAATATACCCACCATTGTTTGAGGCAGCTATTGTACTGTTTTATACTATTCTTTGCTAATGATGCTATCATAATATCAATACTACTATCTGAAATCATTCTCCTTTTATAAGCTTCCCTGATAATATGCAAGCCCCCAGGGTAAGCTTTTTCCGCAATGGATGTGGTGTTCTGGAATGAGAAATGAGAAGAGATTCAGATGGTGTGAAGAGAATGACTTCAGACACACACAAAGATAGTAGAAGAGGATACCAAGGCTGAGAAGGCCACATAGGAAAAACAAGAATACCGACAGATTTTTCTAGTTTAACTTTCTGTAAAACCTTTAAGATTAAACAAAATGGTGGAAAAGCATAAAAGAAATGATCGCACCATTTCACAGTAAATGCATCAATATTCCATGCAAAGGGATCTCTGTGCCAAGAAATATATTTGTTACATTTTTTATTTAAGCGAGAAGCAAATAAATCAATGTCAGGTATGCCAAAATTATTAATTATCCTCATATAAGCATCTTGTGAAAGTTCCCATTCAGTGTCCATATTAGAGTTACGGGATTCATAATCAGCCTCTTTATTATCTTTTGACTTTATGTATGATGCAAATATCCATAAATGTCTAATCTCACACCACTGCCAAATTTGTTTTGCTAATTTATTTAATTGGGGAAATTGCACACCTCCCATGCGATTAATATAAGATATTGCAGTAGTGTTATCTATCCTAAGCAATATTTCACATTCTCTTAACTTATCAGCAAAACACCTTAAGGCAAAAAATGCAGCTAATAATTCTAAATAATTAATATGATAGGCCTTCTCTTCCTGAGACCACGAGCCTCTGGCGCATTTTCCATCAGAAAAAGCCCCCCAGCCTGATCCAGAGGCATCTGAAAATATTTCCAATGAAAAATTGTATTGTTTTATTTTACAGAAACCAAATTTTAAATAAAATGTTTTCTTTCCACCAGAGCAAATCTTGTTTAATATTATGATTTATTATTAATGAACTATCATAGTTATCATGAGAATGACTAAGTGCTAAAAAATTTTCTCTCTCTAACACTTTGGTGTATGTAAACCCATATGATATGGCTATAGCAACAGAAACTAGATTACCTAATAATTGAGCAAATTCTCTTATTGAACTAGACTGGATTTTTAAAAATTTGTTAATTAGAGACAAAATATAATTTCGTTTTTTATCTGTAGGACTAAGTGTCAACTCAATAGAATTAATATTGAAACCTAAATATTGTCTTATCTTTGAAGGCACAAGATAGCTCTTTTCTTTATTAATAACAAAACCTAAAGAATGTAAGAGTTTACAAGCAATTTTTGTATTTTTTAAACAAACATCAAAGGAAGAGCCTAGGCAAATCATATCATCGAGATATAAAATCAATCTTATACCCTTCTTTCTAAGAACTTCAACTACTGGCTTTAATATTTTTGTGAAAACAAAAGGTGCTGAGGCTAACCCAAATGGGAGGCATGTAAATTCAAATAATTTATTATTAAAGTTAAACCTCAAGTATTTTCTATACTCAGAATGAATATTGATTAAATAATAAGCACTTTTTAGATCAATTGTACACATGAAATCGTTTTTACATAATAATTTACATAAAGCTCTAATGTCTTCCAGTTTGAAATGCTCTGTATAGACATATTTATTTAAGGATTTTAAATTTAAAATAAATCTATGAGATCCATCCTTTTTAGGTATAGTAAAAATATTTGAAACAAATTGTCCCAAACTGGGAACACACTGAGTGATAGCTCCCATTTCAATTAAAATAGAAATTTCTTTTATAAGTATCTGCTTATCCTTTTCAACTAAATTGTTATTATCTTGAAAAAATGTTTGATGGGGAAGTGTCTTAAAAGGTATTATGTAACCATTGATCCAATTTAATATAATCGGATCTTGAGTAATGGATTTCCATTTAGAATAAAAATATTTCAATCTACCAGCAAAATTTACCTCTACGGGTATTTGGCTCGTCCTCGTGATGCTGCTGTCGGTTGACGGCGACCTTGACCTCTGGATGGAGGAGGCCTGGCTTGGTAGCGGTGCTGTTGTTGAAAACCCCCTCTTACTGGTGCCCGGGACTGATGGACCTGCACTGCTTGGCGTTGGCGCAGAGGGGTTTGGAAGTTTTTTGAAGAAGATGCTTGACTAGAACCTTTGGGCTTCAACTTTTGTCCGGCTTTCTTCATTGTTGTAACTGATTTCACAGTCTCTTCTAATTTAGTAAATAAAAACTCTCCACGTTTATTAATTCTCAAATTTAACAGCAAATCTTTATCAAGAAAAGAGTTTAGTAATTTCCTTCTAATATCTGTATATTGTTGATGTAAATTACATACGAGACGATCACAATCAACCAAAGTAGTTATGACATCTAGTCTTTTGAAATCTTTGTCATTTGATAAAGAGTTAATCACTCCACAAATACCACCTCCAACAATGCCTAGATCTTGTTGACGTTCTTCCATTAATTTATCACGAGTACGGGCTGATGGAGTAATGATAGCCAATAATTCAGAATTCAGTTTTGGTGCATCTAACAACTTTCCATTACTAGGAATAGGGTTTTCTTTTATAATTTTCTCTCTTTGATCTTTTGAAAGGCCCTCCAACAAAATGGAATTCAACCGACTTATTATTTCTTGATGCACTTCTGGCCCATAAACTTGTTTATTAGTTACAGAGTCACCAAGGGCCGATAAAATCTCAGAAGGTAGATCAGTGGACCTGTCCTCTGGGTCCTCTGTAATAACATCTGGTTCTGATTGTATAGGTATCACATCTTCCATACTCACTTCTTCAGGTGAGGCTGTAAAGAACAAAGTCTTTAGTAAGTATGTTGACTCAAAAACGAAAATAAATCTGAGCTCGATACGTAATAATAGGAAGCAAAAGTTTGCACCGCAAACTGAACTTCGATTATATTATCTTATGACAGAATAGGTAACGTACCATAACTTGTCATAAATTTATTAGTTATTAATATTCATGATGAAGAAATAAGAAGGAGAACCTCTCCTAATTATTATTACACGATTTACACGAGATATGAGTCAACAAAATGGCTACCCCACGCGGTACCATAAAAAACACCCTTGTAATCTTTTCTCACCGAGAAAAGACATAACGACAGTCGTTATGTATATAAATAGGGTTTATTATGTGAGGTTTTCACTATTTTAAATAGTTACTTACTGTTATATTCTCTTACGATCGATATTGATCGACGAGAAATCGAAGACGCCGAATCGGATGATTCCGATCGATATCTTCGCAATTTTTCCTCCAACTTTAATATTTTACGTCTTCTACGTTCCTTCTTTTCTTCTCTGCTTCTTTTTGGCATGATTGCGCAAAATAAAGTTGAAAAAACCTGAAAAACCTTTCTAACAGAAAAATATCTGTAGGCGGTGATGGCGCCTAAAAAACCAATGACGTGTTGGACAATCAGGGTTGCCAGGGTGATTTTTTCTTTTTCTTTAATTATACTTTAAACATGGCGGTGTTACTAGCTTAATTATACTAAACTACATAGTAATTATCTTGGAACAAATACGAATACAATACTTAATATTAAACAATAGTTTGAGTCACTTAATCAGATACAACTTACGGTCTAGTGACTATGAGATAATCTGTGATGTTATAAGTAATATATTTAAATTATAGCTTGAATATAAATGTAGACGAAGGAACTGTTTGTTGATAGACAAAAATCCAGTTAGGTTTATTTATTAATATGTTAGATACCTATTCTTAAAACTATGATATAAATATTGATAAAATATACTAATTAATAGCGTCGACAAAAAAGCTGTATATTTTTTTAATATACATAATGTATATATTCAACATTAAAGGTGATCTTGACACCAATATACAGCCTTCAATTTGCATCTCGTCAGAAAAACTCATGAACAACGTGAAATTTTAAATTATTCACGCAATTTAGTCGGTTCTTCTTATTTTCAACTTATTTTTAGAGTTCTGTACTTTAATAAACAAAGAATTGTTGTTTTGTCGAGTCAAAAAACATGATTAGCGGAAATAAAGAAAGACCGTCACCACAAATCAGTACCATATATTATTAAATGGACCATTTTGTTACTTTATTCATTCTGTGAGATCATTTTATACTATACTAGCGGCCCGCCCCGGCTTCGCCTAGATCCCTTTTCTTATAGCCTATGTCACTCGGGAATAGTGTAACTTTCCAATAGTGAAAGAATTTTTCATATCGGACCAGTCGTTTCGGAGCCTATTCAATTCAAAACAAACAAACAAACCTATATCACGGAATAAATAAAAAATAGTACCTACGAATTAAGTTACAAACAATTACGACTTTAACGAACTTTAGTATCAAGGCCAAGTTCAAAATAATAAATTAAAATATTATCACCCTTAATAACTTAGCCTAACCTTTTCACAACCATCTCAATAAAAGAAGATCAGCAGTGAAATCGCCAAGTTCGCCATCAAAGTGAATGAATAAAACGGTTCACTCGTTACGACACAATGTGTTAATATTAATAACACTACGTTACGTCGTGCAGTGAGTTTGTTTATGACCTTCATGATGGACTGCACTCGTTGCGCAACAGGTCATGCACCACGTTTCGATTGATGCGTTTCTTAGGATGCAATTGGGCTGCATAATTGAAAGTTTCGTGTGTAATATTTTGGTGTTTGTAATGAACGTCTGAGAGATGCAGGTAGGTTATTTTTGTAGACTTAGGTGGGTTATAATTGGGTATTGTATATACGTCATACGATATAATACCTATGCGAAAGTTGAATTTCAGAACATTTTAACATTTTGGTAAAAAAAAAAAATATAGTTATTTAATAAAAAATTTATTTTGTCACTGGAACTGAGCTGACAATAGTCTTATGCTAAAGTGTTGTCAGCTCAGTCGTGTTCGATTATGGAATCTGTAAAGGCTCCGAAACGTCAGCCAATAAAAATAAAATACGCGAGTTAAATCCGTTAACATTTTTTCATTCCAATGTGTAATAACCGCGAATTCATCAGAAATTATAATGTTAAGACACATTATCATGTATTTAAGTATTTATAATTATCATTAATAAATACATAACATATCGCACACCTAGATCTAAAATGAGCTAACTCAAAACCTGAAGATTTGAGTTATGCACACCATCGGATTCCTTACATCAAAGCCCATTTACCACTAAAACAGATTTAAACTAACTCTGCTAGCTTCATTATAAAAAGCATAAATCTATACAGAAAACTCATGCGTGCGTATTGATAGGTTAACCAGTTTTTCGCCTCCCCTTAAAAAGTAACTTTTTTGAGTTAGCTCCCTTTAGATCTAGGTGTGCGATATATTTATATATATAACCTTTTTGTTAATAGAACATAATAAGCTCAAGACTTCATTGTAAGCATGTTCTGTGATAATTGTACGTCATAATATCAAGTTTATTACTATGATAGTACTAGAGTACTAGCTGACATTAGACTTTTAGATAACTCCATCAGTAATTAGGCCAACTGAATGGAAGTGGAATGTTACAAACAATCACCAATACAAGAAGTAATTGGAATTTAATGATTTGTATGGGTTACCAAATTTCCCCGGCAATTTGATTTAAATGACTTCCTGTTGGCCTATAAGTCAGAGCGCCTGACTACGAAACCGGAGGTTACTGGTTCGATTCCTGCTAGGGTCAAATGTCAGTGTGATGAGTACAGTTAGCATCTGTACCTGAGTCTTGTATGCCTTATATGTAGGAATCATATTATATTTTTTTCCATACCTATAGTAATTTAGCTTTGCTTAGGTACTCGGGGTCTAAATTATTTGGTGTCAATTTTCCAGACATATTTATATTTAAAAAAAAATATGTTGCTAGATTTTACTATAAATTTGAACTACAGACATGGCGCTTAAATGTATGAGCAATATACAGGATATTAGCGATCAAGCCATTGTTCCGTACATTGACCCTGCGTTCACTATGACGTCACTATTTAGCATGCGTTTATGTGCATTCCTATACATAGAGCCTTTGGCAGGGTAAGGGCATTGGCAACATTTCTAAGCCTTTGTACTATTGTTTCAATTATAAAAGCTATTTATGTTTAAACATATATTATGCATGTACAATGGAATAAGTAGAATCACGTAGCTTTCAATTTCTTTGATATACGTATGTTAAGGCTGGCAACATTAAAAATTAGGTAAGGCTAACTAATTTTTTTTCTTAATTCGAGCGAAGCTGTCAGTGATTAAAACCTCAGCGAATAAAAATGATAAACTGTGTTGATTTTATATTTAAACATTTGTCAGTATTTAAATATAGATTTTTTTCTTTCGAAGTGTCAAGTTACAATATTAGTCTAACAGAATGCTAAATAGCATTAAGCACGAAGAGTAAGCGTGTAAAATTATTTAAATTTATTTAAAGAAATCCAATTTTCAGTTCACCGTGCATAATTCCATATTTTATATAATTATGTGCATTATGCATACGAGATTATCTATACTAATATTATAAAGAGGAAAGATTTGTATTTTTGTATTTTTGTATTTTTGTATTTTTGTATTTTTGTATTTTTGTATTTTTGTATTTTTGTATTTTTGTATTTTTGTATGTTTGTAATGAATAGGCTCCGAAACTACTGGACCGATTTCAAAAATTCTTTCACCTTTGGAAAGCTACATTATCCCCGAGTAACATAGGCTATATAATATCACGCTAGGTCTTATAGTTGCGGAGCAGTAACCGAAAATGTTTCAAAAACGGGGGAAAAGTATCGTTTCTGAAATCGTAAAACTATGAAAAAAATCTTAAGTCCCCCCGTGCGAAGCCGGGACGGGCCGCTAGTCGTAAATAATTATTTTATAACAAACTAGCTGTCCCGGCTTCGCACGGATATTTTTTTTTTTAGTCTATGTCACTCAGGAATAGTGTAGCTTCCCAACAGTAACAGATTTTTTGAAATCGGTCCAGCCGTTCTGGAGCCTACTCAACCCAAACAAACAAACCTTTCCTCTTTATAATATTAGTATACTTAAATAAAAATACCAGTATCGTATTTCTATAAATTACTTATTCCACCTTTTTAGACATTTTCAGCCTGTTTCTCAAGCATCTACTACTACACTTTAATATTTCCGTGTCATGATCGATACCTATTTACAAAATGTACATATTTCTCAGGAACCTTGAGAAATAGATACATATTTTGTAAATATGCGGCAATCGGGTGCATCTCAGGTTACATTTTGCCGTGGGATTCTTACATTGAGGAGAATTTCTAGTAATTGATAGGTAGATACAACGTTCGTTCATAATAATATACCTACGCCAGAAGAAAATCGAAATCTTTAATATTACACATAGGAAGGTACACTAGCTGTGTTCGCGACTTCGTCCGCGTGGAATAGTTATTTTCCCCGTTTTTTACACATTTTCCACTTTTTCTTCGCTCCTATTGGTCGCAGCGTGATGTTATATAGCCTAAAGCCTGCCTCGATAAATGGTCTATCTAACAAAAAGATTTTTTCAATTCGAACCAGTAGTTCCCGAGATTAGCGCGTTCAAACAAACAAACAAACAAACTCTTCAGCTTTATAATAAGTATTAAGTATAGAAAAAAAAGATTTTTTCAATTCGAACCCGTAGTTCCCGAGATTAGCGCGTTCAAACAAACAAACAAACAAACAAACAAACTCTTCAGCTTTATAATATTAAGTACCTATAGATAGGAATGAAACAACTATTAACAGATTTAACTCCTACTGCTATGAGACTATTGTCAGCTCAGTCGTGCTACGATTATGGAATCTGCAAAGGATCCGAAACGTCACCAAATAAAATAAAATAGGCGAGTTAAATCCTTCCGTAGTTGTTTCATTTCAATCGAAATCTTTAATCACGAAGTAAATGTTTTTTTTTCGTGAAGGTACTAAATGCTGACGGTATGATATAGGTAATATTAAGTTCTTATTGTCAGAATACCTAATCAGTATATTTAAATATATGGACTTTTTAAATCAAAAATTAATTATTAAGTGAAAAATACTTTAATTAACTGTGAAGGCTACTACTGCTCTTGACCCTCAAGTACCCACTGGTCATGGTCGTGACTTTTCTATCAATGTCAAATCATTTTGGTAAATTTTATTATCCACAGAAAACAATTAAATTATTTCCAAACGTAGGTAAGTAATTAATATTATGACCACATACACTTGGGTAATATATTTTTATAAAACACATGTTTTTATGTCATAAATGACATTTAAGTAAGTAAGTAATGTTTCATTTTCGTATTTTCAAATAACTTGGCCTCCCTTTTACACGTCTTTTTTCTTTTTACTTATCTATTGGTCACGGCATCACGCTAAAATGGCCATTATTAGGATCTAAAGTAAGAAAAACTTTAAAAAATTGCGCGAAAAATTAGATAATTTAGGAAAAAGTAACTAGGTACTAAATACGTAGGTAGTATATCAATTACAACAACTACAGTAAAATCGTTGTTGCACTGCTTTGCCAGGTGGGACGACGTCTGCCGGAACCGCTAGTTTGAAATAAATATTGTTTTTTTAATTGAAATTATATTGAATTTGACTAATAACCAAGTCTATGTTACCTGTTACAAAATGAGTATGATGTAGTTACCTCTGTGAAATCAACAGTGCGTATTAACAGATGAAAACACTACATAATAATATTCATAAGGTATGTATGTTTGTATGTATAACATACCATACAAGGAAACACGTCCGCCAGGTGCAATAACGTTGTATGTAATGTGACAAAACATGTATTTGTCATTAACATCAAAGCAATAGGTATACAAGTATTTCGTCACTAAGGTTTAGGTATTTCTTGTAAACAATAATGCAAACCATTCATAAATAATTATGCTTTCGCAGTTTATCAATAGTTACAAAAAAAATCTGACATAAACAATATGTGTAATAAGTGAACTGTTTTTACTTTATTGGTATTAAACAACTATTACCTACCTAACTGAATAATTTCTGATGCCTTCGCGGTTATACATTATATACCTACATTGGAATGAAACAACTTTAACGGATTTAACTCGCGTATTTTATTTTTATTTTTATTTATATTGTCAGCTCAGTCGTGCTACGATTATGGAATCTGTAAAGGCTCCGAAACGTCAGCCAATAAAAATAAAATACGCGAGTTAAATCCGTTAAAGTTGTTTCATTCCAACTATAACGGATTTAACTCGGGTATTTTTATTTCAGTTTATTTGGTACAGTTTCCATAATCATTAATTCCAATGTTTAATAACCGCGAAGGCATCAGAAATTATTAATACATATTTTATATATATTATCTCTCATACATTATTATTTCTCTTATTACTTATTATGTTGTTTGTTTTTTTTTCTGGGTCCTATAGAGTTTATTGCTTATTACTTTTAATAAGCCCGAATTCATTTATTAACTTAAAATAATTGAATTCGTGTAGGTGGAATATTGGGCTAATAAATACCTACTATATTTTAGTAAAAGCAATAATTGTAATTTTTATTTTGTTTGTAATTTTCTTCTGCTACAAATATTATTATGTCATCGCACTTTTTAGAAAAGGCATAAAATTGATAAAGAGTAACACTAAGAGTAAATTTTGAACCTATGAGTCAAGCGTCTTTTTGTAATTTCAAACTTACTTAAAACTAAGTAGGTACTTGCATAACAATATCCTTTTTGCACAAATATAAGTTTACATGTCTATAGCAAGCCTTTGTTCTTGGGTTTCTGTTGGTTGCCCAATTTGCGTTATTCCTTTTTGGTTGAATGTACGGATAGCAAAAAACTTAAGCATTTTCTGTACGTGGATACATTTTAGCACGAATCCATAGGCGAAGGGTAGATATAGATTTTTTTTTATATTTAAAAAAATCGACTATTTTAATATTATGTTCGAAAGAGTTAGTTTGTGATAAAGTTTATTAATCGGTGGAATATAGTTCGCAATCTCAATAAATACTCAATTCAAGATAGAATTACAAAAATTAACATCACGCAAATTAAATACGACATCTTATTTTATCTCAAATTAAAATTAAACAACTTTTTTAACGAACTAAGTTGAAGCATGTCTAAATATTCACTAAGCGTGTAAAGTAATTACCTAATTATTATTTTTAAAATATTATTAACACTTGAGAAAATTCCCACAGTAAAACTTAACCATGAAACTAATGGGGCCGCAATATTACTATGATTATAAACAGCGATTTGAAAAGTATTTTTATCCCTTTGAAGATAGCCATGTTTACAACGGATCCAATTAGGCGCTAAATGCTAACGCGTTAAATCCGGCCCTGGACCTATCTACAGTACAGATAGCAAAAAATAAAACTTTTTTTTCTGTCACTTAGAAAAAAAATATGGAAGGCAAAAAAAAATAACATAGCATATTAAATCTGTACGTCTTTTATTTTATACTAACTTCTGCCCGCGACTTCGTCCGCGTGGAACTCCTCCTTTTTTGCAGTCGGTTAAAAAGTAGCCTATGTCCTTTCTCAGGCTCCAGACTTTCTTTGTACCAAATTTCATTTAAATCAGTCCAGAAAGCGTAACAGACAGACATACAGAGTTACTTTCGCATTTATAATATTAGTAGGGATTGGTCACTTACCTAAGTGAAACGATTTAAGTTTTAGATTTTTTTTTTTTATTATTATAAAATGTCGCACTTAATTTCATTTTTTAATAATTTGAGTTTTTCATTTATTTTTAGTACATTACGCACCGAGGCCAGTAAAATAAAAAATGTCTCAGATCACATGTAATTAATTAATTAATTAATAAAAATGTGATCTGAGGCTTTTTTATTTTAATGGCCGAGTTCAGTAAGTATACTATTTTTCTGTTCGACGAAGCCAGAAAGCGGAAATTTTATTTAGCGAAGCGGCCACAAAGTAGGCGCTTTCTGGCCGGAGGACGGAAAAGATATTTTTTTACTCTACAGAAAACATTTTGTAGTGTTTTAAAATAATCTGTCTACAGATATATTAAACAATATTGACACGACAATTATTGTTCTGTCGGTACGACAGATGCGCGCGAGTTGGTTGTCGTACACTAGCTATAAATACATCAGAGCAAGAATGCAAATGCTTACTTAAACTCACTTACCCGAGGTGCCAACGAAAGTTCCTGTTTTTACAGCGAAATAGTTGTCAGGATATTTTATATAAGTACCTACCCACTTATATTAACTCTCTGGAAACTTTTTTCCACGATTTATTTTACAAATCATATAATTTTAAATAATGTGATAAACTAATCTAGGAATAAGGTTTTTGGCATACATGTTTAGATTAAATTATACTTTCAATTTATATCTCCGCGTATCGTCAATTCGAGTCCTTTTCTGTATTTATAAACACAAAGTTTCGTTGTCAATCAAGTCGCGCGTGTATATATCGCACCCCTAGATCTAAAGGGAGCTAACTCAGAAAAAGTAACTTTTTCGGGAGAGGCGAAATTGTTGTAAGGAATCGGATCCTTTTTTTTAGCGTGTGTTTAATTTAAATCTTCAGATTTTTGAGTTAGCTCCCTTTAGATCTAGGTGTGCGATATATATTTTTTTGATAAACCACTTCTTGAAATAAATTCACTCTGATGACCATTACCTACCACTAAAGTCATGGTAATAATATTATTAAGATTATATTAATTATATCACTCAACAGATCTTCTGTGCATCTGGTACATTAATTATATCTTAACATAGTCTCCAATACAAATAAATAAAATTTCTTTACCATACATAGATATCTACTACAATATTTAAACCACTCAGATAACTACGTATTTCCCCGAATGCAAGCCAAGAATACTTAACTGGATCTAATTGTTTATGCAATTCCAATCGTCTTAATGCATTCCCGTTAATGCATTGTGCACTGCAACATTCCCTTGAGTGCAACTTCGAGTGGCTCTCGTGTTCGGGAATTAAGGTTAATTAATGTACTAAAATTTTGATTGCCTGCCTATCCTACCTATCTAATTGGTTTGAGGAATAAGCATCTCTTTTTGAGCGTCTTCTTTGAATCTAAATATACAAAGATAGCAAGGACTAATCCAGGAAGTCTTACCTCCAGCACTTCCTCCCATTTATCTAGGATATCAGTAGATATTTTTGTAGACTTATAGCTTTTAACCAAATTAATATATTTGAAATAGAATTTTACTCTGAGTCTCCCTCTGAATACAAAGCTGATCCGCCCTTGAACGATAGTTAACAATAGATAACAACTTCTCTTGTTATTATAAAAGCATGTACCTACTATGGATTTAAGATATCCTAGGCTTAATTTTGCTTATCATATTAATATCTGCATTTGTGGAATTGAAACCCGAAATCTCCAGCTTCATGTGACGTTTTCTCACCACTATGTCAACATTGAACGGGAAATATAAATATTACAGTGCAATTAAGTTCACTCAGTAACAATCCAATTGTTTTTTTCCACGACGTTTTGTTATTATTTTCACTTGAAATTCTCATTTATCAATAGTTTAAGAAGCCACAATTTCTCAATAAAATTTATCAACACCAAGATTACAAACAAGAACAGTAAGTGTCTCGGTAGTTACATAATTGCTGCACTGATTCTAAAATCGGGTCAAACCTGTGTTTTAGAAACCGGTCACCTTCCTGCTTCCATAATAATATTGTAAACTTACCAATTAGCCTCGTATTTATAATTGTTTTATGACTGAGCATTCCATTGTCCTAAATGAAATATACATAATTATGAATATCACACCTAAGTCGATTAGCTATTTTGTGACTAATTTGTTGGTCAAGACCTTGAGTTGACAATATACATCACTACTGTTTCGTGTTTTAATTCTAATCTATCGATAATTTTGGTGATGGATCAATAAAAATGCACACCTACTTATGATCTCTAAAGTTCACAGTTTTGTCGTGTCTGTAAATATAAATAAATAAATAAATATCTTTGGACAATTCACACCAATTGATCTAGTCCCAAATTAAGCAAAGCTTGTGCTATGGGTACTAGACAACGGATAAACATACATAAATACATGTAAGACATCCAAGACTGACTGATGATCACATTGACATCTGCCCCTAGCAGGATTCGTACCCGCAACCTCCGGTTTCGTAGTCAGGGTTTCTGACCACTAGAGTCTAGACCAATATAAGTTGATTTTGACTCATTGTTTTTGCTATCTCTACTAGCTCTGTTCTTGACTTGATTACAATTCGCTTTGGATTAGATTGCATAGGGCAAGGCCATGGTAGTGTGGTTTGCACGTTTGTCTTTGACATTTGACAACTTTAAATTATTTAAAGCAAGTCAATAAAAAAAAATATGCAGAATTGTATAGTTAATTACAATAAAATATTTTACTTAATTGTGAACGAGGTAAACGGGAAATACAATTAAAATGCGATCAGGTTTCCAAAAGTAAGTACTTAATAAAAATATGTCAATTTTGTCTTATTAACAAAAGTGATTCTGAAAGTACTAATGTCATACTGTTATCTCAATAATACGAACAACTGCGGCACGGTTTGCATAGGGCAAGGCTATATTAAATGTATTATAGTACCTACCTACTACCAATCTCAGTCTATACAAAAATATCTTTGCTATGCAAGGCGTAGGTATAATATTATATTTTGCTTAAATTGTGTTGTTATGATGATGATAAGTATATTAGCGTTACAGTATCGTCAGCTCAATTGGGCTACGAATATGGGAACTGTAAACTTTTCGAAACGTCAGTAAATACAATAAAAATAAAATACGCGAGTTAAAACCATATTTAACTGGATTATTTTTATTTATTTTTACTATAAACACGTTTGTTTTGCTGTCGCTACAAGATGCGCATGCGGCCAGTCATATCTTGATATAATTCAATTGCCATCGGCGCGGGCGCAGGTCGCATGGAGCAAGGTCGTAACATTATGTTCGCTTTTCTAACAATTGAAAATTTATTAATATTTTTTGCGAATTTTTGGTTAGCACTATCTCTAGTAGCTATTCAATTTAGTATTTTAAATAAATTGTACCTGTAATAAATAAATAGTAAATTAAAATATAGGTAGTAAATTTAATGGTAAATGGGTAAATCTACGGGCGATTTAACCGATGTCATTCCGTAGTCTGTTCTAAGTTCTAAAAATGAACTTCACCACTTCACTATTGAATGTACAACTTAACTTACATAATGCAAATCAAAATATTATAGGTACCTAACTGCTGAATCCAGCTCTTGGTAAAAAGTGTTAAAACAACATGACAACTATGATGATTAAATACAGGTCACAGTTATTGTATCTTAATGAATCTATGACATAATAGCGCAAGTAATTGACTAATTTTACAAATTATTGTCGCGAATATTGATCGTGTAAGTTGGTAACTAAATCGACAAATAAACCGATTGTCACCGATGCCTAGTTAAGAACTCACTCGATTAAGTTGTATAAGTACAAAAAAAAATGAAAATCGCTTTACTCGTTTAGGAACTAAGATGCTACAGACACTTCAAATTTATAACACCTCTCTTTTTGCGTCAGGGGTTAAAAATTTTTACCAACTACCTGCCGTGATTGTGTTCATCAATAATTTTGAAAAGATCCCAAGTATGTAGGTAAGTACTTACCTACCTAATTCTATAGGTAATTACCTAACCTTATTTTTTCAGTTGGTAGGTACTAAGATAATCATTACCTACTGATGTAAACCCGATTCGTGTTTGTACATCGCATGACATCTCATTTAAAATGTTTAATTATATAATATCTTTGCTAAATAGGTTTCGTTACTAACTGCAATCTAGGTAGACCTTGGAATTATTGCAATTAAATACCTGTAAGTACCGATAAAAACTATTAATTGAATTAATAATTATATTTTAAGTACCATCTCGTTTTTTAGAAGCAATCCTTGTTTTACCGTACTCTTCTAAGGTACTTACGCATTTACCAAATCAAATAATTAACAGTCCAGCAGTATTTTCGGAAAATCTTGCTCATCATCATAACTATTAGGAAAAAATACGAATTATTCATAACTAGCTTCTGCCAGCGACTTCGTCCGCGTGGAACTCCTCCTTTTTTGCAGTCTGTTAAAAAATAGCCTATGTCCTTTCTCAGGCACCAGACTATCTTTGTACCAAATTTCGTTTAAATCGGTCCAGTAGTTTTAGCGTGAAAGCGTAACAGACAGACAGAGTTACTTTCGCATTTATAATATTACTAGCTTCTGCCCGCGACTTCGCCTGCGTGGTACTCCTCCTTTTTTGGAGTCGGTTAAAAAGTAGCCTATGTCCTTTCTCAGGCACCAGACTTTCTTTGTACCAAATTTCATTTAAATCGGTTCAGTAGTTTTAGCGTGAAAGCGTAACAGACAGACAGACAGACAGACAGACGGAGTTACTTTCGGATGTTAATATATTTACATACCTATGTAGTTATGTACCTATACATCGTCCTGTCTGATATTTTAGTAGTTATAGTAGTTAGTCATTCTATTAGGGGATAATATAAATCCAAAAATATCAAAGATACGGTTCTTGAGTTCTAAGTGTAACTAAACCGACTAATATAACTATAAATTATAATTTTTATAGCGTGTAGGTACATCTGTCAAACCAGCTTGTAGGTAATAACTGCCAGTTTGAATTGGATCCGCGTCATTTATTGTTTTAAAGAAATCATTAGCTGCATCATTGCGTTAAACAGAATTCAATTTTGTCTTTTACGCTTTACTGCATCAAGTAAATTAGACGTTTAAATCGATTTGTTATTGCATTATTTATTGATGCAAAATTAGATAGAAACAGTTCTGTGTACCTATACATAACTAGCGGTCCGCCCCGGCTTCGCCCGGATCCCTTTTTTTTATAGGTCATTCGGGAATAGTGTAGCTTCCCAACAGTGAAAGAATTTTTCAAATTGGTCCAGTCGTTTAGGAGCCTATTCAATCCAAACAAACAAACAAACCTTTCCTCTTTATTATATTATTATTAGTATACTAGTAGGTACAGGATCCATTGCCTAGTTTTTCACTTGATTACTATCAAGCTAATTTTCCGTGAGTAGCTTCATTTTGATAAGACGCCCAACAATTTCCTGTGCGAAAATTTTTGATTGTGGTAGCTAACAGAGGTAGCGATGATAAAATATGTCGATTTGATGATTCTTCAATATTTATTACTAACTGAATTGTTTTTATTAAATCTTATGATAATTATCTAAATTATTTGAAAAAATATTTGTCCTACAAAATCTATGGTTTTATCAAAGAGTCCTCCCATATTTTAGAAAATTAGCTTGATAGTAATCAAGTGAAAAAATAGGCCACGGATCCTGTACTATACTAATTAGATATTGTTTATAAATTCATCGTCTTTCAGCGCCATCTACGGTTATCACGTGTAAACAGCGCTTGCGAACGTGTAGGCTAATTTCGTCACTCTGCGTATCGTCAGGATGGCCGAGCGGTCTAAGGCGCCAGACTCAAGGTTACCCTTTACCCGTTGTACGGGTATGAGCTGTTCTGGTCCTCTCTGAGGGCGTGGGTTCGAATCCCACTTCTGACATAACTTTTTTACTTTTTAATGTTTCATTCATGTTAATATAAGGTATAATAATAATATTATTGTTATACTTACCTACTTACCAATCAATTTAACGCTGCTATTAAAATTTGGATTTCCAGGTTCTATTTATAATTATTACTTAATAGTAGGTACATAGTTAAATAATAAGTGTGATTAAGGGAAGTCTAATTCTATTTATCACAGTTAAGTATAAAATACCATAGATAGAATCTTTTTTAATTATTGAAATAAATACTTATATTATTTATACTTACCTATATCAATAATTGAATGTCACACAAAATGACTTTCCAATTATTTATAATATATATTTATAATAATTATCATACGTAACGAAAGTTGGTATTGTTGTACCAAAATATAATGATAAGATAGTATTAAGAGGATTGTGAAGCTGTTGATTTTCATACAAAAGGCGATAACGTTTTACACCCAGTAAATATAGTTAGATTTTTATAATTTTTGGATATGTTGTAGATATAATGAGAAACTACGCCTGTACGTTTTGATTTTTAAGAAATATTGCTTACGCTAAAATTTATTAAATTTATTAGATTTATATAGAGATTTTTAAATGCTAATAAATTTTAGCGTAAGCAATATTTCTTAAAAATCAAAACGTACAGGCGTAGTTTCTCATTATATCTACAACATATCCAAAAATTATAAAAATCTAACTATATTTACTGGGTGTAAAACGTTATCGCCTTTTGTATGAAAATCAACAGCTTCACAATCCTCTTAAGTATTATAGTGATATGATAATATTATAGTTTCGAAAATTTAACATTGTACAGCTCACTCTCACAGCTAAAGTAGGATATTTTCGTCCGGTAACATAAGTCTTCGGTAGTATAGTGGTAAGTATCCCCGCCTGTCACGCGGGAGACCGGGGTTCGATTCCCCGCCGGAGAGATTCCTTTTGATATTTTTCTTATTTTATATCCTAATTTAATATACGTAATTACTAACACCTATTATAGTACTACTGTATGAAATATAAGATATTTTATTACTAGCTCAGTTTAATTTTTACGTATCTACTTAGGCTGTTGAACAGTAGGTTGGTAAATACGTTGAATACAAGTTTATTATGGTCTCCGAATTCGTTGATCCCTTTTAATTTACCTTGTTACCTACTTCTAACGTTACTCGAGTATGTAGTATCAGAATAATTATCCAATATATTTTTCTTTGTCGCAGGACTCTCGTGCTTGTGTGATGAGGAGTGGGCCAGTGCTGCTGCTGGCGGTGGCACTGTGCGGCGCCGCGACCCTCGACTCCGAGCTGGGCGTTGGCAAGGCGATCAATATATTTATGAGGTAGGTAACATTATTATTACAACATAGAACACGAACAATACTTCACTAGTTTTAAATATAGGTGCATAATCTCCAGTCAAAACCCCGATTGAGGTCTATCTGTTCTGTTCCACCAGTGATCCGTAGAAGAGCTAACCTCGATTGAGGTCTATCTGTTCTGTTCCACAAATGTTCCGTAGATGCGCTAACCTCGATTGAGGTCTACATGTTCTGTTCCACCAGTGATCCGCAGATGCGCTAACCACGAGTGAGGTCTATCAGTCATGTTCTATCAGTGAACATAAGTTAGAGACCTCATCTGAGAGTTCCGAATCTAACGGATTTTTGACTCAAGATACGTAGTAAGTAGGTAGGTTAGTTAGGTACCTGAAATTTAATAGGTTTTACTATATAGGTAAATATGTACTTAATTATTTTTTTTTACAAATTTATCCGCAACTTACTTAGATACCTTGACTCCTGGAAACCTTTACATTTCCAGTAAGTAAATTTAATTTAGTCTTTTGACACCTGGAGACCTTATACATCTCCAGTACCTACCTATTGTTATTTTTTTATTTTTTATTTTTCTCCTATAGGTAACTTTTTTTAAATGTAATTAGAGTACATACATATTATTGTAATTTGTACATAATTTATACTTATGTGAAATTTTAATATTATTATATTGAAAAAAATACACCTCATTGAGTTTATTCTCGAATCTTCTCAAGAGGTTTTTTTTTTAACGTTGACATTCACAAGTGCCTGTAAGAGCCTAGACTGAATAAATGATTATTTGAGTTTGAGTTTGACCTACCTACCTCTATATTTAACTTACGTTCAACTCACCTACTGTCTTAAAAACTTGACGCCGGTTTAAAAGAATTACCTTACAATAGTGCAAGCGTTGAGATGTTTTACATCGAAACGTGCTTTCCTTGACAGAGAGTCGAACCCATGACCTCATACTCGCAAGTCGCTGACAACCGCTTGGGCAGTTACCTAATAAGACCTGTTTGCTGATGTGATATTTACATGTACCTTCTTATATGTAGTAGGAGAATACATGTTCGATGCAATTTTATAGGCCACAAAACAAAATTATAAATGTCACTTATTCTAAAGCAAAAATCAGTACTTAAGTAGGTTATCATATTAAAATCTAAAGAAAAAAATATAAGTTAAGTCTAGATACTACAATAGTCAATCTATTTTATTTTATACCCTACCTTATTTGCGTACCATTTGCTATAATTAAAATATCTAATATGTAACTATAACGAACCTACTTGTTCGAACATATTAGGGATGGCGACTGGGTAAAGAAAACGAAATTCAATTCAGTCCATAAGTAAGATTACTGAAAAATAATGAAATATTATCTTTTCTCAAACAAACAAAAATAACAAAGATAACATTGCTTCCAAAATTCGGGAGTGGGAGCTGATGACGTCACGATATGGTAAAATGTATACCATAACGAACTTTTAAAGCGCTTATATTGGTCATTTATTGTTCGATTGAGAAAAGAACAAATACGTGTCCAATGATATTTGGTAATATACCTACTTGATGGATCAAAACAGTTCTCATACTAATACTAAGTTTGATAATTCCATTCCTTAATTACAGATATGGCTACCTCAGTATATGCATGCGCGTGGTGCCCCGGAACGACACAGAGGGCTGGGTGTTCAGAGAGCCAACCGTCTCTGTGTTCAGAGACGTGGAGAGATACAGCATCGCGCCCAAACCGCGTCATGCGAAGACACTCTTCGACGGAGACTTTCATATGGAGTTTTGTGATAACCTGAAACAACTGCTCCAGGCATACTTTAGAGATTTTAGTTTTGAGAGGTGAGTGATTTGGTTAGGTACCTATTTGTTTACTGCGAAACAAATATAGGGAAGAGAGACTTGGAGGAAGTATTAAGTTAAAATAAAACATTGTCTCTCTATATGTACATGAAGTTTGCCATGTTGATTGAAGCGACCACGGTAATACCTATTTACAGTACCTATTAAGGAAGGTACCTAGACAGTATTCGTAGGTAAGTACATGTAAGTATACACGTATTAAGTAGGTATTCATATAAGTAAATACGTAAAATAGCACTCAACTACGTGTAAAAATGCAATATAATCATCAAAAATTATTTTTATAGACAATTTAAGAAGACAATTCGCACGTGTGATATCCGAGATCATTTGGTTTATTAGCGCCATCTGTAGTAAAATTATGAAAACACTTTTCCACTATTTGAATATAGATGGCACTTTAATAAATATTGTAAATCGAACAACATAATTATTTCGATTAGGTAAATTTACCGCAGTCAAGATTACTCGAAAACATCTAATTTATAATATTTTTTTTTTAGAAATAGATATTACTTAATGTCATTTACACAGATAAAGATTCGTTTATGAGTATGAGCGCCTATGAATAGTTTATAGCAATTAAACTATTATGAAAATTTCATTGCTCCGCTAAATGCCTCATTACTAATACTAAATGCCGGACATATCAATCAATTGACCGAGCATTTCATAGACGCATTGCAACAATCACTAATTGTATCCTTGATTCCACAATAAATTTGCAATTAGGTAACCCTCTGCGCATTTCCTACCTACATAAGCAGGTAAATTATTTATGGCGTCACTCACACAGCATGCTTATCATTAAAACCATGTTTCATCTTATTTAATTTTATCACTTAATTCAGAATTTTTAATATTATGTTTCCATTAAATAATCATATTAATTATTTAGCCGCGTCCACAGTTGTAGCATTTCTGTGTAGTACACAAAAATGCTACAAAAATTTGGACGCGATATTATGTTTCATTAACATACCTAACTGTATCTACATTAGAGACGCAAAGATGTTAAATTCATGATTTTTAACTGACCTTCCGATTTGATCAAGACCATTATAACGGCGACCCCCACACTGGTTGGCCCAAGGGTCAGGTCAGGGCTAAAAACCCTAAACAAATAAAAGGCGCTAAAGTTTTTCATCTGGAAGCTCGCTAGCTACCGCTCTATTTTGCAGTAAAGGCCAACTGCGCTTTAAATTTAAATTTGTAAATTAAAGAAAAATTACGAACAAATTATTCCTTCATTAGAAACCTGAACACAGCTAAAGGTGTCCTAGAAATCGCTACAACAGAATTACGTAACTATTTTCAGATTAGAGCGTCCGTGGCGCGCTTTCACGGCGGGCTGGCCGACGGATATCATGGCCAGGAACCTGGGCATCAACTCCTCGTTCATCACAGGGGACCACTGCTATGTCCTCGTCAGGGTTTCCAGGTAATCATCCCCGCCAATAAATAGTAGCAGTAATAATTTCTGATGCCTTCGCGGTTATTACACATTGGAATGAAACAACTATTAACGATTTAAAAAGTAGACTTTAGCGTTAGACTATTGTCAGCTCAGTCGTGCTACGATTATGGAAACTGTAAAGAATCCGAAACGTCAGCTAATAAAATAAAATAAAAATACGCGAGTTAAATCCGTTAATAGTTGTTTCATTCCAATGAATAGTAGCAGTAGTTCACTGTAGTGTAGGTTCCTACTGTTGCCCTCGTTGTAGAAGTGTTTTTGTGTTTTTGATGCACAGTCGTTTAAATAGTAGGTAACTAGTTATGTAATCAACTAATGTCAGAAAATAGTGAAAATTGGCAAGATCCAGGATTAACTATGCATGTACCTAGCTACCAACAAGAAAAAAGAAATAAAAAGTCAACACACTATTCTGATTTTCAATTTTACGATAAACCCACATTAAGTATACTACAATTTTTTTATTACGCAGTTAAGTTCCTTTTTTGTATAATTATATTATAATTAGCTGTGCCCGCGACTTCGTCCCGTGGAATAGTAATTCTTCATAAGGCTTCATATTTTCCCCGTTTTTTACACATCTTCCACTGTTTCTTCGCTCCTATTGGTCGCAGCGTGATGTTATATAGCCTAAAGCCTTCCTCGATAAATGGTCTATCCAACAAAATTTTTGAATTCGAACTATTAGTTCCTGAGATTAGCGCGTTCAAACAAACAAACAAACAAACTCTTCAGCTTTATAATATTAGTATAGATATAAAATTATGTACCTACCTAATCCTATATAGGTACTTACCTACTTACCTATACATAGCTTTTGTTGTAACCGTTCCTTAAAAAAATGCAACTCTATTTCAGATACAGAGAGACAGCTAAACTAAGCGACTTACCGACTAACATACCAGTTGAGGACGTGGTATTCGATGCCATACAGGACTCCAATATAGGAGACACGGTATCCATAGCGGATTTCATAAGGAAATACGGGTCGCACTACATTGCTTCCTATATTACCGGTAACTCGCTCTATCAGGTAAGATATACTTACAGTAGCATAAAGTTCTATATCAATTGTACAAAGGCTGCATAAGGGTGTTTGCTCTTATACCTATAGGCTTTGTACGCCTTATATAGAACTTACGTGCAGATTGGGATTGATACTCATTTATATTGATTGTTTACGAAGGCAAGTATGTCCTTTTGTATAGTTGAGGAAATAAATAGATCATAAGAATAGGTAGGTACAATCATTTTCTGTATTTTTTTCATTACCTAAGGTTAATAAATTATACATCTGACTGTATTATCAGAAAATCATTAAAAGTAGAAATTTACTTGCAAATAGAAATACTGTCAAATGGGTTGATATATGACTATGTTTTCAGAACGGCTATGACTTTAATGAGAATTTACGAGTGATAAAAGCCATTAAAATCATAGTCGTTCTATTGTAATGGGTAATTTATATTCCCAGCTTACATAATATGAACGTTATGTTTTGTAAACTAATACCGAGTAATAAAACATAGACTCACGTTATTCCTAACACTAGGTGTTGTACCTAGGTTAGATTTATTTCAAATATCGTGTTAGCGACTGAAGTGATACTGCCTTTTTGGTAGGTAGGTACTTTTATAATATTCTTATTTTTCGTTTTTGAATAGCTGTTATATTTTCAAAACTAGACCGTACGTGATTTTATAATACCTATCATATGTCGTAGTTCGCTAAAAAGTCGTCAGTGTATTACATAAACAATGTTTCAGTAGGTATCTATAGGATGTATTAGGGATCTTCGAGAGTTTGAGACGCCGTCATTGTCGTCTCTAGAATCTCTAAATATAATGGTTGCAAATAATATTATGAAGTATCAATTGATATGGTAGTATTTGTACCTGTACCAGGAGATAATTACACTGAAGTTACTTATTCTTATGCTAAAGTCCTAAGACTATAGTCAGCTCAGTCGTGCTACCATTATGGAATCTGTAAAGGCTCCGAAACGTCAACCAATAGAATAAAATACGCGAGTTAAATTCGTTTAAAAATGTTTCATTTCAATGAAAATAACCGCGAAGGCATCAGAAATTATTACTCGCTGCTTTTCTAGAATAGTGTCACAACTCGAAATAATTTGTTACTCAATTTAAGATTGTAAACCGTCACATATAAATTTCAATTTAGAATGGTGACACATTTCGAGTTGTGACACTATTTCAGAAAAGCAGCGTACTGATTCCTCTTAAACATGGTCTGGGATGACAGTATTGGCGTTTCAAACGCTCAAAGATACACTCATTACCATTTGTTGTAGTTATTTAGTTAATCCTCATTAATGCTTCAGGTATTTGTGTTCTCCCGAAGCGTGTATTCCCGGATTAAAGACCGCGTCAAATCAAAAGGCGTCACAGACATCCCGCCAGCAGAAATCAACAATTTCTTTTCACCGTTCTTCGCTGAGCACGTTGGCGCGGTCAAGGTTTGGACTGTGTGAAATGACACTAAGTATTCAACATTTGAAAAATATATTGTAATGATCGGAAACAACGCCAGTCCTAGTATAAGTCCGAATGGAGCGAAATTTACTTCTTCGGTTAATGTGTTGGAAATCGTTTTTGATGCCTCTTGCCAAAAAGTTGTCTAGAGCGATCTTCTCTCGCTTTGTACTAGGGCCGGCGCTGAATCGAAAACATTACAAGTTTGCTTTTTTTTCTTGAAAATTGGTATCTATCGAAAATATTTTTCAAATGTTGAATCAGGTAAGAAAATGTTTTCTACCTACTTAAAGGGTAAACGACCGTATTATTAACATTGATCTATTCATTGTCATTTCCTTGTTTAAAAAAATGACATGCAATATATTAAATATCAAAATACCTTTTATGCAAATATTATACCTGGGCTAATATTTGTGATTATTGAGATGTTAATGTTTGGTTTGTTTATCCTATTTCATTGGTGTCATCAAACTTCTTTTTCTAAATTTCGTCCATTCATTATTAATATGTCATAGATGTTGTGGAATCATTTTCATTTAACGACTGTCCATTTCTTTCTTTCATAATATTTTTACGGGTTGGTACGTACCTATTTCATGTCGTTATCACCATTAAGTTCTTGATAACAAAATGTTTTATTTACCTAGTTATCACAAAAAAAGTTTTACTTAAACAAAAGCATTGCTTTAAAAATTTTCGAATTTTATAAAAAAACAAGCTGAAAAAGTTTAGGTATATGTATTGAATTTTAGAGCAATAATGGACAAATTGCAACAAATACGAAAAGAAGTTTCCCACAGTTCAAACTTTTAACCTGGAGTACACGCCATTTTGAATTTTAAAATTGAACAAATCGTGATTCTTGTCTATGCTCCCACTCCAGGTGTTTGTATTCTCTAGAACAGCATACTCTATGATTAAAGAGAAGTTAAAAAGCAAAGGAGTCGCTGATATAACAGCCAAGGAATTGGAAGGTTACTTCTCGCCATGGCATGCTAAACACATAGGCCAGATCAAGGTATATATTAAAAGGCTTTTTTATCTTTTCATGTAGTTCGATCAAAGAGGATTTACAGGTTCAAGAAGAAAAATTAATAAAAATTGTAAAGGCGTGCATACACGCTTAACACTTTAATAATTTCCAGATACCTTACTTGATTTTGTTTTCTGATCTTACCATTTCTCATTATCATGGACGCCCTGACCTATTCATTTACCATGGACCATCTTTAAAAAAAATAATGACCATAAATCATCATTATCCATCCTGTCCATCTACTTAAATGCTTTTTAAAGTTTATGGAGAGTTGATACATTTAAATATTCTGCTTAATTTAGGTTCTTACTTGCCTAAGCTACTTAATCGTATTTTTTTTCGCAGGTTGCTAGTGGCAACAAAACGGTGGAAAGCTGGGCCATGAAGAGACTGCGAGTGCATTATTACATATTCTCATATCCAAGCCTTCTAAAGCTTCACGGGGAACCGTCTCTACTTAGAAATCTAGATTCGTTGCTAGGAAATGAAGCCTTACTGCAATTAGAATTAAAGACATTATCGCCTGCGTTCAAAGACGACAATAAAAAAAAGTGGTTTGAAGAGGTTATAGACAATTATTTGAAATTGTGGGAGAGTAATATGTGATGTACCTTAAGATATTTATATTTTTTAGAAGAAAATATTATTGGATATTATACATTGGTGCTAACTGAAGACAAATAACGAGATGTATTAATTACCTACTTTATTTTTTACTGTAACAATTCCGCTAGTAGTTTTGATAAAAATGTACCTATCTATACGTCAGTTTTTTAGTAGGTACCTAATTCATCTACTTTACAAAAAATGAAAAATGGATTGAATTAAGAATCAAGTACAATCCTTTTAAAATATACTTTTAATTATTTTTTTTGCATTTTTTATCTTATCTAAATATTTATTTTGACCTGTAATTATTTGACTATAAAAATTATAATGTGTTGAATAAATATAAATCTTACTCTTTTGTGTACTGAGGTAACAAAATAGGTATATTACAAAATGTGATCATAGAATTATCATTTAAGTTAATAATAGTTAATTAATTAAATAGAATGACGAGTATTTACAATCAACTTATAATATTATTATTAAATGTATTTTTTGTAAATATTGTCTTACTAGATGTAATTTGCCTGCCAAACCAAGTACCAACCATCACATTAATTATCACAATTCATTTTAACCCCCAGTACTACCTATACATTTTTATAATTGTAATAAAAAAGTTATAGCTAGGCTGTATTCTATATACTACTTAAATAAAAAAAAACGGAATTAGTACCTACTCGTAGAGTGTGAAATTTTTTACGGTTGTTGTCATAATCTGTGAGATCTGGAATCTGTGTTTCTGCAATTATTATCTGTGAGATCATATATTATTAAAAAATTATAAAATATTAATTTAATAGTCATCGTGCAATAAAATAGTAAGTAATTCGTACAACGCAATGCGGGATCAAACTTGATAATGCATTTACATTTAATATTAATTTTGTATTTTTAATTATTACATAAGTAAATGATGTAAATATTTTTTGGAAAATTATAATAAGATTTAAATAAAGTTGATTCTGACTGACCTAGTACTTTTATTGTGGAAACCAAAATTAATTTACTTAATTATATTTTTGTGTAAGATTTAAACTGTTTTATTTATCTCATGAAGCTAATTGTCTTAGCTCCAAATAGCATATTATCTCGTTATCAGTGTAATACTTAAATGGGGTCATTGTCTGAATCATAGATTATGTATTTAAGTAAAACTCCTTAATTAATAGCCGTTCCACCATAGAAGGTAACAGGAAAAATAGTAATGCTTTCCCGATTATGATTTTGACATTATTTAGGTATGAAACACGGCGAAAGGACCAAGTGTTTGCATTTATAAAATAAATATGTACTTAAGTAGGATTAAAAGAAAATATTTAATATTCGCCAAATTGAAATTAAACTCCGTGGCTGTTTGTCGTTATCTTAGTCGGATAAAATGTAAGGAGATTTAAAAAAGAACAAGCCCGCGTTGGTTAGCGGGAGAGAACTACGATTATGAAAAAGAAAACAATAAATGAGGTAGGATTAGATCAGAATAGATTAGATTAGATATCACAAGTTCTATAATATTATGATATACCTATGACTTGTTATATAATGTGACTTATTGTGTAATGTCGATATGGACCATAGACTTCTATAATATGGACAAGGCATATTGTTCTATACGTACAATTGCTTATATAAATAGCATCAATTTTGAAGGCACACACATAAACATATATCTATCTCGTTCTTACTCAGCACTGTAACTCGCTGGAAAAAAATATAACACTATTTCAGTGCGTACAGAAACTGAAATAGTGATAAAGTGAAACATGAATATCCCAAAATACCTATTGAGGTCGAAAATCCGCCATGTTTAGCGCACCAAATGTCATTGTCAGTCAGTTCCGGTGGTACTTGTCCTGTCAAAAAGCCGTGGTGTAAATCAAAATAACTAATTATCTTTCAATATATTGCTCGTGATTTAAAATAATTGAAGCTATAAGTAAATAATTACGTTGCAAATATGCCAGTGTGTAGTGTAATAGGATGCGGCAAAAGAAAAACACAAAATCAGCTATCTTTAACCATGCACAGGTATGCTATAAATAACATTAAAAATATTGGTTATTGCTTTTGTTACCGGGAAAATAAAGAAAGATTTACATTATAATTAGCAAGGTTCTTATGTGTGGTTATAGATCATGAATGGATTTGACTTATTTAACCATATTTTTACGTTTAAATATTGTTAATTTATTAGCTAGGGTTGAGATTATTTATCGACTTTGATATCGATTTACTTACATATGACATGATAAAATATTTTTATTTTATCATTAAAACATATTTTATAGGATCCCAAGAAATTACTATGAAAAGAAAAAGTGGCTGGAAACATATGAATGCTTGCAGTTCAGTACTAGTACTTATTGAATTACTTAAAATTAAGTACATCTAATTTGATCGCCTACACATAAATACACTATATTCAATTATAATCTTTTTTTATTTCAGAACCAAACTCAAAAAATAAAAAATCTTGAAGATAAATGTGATTTTTTAAAGAAGAAAATAAAAGTGCGGCGGCAAAAGAAAAAAATTGCAGAGTTCCAGAATATAATAAAAGACCTACAGGAGAGGAACCTTGTCAACAACGAAAACTCTATAGTTTTAAAAGCCTGCGCAGGTCCTAACGACTTTTTAAAGAGGCAAATTTTGAAAAGTGAAGGAAAAACAAAAAAATAAAAATACGCGAGTTAAATATAGTTGTTTCATTCCAATGTGTAATAACCGCGAAGGTATCAGAAATTATTATTTGTAAGTCACTGAGTTGTTAAACGACAACTTTATAAAATCGTCATATCGTTTACTTGGCAAATTTGAAGCACGATCTTATCTTGGATTTCACACATCTAAATCAAAGTATCTTTGCACATAACAATATACTTACTTCCTATTAAAGTATTTATTCTACAAATAATTTTCTCAATAATGTTTAAAATAAAATGAGCCAAGAACGTTTATCGATAAAACCTAATAACATTAAAATCTTTTGGGCAGCACTAAAACCGCCATGTTTAGTGGCCAAATGACGTCACATTGGCACGCATTTCTTGTTGTTGTTTCAGTGGTGTGATATGGACAAAGTATTCACTTTTGACAATCAATAATATGTCGTCTTTGAACGCCAAGGGTAGACAAGATAGCTAGGTAGTAGGGTCAATATGTCGATAAAATATCGTCATGTTAACGTCAATGTGGACACCTTTGACATTCAATAAGTAGATGACACAATTTGTCGATCGACGCGTGTCAAAACAGCTTTCATCATAGGCTTGGTGCAATTTGCCTAATGCAGGTCTTTACTGCAAAAATGAACTATCGACGAGCATCCAGATGGGACATATCTTAGCCAGTAAATTAGGAAGACAGCATAGATATGTACGAAAAGTAGGTAGGTACATACCTAACTGTATGTTATCTTACGTTTTGGCACATTCTTCCGACGTTTAACATTCCTTCTTGGGTCAAGAACCTTTTATTCTCATTACTCTTTGTTTTAATTCACAAATAGTTAAACGTTTGTATCATAGACAGATAGTGGTTAATTCACACTCGGCCAGAGGTTATCTGAAGCAATTCGAAGAGACCTTGATTATTGTTCGACTTAATAAATTAGACTTCTTTATTGGAATGAAACAACTATTAACGGATTTAACTCGCGTATTTTTATTTTATTTTATTTGCTGACGTTTCGGATTCTTTACAGTTTCCATAATCGTAGCATGACTGAGCTGACAAAAGTCTAACGCTAAAGTTTAACTTGGAAACTGTAAAGAATCCGAAACGTCAGCAAATAAAATAAAATAAAAATACGCGAGTTAAATCCGTTAATAGTTGTTTCATTCCAATGTGTAATAACCGCGAAGGCATCAGAAATTATTAGACTTCTTTATGTTATACACATGAAGCTAGTGTAATGTTAATAAAAAACGTAACATTTAAATAAAGACTGCAAGTTGGTGTAGTGGTTAGAGACTACAAACTGTAGCTTGCGAGTTCGATTCCTGTTAGGGGCAGATGATCACACTGATGAGCACTGGTATCTGTACCTGAGTCTTGGATGTCTTGTATGTATTTATGTACCTATTTTTATTCGTTGTCTGCCAACCCATAGCACCCATAGTACAAGCTTTGCTCAGTTAGGGACTAGATTAGGTACCAAAAAGGTGTGAATTGTCCAAAGATATACATACCTACTTATATATATTTATAGGTATGCAAAATAGATGTAGTTACCTACTAGCTAACTAGGTACCTAGAAGAATATAGGTAACCTATTATAATGAATACGACTTTGAATCAGTCAAAATAATGCTCAAGCTTATTCAAACAAAAAATTTCGTGAATAAAACTAACTAGCTAATAAATAACATTAATATCAATTCATTGATACCCAATACATATTCGAAATAATTAGCAATATTATTTATTAGTTAAATAAATAATTAGGCTGATATAATTATCACGAAGGAATATTACCTACCGACGGATGATTCACCTGTTAATGACTGCTGTAAACTATGTTTGTGTTGCGTACCAATATCCTCTTTAATAAGATTTTCGGGTTAATAACTTGAATAAGTAGATAACATAATAATTTCTGGTGCCTTCGCGGTTATTTATTACACATTGGAATGAAACAACTATTAACGGATTTAACTCGCGTATTTTTATTTTATTAGCTGTCTAACGTTAAAGACTTTAGCGTTAGACTATTGTCAGCTCAGTAGTGCTACGATTATGGAAACTGTAAAGAATCCGGAACGTCAGCTAATAAAATAAAATAAAAATACGCGAGTTAAATCCGTTAACAGTTGTTTCATTCCAATAAGTAGATAACTTTTGAGAAAATATCCGGAGAGGTACGATATAATAATATGACGAATTCGGAATTACCTAGAGTATCAGCTTATATTAGGTACCTATCTTTATTATGTAGGTAGATAAGTAGACGCAAGGTAGTTTAACCTACTCGTGTAAAGAGAAGTTATGTACTTATGTAACATTTCGACCTCTTAGACTGAACGAGACAAATTAACACTTTTACAATCAAAGATTAGTAACAGTAACAGTCGTGGACATGTGTAAAAAGGAATTCATTTTGATAAGCATTGTTTTATTTTAACTAGGTACTAACGTAGTAAGGATACCTACCTACAATAGGCATTAATTATGTATCGAGCTAATATATTTAACGAATGGGTATCGTTTTCCTCCATTGAAACTTATATTAAGTTACCACAGACTGTTTTAGCGCTGATCATAATGTAATTTAGTTGAAATTTTAACTTCTGTAATAGGTACGATGTCTAAATAATATTATTATGTAATTATTTTAGATATCTTCGTTGTCAAAAATCATTCAAACGAAGCCACGTGCAAAGATAGTACCTACTCAATAAAATACTAATTAAATTCGCGTTTGAGGTAAAGTAAATACGTTACACGACATAATAATGTACTAGTCTATAACTTGATGCGTACGTACTCTAATCGGTTAGGTCAAGTTCAGACAGTGTTTATACGTTATTAGCAAAATGTTAAAAAACCTCAGTATTCATGCCGCCTCCACGCGGTATACTCTTTCAAACATGAGTTTTCATACATTTTATTTATTTTTCATAACTTGCGCGTGTTTTGTTTATTCGAAGAGTGACGACAGTGAACTTGGATATAGTTTGAATATAGGAAATGCTATCGATGTGTTTGCCAAGTAAGTTCATTACGTTATGTAACTAAAGTTAATTTCATTAATATAGTACAACATATCTAATATGTACTCGGATTACTATTTAGTCAGCCTGTTATAACTTAGACATATTTAAACAACCTGCTTTGTAAATAGCTAATTATGTAGGTATTAGTTGTTTTGACGTAAATATCGTATTATCCACAATAATCGCCACTATCCACGCATACCTATATCCGTTATTATGTTCATTAGATATAAATTTGATTATTTAACGGCTCACTTGACTGACTGATATTATTAGCGGAATGTATCGTTCACGTCAGTTTTAACATATCACATTATATTTCTAGCAAGTACTTTTTAAGTTAATAGGTACCTACAATAAAGCTCATATTTAATGATAAGTAGGTGCCAACCTAACTATAAAATTAGTAATCTTTTTTCCAAGAAATAGAAGAATCACACCTGTTAGATGCTTATTCATCATAATGACTAATAATGATTCTAGTTTGCACCTGTCATTGTTATACAAAGTAGAATTAAAATACTCTAACTGGTACCTAATTAGTTACTCATATGAAAACAAATGCAAGCCGAAAACCGAAAACATAATGTCGCTTTCAAATAATGATTTAACTTATAATGTGTTACTGTGTGAATCCAAATATAAACGTGATGACTTACAATCTTTAATGGAGGCAATGTATTTAACATGTATTTAACAATGTATTTATCTAACCTAAGTATTTAAAGAAGTTTAACACTGCTCAGTGTTAAACTTCTTTAAATACTTAGGTAGAGTATACAAGTAATAGATAAATATTATTACCTTCGCAAAATAAATGTACCTACTTACAAAATAGCTTTGATACAGTCTGGTCCTTACTACCTATTATTATTCGTAATTTCATTACAACTGTCCAATATATAATTATTATGGAATTAGTATTTATTTTATAATTATTATGATTTAATAATTTCTGATGCCTTCGCGGATTTTACATTCCAATTAATAGTTTCGTTTTTCGATATCAATTATATTTACGTTTTCCTGATAAAAGTCATATTTTTGCAGCCCAGTTTATGTTTTGCAACAAATAATTTGATTACTTACTTAATCATTATTATCACGTGGCAGATAAAGCACGGTTTCCACATGAAGTCAGTACTCGAGATAATTTCGGAATTTCATACAAAATACGTCATTTTAATCTTTACGATCTCAAATAGGTACCTACTTATCTTGTGAGATATAGATACATGTAAAATCGACTCTAAGGTCTCTAACTCTGTAATGGTAACTTAATGACCATACAATTTTATGCGACACTTGTAAAGTAATAAAAGTGGAGAAAGAAGTATTCTCGTGGGACTGACTCAAATATTTTCCCATTATAATATAGGTAAGTAGGTACCTACTGTTATCTGTAACTTTAGTTAATGAATCAAGGTATTTTGCCTTCACATTCATATTAACACTTACTTACCTATTTTTAAATAGGATTCATAAATTAAAATGAAATTTAAAGAAACCACGATTGACCTGTAATACCAACTTATATCGACCATCAGTGTGGTTATAGACTACCTACATAAAAATTCGACACGGTTACGGTAGTAAACACTAACTTATTATTCCAGCTATGGTGACCTATCCCAAGTGACCCAGGTGGTGTCAGCAGACTATGAGGAAGAAGACGAGGACCAGGAACCCCCAGAACCGTTCAGAGAGAAGAACATCAAAGTGTTCGCCAACGTCTCCAGCCAGGAGTACCCTGGAGACGCCCTGGTCGACATGAACATACTTCTCTGTGACACATTTGATGACTTGCTGAATGGTTACTTCACCAACTTTAAAATTGAGGGGTCAGTGATGATCACAGTAATATTATAAAGGCGAAAGTTTGAGGGTGTGTGAGTGTGATTGTTTGTTACTCTTACACGCAAACACTGCTGTATGGGTTTTGATGAAACTGTACAATAATGTAGCTTATATATCAGAATAAGATATAGGCTATATTTTATAACGAAATTAAATAAAGTTCTCATCGTGCGCAGACGAAATGGATCTTCAATTCAAACTGCTCGATTTATAAAATTTACCTTTCATCGACCATTTTTAAAAAACTATAGACTAGGTACTGATATTCCAAGCAACAAACAAGCTATAAGTAGGTATATAACCTGCACAAAGGTTGTATAAGGGTGTTTGCTATAGTTGCCTGGGATTCTTTATAATTAGTCAAAGCAATAAAAAAAATATATCCCCATTCTTTGAGCTACTAATACAACTTTATTACTCAATTAAATTTACCTAATTAATTATAGAACAGACAAACCTTGGAAAGCGTTCATGGGTGATTGGGTCCAAGATGAAATCATGCGTACACTCGGCATCGATTACGACTCGCGGCCCGACTCCTGCTGCTTTGTGCTTGTCAAATTGACAAAGACACATCAGACTGTCAAAGTCAAAAACCTGTCAAACGTGGTCCCTAAGCCTTACGTGCAGAGGGCGGTGGACGGGTTGAATGCCAGCGATACTACTGAAGTGAGAAAGTTCATGAAGAGTTACGGCACGCATTATATTAACTCGTATACTACTGGGAATTTTATTTATCAGGTAAGTTAAGCAGGTTGTGGTGCATTTGATTCTAAAAAATAAGTTATAAATGTTTACTACGATGTACCTATATCGAAATTCGCTCTAAGTAGATCTACGGTGAAATATCAAATACCATGGATTTAAATGATTTGTACCAAGACAAGAGTAGAAAATATCCCACTACTTATATGAAATTTTTCTTGTTACCTACACATTTCATATTTCGTACCTACGGTGCAACGTCACTTATGCAATTTTTGTCAAAATTAATCTGAGTATGGGGAAACATAAAATTAATGTCACCAATAATGTTTCCTCATACTCAGATAAGTGTTGTAGCTACATATCTATCATCTCCATCCAAATTTCAGTTACACCACTGGATAGCTAAATAATCAAAGAGGAAAGATTTGTTTGTTTCTTTGAATTGAATAGACTAAATAACGACTGGACCGATTTGAAAACTATTACCCGTTACGAGACTTATTCACGTACAACAATCGGCCGTGTCCATAACACAGCCACACCCCGTTTTTTACTCTTGTCTTGGTACAAATTTCATATCAAATAAGTTAGAAGTATAGCGATACAGTTATGAAAAAAATGCTATTATGTACCTCCACAATACATATCATGATATCTTTATAGTAACGGTGTTTTACTCTTTTCTGACCCAGGTATTCAAATACAAGAGGTCCGGGTACAATCTCCTCCGCTCTTACATTAGAGTGAGAAACAACAAGTCCTCCGCCTCAGACAGCTTGCGGTTCTATTTCTCCTCGTACTTTCTCAAGGAAGTGGGAGATATACGAGTATGTATCGTTTATTTCTACATTGTACTGATCTAGTAGGTCCTAGCGAAGCAAAAGATTATTTTTTCTCATTTCCTTTCGTCCAAAAATTAGTTAGCTAGCAAAACAATAGGTAATGTTTGATTTTTTTTTTATTAAGCTCTTAAATTCAATTTATCGGTACGGTAAATAAATTATAGTTTCTAGAAGTTTATTGTTTCCTTCTAATTAGGATAATAAATAAAAAAAACTTAGGCGATAGTGTTTGAATCTCCCGCTACCGTAATTGTCCGAAAAATAAGTCTCTTATGACATAACATTTTTAATTTATCTATGGATCTTTGTTATCTGTAATAAAATTCAACATTTTTTTTTCAACAGATCGCAAGCGGCAACAAAACAGTCGAGTCTTGGGCCAGGCGAAACCTCCGAGACAGTCAGTACTTATACTCTAGACCTAGTCTACTTCGCCTTAGATACAATCCATCATTAGCTAATAAATTAAACGACATGTTAGACAACGGTGCTCTGTTAGCACTAGACTTAAAATTACTTAAACCGCTATTCAAAGATGAAAGGAAGAGATCAAAGTACGCTGAAGTAGTCGAAAATGATATAAGATTGTGGGAGGTCAATGCTTAAATCAATGAGACTTTTTAATTAGACTTAAGACTGGTTCACACTTTTTTAAGTCGTGCTTGTAAATAAAAAGTTATTAGATAATTTCTAAATCGCTTTCTTACTACTAAAACAAAGTGTAAAACAGCCTTTAGAGAAAAAAAAATAGGAGGGTAGGTGCTTACATTCTCTCTGGTTGACGATGAGTGTTTTGACTACTAATACCCCTGCCACACACTCGTGTATGAGGAAGAGCATTCGTGTGGCCACTCTGCACCGCTCAACTTTTTGTCGGTTTTCGGCGAAGTGAAAGAGCCGTAAGGCAAAAAGTCACGGTGAATTATGCGCGTAGTAGTGTGGCTGAAGCATTGATAAGACATACACGACCTCTTTTTTGAGGCATTAATTGGGGCACTTTGCCGACCCCCTCCCAGTAAAACAGTATGTAACGATAATTTTATATGAAACTGAGATGACCTTGCCATCTGTAGGGGAGATAGGGGAGGGATGGGCACTTTTTCACGTAACTAATTATTAAAAATTAAATTATCAATATAATCAAAATTTACTTCCAAGGTGAGTTGCGCAATATATTTGGCTAGATGTTTCATAAACAACAGTTTACAAATTATAAGCAGTCTCTAAGTTATACCATGATTTCAGAACCTTGTCAAATGTGCCCAAAGCTCCCTATGGTAGGGAGGTACGGGCACCGGCTATGGGAGGTTTGGGCATGACATATAAAACACTTAATATTTATAAAATAATTAAAATATACAAAGTAAATTATGGTCAAATATATAATCTCAACTTATATGTAATTACAAAAGTAATCAAAATAGGCTAATTACGAGCTTGCGGCTTCTTCAATACATAATGAAGTTTTGAAGAATACATCATGTGGGTACTTCGCAAATTTTTCTTCTTCCGAGGTAAAAAAATGTGAAGTTACCATTTCAATGAAGAATCTTTTATGTATCAATGTTTCAGATATCTTTGCAAGTGAAAGAAACATTATTTTCTTTTTATATATTTTTTTATATTGCATTGGGCATGCCCAAACCTCCCTCAAAAAAAGTGGCCATTGCTCCCTCTGCATATTTATTAATTTTAATATTCTCGTAAAAAAAAATGGTTATATATTTTAGCGTGACTTGCAAACTAATTTATACCTTAGCACATATATAATTTAAAAAAATATTAAAAAAGAACATACCTTCAGCAGGTATTTTTTTCATTTACTTTAAAATCATAACAAAATTGTTACATTGATCGGTGTCGAAACTAAATATGCGCCTGTATTTCACAAATGAACGAAATAACACGTATTCTATGGATGAGCATTGTGGTCAGTGGGTAGACTAATGTACCAAAATAAGGAATTAAAAATATATATATTAGAATTGGAAATAAAGGGGGGTGCCTATGTCTCCCGACTGCCCGTCCCTCCCCTATCTCCCCTAAATACCTAAGTTAGAAATAAATTAATTTGTTAAGTCAGTGATTAGTAAAAAAAAAAAACTTAGGTATTATAAGTATAAAAAAATATAACCTTATTTGAGTGTGCCATATATCGATTGAATGGAATATATTTTTATGATATATCCATGATTTTTGATCCATACTTTGCTTTGCATGCAACTTTAAACCTGTTGTGTAGTCAAAAAAGTACCTTATGGCAATTTCTTAAAGCTTATTTTGGCACTTATTAAAACAAACATGTAAAAAGAAACCTATAATCTAACTATAGCAATGACGACATTATTTTACATACCATACAGTTAGCTTATTGATATATCAACGAGAAATTTGCCTTTTTTTAAACTCCTTTTTTGACCTTAAGACAGCAACTGAAATAATTACTTACCTATTACTTATTTATATAGTGATGTATTGTACAAACAAATAAGTTATGGTTAATTAAATAGTAAATTTATTATTAGGAATAAAAAAATAAATAATATGTACTGTTTTATTTAAGCTCGAAGTTTAATTCATTACAATACTATTTCTTTTCAGAGTGATAATAGACATTCATATTACAACTTTAAATTTAAAATACAGCCAAGTAATTAGATAATATTTTCATTATTTGATGAGTGAGACATTAATATTTTTAATAAAAATAACTATAACGTTAACACGTCGTAATTTACATTAATTTATATTATTAATTAGCATATTTAATACGATTAAAACTAAGAGACTCCGCGGAAAATATCATTTAAAACATTTACTATTAATTTTATTCAGAAATTAAATTTAACCATACTATGTAGGAATGAAGCATATTTTTACGATTATTAGCCAATATAAATATTGCTCCACCGGATAATTCACAAAACTAGGCTACTACAAAGTGAAAAAGACATTAATACGCAATTTATGAATATACAATAACTAAGTAAAATAAATAAGTCTCGGTTAAACTAGTTTCATACCAACAAGGGCGAGCTTTTCATATAGGCACCACGTGACTAATATATAGAGTGCCTACTCTAACACCTACATACGCCCTCTACTGCACTGTCCAAATAAAATTGTAACATCGCTCAAAATAAGTAATATACGTATATACTAATAAATAAGTAATACTACTCAATATGAAAAGTAATACTACTCAGTATCACTAATGATAAGTAAGTAATACTACTCGGCATCAGTTATGATAAGTAATACTACTTACTGTCACTAATGAGAAGTAACTAATACTACTCAGTATCACTTAATAGTACTTATACGTACTTATCAATACTCATATACATAATTATAAGTATTACATTGTAGCAATTAGTAAATAGTTATTTTGAGCGACGTTATCTCCTAGAATAGTTTACTCGAGACTTACTCAGACATTGTGATACATGCTCTAAATATATTAAATAGCGATGATAAACGATAGAGATCCGACTATAATATATCACTTTACATACACAACAAAATGTCAGTCTTATTGACTTAAAGTCCATTTCACTCGTTTCGTCCCTGTTTCACATGTTACAATTGATATACGCTGTCTTGCTCTACGCGAATCTACAAAATAGGCCTACAATACTTTATGTTGTTCAAGAGCTGTCTAGAAGTATTTAACGTCTTTTAAGACGTGCGAATGTACAATAAAGTTTACTTAAAATACAAATAATTTTGGACTCTTTCTCATTCGTAATAGAGTATAAATGAACTCGCAAAGCGCTGCGACTGCAAATTTTATATACTTAGCCAAATGTATGAGCATCTTTCTGACAAGTAATGCGCACGCAAATCTCTCTCTCCCTATCTCTTTCTCTCTCTCTCTCTTTCTATGTTCATAGACCAAAGTCATAACATTTTTAAGAAAACACTAGATTATCGTCGATGATACTCCAATACCGCGTAGCCAACTATTACTGACTTGTGTCATGAGACAATTATAACAGATTTAACTCGCGTATTACTCGAAACTTTACAGTTCCCATATTCGTAACACGACTGGGCTGACGATAGTCTAACTTTGAAGTACAATTGTTTCATTCCAATGTGTAATAACCGCGATGGCATTAGAAATAATTGTGATAAATCTATTAGTTATGCGGCATATCAAAAACCTTAATTTGCATGTGATATTAAAATCAAAAGATACTAAGTTTAGCAAAAATCCATAAATTTCTAGACAGCTCTCAATTTACAGTCAGCATGAAATATATCAAAGCAGCCAAGCTCAAACATAACGGAACATGCTATAATTTCTTTGGCAATAGAGACATATACCGATATATTTGAGCACTTAACAGCTACGATATATTTTGATGCTGACTGTACCACAAATAAATACATGATCAATTAAACGCATTCATTATATCTACAACCAAATTCTATTAATAGCATTATAGGTCAGTATATTAGTCGATAAACAGTTCAAGCGGCACGCAAGTCCTATAACTCTTATACAGTTGTTTTACACCTGATATGGGAAATGCGCGCTTGTGTATATGTATTTAGTGCATATACTTCCTGAGCCAGTATTCCATTCGTCAGTGCACTTCGTACGTGCTCGTCACTTTGGTGCTGGCGAACTCCTCGCGGCCCACGCGGCGCCCGTTCACGAGTAACAACGTGGGGTTGTTTATGCGTATCGTCTTGAAATCGTGTTTCTGAAACGATAATTTTAATCTATACTAATGTGGGGACGGAACGCAGTGTGATGCCTGAATCGGAACGTAATTGTGTGAGAGGGATGCATGCTGTAAGTGTGAGTGAGTGAGACGAATGTTTATTTTATTATTATATTATCTGTGCGGACTCGGAAGATGTCGATTAATTTTTTTACGTGTGTGTGATTAAAATAAAATCAGTTTAATTTTCTACTATCTTTTTATTCAGAGCCTTTCCCACACTAATATAATAAAGAGGAAGGGTTTGTTTGTTTGGATTTAATAGGCTCCAAAACGGTTGGACGATTTGAAAAATTCTTTCACTGTTGGGAAGCTACATTCACCCTGAGTAACATAGGCTATAGAATATTTTGAAAAAAAATAGGAAGCCGTGCGAAGCCAGGGCGAAATGTTAGTTATTAATATTTAAGCTACATGTTTATTTGAATTATATTTTTTCATGTGAAAATGGATACATAAATATCGGTAAAAATATTTATTTTTTAAAAAAAGTATTTTTTTTAGTTATTTTTAATGATTAGCAGGAACCAATAGAGAACAAATGTTGCAAGTTTGTACGGAAGAAGGTTTAAATGACCAACGTTTTTAATAAAACTTGAGATTCATGCTCTTTAAAATATTTGATTGAATACATGTTTATTGGAAAGCAAAGGGCGCAAAATAGGGGTTAAAAATACTCGAACAAAGTCATCAAAAGCTAGTTAGTTGTTTAGTGCGCGACTTACAGCGGGCGGCGAGTCGGAGTGGTGTGACTGCAATTTGGGTTCCGGAATGGCGACGGAGTCCCCGATAATAACGCCGCGACCGTCGGCCCAGTTGTACACTGTGACCAACACGCACTGCATGCTGCCGTCCACTATTGCGAATGCACTACAAGTAACAGAGTAATAACATGAGATAAATGGACTGTCAAAAATTAGATATATATCACCAAAATGGCCAACGTATATCAGCATTAAATATATTGTAGCAGTTAACTTTGACTGCCTGTTGGGCTAGTGGTCAAAAGCCCGTGATGAAATAGGTTGGAATCCTGATAGGGTGCAATGTCAGTGTGATAAACACGAGCATTTGTATCGGAGTTTTCGATATTATATAATACTAGCGGCCCCGGTAGACGTCGTCCTGCCCGTCCGATTGTTTCGTCAAAGATCTGTCAAAGTCTTCTGTCACTTCTTCATAAGGCTTCATATTTTCCCCGTTTTTTACACATTTTCCACTGTTTCTTCGCTCCTATTGGTCGCAGCGTGATGTTATATAGCCTAAAGCCTTCCTCGATAAATGGTCTATCCAACAAAAAAAGAATTTTTGAATTCGAACCAGTAGTTCCTGAGATTAGCGCGTTCAAACAACCAAACAAACAAACAAACAAACAAACTCTTCAGCTTTATAATATTAGTATTATAGATTTATTTGTTGTCTAGTAAGTAACTAAGCTTTGCTGGATTAGATCAATATCGAAAATATTGGTAAACGCCTTAGTGTCATTATCAGTAAAAACGTGTATTTTGTGGTTACATTGTATGTCATTGAGCACTAACATATTTTTTAATAAATCCTAGGATTAAGGAAGGCTAAAATTGTATAAAAATTAATTTCAAGAGTGTGAAACTGGTAGCAGTACTTAATGTGATACTTACAAAGGCACAGCATTCTCATTATGTATGGAGCCAACAACTCGTCCCAGTATCACTTTGTTCTCATTAGCGCCTTCCTTCAACTGATCCAGCTGCGTGTAGTCTAGGACTATGTCTCGCTGTGAACCTTTGTCGGAAATTGTTTTCTTGCAATAAACTCCAAGCATCTTTAGGTCTATGGTCTAAAAATAATGAATAATAAAAGGTATTTTTTATAAATGAGTAAGAATATTTTGACTTATAATTAAAATAAAGACAAGTTAAATTATCTGCAAAAACTACTGAATGGATCTTAACGTTAATATAGCTTACATATGCGAATAACATATCTATAGGCTATATTATATAACAACATTGTGTAAAGTACTCATCATGTGCAGACGACGACGCGGGCAGAGGCTAGTTTAATACAATGCTAGTTTAGTACAATAAGTGTAAAATATTATTGCTTATCCGATTAAATCTAAAAACAACTGAAGATGCAAGCATAATTCTAGCAACATTAATAAATAACAAAACGCATACCTGCACCATTTGTGTCAGCTTCTTGTTCTTGACCTTTCCCTTGGTCCGGACTAGTTCGTTGGCTGCGTTCAGGTACTGAGTCAGCTTGGTCAGCTCCTGTCGCGGCAGGTCCCACGGCGGATCCAGTCGGCATGCATAGTCGAAGTTCTCTAATGCCTCAGCATAGTGTTGCTCGAATTTCAAAGCCTAGAAACATATTTATATTTACCAGTAATAATGAAATTAAAAAATACTGAATTACAATAATGTTAACACAATCTTCTTAGTAATTTGTGCTACTAATATGTACCTAATAATTATAGAATAGTTCTACACCATTACAGTCAAAAAAATAAGTTTACTTCTTAATACAAGAACTAATTTAATAAATCCAAATCTCATTTGAAATTCCTCCAAATATTGTAAATACAAAGTTTTACATTAAAAATATAAATCTTGTTTTTCATTTCTTTCTCTATAAAACATTTCAATTGATTTTGATACAGACAGATGGGACTTGAATAGGGAAATTAATAGGCTACATTTTCTCCCCATTCTGTGGGATAAATGAATTCCATGTATGTAAAACTGTATGTGATATAATTACTAGTACCTACACATAATAAAATACTTACAATGCCCCTATTATAATACAGATCAGGCTGCCCCTTTGCCACTGGGTCCAGAACTGCTTGTCTATAAGCACTCATACATAATTTCAATTTGGCTGGATCTTGCGCTCCGAGGAAGAACTGGCACAAATATGCATTACCCAGTACGATCCAGGAAACCCCATCTTTTATATCCTGGGCTACTGCTTCCTTGGCAAGCTCTACACTTTGGACAATTGCTGGGGTGTCACCTGGAGTGACAGACGCACTACTTTCTTGACGTAGTATGATAGATAGGCAGCGAAGGGAGAGACGGTTACGTTCCTGAAATAAAAAATATAGAACAATATAATATTTGATTAAATAAAAAATAAACTTTATAAATATAATTTGTGAAAGAGAATTAATTTATTCTATTGAATTTCAGACCATGTTGATATTCAGTAAATATTGATATTACAATTCCTAATTCTCATTTTCAAAATTACATTATAAATTCACTTACATGTTTCAAAGCACCTTCAAAACTTGCCTTGGCCTCTTTAACATTCATATTTTTCCAATAGCACTCCCCAAGTTCATTCCAGGCATCCACCATTTGAGGATTCAACTTCACCGCTTTACTGAGGCACTGAGTTGCACGGGAGTCATATGCAACGCCAATGTTGTAGCACCTCCCCTTCATGTAGAGAAATTTAGCACGAAGTTCAAATGGTATTTGGTTATCTGTGAAAATATTTATTTATTTCTTAAGAAAAGGATTATTTTTTTACAAACTAAGTTAAGAAAATACTCATGAATGATCTTTTAAAATCATTCAGCTAATGTGGAAAACCAGAAACCAGGGACTGAATTCCATTCTTCCTCACCATCAATGCTCTCAAACTTTTCTACAAGGGCCACCTGTTTTTCTTCAACTAGTTTATTTTTCTCTGGGGCCATTTCTATAGGATGCTTCTCAAAAAACAAGTCTCGGAACTCATACAGCTCCCTTAGATCTTTCTGTAAGATGTAATAAACAAGAATTAGTTCAGTTACAAACTAACGAGCAAAACTATTTAATTCCAATACATGCCTAACATGTAAACAGAATTGTTTACAATAGGTATATCAGAAACAATAAAAATAATGATTGGCTAACATCTGTAGCTTCAAAAAGTAATAGAACTGTTAATTGTCAATATATAAATGTTCCAAAGATTTCAGTTTTATGTACCGCTAAATCATCCATAACTTCAGAGAAAGATTGTGATATTTCTGCTTCCTCTTCAGTATCCAGCGACATCTTGATGATCTCTATTTCAAAAGCATAAAAAATACTTCATTCAACGAAAACAAATATAAGCTTTTGTATAAATTTTCTGTAATTTATTTTCGTACCATGCGAACAATATTTGTACAATAATTATAATATTTTCTGTCAACAACAAGATCTTTTGACAGTTTATTTTTTTATATACTATGAGTATAGTACAGATTAAACAAAAGTCTACTATTATTTAGTAGTTTAGTCTGTATTATGGTATAATCGTACAAAGTATTTATCCGATAGTCAGATAGTGTAAACACCTCTTAAATTACCTCACCATTTTCTTTTCAACTGAACTAAACAACTGACAGTTACTGTCCCGTCCGTCAAGCACAAAATTCATCTTCGAGAAATTGCGAAATTCTTAGTAACTTTATAAATTAATCTTCTCCGACTAATTGTGTAGCAGTAAAATGAAAACAGGAGTTCTTTACGGGATCGTCGCAAGCTCCAAAACGCGGGTACGTTGCATATTTTGCGGCGTCCATATCCCAAAGGCGAACAAATGCATCGAGCAGCATACTAACGGCGTAAAACACAAGGAAAACATCGAGCTAATGTCGGAGAACGGTATTCGCTTTTTCAATGATGCGCTTCACTGTAAACCTTGCCAACTAAACTTATCGGAAGAGGAGTCAGTTTCTAAACATATAGAGGGCGATACTCACTCCACATGGATGACCGCTGTCGATGATTTAACTGACGGTGAATTCATCAGCCTCGAGGACTATTTGTCCTGCGAAAAGGATGACGTTTTCTGTGAAGTGTGTAACATCTCCTTGAGCTGTACTCTCGAGAGTATAGAGCAGCACGTGAACACATTTAATCATAGAGCTAACACTGTCGATAGACTTAAACCCCTCAATGGGATCTTCCGAGTCAATAATGATGATGAAGTGTGGTGTAAAGTATGTGATGCATACATTGAAAATACCGTACAAAGTATTCTGAATCATATTGATGACGATGATGAGCATATGCAATGGTTTGCAGATATTGAAGACCTCATTGAGGATCATGATATCACCCTGGAAGACTATCTAGCAAACGAACATGAGCAGAAAGCTTATTGTAATAAATGCCAGGCTGAAGTTGTGTGTAACATCCAAAGCTTAGAAGAGCATGTATTCAGCGACTCTCATCTCAATCAGTTTAGTTAATTTATTTGTACCAGAATCTCTTGAATTATTTGCACTATTTTATATGAATAAGTATGTTTTTTATTTGAAATGATCACTAGCACAATCTTAATATTAAATAAATAATTTGTATGTTCTGTTTTGATTTAAAAACAATATTGAAGAAAATTTTATTGATAAATGTATTCATTTTTGATGTCCAATTGATAAAAGTTTTAGATTATTTAGAATAACTAAAATGAAAATATGTAAGATATCTGGAGTTATTGTATATTAATGTTTAAGCCAACCTAATACAATTGAAATGATTTTGAGCAGTGTGGAATGAAGAAATGGAAAGCAAAATGTATGTCTATAAAATACTATTATTTGAAAAGAGCTAGCTAAAAGAATGTTGTTGCTGTACCTTAACAATTCAATTGCCCTTTTTAGCCATGTACATAAAAACACTGCATGTGTTTTTTTTTTGCGTTTCCTATAGGTAGGAAACTAAAAATACATACAGTATCACTATCAGAAGTATAATTAGTCATAAGTGAATAGGTTTAAAAGGTTTGTTGTTACCTAAAACAAAACATATATTTTCTCCCTTACAAATAAGAGATCTAAGAAGTATTTTCCTATCTCCTTTTAATTATTATTCAGACATAAATTTAGAATTTTAGTATTTTGACATAAAATGTTAGACTTATTAGTAAGGGGGAATGGGAATGATTGATATGGACTGATTGTCATAATGAATAGTATTTATAATTATAGAAATAATTAAACAGCATGTAACTATATTAACAATTAAAAATTGGCTGCCCCTTTGTAGTTACATTCCTACAAATAGCAAATTTACGTATTAACTTTGTTAACCTGTTACGCTACATTCCTTTTTTGGATCAGTGCACCAGCTTGTGTTCAAATAGAAGACATTTATTTATTTTTATTATATAATTTACTGTGCCGTTTTCTTCAGTTATGCTTGTATCTCTTCAGTTAGATAATAACGCATGTTCTTTTATGATTTTAAATAAAAGCCATTGTAATACCAATGACAACTTTTATTACATAAGAATAATCTTTAATCTACCTAGCTAAAGTAAATGTTAAATCCATATTCCAAACTTAGGTATACCAACTTCCAAATGTTTCTATCATGCAACATGAACAATATTATCATGGTTTTATAAATTCAATCATCAAAAGGATAATCATCGTCTTCATCTTCTTCTTTAATGGATGTCAGTGGTGTACCCGCTTGTCCTTTGTTAACAGACAATTGTGTATCTGTGTTAGTTTGTGAGCCAGTCAGCACCGGAGACGGCTCCCCAGTCCGCGCCTGGAGTCGTTCCTCATCTAATCTAATAATCTGTACAACGTCCTCTCCATGACATTCAATTTTTGATATAGCTGAAGCTAGGCTGTTCTGCAAAGAACTAAATTTCGCATTAGGTTAGCTTTATGGGACAGCTATTTTATTGTTAGTCTTGTGCAATACAGAAAGCTGCCAATTGGCAGTGCGCCATGCTATGTTTGATTTATTAAACAGACCTAATGCGTGAATAGACTGCGCAAAAGTCGCATGCTCAAGGATGAAACCATTAAACTTGGGATAGGTAGGTACTTATTTCATATTCATAAATAACTCGCTAGTTCTATCACTTGGTACTACCTACCTACTCAGAGTTTCCAAAAATTGGTTTAATACAACCCATGACCTAACTAGGTGAATTTAAATACATACTAAAACTAAATGTACCTACGTGATCCTTTCAATGTTTTTTCTCATGTGTTTAAGGTACTGTCTCAGACGGCTCAGCTCATCTCTCAGTTTTCTGTCCACGTCATCTCTCGTCAATTCCCTGACTGGCCTTAGGGTGCGATCGGCCAATCTGGCTACCATGAGACGTTCTTTCTCCATGCTATCAAGGAAATTCTTTTCTGTCGTCATCATTTCTTCTTCGAGACATTTGTAGTCGCGTATTGCCTACAATTAAGGAGATGTTTTAATCGAACCACGACTTCAACATTTCTAAGTTTTTCGCAGTGATTGCCTAATCTTAACACCTTCCTACTTATTTATAAAAATACTTGCCTCTTCTCTTTGCCATTTAAGTTCTTCCAGCTTGCTTGTGTTCGTGTGCAATCTTCTTTTTAGTGCAGAATCTACTTTAGCCGCATATGATTGTGCTGAGACAGACAATTGTGTTCGGGCACCTCTTACCTAAAAGTAAAAATGGATACCTAAACCTACCTAACTGGTACACTTATAAGAATCTATCTGCCTATTGATGTAAAGAAACAAGAAGGATGTCAGCATGTTACTCTACTTACCTACCTTATTATATTATAACCCGGCAAATTTAAAAACTAGCTGGAATTAAATGTTAAACAATTACTGTTCTTAGAAGTAGGTCCTTATGTAAGAGGTGACCTATGGTTACCTACCTACCTGTTGTCTTGTGATAAGCGCGTTGCTCAAGGCGCATAGTCCTTTTTTCTTCAACGCAGCGCAACGATTTTCCCATCTCGTCACGGGTGAATATCTAAGCAAAAATCACAAATACGTATATTAAATGTGATTTATATACGGTGATAAGTAAGTACTAAGTAGGTACATTTGTAAGTACATAGGTTCCTTACTTCCTCTTTTTCTTTTCATTGCTAAATTTATTTACACTTTCAACATCAATATTGGCACATTCCTCTTCCACGTGAATGGCCTCTTGCTTGATCACAACATCATTCTCTATTCTCTTTTTTACTTTTTCCAAAGCCTCTATTTGTTTATCGAGTTCTGTAATCATCAACTCGAATTTCTTCTTCTGATCTCGAAGAAAATTATATTCCTGGATAGTGCAACGAACATAAAAAATCATATTACCTAATTAAGGGCGGTACCCGCTAATATTTTTAATTTTATACACTTATACTTTACTACTAGTCTTTGTCCACGACTTCGTCTGCGCAGTGCATAAGCATCCCTGTTTTACCCACCTAGAGGTAAATTTTCATAAATCCTTTCTTAGTGTTCCCTTACGTTATAGAAAGAACCCCTGTGTTTTTTTCTAAACCCTATAGTTTAGGCCCTGCGTAATGCGTTGATATGTCAGTCATTAAGTCAGCTTGTCTTCTTATATAGATAGATACCTACCTATATTCTATAATACGCATACGGATGCTTATCACCTTACCTAATTTTAAATTATGTAGGTTACACGCGCTACTTGTTATTTATACATTCTAGTCATTAATGTCATTGTTAAGTTTTCTAATTGTAAATGGTTAATTTTTTTTTTGAACCGAATACTGAAGCGCAGTTGGCCAGCTATTGGCCTTTATTGCAAAACCGGACGAGCCTTTACGTTGGGTTAGGGTTTTTAGCCCTGACCGACCCGAGGGCCCCCCAGAGTGGGGGTCGCATCACGGCTCGGCCCATCAGAAGGTGTGGTTAACAATTATTATGTTGCAGGGGGACAGACGGTTCCTGCGGATAGGTCCGACGCGTGCCGGATGTAGGTAGGTAGACATCTTCGACCCTGCCGGCGGGGCCGCTGTACATTATAAATTCAATATAACTATGTGTTTAGGTCATAAGAACCTGATTGATAGCTTCTTCCACGACGTCGGACTGTGGGACCAGGGCACCAGGCCTACTGCCTTCTCTACAGTGCTCGTTGATTTCCCCTTGTACCCTTTGTACGACCACTCGTAAGGCATCATGTTCGTATCGCAAGGCTCCTATAGCGTCGTCCAACCTTTTGGACAAGTCTTCCAACACCCACCGCCAGGATTCTATGTCTGATATTCTAAATAGAAGAGTTTAAAGTCCCCAAGTTAGTGATTTAATGAAAGTACCTATTCGATGTGTAAAGTAGTTAGGTAGGCCATAATTGATCAAATAGGTAAGTACTTAGGTACTTACCTAGTATTTTATTTTTATGAACTATAAGAATATAATTCTTCTAGTAGCTTTTAATACAAGTTCCTTCTTACTATAATTATAGTATTAGAACGGCACCTATCTACCTACCTACATACTTACTTTTAGATTTATGCACCATAATTAGCAATTCTTACCTTAGCATACTATTACGTTATTTTGAAGCATTGCCTATCTAATTTATATAAGCGAGAGATATAAAATAACGCTAGTCATTCATATTCATAATAGCTACCTACCTACCTACTCAACTATCTGAAAGTAATTAGGTAGGTTATCTACCTTTAATCATCACTGAAAAGTAGGTATAGTTAAGCTTTACTGCAGATACCTTTCCCGTAAGGACTTCTGGAACTGGTACTCATTGGTCTCATGCTGGAACTTGTTCATCATCATCAACGCCTGGGTTTCGTTCACCTGTTCCACCACCTGGGCATTTAGTTTGTCGCTCAAAGCTCTCAGATCCTCGACACAAGGGCTTCCAATGTAACCGTCTCCAGCAAACATGTTTCTTTTTTAATTTATGTGCCTAATTACGTTAAAATGTAAATTTATAAATGGCAGACTGAAATGCTAAAAGGTTATGACTTGTTATATTTGACACTTATTTCGCTACGTCAATATGTCAACCTAATAAATGGAAGGTTGAAATCAAAAATTACCTATCCATACCTTAGAGCATAAACAATTGGAGAAGCTTTCGGCCTTAATGGTTATACGAATCGTTTAGCCACTTTCAGAGTAGGTCGAAGTAGCATCACATACTAAAATCTCGGATGAGACGAACGTCTGCTAGCTCTAAGAAAAATACCCACTAATAAGCATTATTTATTAGGTACTTATCATATTTTCACGCATCAAATAAGTTCTGTTGAAATGTACCTACCAACTCACTAGCAAATATATAGCTATAATAATATAGATTAGTCATTGCAATTATTAAAATGAACTAAAAATATTAAACAAAACTAAGTAGATATGTACGTAATTTTTATTGCAATGTAGATGCTAAATGCGTCTGCCGCAGGAGTGCACTTGTAAAGTTATACAATACAAATATTAAATAGACATCAAGATATTCAGCGATTTTCAAGCATCACTGAAGTGGCGATGTCTCCAAATCTCCATCAGAACTACATGAAGGGGCTTGAGGACCACGAAGTAGACCAATTCAGCTACACTAATGATGCTGAACCCGAGGAATAAGCTGAGCAATCCACCTATAGCACCTGAAAACAGGGAAATTATTTTTAGATTAACTACCTATTAGGTACATCAGGTGCGTGCACTAGGGGCACCATAAGTAGGTATGGCGTAAGGGTAGGCACTGCATACATTACTGACACTATATGGAATGCACGCCCTTGTAGATACTTAGGTAGGTACCGCGTACTTTTGACTTAAAAACAAAATCAGCACAGAGTCAATAACAGTTTTCTGAATGCTTTCTGACAATACAAAAACCTTAGCCGAGCTGCGGGCATGCCTTATTTTATCGAATAGCTGTTAAGGTATCTGTTTATGTATCAATTATCTGTCTATAATTGTGATAAGTATAGTTGTAGAAATGGTGATATAAAAATTATATAAAAACTTACCAACAAAGTAATAATCGTCATACTGAGCATGTCTATGTTGTCCTAAGAAAATATCATCGTAAAAGTGAACGTTGATACGGGTAATTTCTCCACTGGAAAATTAAAAAGGTAATTTATAGGTAAACACAGTTACATTATTTAGTTTACAAACAGATTAGAATTTAACCTGGTACCTACCTACACAGTAAATAAAATAAAAATTTGTTTTTAACCCCCGACGCAAAAACGACGGGGTGTTATAAGTTTAACGAGTCTGTCTGTGGCATCATAGCTCCCAAACGCATTAACCGATTTTGATTCTGTTTATTTTGTTTGAAAGGTAATTATTAAGCGACTTTCACAAGAATTTTTACCAGAGAGACTGGTAAAATTTTTTGTGAAAGTCTTACCGGATATTCGAGCGTCAACTCTTACAGACCTACATCTAGATTCTAGGTAGGTATACTTATGGTTGAAATTGAAACAGTACTAAGAGATTATTTCACTTAAGTATTTTTGTTACTAATTAATTCTGTTCTTAAATATAGTCTGAGAATGATAATATTATGACAATGACGGTGTCTCGAATCCACCCTATAGCATCTAGTATATCGCACCTTTATTAGAATAATGCAACAACTCAATATGTGTCACCACATGAATTTAAATTGAAATGTGAAGACTTTGAGTCTTATATGGAGTAGCAAACTATTCCTAGATGTCACACTTTTCTAGTAAAGGTGCGATATGTCTTACGGTCCAGGAAATCCCCACTTCGGCGGGACGTCATTGGGATCTTTCTTCATATCCGAGTAGAATACTTGGCTGTAATACAAGATGTCATTGCATGAGGGATAGCAAGAGCTGGAGGTGCCTCGTGGATTCCTCTGCTCCTCACTATCAGCAAAGTACGCGTAGATTAATTGCTCTTCTACTTTAGCTGAAAATAAATAGTAAAATTCTTAAATAATCTGTCGTTGAAAAGAATATTTCTAAAATCAGTTAGGTAAAAAATTGCTGTAATTTCACACCTCACCTTTCACATCATTAATGCACTGGTAATCTAAACTCGTTGAGCATATTGGTTCCCAAGGCGATTTTCCTAAAAGTTTGATAGTAATTTAATTAATTAAATTTCACAGCCTTAAAGTCTGATATCTAAAAGCTTTGTAATAAAAGAAGTCTTTTTCTAAAAACATATGTTTAATAATTCTGAGCTATAAATTATCCAGTTTTGTACGTAGGTACTGATGAATAATATTAAAACCAACATGCCTAGATACATAGACAGGTAGGTAGGTACTTAAAAATTCTCACACGAAATTTTTTAAGAACATTCCCAATCGTTTGGATAGTAGGTAAATAAATGTATAATGCCTGTGAGTCGCGTTTGCTATTTTTAACGCTATTTTTCAAAATTGTTTACACTGCTCATCAACATTTTGTACAGCTACCTATCTATTTATAAATGTAGGTACTTACTAGGCCAATTATAATACACGCAGTTACAAATCCTTTTAGCTTCACGAACTAACAGATCATGTTTACAATTGCTGTCAGTGTAGAACTCATAGTATTCCAGCTTCCTCTCATCCTGGAAGAAGCACTGTCTGCGGTCTGGAGTGAGGGTTCTAAGCGATGAATCAGTTTTGTAAGTAATGGGAGATACTTCTACGGTCGTCATCCTGTCCATGGGTAGGCGTAGGATCGTGCTAGTGTAGACGTGGTCCGTTGGAGAACTGATTATGACCTGGAATTTATAGGTGATAGGCAAATTAGATTTTCGTGTACAATTCTATATTTCGAAACTCAGTAAAATTGAAAATTTGGTAGTACCTACACCAGAAAACTGAAATTGTACATTTAATCATTTTTGAAAGTTTGGATTTTATCAACTTTTTGTTCATTGTATTATACCTACTGTAGTAGTATTTGTATGCAAATTTTCTACTTCGTCCTGAATTTTGAACTTCTTCTGTGTTGCTAAAATTTATTAGCATCTAAAAATCTATATATAGATCTAAAAATCTATATTTAGATCTAGCGTAAGCAATATTTCTTAAAAATCAAAACGTACAGACGTAGTTTCTCATTATATCTACAACATATCCAAAAATTATAAAAATCTAACTATATTTACTGGGTGTAAAACGTTATCGCCTTTTGTATGAAAATTAACAGGTTCACAATCCTCTTAAGTATCTACCTATAACAATTCTTAACTTAGATAACAACTATATTCAAACTTGGCCCTAAATTATCTAAATTTACGTACATTAAACCCCACACTACTGCCATCACATTCCACTTGATGCTCACTAGCGTTCAAATACAATTCGACACCTAGTCCATTCATTTCTCCAGATGCCGTGACTCGGAACGGCTGCATGGCAGGGTCGGGTGGAAATACCTTCGGGTACCCAGAATCCAGACCCCAATCTAAAGTCTTCCTTGATGATTCGTGTTTAAACGTTTTCAGCCAAGAGGCTGTGCTGTTGGTCCTAGATAGTTAAATAACATAATTTTATTTTGATTAAGGTTTACTTATTAAACAGATAAAATTATTTAAAAAAAGCCTGAATAAGTATTTTTTCTCAAGAATTTCATTCAACTTGCTAGTCTGGTATAAACGATTAACCCAGTCACTTAGGACACCAGAAGTTTTTCATCTTTAAACATATCTGATTATGTCACCCCTACTCTTTCATTCGTTATGTAAGCCTGAGAGGGATAGATATACCGTGAGATTATCATATACCGTGTTTATAAACACATCTATAGGTGGGTCGCCAGACAAATTGACTATATCAAATTCTCTGCGCAATTTCACATCTATTTTTGGACACCTCATCACATTACTCACATCCCATTTAGCGGAAGGCTGTTGAAGGCAAAGCAAAGGCCATAGTTTGTGAAAATGGGTTGGAACAACTTGCTGCAACACTCCTCGGTCAACCAGTTGGCATCGTCGACAGCTCGCCAGTAGCAGGATTTGATAACGTCAGTACATTTAGGAGAGCCCTGAATAAAGTTTTGTTAGAAATAATTTCCTGACTGGGTGCAAAAAGAAATAAACAAACACAGGATTGAAATAAAATCTGAGATAGTACTAGAAAATCAAGCTTTGTCTTACTTTCAGAATAAAGTCCTGAAGCATTCTATTTTCTTCGTAGTTCAATCGCTCGTCAAAAGCGGCGTTTTCTATATGAGGACAAACTAAAGTTGCGAAGCTTTTTTCTAATCTGAAATAATATAACGATATAGTATCTGTGCATATCGCAATAGGATCGTCAGTCATGTTATGAGATGAGATCTTGTATAAGTAGGTATGAGGAGAGTTCATCCCATGGTTAGTTACCACACCAAAAAGAACAAACAATAATTGTGACGTATGTACTTAAAGCAATCGTTGCAAAATTTTAGTCGAGTAATTCTGTCCATTAAGTACTGAGCCAAGCCTTTTAAAGCTACCTACTTATTAAGTTACAAGATTGAAACACTGTCTCACCTACATCCTTTATTAAAAATGGGAGTAAAATGTTCTCATATTACCCAATCAACAGTCTATACTCACTCATTAAGCTCGCTTATATTTGCATAAGACAGCTTCAAATGCAAATGTGGGCAAAGTATCACGGTCGGAAAGGGTACAGCCCAGACGGGGGTGGGCAGAGAATCTATGACGTTCACGAACGGGGTGGAAGTCCACTTGCAGAAGAGCTGGATGATGTTCCCAGCGCATATCGCGATGCTGATCACCATTATTATGATCCAGGTGAAACGCTCCTTGCGGCTAAAGGTTGGCTCGAAGATGTACCTAGGTGAAATGAAATTACATTGGAATGAAACAACTTTAAACGGGTTTAACTCGCGTATTTTATTTTATTGGCTGACGTTTCGGAGCCTTTAATCGCAATGAAATTACATTGCTCCATTTATTGGTACAAAATAACATGAGTAATTTAATCCAGTCTGTGCTGGAGCTCTGTAGCTGCTTTAAAGAAATACGAAATCGTAATTAATTTATTTCTTCTCTGATGTATACGTCTCCTAAATTATTTTCCATTGTTTCTTTTAAACATGACAGCAGCCTTATCATAAACCTTTTAAATAGTCTAAAATTAAATAACAATTATTGTACTAATAGCTTATAAATGCGACTTAGTCCGCGTGGAACTCCTCCTTGTCTGTCTGTCGGTCTAAAAAGTTATGTCCTTTCTCAGGCTAAAACTTTCTTTGGACCGATTTAAATGAAATTTGGTACAAAGAAAGTCTGGAGCCTGAGAAAGGACATAGGCTACTTTTTAACCGACGCGACTGCAAAAAAGGAGGAGTTCCACGCGGACGAAGTCGCGGGCAGAAGCTAGTTGTAAATAAATTAACTTACTTAACACCATGCAAGGATCCTTGACAAAACAACTGTTTGATCCCCTTAATAACTTGTGTCAACCAAGATTTAAGAAGCAGTCGGTACGGCATTTTCCCCCTCTTGTCAGTCTTCTTATTAAGCTCTTTCCCACTTTTATGCACTCCTAAGGCTTCAGGGCTCATGTATTTGAAATCTTTCATATAAAAGTCTAATAGTAATTTACTTTTTACATAATTTTCTTCGGAAGTTTCTTTCTCAGTTCTAACCTGACGCATTGTAGTTGAACAGTTGGCGAGAAATGTTGACGGCAGGGAAGTTTAATTGTCATCGTATGAAAAGGGCATTTAATTTGCCAAGTGTTGTGTTTAATATACGAAGAATAATGTAATTGTATGTTTGAATGTTTAGCTAATTTGCTAGATTTCTAGATTTAAAATGTTTACTTTGTTTTTCTTAAAGAATAGGATTGAAAACATACTAATAAATTAGATATGTTACATAGTTAGTTGGATGCCATTCATTTTAAATTTATGATTTGTCTATATGACTATACGCATAATGTCTATCAATACCTATAAGCGATCAAGGAAAAAATTTAAATTATTTTTATAAAAAACTAAGTGATATCGGATGTATCACTAGTGTATGAATTATGTAGGTGTACATCGACTGAACTGCAAGCACTTAACTGTATTAGTAATATTTAACTCAAGGTACCTACTTCTGCACCGATTAATCTAGAATGTCGATTAACGTGTAGCAAGTTAATCGACACTTTAGATTAATCGATCCTGCAATAAATTAGTCTTTCTTGTAGTCTAATGATTAGGACTGTATTAATAATAGAGGACACGACATTATTTTGCGTACAAACAAAATATTAGACACGTGTTTTTCTTTTCTCGAAAAAAAACAAAAATTACAAGTACAAAGATTTAAAATGCTTTTAAAGTGGGGACTCACGATATTACAATGTATACCATAACGTGACGTCATCCTAATACACTTTTATACACACCTAGACGAAAATAAGTAGGTATGTACCAGTTTCTCGCCGTTTCTTCTTAAGTGAGGTTTTTTCATAAACGGCATCTTCTTCTTCTGACCTTCATAAGTGCTTGTAAAATCCTAAATTGAATAAATATATTTTTGATTTTGATTTGAGTTACCATTTAAAATACCTACCGGAGATGAAGACACTTTAAATAAATAATAAGAGGGACCCTATTGTTTATGAAGGCCAATTTATATGAATAAATAATATGTTACCCACTCTCGCCCAATTATTCGGGTATTGTGAGCCCTAATGATATTTCAGTATAATATACTCAGTGACGCAGATTTAGGCCGGTTTGAGCGTTAATTCAGAAAGCGAAAGTACATCGACAAAGCAATAACCAGACTTGCTATTACCGTGTGTTGTACTAGATCTACCAATCTGTACTTGCTTCGGCAGTTAGTTCGGCAGTACATATACTAAAATTGGAACGAGATCTACCAATCTGATCTCCCCCTAAAAGGATTGAAAGATTTGAAACCGCAACCTCCGGTTTCGTAGTGGCTCTGACTATATTAATGTTATTAATTTCTGATGCCTTCGCGGTTATTACACTTAATTACACATTGGAATGAAGCAACTATTAACGGATTTAACTCGCGTATTTTTATTATTTTATTTTATTCGCTGACGTTTCGAATTCTTTACAGTTTCCATAATCGTAGCACGACTGAGCTGACAATAGTCTAACACTAAAGTAATAAAAATACGCGAGTTAAATCCGTTAATAGTTGTTTCATTCCAATATATTAATGGTATTATAATAATATATTATATATATTTTTTGGTTTCGTTCTGAGACCATTACTGTAGATATATATTAAATTATCGTTAATTAGTTCAAATGTAGCTTAAAATATAATAAGCTAACATTGTTCTAAAATAGACGATATTTTTATTATTCGGTGAATAATTTTAATAAAGGTATACCTATATCTAGATACCTAATACTGAAAAATATCATAATACTTTAACATAAACCTTGTACCTACCTACTTTAAAACTAAAAAAAGCAATTCACAAAAATAAGTAAGTACTTATAGAATACAAAATGTTCATTCAAGTTTCTTTTCGTAATATACACATCAATATGCTAATGGAGATAACTTATAGATGTCAAAATACACCAGTCTCCAAAGTTTTTTCATATTCGCGGAATCAATATTCAAAGTTATCTATGAATAGTTGAATACGAGCTCGAGAAAATTGAAACTATTATTTAGACATTTAGCTAGAAGCCGAGCCATGCTTTGAAAACAAAGAAGGTTGCATAACATGCTGGCCGATTATAATTTATGGAAAAGCGTGTTGGCATGGCGCCATTTTGTACTGAGTAATCAAGGAATTGTAGAAAGCTAAAGATAAAATATCATTTTTTTTTATTACTAGCTTCTGCCCGCGACTTCGTCCGCGTGGAACTCCTCCTTTTTTGCAGTCGGTTAAAAAGTAGCCTATGTTCTTTCTCAGACTTCAGACTTTCTTTGTACCAAATTTCATTTAAATCGGTCCAGTAGTTTTAGCGTGAAAGCGTAACAGACAGACAGACAGACAGAGTTACTTTCGCATTTATAATATTAGTAGGGATTGGTGAGTATTTTATTTATTCTGCTTCAGCTACCGTGTAATATTTGTTTTCTGTATTAGATAGCTAAGAAGGATTAAACATATTTAAAACTTATGTAAAAGTATAATAAGCTAGCTTCTGCCCGCGACTTCGGCTGTGCACAATAAGCACCCCAGTTTTACCCGGTTAGGGGGCGAATTTTCAAAAATTCTCTTTTAATTTCCATTCTATATTACGGTTGAACTTTACGTGCTATTAGTAAAATCATATTTATATTATACAAGTATCAACATTTTTTATAGTTCCTAGAAGCGGAAGCCCTAGGAATTCTTAGATATCATATATCAGGACTAAAGGATTGTACGTTCTACGAACAATAGCTAAGTCCGGTTGTACGTAACAAACATACCTACTGTAAATATCGACAAGGACTAATGACCTCAAGCTAAAGCACAATATTTTTTTCTGACTGTATACTACTTACCTAAAGCGCAATTGGCCTACTGCAGGCCTTTTATTGCAAACTGCACTGTCTAGATAAAACATCACAATTTTTCGTGCAAAAAAAGTATTATTTAATTGTTTACTTACATTTATTTCATTGGGTATTTATGGTTTACATATAGACGTATAGGTAAATTTTAACGTTCACTTTAAATTGTTACAAGCTTTTATTTAACTTGCAATGTATATGTAAGTGCGGGTGAAATCTTGCAACTCAGTTTTGAACTGTTTTATACACGTTCACTTTGGATGACTATGCATAGTTAACTATGTGACGTCATTCTCCAACCAAATGTCTACAAAATAAATATACCCGAGTGGGGTATCAAATGAAAAAGGATCATAATATACCTACATTGTAAAATTTCTAAAATAACGCCATAAAGGCTTGTTTTTAAAAAGGTTTTTTTATTATTAATTTTATTTGTTGAAACTAATTATTCTAATTAATAATCATCTGTCACATAGTTAATTGGGTTCCAAATACAATTACGTGCAAGCTTTCGTGCAAGCTTTTTATTTTATATCCTTAGTAATTACTAATAACTTTATAGCAATTAGTAGTGAGTAGTAAACAATATTGTAAGTATAATAATATGGGTATTGTTTACTTAGCATATTAAGATATTTGGGTAACACGCAAGAGGTCACTAGCAGCTGATAACAATGATCAACTCTTAAAGGTCGACATACATAAACTAAATGAAATATTTTATAACGATGACATTTGCAGTCAAACTTATTAAACTTAATCCTTCCACTGTCAAATATTCTAATTCTAACAAATCGTAATTGTTACTATTACTTACTTAGTTACTTACTTTTATATCTAAGTAAGTAATAGTAACAACAGTTACTTAGATATACATACCCTAAGTAGGGAGGTCTCCCTACTTTTTTTTCTTTCTATTTGTATTTTTTCTATTATAATTAGTAGCGAAATGACGCTTTTTAGAGGCCGTAGTGTTAGTTGGTGTCTTAGAATGGTTAGGCACCGTTAATTTTCAATTTGTATGATGTAATGAATTAGCAGCGCCCCTTGCGGCGAGTAGCTGAAACCTACAAAGTTCAACGTTAATTTCAAATCAATGGTAAAGTTGTGTAGTAGTGGCACGTAGTTTGGGTAAAGTCAAACTACTGTAACAGACGGATAGATGAACATCTTAAGATTTTCTATTTACTACTCGTACTTCTACTTATATTGAGGACTATAGAACTATTTGACGGCCTGTTGGTCTAGTGGTCAGAGGCCCTGACTACGAAACCGGAGGTTGCGGGTTCGAATCCCGCTAGGGGCAGATGTCAATGTGATGAGCACTGGCATCTGTACCTGAGTCTTGGATGTCTTATATGTATTTATGTATATTTATCCGTTGTCTAGTACCCATAACACAAGCTTTGCTTAAAATGGGACTAGATAATTGGTGTGAATTGTCCAAAGATATTTATTTATTTAGAATCATGTGGGAAAAAACCCACAGGTACAATTCGCGGGTACAGCTAGCCCTAACATACCAAATTAGAGCCACAAAGAGACCAACAACAAGCAAAGTAGACCTATAAAAAAATACAAGTCTGGAATTAATACTTTCCTCAAGTAGGTAGGAATGTAATGAATTGTCTAGATGTAACCACTTTGTATTATTATATAATTGTCTAGGTGTACGTTAAATAAACTACATATTAACATGTAGGATAAATTATCCCAAATCCTTGACTAAAGCATGTTATAAGTTTCTTACAAGGAAAAATAAACGGTTAAGAACGCTATAAGTAGGTACTAACTTATATATATTATTAGATATTGCTAGAAACGTAAAATGTTATATTTTGTATGTCATGGAAATATAAATTGTATGACTAAGTATCATTATGTTTGGGTCGCTGTACGTATTTCGACTCCACTTGCATTATCACTCGTATAGTCAGTAAGCAAGCGGCCACACTAGTATCGTGTGTTTGTAATAAGTTAAAAGTATACTTTTGTGTTATTTATTTAAGGTAAATTAACAGTGTCAAGGTATTTCTACCCGGATTTTACAAGTACTTACTCAATATTAATTTTTTGAGGTATATTAATATCGCGACATTTTTGAGGATTTGTTGACGTTTATTACATGGATGCTAAAAATAAATAAAATTTATTTGAGCTTATAAAATTAATGTAGTGGACATTAAATTTTTTATTAGTAATAAAATTACAATTAGGCGTCGTTATGGTTTTTGATTCGCAATGTTATATTGATTACGTTTTTAATAAATTAAATAACGCATGTTCTAAGGTTTATATAGAGATATAGAGCCATTTACAAAGTTTATTGCAAAGTTTGTATTTTTTCTTTTATACAGTTATATAGTATCACTATAATAACTATTATGACTACACAGTAAGTTATTTAAGTGGAAAGCGAACAGTGTGATGATTGTTTTCCTGAATATGTTATAAAAACAGCTTTAATAGAATAATGACTTAACTCGAAATGTAACCAAGTGAATCCAAATTTAACTGTGACGACTTACAGTATTTATTGGAGTAACAGAATTTTTGGTTTGTATAACTGTTCTATATAACAGTAAGTGAAAATTAACGGTAATTTAGGAAACACATCAAGTTACAAAAACAACTTCCTAGTAACAAGCAAATAAAGTGCTATTTTTAATATTTTCTAATCAATAAAAATATTTTTATCAATATTACGTCGTTGCGATTAAGTGAAACTTTATAAAATTAACCATTCGAGTGGCAATAGGCACCTAGTTGTTGTCTCAAAAATGTTTCTGGGAATTTAAAAAGTAGATTAAAGTAATTTCTAATCACTGGTTTCGCATAAGATTATAACAAAGGACGGCAAATTGAAGCTCATTCGATTGAGAACTTTTTTTCAGACGCAAATGAATAGGAATAATTGGTTACGGAAGTCTTAATTTTATTAATAAAAGTATTTTTTATGAGAATCCTTATTATTAGACGTATCCTTACAGTGTCTATTAAGAACCATTCATTAATAAATTATACACCCTGTGCACTTCGAAATTGTAGAATGATTTAATTTCTGTTTAACTTTCAGATTTACAATGACATCAGGGATTTCCTTTCTTTTGTCTGTTTTGCTTCTGTTTACGCTTATTTGCAAGTGTGAGTACCTTCCTTTTCTATTCTTAACAAATGTCAATCGTTAATAGCAATCGAACTAAACGAATGCAAAATATAGCCAGCTTTCGATCGAGTATTTCAATTTTCATTTCTATCCATGTTTTTTTGAAATTCAAAACAGCGCTACATTAATCAATCGATTGACAGTTGTAGTCGTTATTTAACTACCATTATTAACAAACCTTATAATATCCTTTTCCTGGTTCTAACCTACCTTCCCACCAATTCTTAACCAAATCGGTTTAACCGTTTTTAAGTTATAAATAGTGTACTTAACTAAAACAACTTTCTTTTATATTATTGTTAATTGTTTAGCACGTTAGCTTCAAAATCTTCGTATTTTAAATAAAATATCTACTGTTTGGCCAAGACTAAGGCTTGGCATAAGACTATTGTCAGCTGAGTCGTGATATGATTATAGAATCTGTAAAGGCTCCGAAACATCAGCCAATAAAATAAAACACGCGAGTTAAATCCGTTAACAGTTGTTTCATTCCAATGTGTAATGACCGCGACGGCATCAGAATTATTAAAGTTCTGTTATTTTCAGCGTCATGTATAAAATCAGAATTATTAAAGTACTGTTCATTTCAGCGTCATGTATAAAATCAGAATTATTAAAGTACTGTTCATTTCAGCGTCATGTATAAAATCAGAATTATTAAAGTACTGTTCATTTCAGCGTCATGTATAAATTGCTACTACTGCAACAGTGCAAACAACTCCGCCTGTCTGGATGTGGACGCCATTGAAGAGGAGGTGCGCACGCGCATAGTGCCCATCGTCAACTGTGAAATGGCCATCCCCAGTCAGATCGCTGTTAATTTTTTCTGCAGGAAAATTGTGCAGACTAGTAAGTATAGTACTATCGCATGCTTTCGGGGTATGCCATTTTAGAAAAAAATTGCTTGCACTTGTTGCTTCACACACAGCCGCCAGGTACCAGGGTCGTTCAAGCGATTATTGCCTTAAAGGTGTAACATCGCCAGCACAGTTGATAGTACATTAAGGTGGATTGACAAATTTAATGTAATGGATTGTCTAGATGTGGCTACATCTATATCTACAACTTCTAGACATGTCTAACTGGGTTTAAAATAAACTAAAGCATGGAAATTATGGAAACTGTAAAGAATCCGAAACGTCAGCTAATAAAATAAAATAAAAATACGTGAGTTAAATCCGTTAATAGTTGTTTCATTCTAAAGCATGTGTGAGTTTTCTTTTTGACTAAGTCTGAAGCAGGCGCGTGCATTGGAGTGTGCAAATATATGGCGCCAGGGTAGGCACTCTATAAATACATTTATGACATTGTGCATATATATGGAATGCACGCCCTTGGCCTGAAGGTACACATTAGATTATAAAATAGGCAAGGGTATCAATATATGAATAAGTTGGAACAATTTAAAAATATATTTCGATAAACATTAAAACATGTAATTATTAACTTTAAGCTATTAGTACATTCAATTCATAATAAAAATAATAATTACCTTCAGAATTAGAAAATTTACAGAACGTCAGCAAATAAAATAAAATGCTCAATTTAAAGCCACTATAACCATTACTATTGTCATTTATTCTGATCCTTAACTAAGTGTTTACTATCGTTTCAGTCTACCACACGCACCGCGAGAGCGAGGTGCGCGTCACGCGCGGGTGCGGCTGGGTGCGACACCACGACCCGTGCTACCGAGCAGACAACAGAGACCACCTCGAGACCGTCTGCCAGTGCTTTGAGGTAACGCTCGTTAATCGTTAGGTTTCTTAAATATTATTTACTTATTTACTAGAGACCCGGCAGCTTCACAGGGGTGCTATAAACCTTCCTCTTGAATCACTCTATCTCTCAAAATCCTTTGCGTAATTTTAAAGTTTTTATGTATGCTTAATTAAATGGCACAGGTACATAGGGACAGATAGACAGAGACACTTTGTTTAATACTAAGTAGGTATGTAGTGATACTTTAAGCCAATCTTATACAGATATCCAAAATTTTAACCCCCGATCCAAAAACGATGAGTTATAAGATTGACGTGTGTGTGTGTGTGGCATTGTAGCCCTCGAACTTTAATTCTAATTGTTTGTTTATGTTAGCTATGTTTGATGCATATAGGTTCAGCCCTTTACTAGTTACTGGGGATTAATAATATATAAAATAAGAATACTCTTCCATGTTTCAGGATCATTGCAACAACGCTGAAATGGTCTCGCCTGCCACCATGACTACGCTGTTCCTTGTATTATCTGCTGTATTATATTGGTACCGTTGAACACCAGTATTAATATTAAAAAATGAAAAAAATATGGACTTTATTTGTTCAGACACCCACACAGCAGGTCTCTCAGAACTGCGCTTTAGTTTTCAGTTCGAAAAAACATGTTTACAAGTATTTCCCGTTTAGTATTTAAGTGCTTATAACTCAAACAACTCCAGGTTCAGTGGCGCATGCAATAGTCTATTTTAAACGGGAACACAAGCGCATAAATAAGATAATCCATTCAGGTAAACAAATGACTGTTGTAACAGAGTTGCGGCAAATAATTCCCTCATCCAGGCACCGCGTGGGTTTGTCACGGAGGCCTGTAGGGCGTTAATACGAGCGATTTATTTAAATCTACGCAGGTTAGGATGAGGTTGCATATTGCTTTTTATTAGAAAGTAGCAGTTCGTTCCGGCTTCACACGGGTGCTATAAACCTTACTCTTGAATCACTCTATCTATTAAAAAAACCGCATCAAAATCCGTTGCGTAGTTTTAAAGATTTAGGCGTACCTACATAGGGATACAGGGACAGGAAAAGCTTTGTTTTATACTATGTAGTGATATTTGAGGGTAAAGTTGTTGTAGCAGCGTCGGAGACGACGAAAAAAAACCTTAGCTAAATGTATAGGTACCTTTAGCGACAGATAGATAGGTAGGTAGGTAATAAAAACAAAATAACAATATTAGAAAAAGGTATAAAAATGTCTGTTCTGAATGATATGCAGCCTTGTCGTTCGGGCCACTCGTAATCTGCGGAAGCTTTAGCGTCGTGCTTTTTATCAACCGGCGAAAAACACGGAAGAAGTTCTCAAGTCGATATATATAGTTTTTTTTTATTTATTAGTGCGCCGTTCGCGAGCACCGTGGCTAGCCTTATTACAAATAGACGCACCCTAAGATAATCCGAGGTCCGCTGAATATTGACGGTATACATATTATTAAGAATATTAAATCGCGCACACAATTATATTACTAATTAGGAATTGCGTGCATTAAAAACCATTAGTTTGTTGTTCACCGCTAACACTGCACCTACACCCTAAAACCCATCGTAAACAAGTAAGGTACAAATACCGCGCGGCGCGTGCCTCGCCTCTGCAACAACACTAGTCCTATAATCTCATAATATGCTAAATAATATTTAATAAATACACGTGTAACATTTTAAAATAAAACAAATAAACGGTTGTTATTGCCTAGAATGGATGATAACGCGTTCGAAACGTATCTATGATTTGTTAACAGCAATAGTGACCCGATATTTGAACATGAATTTATCGTAATAATTTCTGATGCCTTCGCGGTTATTATACATTGGAATCAACTTAAACGGATTTAACTCGCGTATATTATTTTATTGGCTGACGTTTCGGAGCCTATACAGATTCCATAATCGTTGCACAACCGTCGTGGTAATAAAATAAAATACTTACACGAGTTAAATCCGTTTAAGTTATTCCATTCTCCAACTATGATTTGTAAACATCAATAGTGACCCTTGTCGATATTTGAACATGTATTGTTTTTAGACCTTAGAAGATCTTTAACTGATTAAAGATTTTACTAAGCGATATTTATATGTAAATGGATTGTAAGAGTAGAGACTTTTAACTTAAGTATTTAAATTTAAGTGATATCACTTATAAAATAGAGAAACTGCTTATTGTGATGTCAGTAATGGAAACTAATTTATCGCTAATCTATCAGTTAAAATATATGATATATTTTTTTCAAGCATAATATAGTATATTTATATTATGTTCATGCGATATATTTCGTATGTCCTATATAAGGCTTAAGAATATTATATCTCTACATAATATAAAATTAAGGTTTAAGTTCTTCTCAAACATTTCCATGAAAGTTCCTTTTCGGAAATAGTTTTTATTTACAATTTATATTTTCTTTGACATACCTAATACTAATTAAGAAAACGACTGTAAGACGACTTATAACGACTTATAATATTATAAGTATTTATTTATAATGATAGTGTTTCTTAGTCAAAAGCCATAAATACTATCGATCGATTTATATATCATAGTAAACATTTGTCATAATATAAATAAAAATAATACCCGGTTTTCCACTCAAACATTAAATTCAATTATGCAAATCTGTACGTCATTCCGATATGAAAACGTAAAAAATACTTATCCCTGTTCAAGCAAAAGGCTATTTAATTTGCCGGGGCTAGTTGGCCTAGGGCAGGATTATCCCATGGACTCCAGTAATTTATTTATATTCTTCCGTCGTGAAATTGTCCAACTTGACATTAAAACATTTATTTATATACACAATTTTGCCGTCTTATATCTCTCCATTCTTCTATACAAATAATTATAAACAGGAAAGGTTTGTTTGTTTAAAATAAATTCTATTCTATTCTATTCTATTCTATTTATATGGATTGAACAGGCTACAGAACGACTGGACCGATTTCAAAAATTCTTTCACTGTTCGGAAGCTACACTATTCCCGAGTGACATAGGCTATAAGAAAAGATGATCCGTGTCAAGCCTGGGCGGGCAGTTAGTATGAAATAAATGAGTAGGTATCACTCGTTGAAGAAAAAAAAAATTAATGGATAATCGTAGTCATAGACACGATTTCTTTAATTGTAATGGTAACACCGTCGTAATTGGTTCCTTAATTAAGTTAATTTGCGTCAATCAAGACATTTTTTGTTAGGATAAACTTAGATTAATATAATATTTTTACCATGTTTTATTTCAAATAATGTCACAAGAATCAACATACCTAATGATCGCCTCACTTCATGGTTAGTTTAGTGGGAAAACATGAAAGCGAGCATGGAGCTTAACTAATCATTTAATATTGGAATGAAACAACTGTTAGGTAACGGATTTAACTCGCGTATTTTTATTTTATTTTATTAGCTGACGTTTCGGATTCTTTACAGTTTCCATAATCGTAGCACGACTGAGCTGACAATAGTCTAACGCTAAATAATTACATCTTTGCGTTGTCTGTTTTAATAAATTTTAGATAAATAACATGGATCAATCAGCCCCTAACAGTATTCGAATCCAATCTCCAACTTCGGGTTCAACCGCTCTGCAGACCAGTCGACCAACGAGTCGTCAAATTAATTAAAATTAATATAAAAATCGCGTTGATACTTGACATTCTTTTGCCATTATCGGACGGCTTAGCCCATCACGTCCATTAATAAAAGCTTACATTAAGCTAAGTATTGGAAAAATAAACAAAAGGACCGAGCTTTAATAAATTATGCTCTTATCTTCAATATAGGTAGATTAAGTCTCAGAAAAACATAGACCAGGTAAGTACTAAAAAACAAATTAGGTTAAAACCTAGGTAAGTATTTATATTAGTAAAATTCACTACTCTCTCTGTTTCTAAATGGAAATTAAAATATATTTTTTTTAATCGAAAATACTCAATGATTTGACTATCTTTATTTTACCATCCATATACGTGGGTGGATCAAAAAGTACCCGCGTTAAGACAGAAAAAACTTTTTTTTTAAAGATTTTTTTTTTTATTTTTTAACATAATTTCCTTCGAAGTCTTTACACATAACCCCACTTTTTTACCACTTTTTTAACCCCTCGAAAAGTATGTTTTTTCAAACCCTTTAAAATACGCTTTTGATTCGGCAACCATCTCTTCGTTTGAGCAAATTTTTTTAACCCCCGAGCCAAGTTTTCATGTTGAGGCACCAAAAGACGTCGTAGGACGTCAGATCAATTAATTATGGTGGATGCAGCAACAATTCGTAGCGAAATTCCACTAATTTGAGAGCGACAAACCTGGATGGATGAGCTGGTGCGTTATTTGGGTCATACAGCATTTTTTCCTAGCCAAATTGGGCCGTGTATTCTTAAGTTTTTTATCGAATCGGTCCAATAATTCACTATAATATTGCCCTGTGATTGTTCTTCCTTTCTGTAAGATGCTAATAAGGAGTATTCCCTTCGAATCCCAAAAAAATCGTGGCCATGACTTTTCCGGCAGATGGGACCGTTTTCGCCTTCTTTGGAAGAGATTCATATGGGAAAATCTATTGTTTGGACTCGCTTGGTCTCTAGCGTATAATAATAGACTCAGGTTTCGTTAACAGTCATAACTCGAGACAAAAACTTCATCGGGTTTCTCTTAAACAGATCCAAACATTGCTTTGACATTGACATTGAATCCGATTATTTTCATCTGTGAGTAAACGCGGCAGCCAAAGGGTGGACATCATTTTCTTGTGCAATTTATTACATAATATACTTCAAAAAGGTTCTGTATAACACGCCTACAATGTCAGCTAATTCGTAAACTTTAGTTCGTCGATCTGCGATAATCATGTCATGAACTATTTTAATAACCTCTTCGGAAACCACGTCTGGAGGGCGACCTGGCCAGTCTTCATCAAAAACAGTTGTGTGCCACGTTTAAATTCATGGAACCAAAATCTGACGGTTGTCACAAAAGGCGAAAGGCCCCCATAGACAGCATCCAACTTTACTTTTATTTCATCGCATGTTTTTCCATCTAAAAATAAAAACCGAATTACGAAACGATTTGATCTTTTTCCATGTCACCGCGAAATACAACACTCTTGTGATAAAACTGGCCACTAAATAAAAGGTAATGTATTGTTTTTAAACAAATATATATTTTTTAATTTCTAAATACCTTAAGTACACGATGATAATAACAATATAGCTCAACGACATCGTCTGTTTCCGAACGCGGGTACTTTTTGATCCACCCATGTAATTCAAAATATATTTCGCGTAACACTAAATAATATTTAGAAATCCCATGATTTTAATTAAGTATACATTTTTATCTACGTTTCTCTTATACTTATATACAATTTTTTTTAAAAAAGTGTGGACTCTGACGTCAAACCACGCGGATTTACTACATTTTTGCTTACTTTTAAATCCTTAATAAAAAGGCAGTCTTATTTTGACCAACCCAAATTAGGACCCGAATATGCGAGGATAAACAGCAAATTACACACCTCGTAAGACGGTTAAATAAGGAATGTCATCGCAGTTATTAAGGCCGATAAACATGTGATAACAGGCTTTCTATGTCACTGTCCATGGTTTATGTGACAACTTTATGACTTCCCCGTAGACAGTAGGGATGTCACGAATATACACATTTTGTAACTCATTAATTACACATTTGTCAGTACAGGTTGTAGGTTTATGCCGCGCGTCGCATTTGGACTAAAATCAACTACTTAACTACGAATCTTGACAGTTTCTAACGTTCTGATATGAAGAACACGGTTATTATGTAAGAAAAGTAAAAAATAATGCACAGAAAATTGGATAATTTAAGACACAAAAATTTTAATGTAGTACCATCTCAATGACAACATCTGTTAAATCGATATATTATAATATGTATTATTAATATAGCGCTGCTTCGCCGGGCGAGAAGACGTCTGCAGGAAGGTACACTACTAGTCTATACTAATATAATAAAGAGGAAAGTTTTGTTTGTTTGGATTGAATAGGCTCCAAAACGGTTGGACCGATTTGAAAAATTCACTGTTGGGAAGCCTAGGTTCACCCTGAGTAACATAGGCTATAGAATGTTTTGAAACCGGGGCGGGCCGTTAGTTCCCTAATAAATACATATTATGACGGCGATGATGAATGAGAGTTCAGCGTAAGTCAAGATTTCTCAATGTAAATCAAAATTACATCCGCAGCATCCCTGGTCCAGTAGGTGAAACTTTTTGACCGTACCTAAATGCTACTTTACGGGGGGCGTAAAAAATGTTAAACTCCCGGGATATTTCAGGAACACGGAACGTAAAAATGTGCGTTACATCGGTTATTTCCGAGTCATTATTATATAATTAAAAAAATGGTCAAAAGTAAGAATAACTCGCTTACGAAGGGTTCTGTGGGGTCAATGATTTTTTAAGTTGGTAACATAATTTGTTGATGAAGCGTTCACAAATACTCTGCAAATTTCAAGTTTAGGTACCTTTTTCAAAATATACAGCTTTTTGACTGTCTGGTCTAGTGATTAGGGTTAAATTGTTTTCGTTAGCACTCTTTGGAAATGGAACCCTAAAAAATTAAATTGAGGCATTGTCGCTTGGCTTTTGTTCTCGGAACGTTTTATTAATAAACCATAATCTATACATATAGGTAGGTAGGTACATAAAAGGAGAAGCTGACTTAATGACCGACATATCAACGTGGGGCCTAAACTATAAGGGTTAGAAATTTGATATTTTGCACATGCCTTTATAACCGAACGCAGGAGAACTAAGAGAGGATTTTTGAAAATTCACCTCCTAAGGGAGTAAAAGGGGGGTGCTTATCGTGCGTAGTCGAAGTCGCGGACTGAAGCTAGGTTTAATTTTCCAGACAGTTAATTTAAATTGCAATGTAGCAAGATTATAAAATGCCTTTCTTAATGATCTCGCGACAGTATCTTATAGCCAGAGTTCAAAAATAGATCTTATAACGAAGCTCCTTCACAGAAAACTAAGTTCCGCGAAAAGATATTTGTTCCAATAAATAAGGTGTACAGTCAACGACACGAATTACATTGCCACGATAATAAAGTCTGTGCAGTTCTTTTAAACTTCGTGGTGTAGACTGTAGTATCATTATTTATGACTTTCATTATACCTACCTAATTTTATATGTAGGATTTTACGTTCAGCACGTTCCGTTTATTGATTAATTTTCTAATCGTAAATAGTTTGAGTAGAAAATGGAAAAACCGACTCACAATATACATAGCGCTATATACATACCGGTACATAGGTAAGTATTGAATGCGTCAATATATGCGAAAGTAATTTTGTCTTTAACCACTGTACCGGTATAAATAAATGAAACAACATCTACGCAATATCTAATTAAGTGAGATTTAGAAAGGACATTATATTATTATAATAGAACTCAGGGACGCATTCACTACATAGTATATAGGTAAAACAAAGTAGCTTTTTCTGTCCCTATATCCCTATGTACAGTCACCATCAGATATATCAGAACGGGCGAGGTCCTCAAATACATCTGAACAACATTAAATTTCAATAAATTCGTTACGGTAAATAAGGCCAATAATATCTGAACGTCCAATTCGTCACAAATATAAGAGCAGCAATTTTTCAATATAATCTGGACACATAACAACGCAAAAATATCTAAACAGTACAAGTGTTCATAAATATCTGAACACTTGAGGAAAATATACCTTAAGTCACTGACATATAGTTTACATTCTATTGTACAGATGTAGCGAAAATTCTGTCTCATGGTATCATTACTAGGCTCTAATCAAACGTACATACCTATCATAAATTTCAAACAATCTAATTAATACTGTCTTGGCTTAATGCGTAAGATATCGCTTAGTAAACCGAGCGTCATGGATCGAATCCGACTGGTCCACATGCATTTTATTTTTCTTAACGGATGGGAAATATGACATATATTATTCTTTTTTTTAATTTCTATAATAAATTAGGTTACCTGCTATATTAAAATTTTATTTGTCGCAAGATTTTTAAGATTTTTTATTTTTTTATTTCTTCATTTATTATAGTCTATAATACGGTGGCAGGACATTCGGAGATCGGACATACGTAAAATCGAAACTCGTATTAGTATTTGCAGTTCGTTTATTACCTACGGACTTTTACAATTGATGAAGTTGTTGCGTACCTAATTAAACGACAAAGTATGTAATTAATTAAGCTCCATCATGTCTCATCATTTCATCATCTGGTTACCATAATAATTTATACTTTACACAAAACGCAGCTAACATAGACTAAATAAACTACAACTGGAATATACACAATTTAACTAAGGTTAGTCTTAGAAGTGTCTCACCGACGTCTTCAATACAAAATAAGATCTGAATAAAAATACAAAACGAATAAAATTAAAAAAAACACAAATTCTTCCTGGTCTCGAACTTAAACCAGCCGCGTTCTATGACCGTGCATCCGACGTGTAAACCATGAGGCTAAGCAATCAATTATCAGGTTGACGAAAATTGCTTACCAATGTTGACAACGACTTGTCAACGACCATAATATATGAGATTCTTTCATAATTAAATAGGATACGAACTAAACAGTGACAGTTGAAGTTTGGCAACAGGAAACAATAGTAAGTATGACAACGTCGCAATTCACGTTTGCTTTGCTTACCTAGTAATGATACCATGAGACAGAATATTCACTACATCTGTACAATAGAATGTAAACTATATGTCAGTGACTTAAGGTATATTTTCCTTAAGTGTTCAGATATTTATGAACACTTGTACTGTTTAGATATTTTTGCGTTGTTATGTGTCCAGATTATATTGAAAAATTGCTGCTCTTATATTTGTGACGAATTGGACGTTCAGATATTATTGGCCTTATTTACCGTAACGAATTTATTGAAATTTAATGTTGTTCAGATGTATTTGAGGACCTCGCCCGCTTTGATATATCTGATGGTGACTGTACGCTTAAATCTTTAAAACTACGCAACGGATTTTGATGCTGTTATTTTTAATAGATAGAGTGATATTAGTAGGTATATGAGTGAGTGAAGAGGAAGGTTTATTGCACCCGTGTGAAGCCAGGGCGGGTCGCTAGTATACTAATAAAACTAATCCTGACGCCAAACCAAACCAGTAGGTAATTATACAAAGAAGTCACTAAAAGTTAGATCATAATTCCAAGGTCAATGACCACTATCGTATGATAGATGTATAAGCTATGCAAAGCATTTCATTATGGTATAGATGTAGACAAATCAGCTGTCGAATGGGGCAGCGGTGTCGCCACAATACCAGCCAAAGCTGAGGACATTAATTTCAATGAAACCCCTCACCGCTATATAACTAATATAACTCTCCTTCGACTGTTACGTAAACTTTCTTTTCTTGTGACCAACTAAATGTGCTTGGAATCTCATAAGTGCGTAAAGTATTCGTATCTAATAGGTGGTGTACCCATTGTGTAAAATGTTGCTTAGTTTGGAACTAGATCAAACAATTAAAATGGATTTAACTGGGGTAGTTTATTTTATTTTTAGATGTTTCGAAAACTTTACAGTTCCCATATTTGTAGCGGACTGAGCTGGCGATAGTCTAACGCTAAAGTGATTTCACATTATGCGAACTACATAAGCATCAATGCAGTTATAATTGTTTTATTCCAATGTGTAATAACTGCGAAGACATCTGAAATTATTGTCCATAGACATTTATTTCTTGTAAATCAATATTTTCATCTTACAACTAGCTGTTCGCCCCGGCTTCTCACGGATCCCTATTTCCCTAATGAAATAGGCCATAATATATTAAAAATATTTTTTCTAAATATTATATTGCCTATGTCACTCAGGGTGAAAGGGTGAATTTTTAGAATCGGTCCAGCCGTTTTGGAGCCTATTCAATACAAACAAACAAACTAACAAACCTTCCCTCTTTATAATCTTAGTATAGAAAATGTACACATAGCTTACCGAGAACTTACTTGGACATCGCGAAAATAGTATCAGTTTTAAAGAGACATTAATAGCAACGTTTCTGCATCAACAGTTTCGATCTGAATAATTAACCACGGCAACTATCAACATCTCTCATTACTTACAACTGAAACGACAAAGTACAAATTAACTTTGAACTCCGAAATTCACGTAAACATCAAATTAGTTGCCGGTACATAACAAAAGGTTTTTACGCTCCGACTACTCCTAAATCTTCCAACAAACTACTTTAATAAACCGAAGTTAAGGATTCACTTTCTAGTTTTAATTTTAAGATCTCCACCTATTGACAGTGCCTTTGATAGCATATAAAGTTTCTGTAAACTAAACGGACCGGTGTAATTAGTTTTATGTTATTTGGGACTTGTGATATAAATTCGCTTAGTGAACCTTAAATTAGTTTCTAATTTGATTAGGGGTACCTGGAAGATATGACTTAGGGCAGGAACGTTTAGCAAAGACACATTGTAAAATGATCCTGACGTCACTTAATTTTAATGTTGCCAATGAATAAACGATAATTTCACTACTTACCTACGACATTTTATTTCCCGACAAAAGACGGTAGAGGAACTTATACTTATTTTACGTATATGTAAAATATAATATTATAAAGCTGAAGAGTTTGTTTGTTTGTTTGAACGCGCTAATGTAAAATATATGTACTTTTCTTTAAAGATGTAATTTCTAATTATACAATTTAATGAAATATGCATTATTATTAACATATAAAAATTAAATACTTGATCTATTTTTAAACCTTACATATACATCGCAGATTAGAAAATAACATAAAAATTTAATAAACCCAAACCTTAATTTAAATTTTGTTACGCCCAACATACCTATTAAACTAATTTAATCTACTCAGGTATGTCAAGTAGTAATAATAATATTTCCGCGTAAGGATGTCTTCCCACGATAATTTCATAAATATTATTAGTAGGTACAAGGTTTGCTTATCAATTTCGGATAATCTTTTAAGCGGATTGCATCTTTATTATCGACTAGCAGCCCGCCCCGGCTTCGCACGGATCCCTAATTTTTTTCAAAATATAATATACTAGCTGTCTGCCCCGGCTTCGCACGGATCATCTTTTTTTTTATAGCCTACTAGCTTCTGCCCGCGACTTCGTCCACGTAGAACTCCTCCTTTTTTGCAGTCGGTTAAAAAGTAGCCTATATCCTTTCTCAGGCTTCAGACTTTCTTTGTACCAAATTTCATTTAAATCGGTCCAGTAGTTTTAGCGTGAAAGCGTAACAGACAGACAGAGTTACTTTCGCATTTATAATATTAGTAGGGATATCACTCGGGAAGAGTATAGCTTCCCAACAGTGAAAGATTTTATCACACTACGTCAGGTAGGGTTAAATTTACTTATACTGCGATTTTGTCTAATGCATTCATGTTTAAACATTAATATGCTATGGCAGGTGCATTAGAGAGTATCTAGTATGTCGACGGCTTAACTAAAGCGGTGCCTTGTTCCTAACCATCCATAATTGTATCGCAATAATGTCTTAAGATTTTATGAAGTCACACATCATTTAAATTTATTATTCGACGTGGTATGTCCCACGATGATAGTCGGTACATGGTTATCATCATCATCATTTGAAACCTGCCTTTTGTATGACAAAAGCTACTAAATTAGAACAAGATCATAATTTTCTTTCACACCTAAGATATAGATTTATTTAAAAAAAAATAGGAATTGTTTTAGCGGCAACAGAAAAATATAAAATATCTGTGAAAATATAAACTCGCTAACTATCACGCTTTCGCTAGAAAATCATAAATGTTAATAATAGAAGCATAACAATAAAAGCAGAAAATAGACACGTTAAAAATGATAGCCTTTGACAACGTACCTGTGACCCCGCTTAAGCTATAAAGAGAACAATATCAATAGAGAATAGAAGAATTCAAATTCAGACATAACATAGTAATACTCAAAACACATTCTAACAGAGTTAAAATGCTCTTTGAGTCATATTAGCGACCATTCAAAAGAGCGAATGGTGCATTCTTTTCAGAGCTTTTATCTTATCATATATAAGAATCTTGTATCACGGTGTATGTTGCCAAACACCTCATTAACGGCTGGTCTGATTTTTATACAATTTAATGTGCGTATCAGGTAGAACTGAGGATCGGCCAACATCTATTTTTCATACCCCTAAATGTAAAGCGTGGTCCACACCAAGGTGTTTATTTTAGTTTCTTGACAAAATTTATTGTTTTTATCAATTATTCCTATAATCAACTTGAATTTTTGATGCCTTCGCGGTTATTACACATTGGAATGAAACAACTATTAACGGATTTAACTCGGAATCCGAAACGTCAGCTAATAAAATAAAATAAAAATACGCGAGTTAAATCCGTTAATAGTTGTTTCATTCCAAAAACTTGAATAATATGTTAATAAACCTTTTAACGTAATTGCGGTAGCGCAAAATTAACATTATTAGTAATTCCAGTCTTATATTCTTTTTTATTTTTTTAACTTCTTGACTGTTTAGTATTGCTAAAAAAAGGAGTTTAGGTATGTAAGGTATAGGGATGATTTTATTTTGTCTAAGTACACTTAAATACTTACTTACTCATTAATAAAGATTTAGGTATTGGAAAAGTGTATCACTCTATATTACAAATATTTTATAAATTCAAGCCCACATTTTATCTTCTATTAGTTTTACATACATTATTATAATCTACTAGAATATAAGTACTCTTGTTCAAAATCTTTGATGTCTGAATTAGAATTATAAATGAGATACGGAAAAATTTGGCTAACTGACCCGAGGCTATAATAATACTACAAAAGAAATAATTTTATTATTAAAACATAATATTAAGAAAGTTCTATGAATACCTACTCTTACACTTACGGGGGTCACTGACATTATCTGAACATGTATTTTCTCATACGAGTACATCTAATCACAGTATAAATGACGTTTTATTGGTCTAGCGGGTAAGGGGGTCTTGACAAGGTGCCAACGTTCAACTTTACAAGCGTTCGCGGATGTCAAATCCCATACATTTTGGTCGTTTCGTTTAACGTTAACGTTGAACGTTGTCTCCTTGTCTACGCCCCAAGGTCCAGATTACGAAACCGGAGGTTGTGGGTTCGAATCTTGCCAGAGATGCATATATATATATGTCGGGATTAATATGTGTATATAAATATTATTATGTGTGCGTGTTTATTCGTTGTATATTGCCCATAATACAATATTTGCTTTAGGACTAGATCAATTGATGTGAATTAATGGAAGATAAAATATCGAATTAAATATATACGCGTGACGTCATTTCTCATGATTGTCGTTTTCTGGTTATTGTGTATTTGTGTAAAATGTATGATTTTTCCAATTAAAGGAGCCCAATTAATTCTTTAGGCGTATTTTTTGTTCTAACTAACCATACGCGAGTTAAATCCGTTAACAGTTGTTTCATTCCAATGTGTAATAACCGCGATGGCATCAGAAATTATTATTACATTACGTTTTCCGATTAAATTTCGAGCTTAAAATCATCTTTGTTCGTGCATACATCCTATAAATTGGATTATATGTCCTATTAACTCCGTTAGTGCTCCCATATTGAGTGGGGGCACCTAGATTTAACTAGATTCAGGAAAATGCTAAACATAGTGCAAACTATTCCAGACTTCCACACGGTACCTCTATCAGTTTTTGAATCTCGTTTAAGATATCTTTAGATAGGCACCTACCTAACTAAATTGGTACGTACCTAACCTACTGATATTGACTGAAGCTGATTTTGAAATAATTTATACCTAGTAGATGTATTGATATTAGTATTCATAATAATTTGTACTAAAAAATACGTACTTATGCATTTTTTTGATTGGATCTTAGGAAAAATGAAAATCATATTTAGCGTCATCTTTTATTGTACTCTAGTTGGCGCATTTATAAACAATATTTATATTTACTTTTATTATTAAATATGAACAACAAATAACTTGCCAAAGTAATTCCATGGATTATACAAACAAATCCATCCAGCCTTTGAAAATACTTTGGCAAATATAATGCATAACTTATTACTATTACTTACTAGATAATTATTTAAATATAAGCGAATATACATACAGTAAGAAATAATTTACTACCGTGTTCCATTAAATTATAAACGTATACAATTTTCGATAAGTAAATATATATACGAACGCTTATTAAAATAAGTAAAAGTTGCTTAAGAGGAGGTGTAATTACATTAGACCAGTTAGTAAATTATATGAAAAATGTCGGATTTCAGTCGTGTATTATTGTGGAGTGGAATTTAAGTACCTGTAATGGAAAAATAGCACATTAATATTTTGATAAAATTAGATTTTTTTATACTTTAACGTTATTTAAAATTTGTACACAGGTAGGCGACAGCCTAACAAGAAAGAGTCGTAATTTTTTTTGAGGTTTTCATTTACAGACTCGTTAAAAAATATATAAATATTGTCTGTGTAAAAAATACCTCATTGCTTAGCCTGTCTTTTCTGCCTTTCGTCGATTTGTTCGGGGTCAATGTGCTCAGGGTCGCTACGATCGGTATTCATAAAAGTATCTAAAAAGAAACATTTATTCAACGTTATTTTAAAACGGACCATTTGATTTTATTTTACAAATCCTATATTTTTGTAAAGTTCTACAATAAAATAATGCCTCCATAAAATCAATATAGACAAAAAAATATTGTAATTTTTAGTTCAACGTTTAACATGAAATGATCACAAAAATTATTAAAACAATGTTTACTCGGCATGAAGATTGTTCGTTTATCGCTGAAACAAAATGATGTAAGTACCATCAAAATTACCATCAATTTGGCTCCTGTAAGACCTTCCGACACGTGGTCCAAACCACATGCCGGGGTTGTCGCTGCTCTCGCTCTCTCTCTTCGTGTTGGGGTGAGAGCGGTGACCAAACAGCATGTTTTCAATTCGAAAAGGGATTTGGTTTTCATCTGAATGAAGTTCGCTTCGTCCAACGCGAGGGAATGCATAAAGCTGACGCTTCTCCGATGGCTTGTATTCTAAAAAATATATCTACATGTTATTGTACTAGAATAAACATTTGACACTAATATTATTAAAAAAAAACATTCTTGAAGAGTTATTAAATTATTGAAATTTATTGCGCAAAACACAGAATGTCACTTAATTAAAGTAAAGATTTTAATTGAATATAATATATTATATATTATTATATATTGTTCACTGCTGGACACATGCTAATAAAGGATTAATTAGATCTAATCTACCACACTAGTCCAACGCACGTTTGTTTATGTTTCACTAGAACTAGAACAAACAATACCTCACAAATTGTGAGGCAATTGTACCATGATTTGTGTGTATCTCCTTATTAAAGAGCAAAACTCATGTCGGCCTAATTTCAATGATGTAATGAGCCCTACTTTCCCCTTTCCAGGACGGTCCTTTTTTCCTCTTAAATACAAAATAAAATGTGTCTATGTTTTTTTCTTTGTTTTCACAGGTTTATTCTTTAATTTGGCTCTTGTAACATATTCTATTTCGTACTTTGATATTATAATGTTTAAGAAAAATCCTTTGAAAATATTTTTATAGTTTTATTTTCCTAGAATTATATAATTTAATTAAGTACCTACAACGATGTTGAATTACATACCGTACCCTCAATTAATATTCAGTTAAGTAAAATATTATTAAAAAGTATCATGTTAACTGAAATATTTGTAGCTGAATCATTAAAAGCTTTGTGTATTTTTTAATTACGCAGTGATAATAAAAGAACATCTACCAAAATCATTACGAGGGTGAATCCACTGGCGTTTAAACCGCCGTCAATCCCTAATTCTTAATATTGAAGACTAGCTGTCCACCCCGGCTTCTCACGGATCATTATTTTTATAGCCTATGTCACTCGGAAATAGTGTAGCTTCCCAACAGTGAAAGAATTTTTGAAATCGTTTCAGCCGTTCTGGAGCCTATTCAATCCAAACAAACAAACCTTTCCTCTTTATAATATTATAGTATAGAAACAAGCTACACCAAGAACCTTTTGATACAACGATATACTGTGCGCGTAGTTGCATATTATGAAAATTAATCGAGTTTGAATGTTATTGTAGCAAATTTCTTTAATATTAGAGGCTAGATGTGACGGCGGTTGCAACGCTCGTGGAATCACCCATGAACATCTCCTTAATAAAGAAATTATTACACAGAAATAACAATAATTTGAAGACGTTCTTTCCGTATATTTTAATAGGGTGAAATAAAAAAGCATACAGCCTACTTTAATAAAAAGGACATTTTTAAATACAAAAGCTCTTAACATTTCCAAAAGATATTATTTTATTACGTCGTCAAAATCCGTTATTAAGAAAGTAAAATTAGAAAAATACGGAAAACATATTTAGTTTTCTAATGAAAAATAAACAGAATTTATAAATAAGCTTTTAATCAACTGCGTGCATCTTAGATTATTTTCTAGTATTCCAATTTAATTCACTTATTCCGGAAAATAAACCTAGTTTGTATTGCACTTTGAAGAGCAAACAGTTGGTCATTCTAAGAATACCCTAAGCTTTATTGAAAGCCTCCCTCCATAGTTGATACTAATAGAAAAACAATAGATAAGACCTAAGTTATATTGCATTTCCATGTTGCATAGCTAAGTATTTAAAAAGATGATTTTTAAATATCAAATCCGGGTTTTACAGACTGCTAACTAGAATATAATTATAATTCAGCCTATAATACCAAAGACAGACCAATGCGGATTGGCATATTGGGCGAATCATGATCTACAATTTCCTGATAAAATAATCGCATGTCAGAAAAATGTGCAACATGAGATTTTAATAGTCTTTACACAGGATTTAAACCCGTGACCTGACGATCTATTATTATAGTCTGATTATTTAGTAATGAGTCTTCGATTGCTTGGAACTATTTGAGACAAAAGATACTAATATTGTTGACGATAGTACACTGTCTCGATATATTTCGTTTAAATATACTTCTATCTGGCCATTTATATTTTTTATGTTTTATTTTTAACGTTTTCATAAGAAAGTAACTAACGGAAAGTATTCCAACAAACTAAGAGGCGCCTTCTTTAATAAAGTCCCTTAAAGATAAAGAAGAAAATAAGAGAAGATTTTGTAAGTACCTACCTATCCATACTTTGCTAAAGTTTCAACGTACACGTGAATAACGCTCTAGTTGAGATGTTTTTAATAGCTGTTCTACTAAAACACTAACCAAATACACTAACTACGAAGAACTGAAAACTAAGTCGAAGTTTACGTTGCATTTTTAATAGTTGGTTTTATATTTTGTAGCGCTTCCATAGTACCTACACGAGTTGATTTGGAATTCTCAGAAATAGACGTTATAAAATATTGTGCGGATATTTTACGGGTGTATAAAAAAATATTTATCAAAATTGAACTACATACTCTGTAAAAAGTTATGCGAGGTAAAATATAAAAAAAAGTGTACGCGTCCACTTGAGAACCTCCTACGTTTTTTTCGTAGGTTAAAATATTCACAAAGTAATCATAACATATCGTTATAAATTAATAAGTGTTTGTCGCCGTAAAAGCGTCATCTAAAATAAAGGGTTCGATAAAATTGTTGGCTTATCGTAACGATACATTACGGCATACTTAGGGTTAAGTAAGCTATTGCTATTCTTGAACAATGCTATTTTTTTTACTTATTGTTGTCTCCTTTCGCTTACTTCGGAAAGTTTAAAGGATTCATTTCAAATTACTGATGAAGTTACTTGAATAATTTAAAGTAATATGTTCTTTATCCAAATCTCGAAAGAAATTAATTCGAATAAATTATTAATTTATTTAATTTAATATTTTTAAATGCTTATTTAATAATAAGCCGGTATTGTGTATTTTTGATGTACGTTGAAACATGTCAATAGGAACGCTTCCGTCATAATCTAACTCATGCTAAGGCTTCAGTACAAAATTTGTCTGGTTGAATTTGTAAGGACATTTGACGTCACTTACCTAGATAGAAGTCATTGAGTGGGACTTCCCATGTCTGGTGTGAAGCCCTGCCGACTCTAGGGAAGGGATATAGGTTCAAAACACCATCCCTTCTCAGCTTGATACTGCTTTCTGTAAAGAACGGCTTTTTGAGATGTTTTCACTTCACTCAAAACTTACTTATTTTTTTTAATCACATCAGTGTCTCATTATAAACTAAGTAAGTATTTAAACGTTCTCTGTGACGAACATTTCAATAATATTGATATTCTCTATAGATAATTATTTTGTAGTATCGTAAGGCAAATCAGGCTTTTGGGCTTCTATGGAAGACCCGCCCTGTGTAAGTGATAATGTTACTGTTTTTTTACTTATGACTTGTTGGACATAATATATATAGTTAGTAAGCCAAAAGCAAACGAGGATAATATAGATAATTTTTAAACTGCTTGACTTCTTTTTAGAATGTATGTACTTACGGTACGCAGCGGCGTATGCTGTCGATAGCAGAAACAGGGACACGGCAATTCTTGCGACGTACTGCATTTTATCTATGGACAAACACTCATGTTAGGTTGGTTACACAATTGTATTTTTAGATAACTATGTACTACAATTTTATTAGAGACAGAACGTTTAGTTACTTGTAGGTGGATGAACGAACACTGTATAGTCTCGAAATTAGTTAAATTTAATTGAAAGAGGCTTATAATTGGACATAACGAACGAAACCAAAGTACCTACTTATTTAATTTGATATGTATAAATTAATATCTCATTATCCTATGCACCAAAATTATTATCCAGTATTGAAGAATAGAAACAATTAACTTCCGTGCCTACTTACGCGGATTAAATGACTTAACTATATTTAAACAAAGGAATTAAGGATACAATCGGAAGTATTAAAGCATCTAACGCTAATCTAGCCGTCATAATAATTTGTATGAAGCACGATTATAAGATAAAAGCCTTAGAAATCAAACAACAAGCAATAGCAAATAATCTTCAGTTAAAGAAACAAATTCAACCTTTGTGGCTCAAATAAGGAGGGCATTTAATAATCATTAAGCGAGTATTTATCTTCCTTACGCTTTTACGCTCAATGTTATTTTAATCTAATCCCTGTTATTAATTTAACAAATTGGAACAATTGAATATTCATGACATCTACGATACGCAAAGGCGTTGGCTTTTAACAATTGTAAAAATATTAATGTTTTAGTAAGGTACGTATGTATACAGACTTTACAAAACCGTCGTATATTTGTTAAAAATCATTATTTAGCAAAAGTGTGATCATGACCACTTTTATTTTTACTTTTACGAAATTAGTAACTACCGTGCTTTATTCTGAAATTTGGGTGCAGTTATGCGATTAATTATTCTTATATCTAACTTGTAATCAGCTAGTAACCTGTTAATAAGCCTTATACGTGAAGAAGCTCTTAGAACGTTATTAGTAATTCCAGACTTATATTTTTTTATACACACACACACACTTTAAAACACACATTTTTTTACAAAAAGGAAACACGACTATGACAAATTTATTCGCGTGAGTATTTTGTTTTATTTTAATTTGTATCATGAAAGCATCATCAAGAATTATGGAAAACCTGTCCCATGTATCAGCAAATATTTTTTGATACAGCAGTATTTTTTATATAGGTATTATAAAAATGCCAGCTTTATTTCATGGTGATACTTACTTCCAATAAACAAATTAAGAATAAAGCCTTTTTTAGAAATGTGTTATGTTTTTATATGTTAGTATTTTTAGGTCACAAATCGTAATATGATATAAAATTTATATTATCTATAAATCGGTATATATCACTGGAATATACATACTTAATAATAACTATGGGAAACTGGTACTTTAATAATAAAAACAATTTATCTTATACGATAAGCTTCTAAATGTTATTTAAGGAAAAAAGTAAATATAGCTAAAAAAAAATCAGTTAGGTAGTGCAAGTTAAATTGACATAAGTAAATAGAATAAAAATTACTTCTGATGATCAAATGATGGGATAAAATGATCTCTAAGAATTTTCTACTTAGCGAGGAAATTTTATTATTTTACGGTGTTTGATATGTTTGATAAACAGCAGTCTTTTAGCATACTTTTTTTATAGAAATATTTGAAAAGGAAACTATTCAAATATTGATTTCAGTTGCTTTTAATTGGTTCGTTTTTCATTTCGTTATGTCTTCGTAATTATCACTCTGCGTGTTTCCGTAACAAAAAAAATATTAGTTGAAGCTTTATTTTAAACAAGCTTCTGCCCGCGACTTCGTCTGCGTATGATTAGTATTTTACACTATATCGTTATACAATATAGCCTATATGTTATTCTGGTGTATAAGCTATATTGTGGTAAAGTTTCATTCAAATCCATTCAGTAGTTTTTACGTGAAAGAGTAACAAACATCCATACATCCATACTTACAAACTTTCGCCTTTATAATAGTAGTAGGATAACTTACCGGATCTTAAGTTAAATACTTATGTACAATTTCCTTCAAACCATAATTCATTATTAATTAAAATATATTTTATATCTAAATCCGAAACGTGTAAAATGTGTATATTTAACGTTATTATAAGTTTAGATGAATCCTCTTTATATTTAATAGGTTCCTTGATTGATATATTATTAAGAAGACTATATTTATTTCTTGTTTAATTATGCAAATTAAATAAGAATCAATTACTATTTTAGCAGTACCACGGTAAAGTTATTACAATTTTCACATAATATATATAACATATCCTAGAATCGTTTAGCACATAGGTATCTATCTAATGTCATTATTCTAACATCACATCTATACCTACCTTAATTATTGGATTGAAACAACTACATATAACAGATTTTTCCGTCCTCCGGCCGGAAAGCGACAACTTTGTGGCCGCTGCGCTAAATGAAATTTCCGCTTTCTGGCTTCGTCGAACAGAAAAATAGTATACTGACCTCGGCCAGTAAAATAAAAAGCCTCAGATCACATTTTTGTCAACCTCGGCTTCGCCTCGGACGACAATTACATGTGATCTGAGACATTCTTTATTTTACTGGCCTTGCCTGGTGCGTAATGTATTATAACTAGCGTATTTTATATGTTGACGTTTAGAAAAGCGAGTTAAATCCACTATAATTATTTCATTCTTATCAGCGAAAAATCTCTCGGACCGAACCACGAAGAATTATTTAACCTTAATAAACAGAACTAATTAAGGGTGAGTTATTTTTTGTTTGTTTATTACATGAAATTCACATAACCGATTCAAAAAAATCTAATTTAATTAAGTGCAGTTTGTATTAAAAATAAACCAAGGAAAATCTTTCGTTTTAGTATGACCGCCATTTTACTGACGTAATCATATGAAAAGAAGGCTTTGATTAAATTCTGCTTGTTTTTTCACTACACTCTCTTTAATTGGATAATCTTTATGGAAATACCTGGATATTTAATATTAAATGCGTAACAGCATTCATTATTCATGTTTCTAGAAAAACTGCAGAATCATTAAGATATTATATATGTAGGTATACAATTTTTTTTTTGAAAATCTCTTTTGAAAACCGCTGCATAAAATACTCATATTTATGCTGATACACATAAAATACTAATATTTTGAAATTTGACTGTGATCAAAATGTTTAAAATCTCAAAATCACTGCATAAAAAAATCCAATTAACTCTAGTCTCAAAACGCATTAAAAAAAAACACAATCCATAGATTATAAAGCCGTGCACTCACCGGATGTCGCCACCTGTTGCTTCGCAGAGAATGCTGCGGACCATCCTGTAGCCGGCCTTATATATGGCTGCCCGCCTGCGCGTCACAGTCTCTCAAACTTTCAAAAACTTGTGATTTTTGCCGTTAGTACCCACGCAGTACTAAATAACTTAACTTGTATTTTTTTATGTTATCTAAGGAGTTGTATAATTGGCTATATTTTTATATCTCACTAGCTACTGCCCGCGACTTCGTCCGCGTGGAACTCCTCCTTTTTTGCAGTCGGTTAAAAAGTAGCCTATGTCCTTTCTCAGGCTCCAGACTTTCTTTGTACCAAATTTCATTAAAATCGATCCAGTAGTTTTAGCGTGAAAGCGTAACAGACAGACAGACAGAGTTACTTTCGCATTTATAATATTAGTAGGGATTTACAATAATAATCTTAAATCTATAATTAATATTATTATTGTAAACGCTTTTGAATAAATACAAAATGCTTACATTTTGTGAAACCGTTTTGTTTTTACAAATTTAAAAGTATAACTAAATGAGATGATTCGATACTAGACACTGCTGGGGCCCTAGACAAGGTGCCAACGTTCAACGTTAACGTGAAACAAAACGACCAAAATGTATGGAATTTGACATCCGCGAACGACTGTCACGTACGTCACAAACGTTCGCGGATGTCATATCCCATACATTTTGGTCGTTTCGTTTAACGTTAACGTTGAACGTTGGCACCTTGTCTACGCCCCCTGTATATCATTATACACAATAGCGACTGGGCTGACAGTGTTAGACCATTGTCAGCGCAGTTAATGTGTAATAACCGCGAAATCATAAATTATTACAACATTTATTCACTAAAATGTAAATTAAAAAAATAACCTTTAAACATATAAGCACTACACCGTCAATCAATATAGGTACTATCGAATAATGCTTTTTTTTATGGCACATTTATTAAACTATTTTAATATGAGTTTTATTAATAGTTGTTTCCATAAGTTTGAGAGCCGCTGGGCGTCGGGAGCGAAATCACGTGCTGTTTCAGGGTAATTCGTTTAAGGAAGAGCCGATTTTCAGCCACGTCTGTTTTCATCTGGACCGATACCGGACGCGGAATAAGCAAATTGGACATAACAGCATTTTGCACTTTGATTTAATTACTTAAGGAATTTTTAATCGTCGTTAAAAAAATAGATTTTTACTGCTACATAATTAGTTAGATTTTTTCAAAAATATGATATTTTGTATGTGTATTAACTTATCATGCTTTTAAATGAAAGCCTAACTACAATACGACGGTATGGGGTTATAATTAAAATATATCTTTGATGCTGGTACAGTCAGCATCAAAAATATATGAACCCCATACCTCGTAAAAGGTTATTAGGTGGGATCAGGTATCTCTGAAGCTTATCATTCACACTGATATAAAGGCGAAAGTTTGTAAGTGTGTTAGTAGGTAGGTATGTCTGTTACTCTTTTACGCAAAATTTACCAAATGGATTTCAATTAAACTTTACAATAATACCTATAGCTTACACATCAGAATAACATACAGGCTATATTTTACAACGATATTGTCGAAAGTACTCATCGTGCACATACTTTCGCATTTAAAATATTAGTAAGATACAAATATTGCTCATATTAATATAAGGGGATTAACATATTTCATATAAAGGCTTGTTTTCCTCTAACCCCAATCAGGTCAGGCCATCAACGATATCCTATATTAAAACATACCCCAAAATTGACATATTTTAACAAACGTGACGTAAACTCACCCTTATATAAATGCCAATAAAGTCGAATCTAGTGACGCGGTACTTACCTACTTATATTAATAGACGATTATAATTTGGTATCTACTAAAATTGAAAATGTAAAATTAGAAATAGCAAACCCTAATTATGCACCCGTTACAGTTGTGTAGTAAGTAGAATATTAAAAAATATAAATAAAAAAGGATTTCGGCGCGGCGCGGTTAATTCGCACCCCTAGATCTAAAGGGAGCTAACTCAAAAAAAGTAACTTTTTCGGGAAAGGCGAAATTGTTGTAAAGAATCGGATCCTTTTTTTTAGCGTGTGTTTAATTTAAATCTTCAGATTTTTGAGTTAGCTCCCTTTAGATCTAGGTGTGCGTATATCTAACTTATAATCAACTTGTAACCTGTTAATAAGCCTTTTAACGTATTTGAAGAAGGAGTTTACAACATTACTTTCATAAGACCGTTATTAGCAATTCTAGATTTACCTACATTTTTCTTTAGGACTACTTCGCTTATTAAGTTATTTAGGGGTTGTATTAAAAAAAATGGTAACACATCTTAAGCAAACTATAGTTATAAGATGAAATGCTCTTGCCCAAATTAATTATTAAATTATAGTGAATTTCACACCCCGTAATCTAAACCTCAATTTAACATAATGATTGTGGTCAGCCTTGTATTTGTATTCGGACCTCAACTTAACAGCCATTCGTCAAAGTCATCAGTATTAGAAATATTCAGACAACAATCTATTACATTTTATACTTATAGTATACTAGGTTCTGCCCGCGACTTCGATTGCATACGATGAGTACTTTACACAATATCATTACAAAATATAGGTTGCCTTATTATTCTGATGAATAAGCTATATTATAGTAAAATTTCATCAAAATCCATTCAGTAGATTTTGCGCGAAAGTGAAATAAACATACATCCAGACATCCATCCTTATATCTATACTAGCGGTCCACCCCGGCTCCGCACGGATCCGTAATTTTTTTTTCAAACAAACAAACTTTTCGTTTTTATTAAATTAGTATAGATATAGATATCCATCCATACATTCTTAAAAACGTTTATAATATTATAAATAAATAAATATCTTTGGACAATTCACACCAATTATCTAGTCCCATTTTAAGCAAAGCTTTGCTTGTGTTATGGGTACTAGACAACGGATAAATATACATAAATACATATAAGACTCAGGTACAGATGCCAGTGCTCATCACATTGACATCTGCCCCTAGCGGGATTCGAACCCGCAACCTCCGGTTTCGTAGTCAGGGCCTCTAACCTCTAGACCAACAGGCCGTCAAAATTAGTAAGTAAGGACTCATAAACTGTGTCGTTCTTAAGAAAACATGTTCAAAAGAAAGTTCTCTAAACGTCAGCATATCAATATACACGAGTTAAATCCGTTAGTCTTTTTATTCCAAACACCCACTTATTGATTAGCCAATCCTACCCGTATCCCTCACGGAATTAGATTTGCGTTTTGTTTGACCTTTGTAAACAATTTGAATTTTATTTCAATGAATAAAATCGTGAGGCTTAGCTTTATTTTTAAAAGCTTTCAATATAAAGTAGTTAAAGGGAAGCCTACGTCATAAACGTAGTTAAAACATGGCGGGAGGAAACTGGCTTGATTGAATTCATTGTTCATAGTGTAGGACGAGTTACGTATAGCGTGTGATTTGTGTATGTTGACCCAGTGGTGACTAGTCTGGATTACGAATCAGAGGGTAACGGGATCGATGTTCGCGAGGGGTAAATAATGACCGACGAGTAAAATTATGGAAACTGTAAAGAATCCGAAACGTCATCAAATAAAATAAAATAAAAATACGCGAGTTGAATCCGTTAATAGTTGCTTCATTCCAATGAGTAAAATTATTTAGTAGGTACTTGAGTCTTGAAGACGCATTTATAAGTATAAGTAGGTATTGCATTTTACATTAGCGTTAGACTATCGTCAACTCAGTCGTGCTACGAATATGAGAGCTGTAAAGTTTTCGAAACTTCAGTAAATAGAATGAAATACGCGATTTAAATCCGTTTTAGTTGTAATAGTTTAATGTGTAATACTGACGTACTTACAAAGTTTTGAAGAATAATAAAAAAGCTACATGGACCGCTATCATAGAAGCAAACAGTCGTAACTATGTAGGTATGTTGTGTTATTGTTTGCCCTTTTATTACTGCTAATTTGGCTGTATTGCCTTGTTATTTATTTATACTAAAACTTAGCTGTATCTATGTCGTTTATACGTTTATAGTTAGCAGTAACCGTTTAAAGCTCGGTTCGATTAATTTACGAAGTAAACCCATACAAACTTTATACAGGTTTGCCGTCATTTCAGGCATCAGTAGTTAAATTCATTTTAAGAAGTCAAACTATTTTTAGAACAGCGTGGGCAGTTCATATGCTTCTTAATTTATAAATGTATCATATCTTCTTGATTTATTTCAGTAATCAGTAATCAGTAGGTAATCATTTATTGCATAATCATGTTGTTTACAATGAGAACTTAAAGAATCCAACATGAACCATGCTAGGGAATAGCAATTCTTAAAATAACTTATATTAAAATGTAAAACTAAATCAAAGAGCAATTTATTTCTCATTAGCTTCTGCCCGCGACTTCGTCCGCGTAGAACTCTTCCTTTTTTGAAGTCGGTTAAAAAGTAGCCTATGTTCTTTCACGGGCTCCAGACTTTTTTTGTACCAAATTTCATTTAAATCGGTCCAGTAGTTTTAGCGTGAAAGCGTAACAGACAGACAGACAGACAGAGTTACTTTCGCATTTATAATATTAGTAGGGATATATTAAATTAAATTTTGGTGTATTTTTTATGTTTTATGCTATTCTATGAAAACCTTATTATAACAATTTTTTTTAACATCTATAAAAGTACCGTTTATTTCGCTACGATTTATATGGCTACGAGTAATCGTAGCAGCAATCGTTGCTAGCAGAGCGTAGCACGAAAATGTTTGCTACGAAACTTCGTAGCTTAGTAGACTTGTTTTATAATATCTCGCAAATCCCTACTAATAATATGAATGAGAAAGTAACTCTGTCTGTCTGTTAAGGTTTCACGCTAAAACTACGGGACCGATTTAAATAAAATTTGGTACAAGAAAGTCTGAAGCCGAGAAAGGACATAGGCTACTGCAAAAAAATCCTACTTTTGCTAATACTATACCTAAGTCTATTGTATACTTTAAAAAGCAAGCAAAGTGAAATGTAAAATGGTCGATAGTTAATGAAAAAAAGGGTAAAATACTAATTACGAGATATTCCGATCACGATCGTTCCAATGCAATTATAATTAAAGATTCTTAATTAAACAATTGGATCAGGTATAGAGTTAGGTACTTTTGAAATTCAATCTCACAGCTATGAAGTTAGGTTAGTAATATTTATTGACAATTGTACATCATGAGTTTTAGAACACACACTATCCCTACTAATATTATAAATGCGAAAGTAACTCTGTCTGTCTGTCTGTCTGTTACGCTTTCACGCTAAAACTACTGGACCGATTTAAATGAAATTTGATACAAAGAAAGTGTGGAGCTTGAAAAAGGACATAGGCTACTTTTTAACCGACTGCAAAAAAGGAGGAGTTACACGCGGACGAAGTCGCGGGCAGAAGCTAGTATATTATAATAATAATGTTGTTTCATGTATTTATGAATATTAAAATTTATTCAATATTAACTGTTCAGCAAGAACTTTGATCATCCCTACTAATATTGTAAATGCGAAAGTAGCTCTGTCTGTCTGTCTGTTAGGCTTTCACGCTAAAACTACTGGACCGATTTAAATGAAATTTGTCTGGAGCCTGAGAAAGGATATAGGCTACTTTTTAACCGACTGCAAAAAAGGTGGAGTTCCACGCGGACGAAGTCGCGGACAGAAGCTAGTAAATATATTTTTACAAGTTATAAAAAAAACTTCATTATGTAAGCGTATGTATTTGTGTAGGTACATATATTGTATACGTGTGTAGGTATATGGAGACAGTATTTCTTCAAATTATCAGATGTATTGTTTAAATTATTTAAGACACGCACAGACACAAATTGAGAGTGAGTGCCGGGTATACGTGATAATATTAACCAAACTGAACCCAACAGTCTTGATACTGAGGAAGTCTTACTGCTGTCTATAACACCCATTTATATAGGTACTAGCTGTCCGCCCCGGCTTCGTCTGGATCATCTTTTTTTTATAGCCTATGTCACTCGGGTATAGTGTAGCTTCCTAACATTGAATGAATTTTTGAAATCGGTCCAGCCGGTCTGGAGTCTATTCAATCCAAATAAAGAAACAAATCTTTCCTTTTTATAATATTAGTATAGATAATATGTAATACCCAAGTAAATAAATAAATAAATTAAAATCTTTGGACAATTCACACCAATTTATCTAGTCTCAAACTAAGCATAGTTTGTACTATGGGTACTAGACAACGGATAAACATACATAAATACAGATAAGACATCCAAGACTCAGGTACAGATGCCAGTGCTCATCACATTGAGATCTGTCCCTAGCAGGATTTGAACCCGCAACCTCCACTAGACCAACAGGCTGTCTCGTAGTCAGGGTCTATTCATGTAATCCTTGGAAGTACGTCCCTAAAAACTATTTGTGTTTTTATATTATAATATCCATGTAAATTTTGCAAATAGGTGCAAGGGTCCCTTGAAATGCTATTTGTGTCTCATCATTATCTTAATCATTTTATTAGTAAAATCGAAATACGTCTATTGTTGGACTTATGTCCAAAGTCTCCCCAAAAATATTCCCAACGACCAACCAGTCCCAAAATTATTATTTTTTTTCAGTTTTGAAAGAGCATTAGAGCGTCGGTAGTTTTAAAGAGGTTTAATAAATGACAGATATTTCATTTATTAAACCTACATCATCTTCAAAATGGCTTTCGCCAAAGTAGACATCATCTTGATTCTCTTTTATTTTTTTCACATTTCACTTAGTGGTGTTCTGGTACAAACACGCTTTTTGCAACAAAACCAGGAAAATCCCGAGATCGATAACAAACGCCTTAGACCCCGGAATAATAATTGAAGGTATTAAAAAATGTTAACAAGTATCAAGGTGATCCGATCTAACTATACCGACCTACGACAGCCATTTTGTTTATCGTGTGATTTTGAATAAAGAACAAGGATTCATAAGATGGCCACCTACACGCAGGGAGATCTGATTTGTATATATTAGTTACGGTTACTCTTGGATATTTTTTTTATCTCGGACAAACAAATTAATTAAGCTAGCTATATAAAACCCTTTATGATGAAATTGGCCCTCATATTGCTAGTAATATTTATGTCGTTATGCCTTTGTATCAATACGAGCAATTCTTGTATGTATGTATATTTATATATAGGTATCTATACTAATCTATATCTATACTAGACTAATATTATAAAAAGGAAAACGGTTTGTTTGTTTGGATTGAATAGGCTCCTAAACGACTGGACCGATTTGAAAAACCCTTTCACTGTTGAAAAGCTACACTATTCCCGAGTGACATAGGCTATAAAAAAGGGATGAAATATTGTTATTATTCTAACGTAACCTCCGTTAGAATAATAATAATTAATTGTGTTTATACCTCTCTATACTAAGAGCGTCGGACCACTACGTTATCAGTTAAGTATAAGTTTTTTTATTGCTTTCATAGGTATGTACATTAGATGGAAAATAGCAATCTTGTGCACTATGAAACCCTGCAGGGCGCTGCAACATATTTACACTATTCTAGCTTATATAATTATATCTATTACGTAGCGTTTCTTACAAGATGTTCTTAACATAGGTAGGTATTTATTCCATTTCAGTCTGTTAACAATTTACTTTATTATCTAGTTCTAGGTACTGTGGAAGTAACCGTGACATCAGAAATTAACATGAGTGCTGCCATCTCTCCCTCGTTTTATAAACTTTTGTAGAAGTACTGGAGAAAATGGTCGCATTTATTGGCTAGCTTGTAACTAGTAGATACGGGCTCAGTAAAACCTTTATACTTACTAATATCTATATTGCGAAAGATGTCGCTAACGGTGCTAAAATATTAAATATAGTACATTACGCACCTAGGCCGGTAAAATAAAAAATGACTCAGATCACATGTAATTGTCAAGTCAAAATGTTGTCTGAGGCTTTTTTATTTACTGGCCGAGGTCAGTATACTATTTTTCTGTTCGACGAAACCAGAAAGCGGCAACTTCATTTAGCGCAGCGGCCCGAAAGTCGGTGCTTTCTGTGAAAAAACTATAACCCAATATTTTAAACAGCTCAATTCATAAAATATGTCTACCTTGGACAGACATTACAGTTAGGTAGAAACAACTTCGAGGATGAGGTGGATAGAAGAATTCAGTTAGGTTGGGCAGCGTTTGGGAAGCTACGTCAAGTCTTCATATCGTCACTCCCACAGTGCCTTAAGACGAAAGTCTTTAATCAGTGCGTCCTACCCGTCATGACATACGGAGCCGAAACGTGGACACTGACGGTACGGCTGGTTCACAAATTAAAAGTCGCTCAGCGGGCTATGGAAAGGGCTATGCTCGGCGTTTCTCTGCGGGATCGAATCAAAAATGAGGTGATTCGGCAGAGAACCAGAGTCATCGACATAGCCCACCGGATTAGCAAGCTAAAGTGGCAGTGGGCTGGCCATATTAGCCGAAGAACCGATAACCGTTGGAGTAAACGTGTTCTAGAGTGGAGACCGCGTCTCGGCAAGCGTAGTGTAGGACGTCCTCAGGCAAGGTGGAGTGACGATTTGCGTAAGATGGCTGGCAGGAGCTGGATGCAAGCAGCCCAAGATAGAGCAAAGTGGCGTGCAATTGGAGAGGCCTATGTCCAGCAGTGGACTGCGACGGGCTGATGATGATGATGATGAATTCATAACTGACCGTATTAATACATTAACATGTTCCACTGGGTATACATTTATTAAGTAATTTGTTTGCCTTTGTCTTTATTAAGTGGGAATAAAAATAATAATTTATGCTTCATATAATTTATTAATCTTGCTTTACATTTAATAACACTAGTAATAACAATACATCACATATTTTGTTGATTACCCTTTGCGAGTTAGTTACATCATTTACATATAACACAAGAACGGGTGAATTGATTTAAAACATCATGGCTTTGTTCTAATAATAACATCGGATAAATACACGAAGAAAAAGGGGGCAGAGATGTTGTTTATTCATACGTTTTGTAAAGAGCTTTTTGTTGATCTCGCATTGGCCGTACGAAGTTCGCCGGGGATCTAGTAGATTATAATTGTTTTATTCCATTGTATAATAACCGCTATTGAAATAATCCAATTAAGAAAGAGTATTTGTCTGTATCCGCCGTGTTGTTTGCATAATTATATCTAACGAGGACGGCCATAATAGTCGGTTTCGAAATCTCTTCCTTCATAATCCCCATATGCATATTGCGCGAGCGCGTCGTTATTCACATACTCTGGCTGGAAATACTCATTTTGGCGATCTAAAAATAACATATTATTTAAAATTTCTTGCTTACTATGATATCTTTAAAACTAATTAGAGTGAGATCTAGTCACCCTAGACCTAGATACTTGGACAGGTACTCACTAAGTTAAAAACGGGCCGTTTTACAGGCAGCAGATACCTATGAATGGTGGAAAAAATCATCAATTTTATTCCCCACGGGAAAGGGATAAAAAGTTTACTTTGCATGATTTTTTCCACCTTTGATACCTGCTACCGTCGCGCTTTTACGAGTATCCATTCCTTTCTAAGTTTATTTTATATTACCAATCCTAAAGTTTTCATATTAGCCAAACTCACGTAAATCTAAGGTGACTGGGATTTTGGTTAATTGTATTTAAATATTATTAGGTACAATAGTTTGAGAAATGAGTTGTTTAATAATTTGATACCCGAGGGGTAAGTTTATCGTGTAAGATTCGAAGAATACTTACTCGAAACAATGGTGACCCATGGTCCCTTAAATCAGCAAAATTCCACATATTGAGAATTACGATCCTAATTTTCGCAAATAATAAACTGGACACAGACTTAGAAGCAAGTTCAAAATCATACCTTCGTAGAATCTTCGTTTGCCAGTGGCAAGGTCATCGTGGTACCGTTTGTGGGATGATTCAAGAATAGGAGGTCTGATTGATCCTGTGCAGATATTGTACACAATGTTAGACTATTCGCATCTTTACTAGAATAGTGTGACATCTCGACATATGTTGTTACTCCATTTAAGACTCTAAGTCTGCGCATTAAATTTGAATTCGCATGGTGACACGTTTCGAGATGTCACACTATGCTAGTAAAGGTGCGGCTTACATTAGGGAAATGCGTTTATGGATTTTTTTTTACTTTAGTTTTGTTTGTATTCTGAATATTCATGTCCATTTCCCATGATGAGTATAGACCTGTTATAATAACTCAATTACCTTTAACTAGAACAGGACGCTGCCAAGGCGTATTTGGATAAGCTGCAACAATTTTTTAATACTTATAAAGTTATAAGGTATAAGTTTTTAAGTTTTTTAGTTTAATGTTATTTATTGTTTAATGTTTAATGTTATTAATATTACCCTGCAGATGATTGTACTAAACAAAAATAGTAACCCTAATAATATAGGTATTGTATCTCTAGTTTAAAACAAAAACACATTCTAAATATGAAGTTACTCCATTTAAAAATTTAAGCAGTCACATTAATTAAATTTTAATTCTTGTGGTGAGATGTTTCAAATTGTGTGACTTTTCTATTAAACCAGCGATTTAGGTAACATAAAACAAGTAAAAATGTTCAAAGTGATGAGATTAGATCTTTTTTCGTTTTCTTTTGCACCACCAAAATATGTAGGATTTTATGAAAGTACTTACTTAATATATAATTATGTCAAATAAAAATTAAACTTTGTGGTTGTTTGACGTTATCTTCGCACTACGATTACTTACATATAAGTAAGATAAGCAACGATGAAATCTGGCAAGTATAATTACGTTTTTCATAAATTTAATAATTTTCCATCACAAATATCCAGGATATACCTATATACAACACAACATATTATTATAAACAATATTTACCATTTACATTATAACAAGTGATTCCAAAGATCAACAATGATAAGATCAAATTCATTTTGAAAAGAAAATATTTACTATATAAGAAGTGTATGTATGAGTACTTAACACACTCCCTTCCTCACTTCAATCTAAACTCTGAAAGGGAAAAGTCCTACAAAAGCTTTTATACCCAAGCAGATTTAATTAGGAGCCAGCGAATTCGTAAAAACCTAATCTCATTTACATAACTACTTGTCAATTTACTTTTTTATCATGATTAAAATACAAGCTTTTGCGTGCAACTTCGTTTGTTTTTACTTCACTTGTATTATCTACGCTTTCGTTGCTTTTTTACTTAAACCAAATTAAAGACAAGGGGGCCTGGACAAGGTGCCAACGTTCAACCTTAACGTTGAACGTTGGCACCAAAATGTATGGGATTGGACATCCGCGAACGATTGTCACATACGTCACAATCGTTCGCGAATGTTAAATCCCATACATTTTGGTTGTTTCGTTTAACGTTAACGTTGAACGTTGGCACCTTATCTAAGAGCCCAGGCCTGTTATTTGTAGAACGGTCATCTGTTGGACTTCATTCTACATTAATCTTTCTGATTTTTAATGCTGCGGTCCCTGTAGCTAGAGGGGTTAAACAGGGTGGGTCAGATCTAGGCAAACGCTTAAAAAATACAGGATTCTCTAGGGACAGGTCCTCTGGAAGTAAGTCCTGACTACGCAAATGTTGAAGACTTATACTATTTTAAACTAGTTAAGTTAAGTATATTTTAAAAAAATGGCCTTATGCGCCGGGCGGGCGAGTTGTCACTTGGCAAGTATTTATTAAAATGGCACCTGCCGTGCTATGAATAAACTTAGTGTGTACTTAACATATAAATTATGCCATTAATTGTTTAATAATGTTGCTAATGAAATGACAGAGACAGCATTAAGATAAAATTGTACCTATTATAAAAGAAAAGACTGGAAAACTATGATAAGTAGTCCGTCAGTTAGATTATTAAAAATTAAACAAAGGTCCGGGAGTGGGTGCTCGTGACGTCACGTCAAGGTATAAATTGTTCCAGAACATGACGTCAACAGCCCCCCAATGCTGAACTGTAGAAGCATAAGTACATGTATCTTTAGCATTTTTTGTTCACTTAGGAAAATAAAACAATCAGTCGTCATGTTTTTATTTCACAGTAATCGTAGAACATACTTTTTAATCTATACTAATATTATTAAGAGGAAAGGTTTGTTTGTTTGTATTGAATAGGCTCGTAAACGGCTGGACCAATTTTAACAATTATTTGACTGTTGGGAAGCTACGTTCACTCTGAGTGACATAGGCTACCTATATAATATGTATTTAAAAAAGAAAAATAGGGATTCGTGCGAAGCCGGGGCGAACCGCTAGTAACATATACGAGTGCTAAAACACATATCTATACCAACTGAAGTGCAGTTGGCCTGCGGCAAGCCTTTACTGCAAAACTAATAATAAAACACCTCTAACTTCGACAGACCCAAGGGGCCCCTAGAATGAGGGTAGCACCTCGGCTCTGGCCATCGTAGGTGTGGCCGCCTGACGGGCGTGACAGGAAGTCCTTTTCATAAATCCCTACTAATATTATAAATGCGAAAGTAACTCTGTCTGTCTGTCTGTTACGCTTTCACGCTAAAACTACTGGACCAATTTAAATGAAATTTGGTACAAAGAAAGTCTGGAGCCTGAAAAAGGACATAGGCTAATTTTTAACCGACTTCAAAAAAGGAGGAGTTCCACGCGGTCGAAGTCGCGGGCAGAAGCTAGTAGAAGATAAAATCAGAAAAATATTGAAACAGCATTATTTCCTACCTCAGCACCCTTACGCCATCTATAAAGAGATGCCAGTAATACTAGTACACTGTGCGACCCCAAGCTTTGCTGGTGCTGATATTTACTTACATTTATGCAAGTTCTTATACACTGCCATCTATTAGCCGTGCTACAAACTCGTTCCTGATCTTAATAAATTTTCTGCACCCTCCAATTTCCGTTGTGCTGCCACCTGTCTGTGATAGTATAAACTTTAATATGAGGGGGCTTGCTTTTGTGGGGTTGTATAAAGTGAATAATATTTATTTATAATAGATGTCGCTACTGATACTCCGATTCACTAGAATACCATTACTAAATATTATACTGGCTAGTCTTCATTTGCGTAGAAATAATACTTCGGGTAGTTTAGTTTTTATTGCGCTTCATTATTAAATTAGAACAAATTAGGGCAAACGTGATTCCTTGGTTCAATATATTTCAAATATTGCATTTTTTTGTACTTATATCACCAGTTATTTATCGAATATCGTATTATATTGAAATCCCTAACAGGGTTAAAAAGTAGGCGGATTTAGTTGGGAGTCAAAGCTTATTCTTTAACAAAATTAACACATTTAAGTCTGTACAGAAAATATATTATATCTACTTACTTAGTGATTATATTTCTCTCCTAATAATGTAGGTATATCATCTAAAAATCTAGTAGTCATATCATCAATTTAATTTGCATTTTTACAAACAATGGCGCATTGTGTTTGCATAATAATTGCACCTGGCAGGAAGTGCAGTGGGTGCTCAAATTAGGTACCTAAGAGATACTGCATTTGTGCAACGGTTTTCACAATGTTCATCGTTTACATAGTGAAACTGGATATTGTTACAATGCAAGTTGGCAAATACATACTCATATTTTTATTCTGGGAAAATAAGTATAAGGATGAATGTACAATAAGTTTTCATAACTTGAATATGTAGGTAGGTACTACCGTTGATACGAACATGAAGAAACTTAGACAGACAAATCGAGCCTTATAATAAAAAAATTAAGATCAGTCAGTGTAATAACATCGTCAGCAGGGAAAAATGGGAGATAAATAGAATTTTGCAAAATGATAATGTGGTCAAATGATAGAATATGAAAGTACGTCATCAATGTTTTAGGGTTCATTATTCAAAATGTTACCTATATGATGCTTAGGGGGAAATCAAGGTTTGCGAACTATTTGCTTATTACATTCATGAAACAACAGACCAAATAACCAAATCTTTGTTAAAATAGTTTATTTTATGAATACACATTACTTAACCCCTATTACCACACCCCGCAAAGTGAGCTGTCGTTAATATCAGCCACTGCATTCTAAATAGAATCGCGCGATATTTATTACTATCGTTGAACGGGTTAAAACTTGAAATTGTCAAATACCACTATCTACCTATATAGGAATTTAGAGTTTTAATTACTCTCAGGCTACTTAAAAAAAACAAAATGATTACCTACCTATCACAATTATCTCAAAACTTCATTTGTCGTGTGAAAGTTCGAGTACTTCTTAATCGGACAATTGTTTAATTTTACAACCAGTATCCGCCCGAGACTTCGTCTGCGTAAAAATAATACTTCTAGTATCTACGATGATGCATCAATTAACACACTTCCATATTATAATAAAAGCTACTCACCTTATATCTTTCCCGGGGGCCTAAACTGTGCACTTATACATACATACGTATGTATAAGTGCACAGTTTTGTTGTATTACATAACAACTTTACATAATTTGATTCAGCGGATTTAAAGTAATGACGTGTAGACAGATAGACCAATGTAATTTTGCAATTCTATTTTTAGAGATATTCAACACTAGGATCCATATCTTTGCAGTTTTCGCAAAATATCTAAACATAGCCCTTAAAAATGACGCTGCTTTTGTGTAAGACCGTGAAATGGCTGTACGTATGTAGTGCGTTTAGCGTGTCACTCGGTTGAGTGTAATACGTTTAGAACCCTTTGTTTCAAAATGTTTGAAGTTTTTAAAGCTAGTTCAAGCTAGGCAGTTAGGTTAAGCGCTAAAATATTTTAGATTTAACATGTAGGTACCTATTTACTTAGAAAAACCATAATATAACTTTGTAGTTGATGCCTCTGTTTTATTATAATTAGCTAGGTAAGTATATTTTGATTGTATATTACTGACTTTATAAGTTTTTTGTTGACCTACCCACTCATTAAATTATTACGAAAGTTTAGATAACTTGTACTTAATATAGGTATAAATGTATGTCTAATATAGATAATAATTGACTAGGCATAAAAAATAGTAAGTAGGTAAGTATCATATAAGGAATTGTAGAGTAAAAATATCGTACTTTACAATTACAATATGTTGTTTTTACCCAGTAGGTATGTATCTACGTTGTTGCTTACACCTAGCTAAACTTAAGACGTGTTTCCAAAACGTTGACGAAAATATGTAGGTATATCCTGCACTTTACTTGTGGTGAGACTGCAAAATAAATCAATCGTGTAAAAATATCTTGCCTACTCGATTTCATAAGATCAAATAGTAAAAAATACGTTTCAATCGTTTAAATCTATGTGTACCTACTTAAGTAATTTAAAATACTCAGGTAGATATGTATAAAAATGTAATTAACTCAATATGTTCCAATTTAATTAAACACTTTAAAAATCCAGTGTAAAATTCTTCTCTACGTCACACAGACAACCGGTGCTTTCAACATCCCATCCCCTTCTGACATACATGTCATATTCCTACAAATCTCTTCGCTAATACACTTTCAAAATACACCTTAAACCTAACATGATAAGATTCAGTTTTAATAAACAATATATCAAAACATCTGTCAACATTTTGTGGTTGAAATTCGAATCGCCCCCACACAAACTGTTAGTCGCGTAAACATTATCTTTGACCAATGGAACGTGAGCGAGCCCTTTACAGCCAATCGAAGCGTTCCGAATATTGGTTTCGCGCGTTACCGAATTTAAATTTGCGGCTCTTTTGTTTTAGAAACTAGACGCTCATTTGTTTTTAATAGCCCCGAAAGTAGACTCGGGTGCGACTTTTCAATAACGTTTGATAAACTTATTGCGGTCGTGATTTTTAAAGCAATTTTTTTATCTTTCTTGTACAAAAGCACAAAGTATAAGTAATACTACTTTATTAAGTATATTTTACTTACATTTAGGTACCTAAAAAATATGTAGGTATAGATTACACATTGAAATGAAACAACTATTAACGGATTTAACTCGCGTATTTTTATTTTATTTGCTGACGTTTCGGATTCTTTACAGTTTCTACTTACTTTGCTGACAATAGTCTAACGCCTAGTCTAAAGTCTTTAGCGATAGACTAGTGTCAGCTCAGTCGTGCTACGATTATGGAAACTGTAAAGAATTCGAAACGTCAGCAAATAAAATAAAATAAAAATACGCGAGTTAAATCCGTTAATAGTTGTTTCATTCCAATGTGTAATAACCGCGAAGGCACCAGAAATTATTAGGTATAGATACTATTAGGTACTCTTTTGTGTTTATAGTCTAAAGTTACTTACCTATTTCGCTCCTGTTTTTTAGAAACGCATTTCAACTTAAAACATCTATTTGGGCACATAGTAACATATCTTTAATAGGTATTAATTAAAACGAATACTTGACTACGTTTATATTGAATGAAATCAAAATAAACGTAGGTACAGAATTCGTCAGTTACTTAACTCACCCTGTCAATACACAGCTTTCAATTTTAATAATATACCTGTCGAATGGTGATCCTTATATCTGATGGCACACTTGTTCACCTAGTAATTAAAGTGTTCTTTAATGTGGCAGTCATCAACTCAATTTATTATATTTTACAAACAACTATTAGGAATGTGCACGACAGCAGCGCCATCTTGAAAACTCAGTTTTCGGGGCATATGTCAAATTTTTTTGTTATTTTTGCAGTGTACGACACAACAAGAATAATGACCCATTATTTCACAATTTTATTTATTGACTGACTGACGTGACGTGATTTAACCCCTTTTGTTGCACATTTCTGCCGCGACAAGCGCAGCGATCGTTTTCTTTTACCCTTCCACCCACTTCGCACGTTCCCAATAGCAAAATAATTTGTGATGCCTTCGCGGTTTTTACATATTGGAATGAAACAACCTATAAACGGATTTAACTCACGCATTTTTATTTTATTTTATTTGCTGAGGTTACTTTAGCGTTAGACTATTGTCAGCTTAGTCGTGCTACGAATATGGAAACTGTAAAGAATCCGGAACGTCATCGTGTAGCTGACGATATTCTAACTCTATCGAGTGTTAGACTATCGTTGCGAGTTAAATCCTTTATAGTTATTTCGTTTTCATTAGTTATTATTTTATCAGATATACCTAGCATATTTTTAGAACTCTTATTAATTAAATATACTATGTAATTGCCTGTAACTAGTTTCATTTTAATAGACACTTGGTTACGTTGATTTTGGGTTTAATTTTAATAATGTATGGCAAATGTGTTTCTGGATACTTAGGAAGATGAAAACTTTCATTAACTTTGGATTCTATTGAAGTCAATCAAATTGTTGGTCTATATGTACCTACCTATAGGTACTTTTTCTTATAAAAATTAAGTTACACACAGAAGAAATCGTAGGCAAATGCTAATATACCTAAACGTCTAAAACTGTCAATTGTAACACCAACTGTGTAACATAATAACTTAATAAGGCTTCATATTTTCCCCGTTTTTAACACATTTTCCACTGTTTCTTCGCTCCTATTGGTCGCAGCGTGATGTTATATAGCCTAAAACCTTCCTCGATAAATGGTCTATCCCACAAAAAAAGAATATTTGAATTCGAACCAGTAGTTCCCGAGATTAGCGCGTTCAAACAAACAAACAAACTCTTCAGATTTATAATATTAGTATAGACTAGCTGTGCCCGCGACTTCGTCCCCGTGGAATAGTAATTCTTCATAAGGCTTCATATTTTCCCCGTTTTTTACACATTTTATACTGTTTCTTCGCTCCTTTTGGTCGCAGCGTGATGTTATATAGCCTAAAGCCTTCCTCGATAAATGGTCTATCCAACAAAAAAAGAATTTTTGAATTCGAACCAGTAGTTCCAGAGATTAGCGCGTTCAAACAAACAAACAAAATAACAAACAAACTCTTCAGCTTTATAATATTATTATAGTATAGATTTCTAAACAAGTAAGTCCAAGTAGTGACAACTTTATCAAATATGAATAAAGACTTCATTTCTTAATGGGTAAATAGAATTCAGAGATGTAAATATATCAGTATACCTAGTACATATGTTAGTATAAGCCAATGACACTGTCGCTGTCTGTCCGTCGCTATGTATGCTTAAATCTTTAAAGCTACGCAACTGATTTTGGAGCGGTTTTTTTGAATAAGTACTTAAGGAGATAGAGTGATTCGAGAGGTAGATTTATAACACCCGTGTGAAGCCGGGGCGGGTCGCTAGTACATGATATATGTAAATGAGTAGGTAGGTACACCTCACTGTCTGCCGCTCTCAATTAGGTAAGTACATGGTACCTTAATGATGAACTGTATAAAATAAGTATGTACCTACAGCCTGACTGTCTGTGTGTTCGTTTAAAATTATTAGACTTTAATATTAATCAATGCATGCTATTTAGAGCTTCACTCAAATCTTGTGAAACGACCCTAAGTAAAGGCGCGATTATTTGGGCTACTAAATTTTTAATAAAAAAAACTTATAACTAGGTAGGTACTTAAGTGCTTATGTTGGGGAACGCTTTACTTTACTTCGCAGTACCTACCTACACATTTTTTTTTTACTTTCTTGGGACTTCTATACCTAGTCATCTTTATTCACTGAATTCCGCTTATAGATCTAAGAAATCTATTATAAAAGCTGTTGAACTTCTTAGTATTAAAATAAAATAAATAAAGCGGTACTTGAGAAACGTCGTAGTTCAGTGGTGAATGAGCAGACTAGCGACCATGAGATCGCCGGTTCAAATCATGACCATGAAATTATCATTGTGCACATTTTTCCACTACCAATATGATTTTCTTTTCAGTGAAGAAAAACATCGTGAATAAACCTGCACATGATTAATGTGTAATCCGCCAACCTGCATTGGACTAGCGAGATCTGATTCTCTAGATATTTCTAAAGAGGCCTGTGTGGGACGATTATAAGCTAATAAAAATACAGTTTTAAGTAAATGAGTAGGTAGGCGCAAGCAACCTTACCAAAATTCAATAAATTATACCAACCTACCCAAGAAAGTTACAAAATACGTATAACTCTTTCCATTAACATAAAACACGTCGCCGATAAGAAACTTATCGACATAAATTAAACACCATCATTACCAAAAACCAACCCCTTATTTTGCGAAATAATTTTATTATAATAGATAATTTAAAACTGCCCAAGTTCACCCCACAGTGGAGGGGGATCTAATATGAGAAATGGGCGGGGCATAAATTAAAACAGAAACACATATAAAAAGCCGTCTCTCTCGCACAAATGAGCAATCCTAAATGCAGTAAGCGGCTTACAATAGGAGTTGACACTCAACCGTATCGCCCTCCCTTTCACTCGTTGCTCTATTATCGTATATCTGTCTCTGTCTGGCGGCGAGCAGCCCTTTATACTTATAAAGGTATAGTCTGGCAACACGTGAGATTGTGTTTTGTAATCAGTGAAGTGGTGTCTTTATTCCGAGGCAGAGCAATGCTCGCTCGTTTGACATTTTGACGTTTCCATTTTGGCGCGAAATTTGCGTGCTCTGGAAAAGCGTAGGCACAAAGACAAACAGCCATTGATTTTGTGGACTAATAGCAAAGAGGTTTGAAGTGATGTTGGAAGCAGCCAGTTGAAGACTGTTACAGTTATTGCTTCTGCAATAACTTGGATTTTTATTTTAAGGAGGCAACTAAGGTAAGCCACGTTAATAATTAGAACTACCGTTCTTATTTATGCCATTTATGCCAATACAAGATCATTAGAGAATCATTTGAAATAAATGATTACTTAGATACCTACTTTGAGAATGTACCTATAGAACCTCTAGCTACAGGTACCTATCTGAATTTGAAATTTTGTATTTATTAAGTAGGTATTATAAAACCAAAATAAAAGCGTATGTAGGTACCTATTTGTATTAAAGAAACGTAAAGGGGCGCAATTATATTTAAAGACGATAAAACATCAGCTAGTGATAAATTAAATATGTACTTACAAAAACTTAAACATAAAAGACCATATTATTGTATACATAGAGCTACTTATATATCCTGCATAGAACCCACTTTTCCCAAAATTGTAACACATTCAACCACCATGAAAGTTCACCATATTGTGAATGAGTCTAAAGATCACATCATTGCAAAGTATAGAAGAAACTATTTACAAATATTGTATTTGTAGTTACCTATAGGTATGTATCCTTTTTTTATTTTATTAACTTCGATGATAAGTCCGTATTTCCCTTTTATATTAATTTAATAAAATTAAATAGGTACCTATTATTTAGGTAGCATCTGATGATCTGACCAAAATTATCCAAAATATTACCGCAAGTTCTGACTGACCAAAGGAGGGTTTTGGTATTAAGTATTCTGGATTGAAACAAAAATATTCAGATGCATAGTTTTATGAAACAGACAGATAAGACATTGAAAAGTCAGGCAAAGTATCCCAAGTTAGTTCGATCCTAGGGTCAAAGTAACCCGAATTTCATATATTTATTAATAACTAGCTTCTGCCCGCAACTTCGTCCGCGTGGAACTTCTCCTTTTTTGCAGTCGGTTAAAAATAGCCTATGTCCTTTCTCAGGCTCCAGACTTTCTTTGCACAAAATTTCATTTAAATCGGTCCAGTAGTTTTAGCGTGAAAGCGTAACAGACAGACAGAGTTACTTTCGCATTTATAATACATATTAATAAGGATAATATAGTTAATTTATGTGGCTAGTAAAGATATTTAATTTTAATGAGTTAAGTAGGTACGTTCTAAATATTCGTTACCATCGTCCCAGTTTACAAGTAGGTACCTACTTTAAATAAATTACGCACTCAATTACCTAATTTACAAGTTTTTAATAATATTTTTACTTCTTTATAAAAGAGCAACTGTTATATGCTCTTTTGGTTATATTTAAAATGAATAAGAAAAATGACGAATTAAGAATCTAGTGCAAATAAAAGTAACAGTTTTCCTGCGAAGAAAATTATTTTAAAGGAAATAATACATTACTTTAATTTATTTTTAGTTTACTGACGTCCCATATAAACGTGTGGTCTCTGAAAACAAAGAAAAAATACGTTCTTCAACAGAAGTTTTAAATTAATATGATTGATAACTTTGTAAGTTAGTATTAACCGAAAAACCGATTGATATTCATGGTTTCAAACCGTTAATTAAATGATAAAGACAAACAAAAAAAGAGACCATAACAGGAATGGAACCAAATTATTAAAAAAATAATTCTCTCAAAATGATATTTTTTGAAAATCAAGGAACATTTTTATTGTAGCTACTGCGTGCTGGTACCTAATGCGTTTCATGTTTAAATCTCAACTTGAGTTACCTATATCTTTTTTTTTAATTAAGCTTGCGACATTAATACTTTAATATTGAAAATTTTGTGATACGTACCCCATATGTAGCTTGTATATATTTAGTAGTAGGCGCTTTTGTTGCTAACTTGGGTCTATTAAAAATTTCTCTAATCATTTCATGTGTCTCCCTTAAATTTGCTAATCTGACATGTGAAGTAACATCTGCAGAACTTTCTGTTGCAGAAAATGTCTCATTTTCAACCACAGGATTTTCTGTAACAGACGTGTCTTGATTTCTATCTACGGTATTATCTTCTAAAGTTGCCTTTATTGTAGCCACAGTACTTTCTACAAATGCTGTTTTCTCGTACTCTGTTGGCATATAAGAATCAACAATAACAGTTGAACTATCATTTAATGGAATTTTGCTCAACGAATCTGTGACTATATTTATTTCTAATACACTGTCAGTGTTTCTTTTAGGAGTATTTGATTTAAAAACTTCTCTTGATGGTTTCTTTTGCGCGTTCCTTTGTTTTGGTCGCTTTTTAACTGCCGTATCCTCATTATCGTTATTTGTTATATTCCAATGTAAAGTATTCTTCATTTGTTTTGTGGTAAAACTACCGTAAATAAGTTTAATTGTTCGTGTAGGTTTGGATGAATCATTTATTTTCTTCCACATTTTATTTAAGTTGATATTTCTAATTTCATTTCTCTGTTTTGTTATTCTATCTGATAGAACTTTTTTGAATTCGTCTTTAGTTAAAAAGGGATGTGGAAATTTAGATTCTACTGGGTTATCGATATATATCATCCTATTTTGATTGGATTTGTTGTCTACAGTTACAATAAGATTATGTTTCTTATATCCATTTACATCGCTTAATCGTTTGATATGAACCTGATACTCATTATCATTTTTGAATACACGACGTAGTGATGTTTCTTGATTATCTTAAAATAAAAAAATACGTAATCTTGGGAATAATGTGAAACAAAATTAAACTCATTAGAAAATAAATTATTATAATAATACTGACCATCTTGAGCAGCTTCCTTGTAATTATTATACAAATCGGAAATTACGTCTTCAGGGATATCATCAAACTCCGTACCAACAATAAAATAAGCATTAAAAAGTATCAAATAAAAAAATAAAGAACACAAATAACATATAACGAAATTAACCATGTTCGATGGCTAGGCATATTCAAATAGCCAAAACATAATCTTATGTAAGAAACGCATGAATGAAATTCAATTGCTGATAAGAGTTCAGAATTAATAAGTCTAATAAGATTGCTAGTACGTCTATAATTAGAGTTAAGAAAATTTTTGACTTTTCTAATAGGTAAATCCAATTAAATAGACACATCCAAACCAGACAAGAGCTAGCATACCTATTCAACCTTTTTTACATCTAAGTGGTGCAAAATTTATTTAATGCTTATGAGACTTTGGTCGGGCCGCAAAGTATATCTGTAGCTATTATTATATAAAAAACTAGCGGTTCGCCCCGGCTTCGCACAGATCCCTATTTTTTTTTTTAAATATTCTATAGCCTATGTTAATCAGGGTGATCGTAGTTTTCCAAAATTGATTTTTTTTTTAAATCGTGCAGCCGTTTTGGAGCCTTTAATCCAAACAAACAAATAAGCAAACCTTTCTATTATATTACTCTAGATTAGTACTTATAGATAATCGTCATCTATCAAGGATTATGGATCGAGCCACTTACAATATACTTACTCAGAAAGCTGGAAGCTACCCGCAGGTTGTGAATCTCTGAACTAGAACAATGTTAAAATTATTTGCTCTGTTTTGCATTATCGAAATGTTTATAAACAAATAAAATAATTGGCGGCCTGTTGGTCTAGTGGTCAGAGGCCCTGACTACGAAACCGGAGGTTGCGGGTTCGAATCCTGCTAGGGGCAGATGTGAATGTGATGAGCACTGGCATCTGTACCTGAGTCTTGGATGTCTTATATGTATTTATGTATGTTTATCCGTTGTCTAGTACCCAAAGTACAAGCTTTGCTTAGTTTGGGACTAGATCAATTGGTGTAAATTGTCCAAAGATGTTTATTTATAAATGTCTGGGCTTATACGTTCTAGATATAACATAAAATGTAGCTATTATTAGTAGCTCTTATTGTAAAATTTTCACCTTTGAAAATTAAAATAACTTGTTTTTTGTTTTATATAGCCGAACCAGCAATGGTCAAAATTTCATGTGCGTTACACGATTAGAAAGACGCCATAAAGTAATGTATGTGATGAGGACCCCATATCGATTTCAGTACAGAAATTAAATAACAAAACGATACTTACTACTCTTAAAATTCTGATTCTGGGTGATCGCACATCGCTTTATTAAAGCACAATACTGTTTCCTCGACACGAGACTCAGTTAAATCCACTCTTTGCTCTCTAACACTCTACTTATTTACTTACATACGTTATAATATTGAAAGTTGTTTTATTACTTATACAACTTTATAAAATTTATCAAATAAAATACAATCTATATAGGCTGTTAAGAAATAACTGAAAATATCGATTTCTCTATAAGTCATATTATTATCTCCAAAATTATTGGAAATTATTTTTTCTTTAAGAATTTTTTTCTCTGTGTTTACTTCGGTCACCATAGGATTTTTTAAAAGAGACAGTAAAAATGAAATTAACTTACCATTTCTATCGTACTAGGTACCTGAACAAGTGGACCTAATAAAATATTTTCAAAAATGAAAATACAACTGTCGAAAAATCGTGCGCTAAGTTTAATCTCAAGAAAAATCCGTTTTTAGTGTAGGTACCATACTCAAAAAGTAGGTTAAACATATTCCGCTGTCCATCCGTGTATTTCAGAAACCGTGATAACCGTTCAAATTTATTTTTTTATGGCTGATTTATTTAACTATGCTTAGTTCTATTGCCCCAAGACCTAGGAACCGTTTTGATAGTGCCAGTAAATGAAGCTAACCATCTCATGTCCAGGCTTCACAATAGAAGAGTACGGCGTGTACACGATGCTGCCGGCGCAGCAGCTGGCGCCGATCAGTCCGTGGCCCCCGGACGGCAACCTCCTCGACCGCATGGACGACCTCGCACACAAAGGTAAAGGTAATGGTGACTGCCATTCTTCATACACCCTTAAGGAGTCTGCCCACTACACCGTATCATACCATGACCGTGCTATGAACGTATCAAGCACGGAAGGTAATATGTAAGACGGTACGAGTCGGTGACGGAACGGTCTAGTGGACATAGCATCATGCTTTTCTATACAAAGAATATTTTTTTGCCTGACACGTTCATAGCACGGTCATGGTATGATACGGTGTAGTGGGCAGACTCCTTTATAGAGATTAGGTGTCTTTATGTGGAAATCCGATTAGTCCGTGCTTTGGCAAATATAAGCACTTCAGGAATGAAACAACTATAAAGGATTTAACTCACGTATTTTATATTCCGAAAAGTTTTCAGTTACTATATTCGTAGCCGACTGAGCTGACGATAGTCTAATAATCACTCAATTTGTAATTATTCCGTTAACAATTTCTTAGCATTGATGAAACGATTATAACGGAGTTAACTCGCGTATTTTATTATATTTGGTGAGGTTTTGAAAAGTTTTCAGTTACTATATTCGTAGCCGACTATGCTGACGATAACACTCACTCATGTTATAAGCTTTATCAGAATCCGACGAGGCTCGAATTTACGAATTTCACCTTCCAGTATTCGAGAGGTTATGTCGAGTAACTAAGCACCCAGATCCTAGGTTCTTAACCTGGGGATCATTACCCCCCCTGGGGTAAAACTTGTATTTCGCGGTGTTATCAAGCATCTGGTAGTTGTCTCTAACGCGGAATATCGTAGTGACAAGCCAGCACTTTGTTTGGAGGAGGGGTAAAATCCGTGATCCTAGTTAGGTCATAGGGATAACGAACCTAAAAAGGTTAAGAACCAATGCAATGTCCTAGAATGTCCTAGATAAACCGTTCCATTACTTTTAACATAGTACCTAGGTAAATTTGTAAATTTGCTGAGAATGGTAATAGGTAATGGACTATAGAGATAGATAGAGAAAATTTCAAAGAGGTATCATATTGTCAAATGTCAGCCGTCGCAAAACTCTTTATAACTGAAACAGAGTAATACATACGTGAATTAAATAACTATGTGTTATTTCTTTTCAATAACTTTAATAGTGTCTTCGTATCTTCTACGGACTCGGATTTCTACATACTGTCCCACTGTAGCTATAGGTACAACCGGATAGCGATAAACATAAGCGTATAATGGATTTTTTTGACAATGTTAATATAAAAGAAATAAATAATATGCTCCCTTCATCCATGTACGTAGTTGTATCTATATTATCGAAGTACCACAACTAAATACATTGCAGGTGGTGGGTGTAGTTCCAAGTTGTAGGTACAAAAACACATTTCCTCATAAGATGGGTACTAGTACCCATCTTATGAGGAAATGGAAAACATACCTAGGTATGTTAGAATGAGGGAAGCAAATAGTAAAGTATAGAATCTTCACCGCTTAAAGTTTATGTAAATAGTAATTTAAACTAGATAGTGTAGCGTCTATAATTATTAAGGTATGATTAAGTATAGTAAAATGTAAAATGTTCATATATGAGCGCCTGATTCACCGAGAGCATTATAATAAAACTGTTAACCTACCTATCAAACATTCGTATTCCTTTTGTTATATCATGTAACTTAACAGCAATCAAAATTGAATAGCCTCAAGTGAACCAGGTGTCCCAATAACAATCCAACTAACATCACTGTTATCACGCACAACCCTAGTCGAAACGTGAACGATATCAAACAGCTGATTAATTGGAGTAAGCAAGCTTATGGTGCGGCAGGTCACAGCGGTGTTAACCAGCTCGGCGGCGTGTTTGTAGGAGGCCGACCGCTGCCCGACTCCACGCGGCAGAAGATAGTCGAGCTGGCGCACTCGGGGGCGCGGCCCTGCGACATCAGCCGCATCCTGCAGGTCTCCAACGGCTGCGTCTCCAAGATACTCGGCAGGTCAGTTCCACACCTCTCAATAGCGTAACGGGAACCTTAAAGTAAAGGACTTAGGGTCGGTTTTATCGGCAACTGAGCTCGGGGTTCTATGTGAACGGCCGACCGCTACCCGACACCTTCTCTAAAATAAGATTGGAAACAAGAGCGGGTTCACTGTTGTCTGTTGTAGGCACGATAGGCATACCCACAACCCTAATAGACTTGTGACGTCACACAAACAGAATCTAATAAAAATCAATCTAGTTAGGAATTTAATGTTTAACTATTTACTTAATTGCTCGAAAACCGGTCTGGCTTCCACCAATGATTATTTATATTCCTAAAGTCTATAAAAAATAAATACATAATCAAATTCAAGTCGGTCATGACTGGCAATTTTTTGGGTGGCTAAAACCTATTTTTGAGGACTGGATCCGCTACTAGGTAAATCTGGAAATTGTGTCTAGTTTCTAACTTGCCCAGATATATTGCCCAGAAAACTTCAGATCAATTTGATGCTTGGTTTTGTCTTTATATAATGTAGAAAAGTGTTAAGCCTAAGGTGTACAGAGATGACAGAATACCACAATACTAGTTAACTAAAGAGATAAGGCTCTCAGCTTCCAGTTGGTTGGTTTTAAAATTGCTTCTGGCAGCATAAAATGAAAGAGAATTTATGAATTCACGAATAAAAATAAATCTCAGGCTTTTTTGATTTTCTAAGTAACAACTACATTTGATACCATGATTAAATTATACTATACTTAACTTATATAGCAAGCTCTAGTGCTGTTGGAAAAAACAATATAGCCATTTCCTTAAGCCAAATATATACAAGTACTAAGTGTGCTGTAATTCAGTAAAATAAAGCTCGACTCCGTAATCTATCCTCTTCAGATCCACCACAACACAAAAAGAAAATCCAAACCACACAGACAAATAGACACCAGTAGTTTAAAATAACTAGCAACACTACACCTAACTATTCCAAATATGCGTCGGTAACGGATACCCGAGTCTAACCGGTCGTGACCGCAAAATCATAGTCCTCTACCGCACCTCGTAGAAAACCGCAAACTTACCTATTACACGTACCATTTAGAAAGACCCCTGTCAACTGAATATTGTGTTACGGTTGGGTGTTTTCGAAATTGCCGTGTTGCGACATCAAGGTGACGATGAAGGTTGGTTTTGGGTGACAGTGTAATCCGAAACGGTTCTATTTTTGAAATTGAATGACGATTATTTTATGTTATGTTGGTTTGCGGTTTGGGGTTGCAACTGAAAGTAAATTTATAGAACTAGCGGTCCCGGCAGACGTCGTCACGCCCGGCAAAGCAGCGCTACATTAACCAATCGCGTGACAGTGGTTATCATTAAGATGGTAACTAGGTAAAGTTTTCTTAAATTTTATATTTTTCTGTGCAAATATTTTTTTTTCCTGAACAAGAACCTTCTCCTGATCATAACAATCACAAAAAAGGATGACTTAGTGAAATCGATTCAACCATTGTAGAGTGATGCCATGACCAAGAATTAGGATACATTTTTAAATAAATTCATATACAGATTAAGACAACGTAAGACAAATTTAGCACATCTATAATTTTATTATAACTTTTAAATTATTTTATATAAAAATTTAGTACAGTGCCTAAATATTCACACTGATAAAATGAAATACGCCTAAACTAAGAAATACGTTATTTTTCTTTTTTAACCGTTGACAGCTGGCAGGTAAAATAAAAAGCCTTGGAGGTATCGAAACCGATAACTGACGTTGCGGTAATCAGATACCATCCTGGCCACCCCCCTTGCCACGGCTTGATGATACACCATACCGGGCGACAGTTTGCTTGCGAAAGTTTTTTTTCTTTCAAGGAAATGTTGGTAATAAAATACTTTATTGGCAGGAAACATTTCAGTAACAACACACGCTAGTTACAAAAATATGTAATAGTTTCGATACCTTCGCAATTTACACATTGGAATAAAATAATTATAGTACTTAGATTCAATCCACTTAGGTAGGTACCTATATTAAATTTCGGAAAAGGCAGCACAAATGAATATGAATACGCGAGTTAAATTCGTTTTAATTATTTGATACCAATACAACGATATAGGTAGGTACGGGTATATCTTCAATTAACAATTTATTTTTTAATAAAAATCATAGATCTTAAAATAGAAATATCACCATAATAAAAGCGTATGAATAGTGATATCCAAAAAAGCTTAAAATCTATTGCCTTATTACGATTTCTCTTTTTCATGAACCAATCACCTTCGTGTAGGTCGATTCAGCCCGTCAATCGAATAACTATCTCATTAACTCAAAAAAGATGAAGCTAGAAGACCCAGCTAATTAAAAAGAAAATGACATAGCATTTAATTCCAGGTACTACGAGACGGGGTCGATTCGACCTCGCGCCATAGGTGGTTCCAAGCCTCGCGTGGCGACGGCTGAGGTGGTCAGCAAAATAGCGCAGTACAAGCGCGAGTGCCCCTCGATCTTCGCCTGGGAGATCAGGGACCGTCTGCTCAGCGAGGGAGTTTGTACCTCCGATAATATACCTAGCGTGAGTACCTATATATTTTTACTAGCGGTTCGCCCCGGCTTCGCACGGATCCCTTTCTTTATAGCTAATGTCACTCTGGAATAGTGTAGCTTCCCAACAGTGAAGGATTTTTTCTAATCCAGTAGTTTTAAAGTCTATTCAATCCAAACAAACAAACAAACCTTTCCTCTTTATTATAATATTAGTATAGAAAAATATAATTTACTAGCGGCCCCGGCAGACGTCGTCCTGCCCGTCCGATTGTTTCGTCAAAGATCTGTCAAAGTCTTATGTCACTTCTTCATAAGGCTTCATATTTTCCCCGTTTTTTACACATTTTCCACTGTTTTTTCGCTCCTATTGGTCGCAGCGTGATGTTATATAGCCTAAAGCCTTCCTCGATAAATGGTCTATCCAACAAAAAAAGATTTTTTGAATTCGAACCAGTAGTTCCTGAGATTAGCGCGTTCAAACAAACAAACAAACAAACAAATAAACAAACAAACAAACAAATCTATAGTATAGATAGTGTGTGAATGATGTAAGCACGGTGCGTGGCATAAGGTGTGAGTTCAACTATTTTTCTACTCTTCTCTTGGTACAAATTTAAATTCGTTCTTTATATTATTTTTATGTAGGATGGGATATTTAGCTATTTGGCTTCTCGTGTGTAATTTTTAGGTGTTATGTATTTAACCGTGTCAAATTTTTAAGTTGTGTTTATACATTTTTATTTGCTGCATTAACAGATTAATAAAATTAGCTATTTGTCAAACAAGGTCCGAGCAAGTTTTCATTCAAATATATGGTCTTTAAGCATTATCTGGACTATCGATCTTATATGTTTGTATGTGATTCTATTAAGTATCGTTCCTTACATTTTCACCTACACGTCCTCTGTCTGGTAGAGAACGCATGCAGCATTTAATCCACTAATTGTTCACAATTGTTGTTCAGAGCAATACAAATCAAATAAATAAATAATTATAATAGGATACGGATAAAGTATTTTTCTTGGAATTTTTCAAACCATGACGATGTTTTAAGCAAATATTAATTTAACTTGTACTTGAAAATTACCACGTTAATTAGTCGTGGCATTTAATTCTTAGACTCGAAGCAACACAATAGAAGAAAGCTCGACTCTGCATTATCTATTTCTCAGTGAAAATAGTCGCACTTTGCCGGCGCCTTTGAAAAGTATGAAAATACTAAAGGGCGAGACGTACAATGACTGTACCTATCTGTGGGTATACAGGGTGCCATAACGCCTTATCTTACCCTAGCACTATACAGCACTCCCCTTTTGTCCCCCTTCTCCCCACCACTTCGTGGCAAAACAATATGACGTTATAACTTTTTTTTCTCCATTTTTCCCTTTTTTGAATACGGGCTCTCCCTTCTGGGACATCCTTTGCGATACGTCTTCGTATAGAGGATGATGCTTTTATAATAATGTCGATGGATTTTTACGACGCGAATACGGGACTGAGAAATATTTTATAAAATTCGCCAGAGGTGCAATATTTTATGTTGGAAATTCAGAAGGAAATCGTATCGTTGGTCTATTTGTACCCGAAGCAGTGACAAGTATTTGAAGTTAATTTAATGAATAGGATTTTTTTTGCTTTTAAACTACATTGTATCTAATTAAATTATTCGAAAATTTGTTAGGTATATCTCTATGTTCACCCATCCCACAGCCATGGTTTATTCAATCTCTGTCAGTAATTAAAATACCATAAAACTCAAAGCGGGATAAAAAAAACAATTCTACGTCGTCAACAGCAATAACGTCAGCTATTTTTTGTCTACTAAAATAACAGGACACCCTTTCGCCATCTCCCTTGCAAATACTTAACATAAATTAATTAAGAAATTCGCGCCATCACCCGCCGTTGGTTCAAGAAAAAACCGACGCATTAAGTAGGTAGGCACCGAATATCGCGAAAAACATAAAACCGAAACAGAGCGACGAAACGGGATAGATATATACCTTTTTTAATGAATCCGAAAGAGTTGGGCGGCTATCTCTTTTTTCGCCGTCGAGGGGGGAAACAGGGCGATTTTGACACGGTATGAATAAAGAAAATATGAAGGCTTTTGTTGCCGTAAAAATTCCTGTACAGGGGATAAAGTCTTTAAGTTATCAGGGGAGATATATAGGTATGGGTGTGTTATATGATACAGGTAGGATATTATAGATAGGAAGCGTTTGAAGCGTATTTATCGAAGGCTGTTGGTATATTGTGTTTGCGTGGGTATGCCTTAAGGGTGCTTAGAATATATTAACGTCAAGATATTGATTTTCATACGGTTAACCCGTCACATTTTGTTAAGGTTGACGAACAAAAATGAATATTGTTCCAGGTTAACGTATTCTAAGTGACTTGGAGACTGCTCGAGTTAATAAAATACAACGTCAAGTTATGGAAAATTATTATGCATATTCTTTTATACAAATATTCAGACCTAAGCGTATTTAACTCTTTTGACTACCTATTTTACTCATTGGAATGAAACAACTATTAACGGATTTAACTCGCGTATTTTTATTTTATTTTATTAGCTGACGTTTCGGATTCTTTACAGTTTCCATAATCGTAGCACGACTGAGCTGACAATAGTCTAACGCTATTTTACTATTTATATTTTACTAGTTTCTGCCCGCGACTTCGTCCGCGTGGAACTCCTCCTTATTTGCAGTTGGTTAAAAAGTAGCCTATGTCCTTTCTCAGGCTCCAGACTTTCTTTGTGCCAAATTTCATTTAAATCGGTCCAGTCGTTTTAGCGTGAAAGCGTAACAGACAGACAGACAGACAGAGTTACTTTCGCATTTATAACATTAGTAGGGATTACTATCGACGGCTCGGTCTAGAATATAAAATAGATAAAATACTCTAAATAGGTAGAATTGGTACTTTAATGGCCCCGTTATACCTCGTTATTTTTTATTGAACCAAACACAGCGTCAAATCTATCGTTAAGCGTTAACAGTAACGACCCTTAACTAAAAACTTCTAACGACATTCAACCCCGTTAAACTCTTAAACAATACAACTATAATATTGAAAAATCCGCTCGACTGTATATTTAAAAACGGTGAGTTAGAGTCGAATTTTAATTAGCATGGCAAAAATAGGGTAAGAGGGTCAACTATTGTCATATCGTATAGTAACATGCGTTCCCGTAGCAAATCACTTCCGGGCCACTAAATTCAGGCCAAATTAATGCATTTAGCACGCTCCGACCCTCGGCTGGGGATGACAACTTTATTTCATTGTGTCGCGATATTTTCTTGTCACTTTGACATCGTCTGCTGATGCGGTGGCTTAAACAGACCTACAGAAAAATCGATTGGTAATGTGTATTAAAATTTCAGAACAGTTGATATAATGCGTCTTGTTAATTAGATTGTATAAAAAATATAGCAGAATAGTATTATTTTTTATTCTTAGTTTAATTTGTAAACTATGTATCGACAGTTACGCTATGCTTATTATTGAAATCAAAGTTAAAATATCTGCATACTTTAAAGTAACTTTGATTATTTCAAAGGGTAATTTCAACTTAAAACTTTACTTTAAACCCGCCCCAAATATCTGCGAAGCAATAAGCCGAGCCAATAAATATCTCGTCCGAAGCACTGATTTAAAATATCATTACGTCATATCGGAGGTTTACATCTCACAGGGGAGGAATATATCGAGAGAAACAAATTGTAACAAAGGAGTCCGGTAAAGAAGATTATCGGAGATGGCACGTGTCGGACACGTGACGTGAATGTGCCGATCATCGCTCATCTACCCTATTCCTCGCTCTTGCACACAAAAAAACACCTTAAGCGAAACAGAAAACGATTCATTTTTGCTCCAACCTGCAGTGTTCCACATGGTTTTCCGAGTTGCAAGCAAGATTGAGTTTTAACGAAAGGGTTTTAAGTATGTTTTTGTTCGGATTACAACTGTGAAATGTTACTTAAAAATAAGAAGTGTCGGAGGGAAATTAATACCACAATTTGAAGGATTTAAGGCTTACATTCATGTTAAGAGTAATCGGAAGAGTAAATAAATAGATGATTGCGACTGTAGTCGTTGTGTGGTTTTAATGTGGATGTCAGATGCACATATTATGCCTACGGGGATGTCAAAGGGTTTCTGTTGACATTTGTCTTTTTGTAAACTAACAAAAGTGAAGTCGTACTTACTAGACGCAAAAAAGAAACCAGATTTCACATAATTAATATCTATATTATTATAAAAAAAAATGTATCACAATTTTTTCATTGGAGTGATATGCAAATATTTGATTACCTGTTCGTCTAGCAGTTGATGAACACGAGCCATTTTACTTGAGTCTTGAGGACTAAGTCTGTAGTCTGAGTATTTAATCATGTATATTCAAACGGTGTCTAGTACCTACCCATCGTAGGCACAAACTTTTTATAGTCTGGGCTAGATCAATTGGTGTAAACTGTAGAAAGATATTTATTTATAGGAGATTATGTCTTGATCATAAATCTTTTACAATTAAACTTAAATACTATCCATAATTTTACACATAAATAAGCCTTAATTATATTATACCGTACTTAGTTAATTAAGTTAGGTAGGTACCTCTGTAATTTTCGGCTATGAAAGTTTTGAAAATATAAAATGTGCTAATCCATTTTTTATTAATCCCATCCTTATATGAGGTAATAACCACGTTTAGAGGCATTGTTACACGTCACGGTGGGGCGCAGTTTATTGGATGTTACCCTGTAATTAACTAGGAGGGCGGTTATACGTGTGTGTACCCTCTTATTTTGAGGACATGGGTAAAGTGGTTAATACGAGAATTAGCTATTTCAAAGTGATATGGTATCGTTACATCGTTATATTCTGCTACAAAAAATAACTTCCTCATAATTATAATATTCTATTCTTACATAAATGTGTATAATATGTAAAAGAAGAAGGTGACTTAATGACCGACGTAGTTATCAACGCTGGGCCTAAACTATAAGGGTTTGAAACTTGAAATTTTACACAGGAGTTTCTTTTATAAAGCAGGAGACCGCTAAGAAAAGATTTTTGAAAATTAACTTCCAAAAGGAGGCAAAACGGGGATGCTTATCGCTTAAAAATCACTTTAGCGAGTGTTGTTTCTGACTATCGTCAGCTTAGTCGGCTGCTATTTTTTTTAAACTTAGCATAAAAAATATTCGAATTAAATCCGATCCGATCCATCTTTATACAGATCCCGTATAGAGGACGTTACAGCAAACACTTACGTACAGGTTTTTTAACCTCTTAGAGAGCGCACCTATAAGCGCAATTGTATTTCACAATTTATAAAGTGTCCGCATATAAAAAAACCTTTTATTAACCCACTTATCTGGCATATATCGCTGCAGTAACGGCCCCTGCGCCAGCCAGTGATGCGATCTGTGATCGACACGTGCGGCGCCGGCGCAGCGTTATGACGGCTTATGACGTGTAATCAGTATGGACGATGCGGAATAAGTACGTTTTTTATTGGAATTATAATTGTGTATAGTTTTTTATTTCAAACTAAGTACCTATAGCTGTTTGAAATCTATATAGCAGCTTCCATATATAATTAATGCATCACCTGATGGAGTATGAATTGCACTTTCATGGTGAATTTATTATGCTACTTGAACTAAAAATTCTGAGCAGACGAAGTCGCGAAAAAAAGGTAGTCTGTAATTGTACCAACAATATTGGAGTAGGAGAACTATAACGGATTAAATTCGCATATATTATTTTTTATGCTGAGTTTTCGAAAACTACATTTTCCATATTTGTAGCACGACTGTGTTGACGGTAGACACGTTTGATTCAATCCAATGTGTACCTAATAACTGCAAAGGCATCAGAAATTACTTTAATATGTAAAAATAAAAATAACTCGTCTCGCAATACATTAAAAGCGCTTTAAAATGCTTCAATTAATCTTATAAATCATTAATAAATCTTGGCTTATAAAATAAGAACCTATTTGTATACACATCAATTTAATATTCCAACAAAACAACAGTACCGAAGACCAAAATTTATATTTTAATAAAAAATAAATAAAAGCCATCTTAATTTTAAATAACTAGATAGGTACCTACTAATAAAACTTATTTACAGTGTAGAATTTCAAGTTCACAAAATAAAATAAAACATAATCGTATAAGTAGAAACTATTAAACCTTATTTACAACATAGACTTCCAAGTTCACAAAAAAAAATCTAACGAAACTTATTTAACAACCATTCAAATGTTTACAATAACATTCAAAACATACCAACACGGTCTCACAAAAGTAAACATCTTGAAACCAAAGCACTTTAAAGCTCAATATAGTTCATTATATACCTACGATTAGCATATAACCGTCCCTTTCGGATGAGTGAACATCAAACGCGTCATAATCAGGCCCTCTCCTTCTTTGATACTGTTGTCTTAAGGAATTTCATTTTGACAGTTGATTGTTTGTGAGTGACATGAAGATCTTAGTGCTTTTGTAGAGAAATACCAACTGTCTTATACAGGAACCTGTAAATATTTTGATACTAACATTACTGTTATTATTAAACTTATCAAATGAATATTTCGATAAATAAGAAACTGTGAAATGGATTTGCCTACTTATTAATTAGATTAGAAGAATTAAGAGAGCTGTAAATTCTCACTATTTATTTCGTGGTATGATAATGATTAAAATGTCACTTATACATAATTATTATAAGCAAGTTAGGTACTTACCTACCTAAGCTAATAGTGTTCATATAGTACAAGCGGTGCATAAAAATCTAAATAAAATATAGAACAGGTACCTACTAAAATAGTAATATATATAATATATTAGGTACTATTTTAGTATTCTCAATTCGAAACATTTTCAAGATGGCTATATTTAACCTTATATTACTTTGGTACTTAGTACAGGTTAATATTTATTAGAAAATTGGTCCCCATATTTAAACTAAAAAAGATATAAATTCTTTCAAAATATAAAAAAGATACTGTATTAAAAATTACGCACGCCCAAATTCTATATTTGAATTTATTCAGCCATTATAAATTCGATAAGCGCTGAAATTAAAAAAAAGTTCAATATTTATTTGTTTTTACCATTAAAAAGTAAACAAGTGTATTCGTTTGGCTGAAATCTCGTTTAGTCGCGAGGGTGGCACCCTCGCGGCATATGCTGTGCGTTTTACGCGATTTTAATTTTAATCCACTACTCGTTTTGCATATCGTGTGTGGCTGTCTTTACGCGGGGGAAATGTTATTAGTTTTAAACATTCGATTTGGTAACACAGATAATGTAGTTTTGAAGCTCTTTGTGTTTATCTTTTGATTCTGCGTTTGTATGTTATCTGTAGTTTTTATGTTATATTGCAACTGGAAGAATGCGCGAGTTAAATCCGGTCATAGTTGTTTCATTCCAATGTGTAATAACCGCGAAGGCATCAGAAATGATTAGAACAATACCGTAACAATAACATATTTTAATCCAGCTAATACCAAGAAACAATCTTCGTACGAAAATATAAAAAAATGGACCCATTCTGCCAAAAAGGGGATGTCATTTAAGTTAGATGTGTGATGTGTATATGAAATCTTACCTTCCAAGCGAATGAACTGATTATAATCTAATTTAGGATTACAGAATCAGGCCCCAAACCTTAGTGACTAGAGCTGCCTGGAAGCTTATTCAGCTTTTCTATAGCCTATATAGAACTTGTTTGGTGTTTAGGAGCAGTTTCATTCGTCGTCAGGACTCATCCCTACTAACATTACAAATGCGAAAGGAACTCTGTCTGTTACGCATTCCCGCTTAAACCTCTCAACTGATTTTGATGTAATTTGGCACAGACAATCTTTAGACCCCGAGAAAAAAAGGGATCCGGGCGAAGCCGGGGCGGGCCGCTAGTTTCGCAATACTCTCAAATGCAAGGACTAAATTAAACAGAATACATTTTAACTCTAAATCCATCTCCGCTATAGTGGTTTAATGCCCTCGATGCTTTCCACTAATCACGACGCCATTTGCCCGCCACCGATCGCATTCCTGCAATGGATTCTGACATAAAACTATATATAAACTGCTATCTCAATCTCAGAAAGTGAGAAAACTATCTGCCCATTTCTCTGAACTACTAACGAGAATGCAGTCAGTACTTATGAAAGTCATATTATTATGTAGGCATATCTAGTTGACAAGGTACCTTTCTATTTGTTGACGTACAAAAAAGATATACTAGGAATATTTAGTTTAATTAAATAAAAGTAGGAGGTAGGAGATCCATCGGTTGCATAATTTAAACAAAGTGCATCGACTTGTAGAAATGTACAAAATCTTTTTATTGTACGTGACCACGTAAACCTATTACTTATGTGTTAACAATCTTGTCTCTACTATATATAGTCAAAAATAATTAAGACACCATTACTGGAATTTCTTATTCTAAGGAGTTATCTAAAAATACCTAAGTACATGTTATATTAATTTGCAATACAAATAAATAAAACGGCAAAAAAACTGTTAGATATTTCAATTGTCCCGGGAATTATACCGTGTGTAGAATACGGCCGCGAGCAGTGTTTATATACTCGCATTATGTACGTGCAACCGCGGCCGGCCACATAGCCCGCCGTGCGCCGATATGCAGCAAAATATAGCTGTAGGCATCCACTATGTACGTAGCTATATATAGGCACATTTATTCCTAGCTTGAGCTACAACCGTTAGGCGAGGTTGTGTATATTCACAATACTGAACCAAGTGCGTGGATTCCATATAGGCACAATAGTATAAATGGGCTGCCTACCCTGACGTAGTACATGCGCGACCCTCACTGCACGCGCCTGCAGTGTTAACTGACATGTTTAATGATAATTAGTACTAATCTAATTTGTAGGAGTATTATTTATTAAAGAAAATAACGTCTTTGTACTTTGTGCGTTTTATATGGTTAACGACATTACAGTAAATATATAAATTAGTATATATTATGAACTAATTTGGAAAATAAACAAGTATCACATTTCAAGATAAACAAAGAAATCTAAACAATAAACCATCTGAATTTATTTGGTCATGCAAATGAATGCTTTGCAAGTATAAATATGGAAAACTGACATTAACAGTTGGAGGCGAAAAAAATGAATAATGTATTGTCGTAGCGCTGCTACGCCTACGCCGCTACGCCGTAGCAAAGGGTTACAGGAGTTCGTAGGCTTAAAAAGCATTTATGCAAATTAGAGTATCTTCGTAGGTAGTACGTAAATAACAAGTTTTTTTTGGTAAAAATTATAATCTACTTAATTGAAAAAAATACAAGTGATTGATATATATTCTCGGAAAAAATACATCAATTAATAGCAAACAACAGAAAACATGACGTAATATTGGTATTAGGAATTTAAAAAATATATTATCGAATAATTTAAATAACATTTATATTCTTTAATACTTATGTTCTAAATATTTGCTCTTAATCCGAGATTCGAACAAGTAATTATCGCTAAAATGTAGAAAGAAAGTACACAATCATATTTCGTTACCTAATAACCGTCTCATTCGCTTCTAAATAAAATTGACATTTCAACCTTAAAACAATTTCACACTGATCAAAATTTCACACCAAATCAAAGACACGCGCATTTATCAAATTTAAGGGTGTTTTACACCACAGACGACCCTAGACACCGTTGACAGCGCGAAATCGTCACCCATCCGATAATAATGCGTTCCGAACTAAATCAGAATTCATAGTCATTTCGTACCCTCGAGTTACTGTGAGTTATGACTTATTATAAAGCCACCCCACACGAGCGTGACATCTAATAGCCCCTGTTGGTCCAAATGACATGTCAATGCATTGTCACCTTTACGATTTACGAATGTGGTAACACTGCATAAAGACCGCCATGCAAGAGATGACCAGCTTCCATCCCTGTCTATCTTATGCGGAACTAGCTGCATCCCTGTCTGATGATATTTATTATAATTTTATGCGGTGTCCACGTTCTCTAGTGTCGCTTTTGTGTATTAAACGGTGTTCTTGTCGTTTTTGTTATCCGAGGGGGGTTTTAATGTAATAACACTATCGAGACTGCTGTTGAATATTTAGCAGTTTTTTTCATTGAATTCGATGCTAGATTTAATTTGGTGATTACAGTTGTAATTATACCGAGTAGAGTTTTCGTTGCAAGTGTGGTCGGTTTACAATAGGGATTATGGATTTGAAATCTGTTGCGTAATTTGTCCTTTAAACTTTCTGAGTCACTTATATTTGTGCCGCTGCGTCGAGGCCTCTCCCGTTACTGAAATACTACGAAACTAATTAATAGTTGTTAATTAACGGAACCTGTTAAAGAGATGCGTTAAACGAAATGTATGCTTTAATAACTAGGTAAGTACGGTTAAACCTTGATTGACACTTACTTGAACGTATTTTTATAATTTCAAAAGGAATGAAAAAATATTGTGAGTGAGTTACATTTTTTTTTATTATTTCTACGACTTTGTTCAACGTTTCTATTTTTTATTGTCTTCTGCACGCGTCAAACCAGAAACTTTTTACACAGTACAATGACGAATATTTAAAGGAAAAAAATGTTCCAAAAATAAAACCGTTGAGATGTCATTCAGATTCACTGGAGCGTTCATCCCCGTGCCGATTGTAATAATACACTATTATACTATTTAATAATAATAATAAGTACTATTACAATCATTTAAATAAAATTATTATTGACTGAGAGCGGTTCGCGAAGTAAACACAATTGACTTTTGCCATTTGGTTGGTTTTCAAAGATGTAGGTATTTAATTATATTGACCCTTCGACAGATTTCAGTTTATTATTGAACCAGATTTCGTGACTTAGTAAACAATGGAGGTAGTATATTGTTATTTTAATTATAGTCGGTATTATATAACTATTCATTAAAAATAATGAGGTTTAGACTACAAACATTTTGTGATCTGATTCTACGTAGAATTGTTGAATAATGACGAATAAAAAGAATGTAAGGTATTTGGGTAAATACTTAGTACTTTTACTTTTTTACAATTATCTATTCAATATTTACTTACTTTATAATATCGGTTTTAAGTTAATTATATCCGGGCATCCTTCATCGCTTAGAAACAAATTCCAAATTCGAAAGAAATTCTACACATCTGAAATAATAACTCGCAGAAGATTTATTCACAATCCAAGCAATACCTAATACAGATAAAATATAAATCAATAATCAATTTTACGGCAACCCCGGTCCGGAGTATTTTCGGGATTTTATTATTCTGGCAACACATCTAGCGTAAAATGGCGTCCGCCGCCGACTCAGACGGAATAAGACGGGAAAATCGCACTTATTTATTATTTACAAATATAACAAGCACCGTTGAACGCCTCGACGCGTTCAATTCTATGGATAAATGGTTTATTTTATTTTTGGTCACTTGATGTGTCATGACGTTAAACTTATAAAAAATAATTCAAGGATGACTGACGACACAGAAAATACTCATCTCTAAACAATTGTAAACGTTAATAGTTAGAATGGTGACACGTTATAAAAGTCTTTAAATGGAAATAGGGTGTACCTAATATTTAATTTATTTTAATCCGAAACCAAAACACAAAACCTACCTACACCGCCTTCTTTTAATTGATTTATCGTCAAACAAAGCGATCGTTCTTTCTCAAGCTCGATGAGAACGCACCTAATAAATCGCTGCATATCATTTCACCCTCAGCGATTCCGAATACAACAGAATACATGCACACCTTAGATTTAATACGAGTATACAGTGCAGTAACAAAACGCCCCCCGGAACGTCATACAAAGCATAAACGTATTGACAAACTGCCTATAAGTCAAAAGTCTCGATCGAACAATGAATTCACGGCCTCCTTCATTTATTGACCTATTTCTTTGATTGCACACAATACTAGTTCGACAATTAAATTTAAATTCCGTGGGAAACACGCGAATTAAGTGCAGTTTTGACTTTGCGCTGTCATCTTAAGTTTTGGGCGGGAAAGTTTTATTTCTAAATGAAAGGAGGCGCACAGACGTAGATATTGCCATTCTAGGCGGCCATAAGTCTAAATCTTAAAAATCAACATACTAATAAGCTTTATATTACATTATCTAATAGACATTCCTGGGCACCTACCCCCAGCCTTTTTACCCCGTTTGATAATGTTAGTGCTGAGATACAGATAATCGAAATTAGGTCATCACTCGAAGTTTACGTATCAGTTCTCGGTGCCTTGAATTTACTTGTGTTAAAAAGGTTAAAAAAATATATTTTAACGTCTTTAATATAAGAAAAAATTATGGATTCTAATTATACAGGAAAGTATCTTTCAAACTAATATAAATTTAATGTATTTTTTATTGGTTTATTGTCCTAAAATAGGGCTCAAACGTAACAAGTATTTTTTAAGAAAATTATTGGTGATTTTGGAATTGAAAAGCTAATTTGAAATGTTTCTCAGTATTTCTCTGCTTTCATTTTTATTTTATTTGTGTAAGTATATATTCAGCATTATTTATTATAGAATAGTTTCTGCCGAGACCTGCCCAGTGCAAAAAAAAAGTACTTTGAAGTCTACACTGAATTATCTACTAAAAATGTGTTTTTTTTTCTACGTGGGTAATAAGTCGTTTTTTTTTCTACAGAATCATCCAGAACGTCTGCATTTAAAGTGGTAACTAATAAATATTGGTTTAAAAATATGCAAGATCAAAATTTCCCATGTTTACGTGAAAAATAGGAAAAATTGCAATGCTATAGGTTCTGATGCCCTAGAGTTTGGGATTACATTGATACATGCAAGAATACGGCTTTTTCAAAGCATATATATATATCTAGCCTATAAACCAAAAGTAGAAAGAGTTAGAAAAACTAAAAAAAATGGAAATCCATGAATAATTTCGGGCAGAAACTGGCCTATTGATATACGTGCCTAAATCCCACTTTGGTAACACCAATAACGCGATGGTAGTAGGCGTCTCCGATTATCCAAAACACTTAATTTGCATCTGAAATTAACTAATTTACTTATTAAAAGTGGTTTTGTAAGCAATTTCAAGTGGACATAAAATGTATGTAGAGAAATATGACGAATATGCCTAGAGTACGGAAACACAGCATGTTGAAGGTATGGGAGCACCCCATGACTCCAGCATGGCTCAAAATTATGATCTATGGTGCTAAAACTATAAAGAAAGCCTTTAGGCATAATTTGCCAACTGTCAAAAGACATTGCAGAAGCCCGAAATTTCTCATACCGTCTAAATTTTGCAAGAAAGTTTTCGTGATAAGAGTGCAACCTAGTCATTTGTTACTAAGACTGTTGCGCACGTCAGTATATTTGAAGTATGAGGACTTTCAAAAATTCTCAAATACTTAAAAAAAATCTCGTCAAGCAATCGAATTATTACTGCCAGGATTTGCTTAAAAAAGACAGTGGACTTTCATAATTTATTTTTGGTTTTTATTTATTTAGTACATATTTTTACACTTTATTATTATTGTTTTATGTTATATCATTGATAGAATATGTATTAATTAAATTTTAGTTTTTTAGAGATTTTTTTTCTTTTATTTCAGAGTTTTTTTTTTGTAATAAATTCGATTTTATCGAAATTCCGATTTATTTTTATTCCGAATTAAATTAATTTTAGTGAAAATGAATATTTTTTCCGATTTACCCCATTTTAGGGATGATAAGATGCAAAAATAATATTGGCCGCCTAGATCGGCCAAATCTACGTCTGTGAGGCGGTGGTCGCCGTTAGGGACGTGTGTTGTGGTCTTTATTTAATTATTCATTGTTCTTTACTTTTATTTATGGTTCTCATACTCTCGGAAGTTTTTTTAAATATATTTCTTTGCTCATAAGGAGTAGTACTTACCTACTACAGGCTATTATAAGTGTGTGCTTATATTTTTACTATTGGTTCATCTGTCAGACAATCATAAGCACAAATCGATTTAGAATCTAAAACAGCTTAATACATTACAAGCTTGTATTGACACCATCTGTCTACTAACAAATACTCGAAAAAGTGATTAAAAAGCGCAAAAACAAAGGAATAATCAGCAAAATGCACCCAAGGTATGCTCAGCGGAGTCAAAGCTAAGGAAAGTCACCCAAAATATTGACTCGCAAAGTGCCGGCTCACAATAGACCAGCAGGTTGCCCTTTGTGAGGACCCTTCGGCACTTAACAATGGTGGAAAGTAATGCAGTGCTTTTTTATTTCGCGAACATTAGAATTGTAAAGGAAGCGAGATAGTGAACTTTAACGGCTGTGGAGTATAGTTTTGGATATCAGTCGTCAGTTATTTCAGCCTAAAGACATAGTATGAGAGGTATTTTCCTTTATACAAAAATACGTGGTGTTCACGATAGTCGTATCGTTAAATTAATAACTCGTGATTTAAAAAAAAATGCCTACCGAAGTCTTAATATGTTTTGTAATCTTTATGTTCAATAGGACTCTAATTTAACTTTTTACATTTATAAAGAATGTGATTTATTTATTTCTATGTTTATGCAAACGAGATCGTAATTTAAAGTAACAAACTACATCATCGAAATCAACACGATAACATACTCGTAGAGCAGATTCCTCAATTTCTAAACGGATTAAACTAAACACCCGTACAGTTGACACGGCACCGAATCTCATCGAAAACCCTTGTCTTAAAATTCATATTTACAAAACTTAAGAACTTGCAATCATAGTAAACGAATCGATCAATAGGGGCACCCTCTATTTGCGCGAACAAGGCTACGAATAAAAAAATCGCTCTCTAAGCTTATTGAAAAGTATTCTCGCCCCGCGTTCACGGGCTCTGCGCAAATATAAGATAATTTTCGCGCTCCACCTCACTCGGTATTTAGGGGGCACCTTTCATTTTTACACCAAACTGTAGGTACTTTTTGAGCTATTTATTCTGTATTCATGTTGCGCTGTCGGTTGCCGTGATTCAGAAATAAGTAGTAACGTTAATTTTAGGACGGTCGTTTGAAAGCAGGGTCGATCAACATGCCCATACCTAGGTAGGTAGGTACTGATTTTAACTTTCATGATTTTCACACAAAGTAATATATTTTTTATATATGAAAAGAGGCTTAATAGCGTGTAAATGAATAGACGATAGAAGTTGATTCTTTAAATATTATAAAGATCGATTGAAGTTGGACACCGGTAATATTTAGACCCTCTAAATTTAACCTTCAAGACGTTTCAAGTAACATCCAAATTAACTATTAAATCATCGCATGTATTTCCAAGTTTACTCAGTTTTAGCTGCCAAAAAAATTCTAATATACGTACCTACCTAATTGAAACCTTCAAATATTTATTCTATGGATATATTCCCCATATAAGTACTTGGTATCTTGCAAAATTACATTTAACCTTGACGAATGCCGTATTGCCATGTCTGTAATGCTACATGTGAACCGAAGGAGATTACGAATGCGTATTAAAAGAGCAACACAAATGACAGGTACAACTCTAATCTCACAAAAAACTAGTATTCGTTCTAAAGTGAAAATCCCGAGCTACCGGTATCAAATACCGAATTAAATCGTAACCAAAACTAATTCGCCGTGAACACCACAAAACACATTCGGAGGCAACCGCATGAAAAAAACGCACGCATTGTTAACCGGACATTGTCTATGTGCACTTCTTTAAAGAAAATTAATTCGTGTAAACACATATAAACAAAAATTACAAGGGTTATTTACTAATTGGAGTATTAGTCGAGTACAATCGTGGAAACGAGGCTATCCGTGTGTGTGATTCGAATTAAGAGACTGTTTACAGGTCCGTACTTTGCGTGGAGTTTTATTTTTTACAGCTGGCCAGTGCGCAGACGTTTTTCACGCATGGCCACACTCGAGCGCCCGTTTATTTAAACCTTCGCGGTGCGACGCCATGCTTTTCATTACAAAACCTTTATGTTTTAAATTTATTTTATTGAATTACAAACAATGAGGACTTTAATGAAAATATTTATTAATTGCCCGTAACAATGGTCAAATAAGATATAATTGGAAACAAACATTTAATTGGCACAGCTCATTAAGTTTAGTCTCGAGAAATGCAAACAGCTTGTTAAAAATTTCCATTTCATCTGTGTGAAAACTTGCTATCCAACCCTTTATAGACGTTCAATTTTTCTACGTGAACGCCTCTACGTCGCGGACGTTTGCTGACTTTTAATTATTAGCTTGTTATAAATTTCTAATCGAACAAATCTCTGTGACTCTCGTAATTTCAATAAGCGAGATATAACAACGATACTGCATTGAAAAACGGGATCGAACTTAAAAGAAAAAGTTGACGGGATACTATCTCGGTCAATCATAGATAATTTATAAAAAATATATTTTTAAAAAGTCGCGTTTGTTTTTCGAACGTGCCGCGCTTTCGCGGTCCATCGACCATCGCGTCAGCTGCCAGTCACGGGCAGGCGAGGACCACCGCGCGGGCTTGTATCAAGTTACCATCTATCGTCTTACGGCCTTCCTGCCCTACGTCTAAGTTTACCTTTAAACACACTTCACACGTATCTAGATACGATGGTATAGGGTTCTTTTTAGCATAATTTTATAAATAGTTAAAACGGTAAAATTCAAGTTACTCGCACGTCCGTTTTGGCGCGCTGTCGAGTCTATATGACAGTTGGTGCGGCGACATTTTGATATTGGAAGTAATTCAACTTGCGATGGGTGGGCTCGAGTGGCTGGAATATTGACATAATAATCTTAAATTAAGATTCTGTATCGGACCTGTTTATGAACTAGTCGGTTTTTATAATAGTACATTTCCACCAAGCGTAGGTATTTCTATTGTAAATTTAATCGATTCTTACCCGTAGTGAAAGTAAGAAACATTTTTTTTTATAAAAGATTCCGAAGTGTCCTACTTATTCCTAAAACATAGGTAAGTACATCACATTCTTGTTAGTTTTGAGTTAGTAGGTAACTGTCTTTCAAGGGTTTATAATAAGGGATGAAATTACTAATTCGGAGCCGCGGCACAAGCTATTATAGTTTGTTTTGAGACTATCTATATTGTATAATTTTATGTAAGTTCCTTCGTCGTGTTCATTTCCCTAAGTTCTTTTCTCAAATGGTTAACTAATTAGATAAATAAATTATAAATATACCAAATGGTACAGCATTATATTGGTAAAGTATTTAAAGGCCTAATTATTATTTTATCTGTTAAAAAGTTGTAAATAGCTTATCCGGGACTTATTTGAACATTCTGAATAGGGTAGGCCGTAGGTACCTAATACCTGCTAAAACGCGTCGTTATAGTTTCTGATGCTTTTGCAATTATTATATGTATCTAACTACTTTGAAATGAGACATAAAAAATGCTTCGTAATATGTTTAAAGCACGTCTTTGTTTCGTTTTTGACCCAGTTTTTTCTGTTTTATAAAATTAATGACCAAATTAAATCACGGCCTTCCGATCCAATGTCGCCGAGGACCCTTATCTCAGCATCGCTCCTGACATTCGATACAAAGATAGGTACCATAACGTATTTTTTACCAAACAGCGAGGTAATTCGAAATAGAAGCATAGGTTCTTACTTCTTATTATGTAACGTTTACTTACTAGCAAGAATGCGGCGCCGGATTAGCTTCAGACTATCTAATATCAGTAGTGCTACGAATATGGGAACTGTAAAGTTTATGTCGGCAAACAAAATAAAACACGCGAGTAAAATCCGTTAAGTATAGTGTTTCATTCCAATGTGAATATGCCATTTATAAAAAAAAATATCTATTGGAATGAAACAACTATTAACGGATTTCACGCAAATGAATATTTAATAATAAAAAGAACCGAATTGAACTTAGACATTGATTAAGAGCTAGACGTAGAATAAAAACGTACGAAATTGATATGGGTACCTAAGCCGACGAAAACTGATCACGTGACTTTTCCTGAATTTATGTAGGTAAGTATAGTTAATGTCCATTCTATTAAGTGCATTGACGAATGCAGATTGTCATTTGTCACGTCGGTGACGACTTATTCTCGCGGTGAATGGTGATCTATCAAAAATCGATATCGTTGTCGTCAACGAGAAATCTTGTCATGCCGACAACGAAACAATATCGACACGCCAAACCTTCTCGTTATCGACAACGATCTCAATGTTATGTCAGCAAAATGTATACTAGACCGTTCATCACAGCAGGCTATACACGAGTAGAGTTGTATATGAGTTTACTAATAAGTACATCCTCCCCAGGTATCCTCAATAAACCGCGTCCTCCGCAACCTGGCAGCCCAGAAGGAGAAGACCAGCAGCCAGCCTGCCGTTTCCGAATGCAACACCCCCGTGTACGAGCGGCTGCGACTCCTGGGCACGCCGGGGTCGGCCTGGCCGCGAGCGCCCTGGCCTGGCCAAGTGGACACCAGGACCCCGCCGTACCAGCTGCACAGCCTGAGTCCAGGACCCCAGATGTGCAATGGTGATATGGCGATGAAGAAAGGTTAGTGGATTTTGACATCAGTTTTTGCGACACCCGGTATTGAAGGACTGATCGTTCACAAGTAGGTTTGAATGTCTAGGAGTTTTACAATGTGCGAATGCCTACGCTTCAAATAATGAAATAATAAATAAAATATTATCGCTGCGCTGATAAATGTAGGTATCAGTTCTATCAGACGACGCAAACAATGCCTTTACTTGTAGAGCAATTAGTTTGGCCGATTATAAAATAAGCACCTTCTATAAGGAAAACTGTATTGTCAACGTGGTAGTTTATTCGTAACTACATTATTATAGTAAATCATAAATTATACAAATCAATAAACACGTTATGAAAAAAACATTAATACAAAATATTCGTTAACAACTAACTATCTCAGGAGCTTTAGAGTGGGGGCTCGTGGCATAAAAAAGAAAAAAAAACTTGACAATACTTATTCTTGACAATACAACTCATGGACTAAATATTCGTAGAATTTCTTTTTCTGTGGGTACTCAGTTGCCAAGTAGCCTTCGTATTTAAATGTGTGTAAATATCGTTAGTTATACAGTTTAAGTTCTGACTGGTAACATGGTAGTAAAAAATCATCCAAATATCACATCTTGTCTACGGCAGGGAAGAAAAAAGCTCATGAGCAAAGTAACTACATTCATTTGTCATTTTAAGGTTTACAATGACTCATAATATACATCTACATATCTATTACTAGCGGCCCCGGCAGTCGTCGTCCTGCCCGGATGCCCGTCCGATTGTTTCGTCAAAGATCTGTTAAAGTCTTCTGTCACTTCTTCATAAGGCTTCATATTTTCCCCGTTTTTTACACATTTTCCACTGTTTCTTCGCTCCTATTGGTCGCAGCGTGATGTTATATAGCCTAAAGCCTTCCTCGATAAATGGTCTATCCAACAAAAAAAGATTTTTTGAATTCGAACCAGTAGTTCCTGAGATTAGCGCGTTCAAACAAACAAACAAACTCTTCAGCTTTATAATATTAGTATAGATGAGTCTAATATCAGATATAACCATCGCGGTCATCGCTGACACGCTGTCTGCCGTTCCAGCGTTTTGAGAGTCGATTTGCGGTCCCCCCCCCCCCTCTCCTCAACCTCCACGCCCCCGGCACCGTCAAAAACATTACTCTGCTCATCCATTCGGAAGATTTAATTTTCATTTTTATCTCAAACATCCCCCCTTTGTAGTGGTCTGCGCTGTGTATCCAATTAGGTGGCTTTGAGCATTTTTCTGGTACCACGACTGCAGGCTTTGGAGTTGTGGAATTTTTAATTTCGATACGTTGCTATCGATTTTGGGAAAGTGCGTAAAGTAAAACAAACTGCGGAGGTATACGCCCTCTCGTTTGTTATAATTTTTAATTAAATATATAAAAACTGTAGGTAAGTAGGTAGTCTTTTTCGTATTTTTATTTACAAGATGATGATATTACTTTCAATGCCTTTCTCCATGAGATACTTTAATAGTACATTACGCACCGAGGCCAGTAAGATAAAAAATGTCTCAGATCACATGTAATTGTCGTCCGAGGCGAAGCCGAGGTTGACAAAGATGTGATCTGAGGCTTTTTTATTTTACTGGCCGAGGTCAGTATAATATTTTTCTGTTTGATGAAGCCAGAAAGCGGCAATTTCATTTAGCGCAGCGGCCACAAAGCTGGCGCTTTCCGGCCGGAGGATAGAAAAATAACTTTACTTATTTATGTAATAATTTATATTTTCAGTAGTATATGTCCAGTTAGGTGCCCGCTGATGATGGACTTAGTAGTTAGGTAAATATTTAATACTTTTTTCAGACACTGTAAAATAGGTACTTAGCGAACACGGCATTTTAATATATCACCATTTTATAATAAAATAATTCATTGTAAGAACCTACCTAATACAAAAAGATAACTTAATGATTTCGAATGAATGATCCAAAATCAACTCACGCGCACGTAAAAATCCCACACGCACGTCTACACGGCCCAGTGGACGTGACGGCTACCCGTTATCTATGATACATATGTCTGTGATGTACTTTATACTGAGGATTACCTCACATGTAATTTCAAAAATTAAAAACCGACCAAGTGCGAGTCGGACTCGTTCACGAATCGTTCCGTACCATTATCTATAAAAACGACAATCACGTTTGTTGTATGGGAGCCTCCTTAAATCCTCGTGAGATACAGGCACTTCTCGGTTTACTTTGGGTACGGATCCCTAAAAATGAATTGTTCCCATACAACAGACATATTTTTTTGCCTTTTTGAATAAAAATAATGGTACCTACAGAAAACTACGTACGTGAGTGAGACTCACTCATGGCCGATTTTAAATAACCTAATTAATAAAGATATTAATAACTTGACTGTACAAAAACATTAAAACATTTCACGGATTTTCTGCTGTTCCAATTCTACTGCGGTATGCTAGCAAAGGATAGGTTAATTGCCATTACCTGCCTGTGATTACAAATGTAACAATAATTACCACAGTCAATGAATCTTGTTGTTCTCGCGGTTACATTACAAAGGGAGCCGCGGGCACTGCGGCGCGCTTCTAACGATTACGAGGTAATGGTTTAATAATCTATTACCAACACTGAAAAAAATATCAGCCATTTAATTAAATGCATAAACAAATAACTATTGAACGGTTAATTCCATCAAACACACCTAAGAACCTCCCGACTTATTAACATGTCAAAGAGAAAGAAACAGAAACAAAATCGGTATCAGTCGGAAGCTATGATGCTATATACAAACACACACACACACACACACACACACACACACACACACACACACATATTTGCGGAAATCTTGTAAGAAAATCAGAAACTAAACCTCGGTTCTGGGGTGTTAAAAATGATGAGTTTACGATCTATAAAATTTGATGTGCAAGATAAGTTTTACGGGATTCAATTATGTTCTTTACCTATATCTAATACTTTTCTTATATGTACTTAATAAGAAACATCATAATGTTAGGTTATAATATATAGGCTAACTAATATTGAATTCTGATTGGATCAATAACAACAAACCCGTTGTTAGTATAAGTACCGTAGATTTTTTAAATAGGTGTAATTAACTGAAAGGCTATCGGCTGACTGTTTTAGTAAAGGTGCAATTCATTTAGTCATAATTCAAGAACGGTTTTAGTTTTATAAAGGTTTAAGTACATTATCTCAATTTAATATTTCAATTTAACAGCAGACTGTTAGACAATCAAATCACACCAAATAACTCTATACCCTATTTATTTAACTAAACTAGCGTTAAGGGTCCCAAATCGGGAGCAAGAGCATCAGTTAAGGACCCTGCGAGATAGCTGCGTAACTAATTTTATTTTCACTTCCCCCATTTTAGGGGACTTTATTTATCTGCTAGTTGATGTGGCGATACAGTATCGTTATTTTATACGGTAATTTATTTATGGGTGGTTAAGGCTCGGAAAATGGTTTAAAAATATGGTCAAACTTCGTTTAACTTGGCGTTTTATTATAAAGCTTAGACTACATTTTTACGTCCACTAAAACGAGTAAAGTATTAGGTATGTATATCTGTATGACAGGGCAAGTGTTTTTCAAAACTAAGCTATATCTTGCCAATTTTCATATAGCTAAATTGTGATTAGTAATGTAAAATTAACTTAAAAACCAAATTAAGCAGCGCAAACTTAGCTAAAAGAAACCTGAAGACATTAAGAGAGTTGTATTAACTCTTATACCACTTCACGAGGTCACATCCAAGACAAACACAAGGTCAAAGAACGGTCCCGAATAAATCCATTATGGGACAGAACTAAATAAAACCCGTCGAATAAAGGGCGAAACCTCCCAGTGATAAATACCGATAGACAGAGATGCCTATATCCGAATGTCCTTATGCTAAAACGAGAGGTCCGACCGTCTGGTTTCTAAAGATAAGGCAAAGAAAAATGTCACAGGATATATAACCGCGGGTGCCGTTATGGGGTTCCGTAGTAGTAAATTAGTGAGATGTATGGCGCGTTGAATATTTATTTATTGGACTCGTGAGTTATTGGTCTAAGTATTGTTGGGTCGTGTGAAGTGTTTTTGGAAATTAAAACACTTGATTTGCTTCCGTGGAAGGTATTGGTTAACTGAGCGTCGTAAACGTCGACTTTGGCATTGATTCTCATATGTAACATTTTAAATATTATTCATATCATCCTATTGTTTATTGATATTTCATATAGATACTTACATAGGTACTTAACCTTTCAAAATATTAATGATAATTACTATCGCCTAGAGCATAAGAATATAAAAAATAGTATACTACATAAATTAGGTACCTACCTACTTACTATCGATAAACTTTGTATAATGAGGAAACAAAGTACTTTTAAGCGTTTATTTTGGGAGACAAAAGCTATGCGTTTGTTAACCGTAACAAAGTGGTTAGTTTAATGAGGTTATAAACAAAAGCAAGTGCTACGGGGGTTTGTTAATTAACTAGTTATCTGATATAGAGACAGTGGCGAATTTATTCTAAGGCTCCACTACCCCCGGCCCGGATGTTAAGACTACGTAAGTAAGTGGAAAAAAACTTATAAGCAAAGTGGGTACTAAAGCAAGAACTAAGCAAGTCTATGATGAATTATAACTTCGTCACGTTGACATGAATAAATGTTGACATATCGTCTTTAGGTAGGTATAGTGTTTTACTTAAAAACTATTTTATTCTTAAATTAATTTAATTGTATGGAACTCCGTTAGGTACCTATATCCTTTTCTAATTTTCAATTGGAGTCATAAAATTCGGTAATACCCCATTCTAAAAGAAACTTAGAAAATAATCATTATGATGCTAAACAAACTCGATCATACAAAATCCCGCAAAGATTATAACCCTCAACCCTTTCATTGAAAATCTAACCCGAACACTAAGACAACGAAAATAGATGCCCACATAAGCTTATATAAGTGCCGCTTATATAAGCGGTAGGTAGCATAAGTAGGTATAAGCGGGAGATAGATCAAAGGGTTACTCATGCTTTGAGCCGCATGCCGTGTATGGAATATGTATTTGGTTAGGTAGACTTTGATTTGGAATAGACGGCTGTGTTTAATTTGGCATGTTTTAGAATCTCTTAGCGTTAATAACGCAGTTACAGATTAAGCTTTTAATAGCTTTTAAGCTCTTTCGATATTGCGAAAGAAGTAACAGTAACTAATTATATCTGATGCTGGTTATTACACATTGGAAACAACTATAGCAGATTTAACTCGTATATTTTATTTTATTTGAAGTACAGTTCACATATTCATAACACGACTGAGCTAACGATAGTAAAGCGTTAGACTATCGTGTAGCGTTTTTTCGAAACGTCATCCGTCACATAAATCCGTTATACTTACTTAGTTGTTTCATAACAACAGTAACTGCTTACTCGTAGGTAGTTAATGTAAGTAGGTATTTACAATTAGTGCGTATCTGCTAGGCTATGATGATTAGTGGTATCGTGTAGCGTTTTTATCAATATTATTTTGAAAACCTTGATCCCGCATATTGCGGGATTCTGCGGGATTCCAGTTCCTTGCGGGCTAGGCTTTCCTTCAAATCATAATAACAACCCCATATTCACACCTGAAACAAGTCCGAGTAATTTGTGTATTCAATATTATTAGTATGTATTATACAACTGTAGGAAATATAATTCAAAACAATAAAAACTCTAGACCACATAGTTTATGGCTATCTGAACTGAAGTAATAAGCCCAAACTTCCAAATATATTCACGACCAAAATTGAATGAAACGCCAAACAGCCATCACAACCAATTACATGACATTAATAGGTATTTACGAGCAGAGCGGACGGCGCCGCGGCGGGAGTGTGTGAAAATAGCAATTAAAGCCGCCTTCATTACCAGCGGCGGGGAGCGCGTGGAATAAACCCTTTTTATCATTACATGGGGGCTAGACAAGTGCCCAACGTTCAACGTAAACGTTAAACGTTTGCATCAAAATGTATGGGATTTGACATCCGCGAACGTTTGTGACGTACGTGACAGTCGTTCGCGTATGTCAAATCCCATACATTTTGGTGCTAGCGTTTAACGTTAACGTTGAACGTTGGGCACTTGTCTAGGGCCCCATGAACTTGTGCGAATGTTTTTAGGTTATGTTACGCACATGTTTAAAATAAAAATATAGGTAAATATACTATCTTGTGCCCGCGACTTCGTCCACGTAGAACTCCTTTTTTCCTCCTTTTTTGCAGTCGGTTAAAAAGTAGCCTATGTTCTTTCTGAGGCTCCAGACTGTCTTTGTACCAAATTTCATATAAATCGGTCCAGTAGTTTTAGCGTGAAAGCGTAACAGACAGACAGAGTTACTTTCGCATTTATAATATTAATTAGGATTACGTTAAAATATTTAAATAGGTGTAGTAAGGTAGAGGGACCGTCCTAATTTGAAGTTGGCTTACATACTTAATAAAAAGTAAACAAAAATTAAAATTAATTAACCATTTAAACATGATTTTCTGATAGAATAGTCCATACTCACTGAATATCAAAATCCCACTATCAATGAATACCCATAAAAGCATTAAACACATTAGGAACAATAATCCGTGTGCACAAACTATTTTAGCAATTGAAAACCTTGATCCCGCATATTGCGGGATTCTGCGGGATTCCAGTTCCTTACGGTTTTCTCCTTCGAATCATAATAACAACCCCATATTCACACCTGAAACAAGTCCGAGTAATTTGTGTATTCATATTTAGGTACCATCCTTTGAGGCTTACACGCATTTCTAATTACAGCGTAAAGCGTGCACCGCAATCCCGCACAAAGCGTGTCCAATAACGCATGTAACAGGATTATAAAATGAAAACGCTTTAAAGGGCGTATGCATACATGTTCATTTAGCGTGTTTTAGCGGGAGGGTTCACTCTAGAACCTACGGAATAGGCTTTGAGGCATATGTTTTAACCCACCCCAATTTGAGCCGTTAAATGGGTTCTAAAAATAAATTTGTTAATAATGTGTTTAAAAGTGTAACATGGTTTAAAAAAGCGTTGTAAAATACTATACCTATTTACTTATTCAAGTTATGAACACATTTCTTACCACAAATACATTGTCGTTTAAAAATATCTTAACGTACCTACCTAAATATTTCTGTTGTGATTTTTTTTTTTATTAAATAAATGCTGATGATTTTTAAATTATGTTGAGAAATGAACACTGGCTAAATATAACCACATTTAAATTTACGATTGAATAAAAACGCACCTACATTTTAAAAGCATTCGATAATTAATTTATCGAATCCCATCAGCCACAGAGGCGCAATTGTTTTTAAATCGCCGACCATAGACACGAAAATTGTAATAAATAAAAAACAGAGCCGCAAGCTTTGGGCGGAGTCGCGTTAGTGCCGCCCCGGTGCTCCTCCCACGTAAACAACATACTTATTATATCGTCACTTGCCATAGACATGCGGACGGTTTGTTTCGTTGTGTTGGCTGTCGTTTTGGTGCCTAGTCTTTTTTGGCGAAGATGTGCTCATTTTTTTGTCTGTGGTGCATTTTCGCATGAAACGCTGTTTATTTCCCTTTTTTAATTTTTGTAGTGGGATTCATTAAGTTTTTTGTTTGTAAAATGATTGTAGATACCTGTAAATATGTAAGGCAATATGCCTTCGCTCTTATAAGAGTTGTAGTTTAAACTCGTAGAGTAGGTAGGTAAGTATTAATATTGTTAAGTGCCTTTTATTATAATACAACCTACACCCTTATTAGAGATTACAAAAATACCAATACAAACGGCAACCGTACGTTAGGTACAATATAAAGAAGGACAATTTATTTTGATATTATAGTACCTACCCTATTAAAAAAGTAAATACCTATTTACCTTCTAAAAAAGATAAATAGATGAAACTAACTACAAAGACGCAACTTCAAGCAATATCTCCTTCCTTCAGAATCACTTATTTCTAAATATCTCATACAAACTATGATAAAAAAGATCACCTATTGAAATAATTTATTAGTAGCCTTGTTAGGTAGTATTACTTAGGTGTTATTATTTTTATAAATACCTACCCCAATACTTCGGCACAATGAGCAAGAACATTTATGAATAAATTTAATTACTTATCTGAAGTTATCTGCGTGTTACATTCAAAGCACAGATAACACTCAGTATGCACGGCGTTGGTTACCTGTGCGCGCTCGAGCAGTTCCCGCCGTTTTCTACAAAATGGCCGACACGTGACCCGAATATTTTGTATCAACTTTCCATTGAATTTAATGTGGGATGATTAATATATCACTTGCAATTTTACTTTAGTTGGAACAGTCTTAGATCAGAAACGTAAGGTCTTCTCACAAGCAAAATACAAGTATTACCTATCTTTATACTTAAGGAGGTATCCAGGTACAACATTTTTATATAAGTACTTAATGCATATTATGCGTGTCACAAAAGGTTATCTTTTTATACTACCTAAAGGGAAAAATATTTCCTTGCTCATTGAGACAGATTATTTAGGTACCTACTTCAAGTATTTTTTTTGCTAGAACTAAGTATAATAAAAAGAAAATAACTTAAAGAACTAAAATTATTTTAATTTGAAATGATCTGTTTATAAATAAACATTTTCGTTGATTCGGAGTAACGAAACATCTCCCCGCAGAACTCAAAGGGACTTGCGAATGAAACATGTCACAGCGGATGCACAGTGGTGACATTTTTGCGATAAGGGAACATCACTCGCGTTTTGTTTATGATTTCACCGCCATGTTTAGTCTGATGGGAAATGATCGCCATATTGTTAGAAGTTTCATTACGTATCTATGGGAAATTTAATACATCATATTTTGTTCTATATATATAACTTAGTAATTATCACTCTGAAGCGCGTCAAGATAAAGTTACACTATAAACATTTTATTAGAAATTTTAAGTCCCAAGTAGGGCGCCACATAGTCCCATGTTGGGTGCCAAAATTTTATTTAACTGCTTATTCAATGGGTGCACACATTTTTTCTTCTCATTAAAATATTCATGTCTAATCACTAAATTATTCACCAGTTTATTAGTCTGTTTATTTATACATTGTGGTCTCCATCCCAACAGACGAAAATAGTGACACGTCCATTATCTGATACGGATCTTCGCATCATTACTCCACCTTCATGTAACATTAATGTCTCTCGCAGTGACAGATGGGCTTCTGATACAAATCATATTTTACCCTCCATACATTTTCATGGGAATTTAAGCTTTATACCGCCGTGATAGGCTTCGCGTGAGCCATCATAGGAATTAGATTTCTAGTCGTATTGCTGTCAAACATGTTGCTATGGAATTGGTGTTAAGTTTTAAATTTAAAAAGATGTATTTACTATTATGAGACATTCGTTCTAAAGACCTGTACCTATCCTAATTAGTCGTGGCAGAGATTTGCAATAATAATATACTTAAGTAGGTAAGTACATGAATTACCATTTGAAGTACAAAATTAATCATTGGAAAAAAATAATTATATTATAACAAATTTAGGAACACAACACATATCTAACTAGAAGATTCTGACTGATTGTAGGTAGGTACCAATAGGTCATGAATTTATGGTGTAACAGACGTACCATCATAATAGGTACCTTTTTAGTTGTATAGGTAGATTTATAAATTAATACCTAACAGTACACTTCTAATATACACATGATAGTTGTAAGTTGGAACACTATTAGGTATTTTGTTAACAAATATTAATGTATGTAAGTAAGACAGCTATCTACAAAGTGAAACAATTGTACGTTTGTAAGTTTCGTACTTACAATTTATATTTCGTACTTATATTTTGTAAATCGATTCATCTATAAATGTTATGCTTATTTTTTCGCGGTGTTGCGAAACTATCTTTATTTTAGCATCCCGGGGAGAAATTGTGCTGTAATAACACTCCGCCGTGCTCTTCCACCGACCGACCTAGCGCGTAACATTGTAAGAAATAAAGCTATAGGTACTTTATAATAGATAATATTATGCTCATTTATCTATTACCGATTTCATTTTTAACAAATTTCATTCTTCATTCAAAGGTAACCTACCTAATTGGTTAATCAAAATTGAGTTAATTTATTTTTCATTTCTGATGCCTACACGGTTATTATACATTAGAATGAAACAACTATAATGGATATAACACGCGTATTTTATTTCATTTGCTGACGTTTCACAATATTAACAATTCTCATATTCGTAGCATGACTGAGCTGTGACGTTAAAGTGATTTTTATATTACTTATGCAATTAGAAATAATATAACTTGGGTTTGGGAATGGGTAGGTACTGATTCATCATCAAATTATAATGTTCTACTACGCCTTATATCGTTAACATCCAACTGTCATATTTCACTAATCACAAGCACACTAGCGCTACTAGCGGATTTTTGACAGCGACCCCCATAGACTATCGATTAATTTAGTGTGTTATTGAGCCTTAACATCAATAGCTTAGCAAGTTGGCAACCTAACAACATCCATATCATCACTCTTTCATGACGTCACTAAACACATTCGATCGTCACTTCTTTTTAAACCTGATTATATGCCGGCACTTCAGACCGCTCACCTGCCAAAATGCACCTTAATTCATCGTCCATACATTTTTAAGCTCCGATAACAGTATCAAGCCGGGTTACGTGGTAGGCCGGGCCGTTATCGTCAGTTTCTGCATGAACGCCCCCGTTACGGTCTCCCGGGGGGGTAGCACCCCCATTGCCCCCCCTACAGGAGACAAGCACCGCGGAATCTTGACACTTTAACTTAATTTATTTGCTTGAGAATTTGCGGTCGGTTTGTGGCGTGTAGATTAAAAAGTGGATAAGTGTGACTCGGGTTACGCGGTTTTGTGAATATTTGTATACATACCTACTTAGATGTGTTTCCTTACCTGCTGCAGGTAACCAGTATAGGTATTATGGGCTGTGTATTTTCTAACCACATAATAATATTTACTAAACGCTTTTAAAGATTTAAAGATTTTTTGCTTACGTACCTACGTACGTAAGGCAAAAAAATCTAATCTATAGATTAACTAAGTTAAATTTTATAGCTACCGACATAAAAAAAAAATCTTTTAAAATATACCTACGCTCTTTATAATTATTATTTTATTCTTAATTTTGTCGTCTAGCACAATCTACCAATCCTAACAATCCAATTCCCCTCTTTATTGAAAAACACACGAATGCAAAATTGTATAAATAATTGAAGTAGGTACCTAGCTCACGTCGGCAGTTTCTATTCGCTTATGTCAATTCCCTACAATTTTGTATTCGTTTCGTTCGTTCGCTATTATCGATTGGCACTTGTCTAGGGTGGCATGTCGATTAAAAGCTATTTACCTTAAGAAAGTCAAGCACTTAGTTAAAAAGTGTGAATGCGTCCTAAAAATACTTATTATCTGAGGTCCTTGTGAAAAGGTTAAGTGTCATACGGTTCTAGTAAAAAAGGGCAAAATGTAATACTGCATGTGAAGAACTTAAGTAGGTACCTATGACATTTTCAGTAGGACCCTAGAAGTTAACACGGCAGTAGATATTATAAAGCATAACAGTCCGCCCCACATTCGCGAGTAGAAATTATTTTTTAGAATATTACATAGGTATCCTATGTTATTTTAATCTGGAATAATGCATTCAAATGGTGAAAAATTTTTTTAAACCCAATAGTTTTTGGAATTAAACAACTTTTAACGGATTTAACTCGCGTATTTTTATTTTATTTTATTTGCTGACGTTTCGGATTCTTTACAGTTTCCATAATCGTAGCACGACTGAGCTGACAATAGTCTAACGCTAAAATTAAATCCGTTAATAGTTGTTTCATTCCAATGTGTAATAACCGCGAAGGCATCAGAAATTATTATCCCAATAGTTTTTGTTTATTCGTTACATACCTATACACAAATAACTCTGTATAATATTAGTAGCTATAGAGAAACGATCAATTCGTCTGGTCGCCGTACATCCCGTCGCGGTGTAAGGATTACGTGGAACCGCCGCGGAACAACGGTCGCTTTATAGGAACACATCTTACTCATCTAATAAATAATAATACCTATGTACAATAATATTGTCATAACGGCATTCGTGACTATAAAGTCAATAAGCAATAATGCTACAATAAAACTACCAATTGGCTTTCTGCCACGATATTCTGTGCTTACCTACCGATTTTTTTACGATTTCGTCTATCTTCCATCTATTGATAAAATATTTATAGAGCCCCTTTTTATCGAATTACTGGTTTAAAAAAAATATATTGCTTATCAGCATAATTTACTTAACTAAGGTACCTATATCAAGATTAATAAACTAAAATATTTGAATAATTCAGTTTTACAATAGAGGTAATCTGAAGGTTGACGCACCTGGTATGAAAGCGATTCCAATTGATATTAACAACCGTATTTAAACCAATTCAATTAACTTAATTTGAAGGTTACCGAGTCAAAGCCAAAGTGAGCTTTTTATCACTTTTAACGTAGGTACTTATTGTGCACACAATCAGAGTTCATACCAAATCTATGTACCTACCTACTTTCAGATGCGAACGTCAAAGTTTAATAATCCAATTCTACCAACACAAACTTCGTAATTAATAGTTCTAATCTAAGGAGAATTATCTGAGCAAGTTAGCTTTACAGATAATACAGTGCCAACCTAACGGCGATTAAAATGGCGTCGAGTGAAATAAATTAAACTGTTATCGAGTTTGTTTGCAGAATTAATTACTGGTTGCGGTCCAACTTTCCCGAGTTGTCGTTGCTTCTAATAATTTACAGCAGCATTTGATATTATTATATTAGCTGCAAAAGTTTCTACTCGAACCGACTCTGCGTTTGTGCAAGTTGATGTTTTATGTTGCGGTACGAGTAGGTATTTCGTATCTGTACCTAAACAGAAGATCTATTCGCACGGCTTTATTACATATCTCATGTGATAGGTACCTTCATACTTATAATTACCTATATTCATATAAGTAGTTTACTATTAAAGGAAAATTAACGTTAAATTCTACATAGAGGTAGTTCGTTCTTTAAAGAACCTACAAAAAGGCCAATCATTAAGCAATACGTTTAGGTAAATAACAAATTAACTTAATAGGAGAAATGGCGGCAAAGCGCTCAGAGTTATTATCTATACTAATATTATAAAGCTGAAGAGTTTGTTTGTTTGAACGCGCTAATCAGGAACTAAGTACTGGTTCGAATTCAAAAATTCTTTTTTTTGTTGGATAGACCATTTATCGAGGAAGGCTTTAGACTATATAACATCACGCTGTGACCAATAGGAGCGAAGAAACAGTGGAAAATGTGTAAAAAACGGGGAAAATATGAAGCCTTATGAAGAAGTGACAGAAGACTTTGACAGATCTTTGACGAAACAATCGGACGGGCAGCCGGCAGGACGACGTCTGCCGGAGCCGCTAGTATTATATGATATTGTAACAGCCTTCTAAGCGTATTTCATGGTGGTTAATTTCACAGGTATTTTTCTGCATGGGCTTGTAGTCTATAAGAAATTGAAGCACATTTATATTTATATGAGTATGCAGACTTATAGTTATAAGGTAAATTTTAGTATCTAACACAGGTCGAAATATTAAACAAGAACTTACTTTTTACGATAGGTACCTAATCAAGATGCTAACTCGATCAATAGTCCCATGGGAATTATTCAAGCCACCATGATCAAGCCTTGAAACGACCATTTTCTCCTCTCCTCCTGTTAGTGACGTGTAGCGCCATCTTGTGGTAATGGTTGGATATAACCTACAAAGTCTATAAGCTTTTATTTAAGTTGCCATTTTTTTTAATGACCGATATCTTGCAAGCTAAATTAGATCAATTTCTTAAGTGTCGATCGACCTAAAACTCGTTGCTTTACTTAGTTCAAGTGAACAGAACCTACTAGGTAGGTACTAATTAGGTATGTGTCAAAAAACACAATCCGCCTAAAAGGTGGAGTATGCCTCAAAGGGCCCTAGACAAGTGCCCAACGTTACATACATTTTGGGGCTAACGTTTAACGTTAACGTTGAACGTTGGGCACTTGTCTAGCCCCCAAGGTATTAAGTTCGCCTTGTGTACTCTCTTCCGTTTAGTTTTGTACAACAAAATATAAATAAATAAATCTATACCAGGGTTTCTTAACGTGGGGTCCATGGACCCCTTAGGGGTCCGTAGCTTGTATGTCAGGGGTCCGCAGTAGGTCAGTCAGTCTAAGCATATTTATTAGTACAGAACATATCGTGACATATTATATTTTTTTTATTTCCAAAAATATTTATGGGTGGGATCCGTGGTATAGTTTAAATTGTAAAAGTGGTCCGTGACTGCAAAAAGGTTAAGAAACCCTGATCTATACCATATTTTAACCTAGGTACCTAGGGAAATCATCTAAGTTTTTGTTTTGTCATCAGGCGAAGAACCCCTCGAAGGCCTAGAGGGGCTGCACTCCGACGAGACTGGGTCCGGAGACAACTCGAACGCGGGGTCGAGCGGCGCCGACGACGACGCCGCGCGGCTCCGGCTTAAGAGGAAGCTGCAAAGGAACCGCACCAGCTTCACCAACGAGCAGATCGACAGCTTGGAGAGAGGTGAGAGTTCTGACTAGGATAATGTCAGAAGAACGTATTTCTACTTGAATATAAGGTGTACTTACAGCTGTCTAAAATAGGATCGGTAAATAGCAGGTTGAATTAAATAGACCAGGTACCTTGGAGAAGTACCGACCTGTATCTAGACTTAATGAGTCTTTTGGTAGGTTTTTGAATGTAGGAATGAAACAACTATAACGGATTTAACTCTTGTATTTTATTTTATTTAACGCTAAAGCCTTAGACTATAGTCAGCTTAATCGTGCTACGAATATAGGAACTAAGTAGGTATGTATTTATACGAAACGACAACAAATAAAATAAAATACGCGAGTTAAATCCGTTGTTGTTTCATTCCAATGTGTAAAAACTGCGAATTATTAGATTTTTTAATGTATTCTATCTTCTTATGCAGAGTTTGAGAGGACTCACTATCCCGACGTGTTTGCCCGGGAACGGCTCGCTGCTAAGATTGGACTGCCCGAGGCTAGAATACAGGTGAGCGGTGACCTATTTCACCTACGTTTATATAAATAATGGACATGTTATATCATTCTATTAATTACTTACTTACTTGAACATATCAACGATTAGACCTATTACAAATTTAATTAGATAACCTAAGTAGCTTTCAAATACCTATAATGTATGTATCGAAGAGTCTATACTTATGTTTCGGTAGTAATGTACTTATACAAAACGCATGAAATGACAACGATCAAATAAAAAAAAGCTAGTTCAAATCTAGCTTATAAGTTTGTTGCAACCTGTATACTGTAGTATGTAGTAGTGCGTGTAGTTGTTAACGTAACCCGACGTAAGGTGTGGTTCTCGAATCGGCGCGCGAAGTGGCGGCGCGAGGAGAAGATACGGTCGCAGCGACGCAGCCCCGAGTGCGCGTACGCACCGCCGCCGCCGCCGCAGCAGTACCAGCCGCCGCTCAATGTAGACACTTACAGGTAAGATTACTATTACCATATCAATTTATTTATCGTTAGATTATTTTGAATTATAAGCTAGACTAAATTGGGAACAACAGATCATGTCTTTGCGACTATATAACTTTCCATAGTTATTCTCAAAGTCTTTATCATTTAGTAGTACCTTACTACGTAGGTACTTTTGATTCTGCAACGAAGAAAAAGGATCTTTTCTAAAAACCAGACCAGATTAAGCCATAAAGTACCTAATTTCAAATATGTAGGTAATGACCGCGAAGGCATCAGAAATAAATTATTAATAGGTAGGTAGGTACTTACCTACCGTCCTATTCATATTTAATAAAACAGACCATCGGAAGCGTCTGATACGAAACTATGAAATCTATAAGCAAGACACTACTAAAAGAAATTAATTTGCCGCGAATTATGAAACTAACTCAACCCAAATCATTTTGCGGGTCATTCAACTATTTCATAACTGCAGCCCACTGACTCCGATGGGCTACGGCGGCGCGATGCCGGAGCCGGCGCCGGTGTGCGAGCCGGACCCGGAGCTGTGCAAGAGCGGCTTCCTCGGCTACCCGCGCTACGAGCTCGGCTACCGACAGCCGCACCACTACGTCAACCATCACGGCTACCAGCACGAGCCCAACTCGCCGCCACCAGGTATAACTTTGGCGATAGATGGCGCTTTTAGCGTATAGTTAACGCCATCTAGTTTTTAGATGCGACAGTTAATTATATCTCGCTCTCTTTCTGACTGTATCAAGTATGGTGTAGGTTCTTATTTGTTTTTAATTATTCTAAAAATGAGTACTTACTACTTATAAAGAAGTAACTAATTTGCCTGAGGCTGACCAATATTTTTTTATTTTACCATTGTTTCTATTTTCCAGAGCTAGGTGGTCTTCTCGGCGCCGGCGTGTCAGTCCCGCTAGCCGTGCCAGGCCAGGAGTCCCAGCAATATTGGTCGCGGTTGCAGTGACCCTGGTGGAACTAACCTTGCTCTAACCCACGCACCTAAAAACTAGGGGTAGTTGTCAACACGGACAAAGAATGAAGACTTGACAGCATGTGGCGACAGATGGCGCTATTTTGACAGAATAGTTAAAAGGAATAAAATAAGTGTATCACTAGATGGCGTTAATCTAAGAATTGAAGTCGGACTTTAGACTTGTCAAGTTATTTGCGAGCTACCTCTAGTGTTAACGTCGAAACTAGGTTGTAAACAACCACTGGGCATATCACGGAGAAAGGATAGTTTATAAATTAAATTTTAGGTAAAGCCGTCTTCTAAATTACGAAGCTGCAATTATTTAACTATTTCTCCTGGTTTAATGTTATGGTGAAAGTAGATATACAACATAGATAATAATTATAAACAAATACATTGGACAGCGGCAATAAAACAAAATCTGTGCTAATGTAAAACACGCCCAAATAATAAATCAGTAGCACAAATACCTAACTATAACTTATTACAAAAACGAACCATCTCATTATTTGGACCGATGTATGAGTTAATCGATATTTATTTAGTTTTATTTAAGAACAAAAAGAATATACATATCCAATAATCGAGTGGTCACTTAATTAACATTTGTTAGCACAAAATATGGGCTCAAAGGATTTGTCCAAATATTGAATTATCGTCAAATCTACAACAAAAAAAGATTTATCAGAATGTAGGAACCAAATTACATTTGGTTGAGCATTGTAACATAATAAATCTAATGAAAATGTTAGGCAAATTATTCCCTACACAGAAAAGGCAGTTCGTTCATAAATTTTATTGATTGAATTTGATCAATGAGTAAACACACTAACCTTTTTGCACTGGTATGTGCATGAGAACGTGTGTTATATACCTGTGTGATATAAAAAATGGATAAACCATTGTTACATTTATTTAAAGCAGTAAATGGTTACTTACTTATCTGTAATAAAACAAAGTAGATAGGATAGCTAAGGTAGTGTATTGGCCGGGGTACGCCTACGCCTTGTAAATACGTTGTACATGTAAGAAATTGTTTAACTTAGTCTAAATCCAAATATCAGTTTAATACTTACCACAGGTTTCATGTCCTTTGTCTACTGAAAACGACTACACGTATAACTCAAGCAAAGTAACTGCTCTGTCAACTCTAAATTAATTAAATGTACCTACCTACTAATTATACAATAAACTACTGATGCCTATCAGTTTTAGACGACCAACAACCCCAAGTTTGTTAACTCGATTCACTATGCAGAAAAGCATTTATATTATAACCAGTAAACGCTATTAAAATACCACCCTAATTCCTTGATTGTCCTACTTACCCACTAAATAAAATGTCTAATAAAGTACTTACTTTGGCTTACGCGCATTCAATACAGGTAGGTTTACTTTTTTACCTAACTCTTGCCGGTTTTGTTGTTATGCCAGTTTCTTAGAAAGCAGAGTAACCTAGTATAATGCCACTTTCTACCGATACGAGGCGCCACTAGTAAATACCTAATTTAAAATATGTCTTTCGATAAAGATGTCTGTATTTGAAGCAAAGGAAGCTGATATAATATGAAACGTTAAAATTACAACCATTATTAAAATATATTTAACAAGTTATCGTTTAGCACTGCATCAGCTGGTGGCGCTCTGAAATACATGTGGCAATGTTATGCTTTTGAGTAAACAGTAGTATTATTATGTATCCACGCACACTGTATAATGGATTTTTATAAAGACAGGGCTTTTAACTGTAGGTTGTAAATAATTTATTTAATGTTCGTTATAATTGTGAATATCTTTTACATATAACACTAATTAAATACCAAATAGGCTGCTTGAAATGAAAATTGTTATCAATTTAATAATTTTAAAGATGAGAGATAGGAATGTCTCGTGTCTCAATGATTTTCATATCAACGTTTATAAAAGAAAACATTTTCACAGACCAGGATTTCAGAGTAGATGACTCACTTCGAAACTCTTATACTTACTTACCTAAATCAAACGTTTAAGCCATTAACTTTGCCTATTCTTATCTACCTAAAATTTATTGCCTATTCACGTTTGGTAATATTTCGTGAGAGTTTACATACATAGTATACAAACACACTTTCATATCAAGCAGTCATTGTTTTCAATAATATACGTTTGTATTTGTCGTATATACTTACTAACGTAGGTGACTTTAATTGCTATCCCAAATTAATTGTAAAGTGCTTAAGCACAAAAATCATTAGAAAGTCAGGCCTCAATAATTGGGGCATTCATTTCGAATTTATTATACTAACGCTAAGGTGTATAATATGAACTTGATTTGTGAATAAATGTGTCATGTCGATAAAACGGTTTATTAACATTATGTATATTACATTTTTGGATCAAATATTTTGTTTCATTTCAACCAATACATTAGGCGATTTTGGCAGTGCTAAGTTGATTGTAACACTTACTTAATAATAATTGTACTGAATCATTTAATTTAAAATACCTATATATTATTATAAAGATCTTTAATTTATTTTAGTGAGTCGTAATACTATAAAACAAATTAAAATTACGTCAGTTATAACAACATTTGTGTCGAACAAATCTACATAACAATTACGTGTGTAAAAACAATATCAGATTATTATTCGGGATTTCCAATAAAAAATAGTCACTTAAAAATAAAATCGATCGCAACTCTTTTATAAACTCGATAGTATAACGGTGACGATAATAATATTTCTAAAACTTTATTTACTTTCTGTAAATTGTAAAGGCAACGCTATAATTTGCTTCTACGTAACGTAGTGAACACGCTTATTCTAGTTCGTACTGTGGGCTTACCTGCAATTGACTATAATTATTTGAATTCCTTAAATCAATGTAGCCAAGTTAGACTTATTAAAACTATAATTTGTACGTTATTGTACTAACATTCTAAATCATAAGACGTCGTTTAGAATATTATCGATATCACTTAGCAGATCTCTCTGTAGGTTGTCAGTTTTTGTTTTCTTCTGACAACTGGCCACCACATCCGGGACGCTCTTTATTAATCCTAAGTCATAATCTGAAATAGCTATTTCGCATTCTTCTGGTTCATCACTGAGATCCACAATGTCCACCGGCTCTCCCATTTTAGTACTATCTACATCTATTACATCACTAGATATATCTAAGCTTGTGCAATTATCAGATATATCAATACTTACAATTTGTACTTCCGTATCGGAGTCAGTCTCCGCGTTATTGCTAATCGCCGCGACATCTGTCGCCTTGCTACCGCTCCTACGCCTATTCCTAATTAATCTAGGTTTCGAAGTTTGCTCACTGACTTTTATTCTTTTAAATTCGAAACAGTTATCGACTAACTCGTCCTCCCGCAATTCGTAAACGTCACTCTGTTCCGACAGTGTTCGTTTCCGACTATTATTTTCACTATCACTAGCTTTTTGGTCCGATTTGGTCTGATTCGCGGTAGCGGGAGCATTATGATCTAACTTCTTATACACTATGGAATTGCTTCTCACAACTTTGATTATCTTATCTCCGGACGTCGTGACGGCCTCCTGCGTGGATAACTTTCTTTTTCTATTCAATGTCATAGTGATGGGCGTGTTGAGCACTATAGACTCTGTCTTCTTTCGAGCTCTAATTTCGTCCAGCGAGAGAACTTTAAAGTCCAGCGAGTTGCGTCGCTCGGCGGGTTTTTTACCTGCTATTTCGTCTAGGGAGCGTTTGTCGTATTTGTTGTTTAGGTTAGTTCGCGGCGCGGCGCGTTGCTTGTCGTTGTTGTTGTTGTTGTTGTGGTTGGCGAGGGGCTCGTAGCTGTAGAAGGCGGCGGCCTCGGCCTGGATGCGCTCGAGCAGCTGCAGCTCGTGGTCCTGCGGCGCCGCGCTCGCCGTCTTGGTGGGCGTGCTCGAGGCCGCGCTCTCGTTATCAGACTCTGCAAGAACACACCAGGCTTAGTCGAGTGCGACGAAACGAATGATTTTCGTAATTAATTTTGAACCCGTCTCGATTAGCCGGTGTGTTCTCGCGATTGATCTGAAATTGATCGGGGTGGTCAAAAATAATTACAAAAATCTTATTATGAAACCTTTTTATTTACTCGTTGGTATATTAAACACAATTTTATTAAACGAAGCCGAAGTACATGTTCCGATACGAGTTCTTAATCAGTTTGAAAGTTAATTAGCTTAAAAGAAAGGTCTTAAACACACGCGTTTCTAATTAAACATATTTTGAAATTCTTATACAACGTAAGTCTAAGATTAACATAACAACAACCCCTTTTTAATGCAAACAATTCGCTAATACCAGCACGGTGACACGCCGTGTGTATATATTATTACTATTGCATTTGTTAGCTCTGCGATCGTGCTGGTATCGCGTTACAAAGGCAAACTATAATAGCCAAATCTCACGGCACTCTGCGCCTCGGTCGATATTCATTGAATTACAATAAAATATCGAATTCGGTCTCCTTCCTACATCGCATCCTATCTATATCACTTTCTCACACATTACAATTGGTATAAAAACATCGAAACGACGAACACAAACGAGTAGATCGTATGCGGCGTCGACAACTCCTAACTCCAGGAAGCCCCGACGTGAACTCCTGGGGACTTTCACCTCTCGTGAAAATAACAGAAAAACTTTAACATTCCAACAATTAAACTAATGATAAATAGTCCGTTGGGACCATAAAAACTACGCTAAAGACATCAGTTTTGTAATAATTAAAATATAGCTGCGTTCAAGAAAATAAACCTCATCTGCGCACGTCCCCAACCTGTCAGTTCAGTACAACACACAACACAACAAATGTTGAACTTATAAATATATTTATTGGCAAACACTAGTTCTTTTTTGTTTGCACGATCCTCGCAGAATAAGAACTTCTAAATTTGGTATTTTTATTTCATCCTTCTGCATCTTAAGCTATCTCCATCAATAGAGACTATGTTCTTTTATATTTACTTTTAAATATTGATAATTAGTTTTATACATAAATAATGACTAGCCGTACCATGGACCATAGACAAATTATTTTATCAGTACCTATTTCATTTGTCGCTTACAATTTTTGCCATTTCTTTTGTAATAAATATAGGAACTTTTCTCTCAGTGCAAAAATATAAAAATTAACATTTTCTCAGAAGGTTTACGCAGTAAATAATATGCCTGACCATTTCCGACGGTACCGAAGTGCTTTAACATACAAGGATTAATCGGAAGCAATATCAAAGATTACCAAAACCACTAGGCATATACACGCTCAACATTATTTGTTAGCTTCTCTTCATCCCTATACTTGGTAATACGATCTTAAGCACGATAATTTCGTTATTTGGATAGAGAGCACAGCAGAATAACCTGTGCCTAAGTTTCAGTCAGTGATTACCAAGCTGTGCTATCTACGTACAGTATAACTAGAAAAACATTTTTTTTTTTTATTATTTTATTAGCTCTATCTAAACGCTCACGGTGCGAATATAAAGTAGTAGAGTCGAGGCGGCCGCCCCGGCTCTATAAACATCCTAACCGCTACCATACAAACAATACAAACGATTTAAAGGCATAAAGCTTTTTTTTTTATTTTTCTCGTCGCCTATATAAATCAGTTACAATATTCGTGTATATATATTTTTATTTGTATTTTAATATATTATTAACCTATTTATTATGTACTGTTCTATCATAGACAAAGATTATTAAACATCTATTTAAAAAATCTTTTCGACAACCTTGCAAATGGATACTTGCTATCCATTTGCAAAATCCCCGCCTGTGATATAATGTTATATAACGATACAGTAAATGAAAAAGCGAGAGATATTGATGTATGAATCTAATTAGCTAAGATATGAAAGAGGTTATATTCTCTAATTTATTGCACATATAAAAATACCGACTCTGCATTCTCCACAACCCTCGCGTCGCAGTCGGACAGAGAGCTATAAATAAATAAATCTATCTCCGAAGACAATACTAGTGTTATAATAATAATTTATGGTGTTGAGAAACTAAACGTGAAACAAAACGCCCCCCCGGCGGCTCTCAACGTAAACCTAGGTAAACATCTCGTTAATAACATTTGGATCCAGTCCGAGACGAAGCCATAATAATTAAAAAAACACATCAGAAAACTTCACTACGGCGATCCGAAACTGAATCCAACTAACACTATTTTCAATAAATACTATATTAATTGACTAATCAAAAAAAAATCTAAATACATTTAACCTTAAAAAAAACAGGCATATTCAATCCCGTCACAAACTGGGAAGAAAAAAACAAACGAAATAAAAATGTATTTTCTTTCTACGAAACTCACTAGACTAAATAATAAAACCGCAGCCCGTAAAATATCTAAAACAACTCCCAGTGTGTATTGGGAGCGGCGGAGCTCCTTCCGAGTACACTCGTGTATTGGCACTTGTAGTATATGTCGTAACTAGTGAAACTCGACGGGCAATCCTCTCAGGCCGCAAGCCTCACCGTGCCTCGACATTGTAAACACACAATCAAAACCGACCATAGTGCCACACGGCACTGAGCTCCTTCCTAAAGCACAGTGTATCCATTACATTCAAATATAAGTGAGTGAGCTTTTTCCAAACGTCTAATAAATTTCATTCTTAACCCTACGGCTATTATAGAGTTTTCAATAATTTTTATATTTGGATTATGCCGACGATTCACTTTGTATAACGCCGTCGGTTGACTATCATATCGTATTAAATATTTATTGTAGATATTATGAAGCAAATATTGAAAACTCTAGTGCGTTTATAACAATCGTTTATAAAAGTCCTAAGGCTCCACACCGATAGTCAAAATTCGTCGAAAACATCAGAGTCGTTAATAAATATATCGTACAAAGACTTTCTAATGAACTAATGTGAGTCAATTGTTACGAATTAATTTGGTTTTCGACGAGTTTTAATACAAATACAATGGTGATGGGAGCCGTAAGCTCCGCTATACAATTTGAGAGGTCTTTTAGACTTTATAACCTTTTCTTCATTACCATTTGAGAGAAAATAAAAAAAATGCCACGGCCTTACCCGAAATAATAGTGTTAAACTAACAATTCAGTACTCTCATAAGTAACGTTTAACGTTTCATAGCATTTGTTAATATACTAATGATTGCTGTTGTGGTGTACAGTCCAGTTATTTCACAGCTCATCTTAATTCTGACGCCAAAAAAACACATGTAGACCCTTTTTACACGCCTGACGCATTCGTGCGTCGTTATTGCTATACACCCCGTAAAGCACTAATATGGGACAGAAAAAGGATCCATCACGGTTGAAACAATTCAACCTACAAAGAACTATTTAATATAAAAAATGTTGAGCTGTTTTTCATCTTCGCCGCTAATTTTATAATAACGGCAGTTCAAATGATCATCGACTGGTTACCACGACAACAATGATTAGCAATTGAAATTATTCCACTTAGGATTTGATCAATAACCCAAAGGTCACGTAGCCATGGCAACATTCGATTATGAATATTTTAACAATCATATTATTTCAGTTTGGATATAATCATAATTCAAATCAATGAGAATTCTTTACATTCTATACGCCGAGCCCTAAACATAATACGCGGCTCATCAAACATCAGCGGCATCACAAAGCGGCGCAGTGCGGTACAAAATATCCTCAAAACCAAAACAAATCTCAACAACAATCTCAAATCAAAGTTTCTCGTCCCTAACACGGATGGTCTCTCAAATTCCAAACGGAGCTTAGTACATTATGTTTCAGTACAATCGCATACCTTCCTCGAAGTTGACGACTAGTGGGTCGACGGGCACGGCGTACGGGTTGGGCGGCGCGTCGTGCGCGTGCGTGTGTGCGTGTGCATGCGCGTGCGCGTGTGTGTGCGCGTGCGCGTGCGCGTGCGCCGGCACCAGCCGCCGCGGCACCAGCTCGCTGGCCGGCAGCGCGTCCAGGATGGCGGGGTCCAGGACTACTGGGGACGATCATCGTATACAATTACATAACAGATAATAATATCAAGATAACCTTTTAATACAAAATTTTGTACAATTGCATACACTACTTGATTTACTAACACCTCTATATCATATGTTAAAAAACAATGGTAACAGCCAGTACAATTGACAACTTCGCATCAAAATATCTTGTCAAGGCTCACTAATCGTCACAATGAAACTATTATGATAACCACTTCGACCACTCCTCGGTATAATAGTTCATTGCTCACGGCTGTTGAACGTATTTCATATGATTATAACTATATAAATCAATCAGATATAGTCGGAGAATTATGCCTCTGAAAGCGTTGTAAGTGATCGAGTTACCTTGTCGCTGCTGCTGCCAGAACAGCGGTACGGGAGCAGGCGCGGGCGCGGGCGCGGGGATGGCGGGCGCCGCTCCGAGCGCCGGCTCCACGCCGCCCTCCGGGGCAGCGGGCACCTGCAATCACAAACAAATACATGAGTGAAGTGAAAACTACCTTACTCTTGGTGTCTGCTTAAACTTGATATTGTTTTCATAATTATTTAGTAAAATTTTCTCCAAAGATACATATACAGATAAAATGTACAACACGGTGAGTACACAATATGTTCAACTTAGCAATACTGACATGAAAAATAATTTGCACCATAATTAAAGATGCATAATTTATATTTAGTAACAAATCTAAAATTCTATAAAGTTTATTACTGTTGATGGGATACATACAGTGCCAGGTGGGGCAGGATGGCTAGGAGCGATGCCGTCGGTACGCGCATCCGGATTCTTATGCATAAAAGGGCAGTGCTTCTTGCGGCAGCCACCAGGTTGGTTTTCCCAGTAGCATGGGATCTGCTTGCGATTTTTCTGCAAAGGACAGATTCAGTTTGTTAAAAGTGATTTATCAGAACATAATGCACAAAATATGATGGATTTATTATTAACACTGCAGTACACAATCTGTGGACCTCGGAAAACCATACAAGAATAGTAATATAAAATCTAAGGTCCAAGAATTATTTTGTAACAAAAACCTTAAAAACTAATCACATTGATAAAATGTTAGTACCAGATTTACTAGTGTGAGTGTGCTAAAATATGGAATTTTGAAAGATAAATTTTACCCATCCTTTTAAACCTTTCTAGTACTTCTTCTCAATATAGTACCTATCATGAGACATGCCTGTTACACCTAATAACCTTGACCTTGGTTTTATTTGTGAATTTTATTTTGTTCACTAGAAACAAGCTGTGCATACAATGTAAAGAGGCCTTTAATAAAAATCACTTTTAGTTAATATATCAATTTAATGTTGATATTAACTGCATAATTATTATTCCTGTTTTAATGACCTCTCATATAACTTTTAAAATATAAGACCATCTTTAAACTTCTCATGTGGCTTAACTAGATTGCAACCTCTACAGTACACACTATACAATATACCAATCCCATTATAATATGGGACTTTCCAAATTAACTATAAAACACCAAATTTGTTAATGATTGGTTAATGCAGCAATTAAATCCCAATAATCTTATTACATAATTGTTTCTTTATTTTAGATTTTTGGAAAAGTTTATAAATTGCAATGACACCTACTTATTACAAGACGTGTTGACATTATTTTTCAATGATCTTTACTATTTCTTATGTAAAGAAAAGAAATAGTAAGAATTATTAAAAAATAATACCAACACTTGTTATCAGTAAAACCTTGAAGTTATATCTACAAACCACAACACACCTATATATTATTATTATGTATGAAATTAATTATCTCAATGATTAATTAACCAAATGCAAGGTGACAACAAACAAATTTTACTTTTACATATTGATCCCATGACACAAATGTTGTATTTAATGTTTTGATTAAGTTGATTTTGTATGGTGTACATACAAACAATTGGTTTAACATGTATAAAATACATAGATATTAATATGACAACATGATATAAGACAATAATACTTACTCTCAGCTCCATGTGGCGTAATTTGCACCGTTTGTCGAGGCATTTACCCTGCTGCCAGGCCGAGCACATTGTCTCGCAACCCAGAGCGGACGGCTCATGTCGGAATACACAGTTGTCCCCCTGAGACATTACATAATAACCACAATCATTATCTAATCACCTAGATACAAGACTAATACTAAAAAAAATTCAAGTTGTTACATTGAGAATAATTAAATATAATCTTATGATCTATAAATCAAGGCAATCTCTAATAGATATTTGAAATAATACAATATTAAGAATTTTAGCTGTTTGGCCAAATAGTTTAATTATTATACATATTTCAAAGCAACTTAAAAACATATTTAAATATGAACTTCACTTGTTTAGAAATTATTGTGGCAGTTGTGAGCAACTACCCTTCATTACGAATATAATTAAAATCAAGACTACAAGGGTCGCTTACCTTGATACATGTTGAATAGTAGTAAAAATAGCAATCGTTGAATTTCCTTGGGGACTCCATAGCCTTTTCTTCCAGCCAAGGTCTGCGTGAATTATGCGACCACCATGTACCTACCGCCGACACATGAAAAAGAACGTGATTTTAAAAAAAAGGTACGGAAAACGAAGCAATATACGCTACAAAGAAAGAAATCGATAAAATGTTTTAATTAACACGTGGAAATTAGCCTATAAAAACTAGATTTTTAAAAGATTTTTCATTTTGACAATCCGTGTAGCACGTCGCGGCGAAACAAGATCCAAATTGAAAATTAGCGATATAAACACTTTACTCACCGTGCACTGATTAAATTGAAATGAATTAAATTAAAACTAATATCTACACGACCGGACTATGTAACACAAAATAATACGAAAGTCACTATTGAAAAGACGTGTAGTGTAGATAGATATGGCGGACTTTCATTTCATATCATATCCACCCACAGACTTTTTTCTTTCACCTTATTCTAGCTCATATAGTCTATGATTTGTCTCTTTTAGCTGCAGTATGATCGATAAAAAAAATGTCGATACTTTGTACATTAAAATGTTACATGTGAAATTAATTGTTAACAACAAACGTAATCTAAAAATTATTTAATAGCATTTCCTTGCGACTTATGTTATTTTACTGTCATTTTTAACAGACTTTGATTGTTGTTTTACATTGCCTTAAGACTTGTTAATTGAAAACATCAACAATAATATTGAACTGTACACAGCTTTAGCGAGATCAATATTAATATCGATAGAAAGTAAAATATTCTTCCAACACTAAATATCATAGACAACAGCGAAAATTCGTTTATTTTTTTACGGCTTGTCTACACTAGGACACCAAGACTTCGATCGTAATAATCGCGAGTACGCATGGGATGTGGAGATGGAATATGCGGGGCATGCGTGTGGCCACCCTAGAAAGATGAGGAGCACCGAGCAGGACAAGCAGCATAACTTACTCACTACTCGTATTTGTCCTAGCGGTTAGTTTAAAAAAAAAAATGTACCTCCATCGAGAACGAAAAAGATTGGGTTAGAAATTTCTATTTTATTAGTCTGCAGCTATTCTTTATATTTAAAATAAAACTTGGGCTTCATTATAATTTATACAGGTAATGAAAAAGTTATTTATTTAGGTAAAAATTGAATCAAGATTAAACGTAAATAAAACCAATTATCAGTGTCGTATGAACTTTATAATATTATTCATGATTTTAATACATTAATTTACATATAATAAATAAATGCTCATAATTATCAATGTGAAGTCAAATTTATCAAACAATAATGCGTTACTATAATAGCAAATAACTAGAGTAACATAAGAAAAGCAACACAAGTCTATTATCGACTGCTGCATGATAACAAAACAAGCAGTCAGTCGGAACGCAATAATGACATTATATATCTTGCAACGAATTCAAAACGAACGCCATAAAAAGCGTAATTATTTATAATATTTAAAGCAAATAAATAAGGCGATTCCACTTCTACCGAAGACTACCTCTACGAAGGTTATAATGATGCAAACATGAAGAAATAAAAAAAATGATTGTATAACGAATGACAATATGAGAGATGACAAATTGTACATTGTAAACCAATACTGGAAAGGGAATGTTTGTATATTTTGATTATGTAATGAACGTACGTTATATTTAAACTAAGTATAATAAAACTATGGCCTCATCTCAGCTAAATAAGTTTTTTAACAAACCTACTGGATGACCGCTTGATATACACTCGTAAATGAGTATTGCGTTCACGAAACAACTCAACAGTCTTAGAAATCATTTCAAAATACAACACCAAACTGAACAAACTATCATAGTCACCGCACAGAGCGAAGGAATTGCAGCACAATGCATTTTAAATTGCCCATTCGCTATCTATTTTACTATCATAATTTCATAAAATAAAAATGTTATAATTTACTTTTAATTTATATTGTCCGATTTAGTTGTTTAAAAAAAGAACGTTAATATTATGTTGCATTTGTAAGATGGCGAATGGACAAATTGCGGCAACATTACACATTTATCGATATTACGATCAAGTTAACCAACATACATAAAATTAGAAGTACGTAGTTACAAGCTCCAATAATAGTCTTCATACGGGATGAAAACTACATTGACGTCATACAAAATACTAATTAAAATAGAACTTTTATTATATTCTTGTTAGTAACACTACGTTAAACATTAGTATCGATTATTGTGTTTATTGGCTATAGTTTACAGACGAGCGTCTGCAATGAATTCCTTTACACAGATTACAAAACATACTATTTTTTTTAAATATTTTTTAAAGAGGATTTTACTGCACCATTATTAGAAATGTTTTTTAGAATTCTACTCGAACTCAGTATGTTTTAATTCGAGATTACAGAATAATTAGGGCATTACAGATTGAAAATACGATATTATTTTACAAATGTGCAATCTAGTGTGACCCAATAACACATCAACGACTAAAGACACGATGGCAACAATCTTCACTAAACAAATTTGGTATACATTATCTTATTGTACAGAAATTTTAAGTTTTTCCCAATCTTTTGCTCAACACAGATAAACAACTATTGTCATGATAAGAATAATTTTCTCGTAAGAAGCATTGCATTACACATTATTATCCAATAAAAAAAAATTGTTCATCTGTGTTAAGCCAAAACCTAAATCTAGTAAACAGGTCATCAAATAACAATCACAACGTACTTTTTTTTGTCTTAAGTCGTGTTACCATTACACAAACATTAACAAGTTTTACACAGATGGCAAGCAAACTTTTCATTCACAATTTTTGCACCGAACTCCTTGTGTCATGAATCTTTATTTAGCTGATAAGAATTTTCACACATTTCTTTTACATTGACCCTCTCTGAACAGCATGTAAGTTATTTACCCTGTATAGGTTGTTATGTTGATACCATGCTAAAGAGAATCATGTAATGGATGGAGATTTTTTAAAGTTAAAACACATATAGGCCATTAATCAATTTAAAACACTTAAGTGGATAGGAACTAACGTATGAGACGGTGAAATGTGAAGTGGTATTTCATACTTTAAATTTACAACCAAATAATACTATTGCCATAATCAATGCGTATTCTCAGGGTTGACAAACTAACATTAAAATGTTTTTCATAGAAATTACCTCCCATCGATTACGGCAATCCAGCAACTTCAGATAATTATTATATCTTGATCTGCCTTCCTGTTAACCTTTTCAATGCTAAGTGCAAATCTATCTTTCTTTTGCAACGCTAACGGGTATATTAGCTGGTGAGTACATCGTAAAATCGACCTAAACACCAATACATTAGATCGATTTCGACTAATACATTCCAACTTTGTTCGACGCGTGCCTACTATTGCATCAGGCTTTGAGAAGGATAAAGGATAAAACATTACAGTGAACTCCTTAAAGACCGACGCTAAAAGGATTTCATACAAACTTAACCAAACGCAAATGCATCATAAGATCTTTTAATTTCATTGTGGTCTAACAAGTGGTCAAATTCACAGGTTACGATTAAATTCATACAATTTTGTGACCTGTGCATTTGACCGACCCGATCCTTAAATTATTCTTGGTGATGTGTGAGAGAGCTACCATTACGGGTGCGAGCGAGAGAGCCTTATCTCTTGGATGAGCTTTTGATCTGTTGCAGCTTGAGTCGTAGCGCATCCACCGCCGCCTCATTCTTATGGGATAGAGGTTGCGTTGAATGCAGCTGAAAATAATATATGGAAATTGGCAAATCATACTTAATATTTAACGCAGAATAAAGATCCTAAACTAAGAGATTTTATGACAGTTTTGAATAGACAAATAAATTGAAAAAATTGAGACAATGCACAATTCGAAACATCTAGGTTCGTTGTGAGACCGACGGTAATTGCGATTCAAAAATCCGTCGACATCCCTAGATGTCGCTAGTCTCGAGTGAAGCCTAGCTGTCATGCTCCACCAAACAGAGGCAAACTACTTGCCTGTGATTAAACAACACGCAATGTCTATAATTAAAAAAAATAAAAAGGTATTCTGTCTCAAAGCATTAATAGTCTGCCGCGAGTAAATAAACAACTCGATAATCATTAGTAACAGTATTCCTTAGTTCTGTCTGTGGTGTAATAATTCAGTTTTAAATACCTCCAGCTGCGGGTCGATGCTGGGCGGTCTGTTCTCGTTGATGGAGTCTGTGAGCGCGCGGTTGTCGTTGACGGGCGTGCGCGGCTGCGACAGCGGCGCCGAGTCCGTCTTCATGCCGGCGCGCATCTGTACATAACAAGAAGCAATGTGTTACTACAGTACTGTTAGAACATTTAATACATACATGCATACTGAACGCGCGGTTAGGAAGTACAAGCTGCCGCACTGTAGGTTATAGTGTGCTTTAATGAACACAAGACCATATTTATCTGGTATCATAAATACCTGCAATGCCCTTAGTTTCTCCATGAACACTTCGTGAGATTTCTCCTCGTTTTCATTACTAATATCTGAAAATAACAGTAAAATATTATATATATACTTTTCACTTTAAAAATTATAGACGGATTTTGAAACATGTCAATGTCTCATGACATTGTTGAAAATGGTATAGTAATAAATAATTTCTGATGCCTTTGAGATTATTTACACATTGGAATGAAACGACTATAACGGCCATATATTATTTCTTTACTCTTATATTCGACCCTTACCAATATTATCCGACTTGTAGTCGTGTTTATACATGGGCGTCGACGCCATTTTCTTCTGCTCTGCGATATCTCGGAGGCCTCTTTCTACGTAATTTCTAAAGTAAAACGAGGAGCCTTGCATAAACGTCCATATGTCTACCTCTGGATGCCTTTCCTGAAAACAAAACAATACTCATGTTCAATCTATTTGTTTTCGAAGATGGAAAGTATGTAAACAAATCACACAAGGGTTTGTATAAGACACCTATCGTCCAAACCTAAATTAAAATCTACAATACTATAATAACGGCGTCTGAAACGCTCAAATATAAGCCTAAGAATAGAAGTTACAAAGTTACTTAGGTATAGTAAGTACCATATGGACCTCGATAGGGTGTAGCTATGGTCTTATCAAGGTAGGTGCTTAAGTCAAAAATATTTTAATATAAACTAACTACTAATCATGTTGAAGCTACCTAAAAATCGCCCCGCTGTCCGTTCTATAATGTAGAATGTCATTTGACTCGGCAGTGGAGAGCAGGCGCGTGCAGTGGGGGGAGAGGAGGGAGCGTAAGTATGGCGCCAGGGTAGGCACTCCACACATTAGTGGCACGCCCTCGGCGGAGGTGGTTATATAGCGGTGACGTCATCACTCACCCGTAAATCGTACAAGTGCGCAAGCGCCTCCCTATTATGGTCCTTGTTGCCGATCCTCTTCAGTATGAGCGCGAGCTCCTCGTGCACGGCGCGCGGCAGCCGCGACGAGGCCGTGATGGGCGCAGAGTTGCCCGTCACTGACGCGAGCACCGACGCACCGTTGAGGGCATCGGGCGTATTCTCTTTCTTATCGTCCAAGTTTAGTTGCTAAAAATTTATAATTCATTTATTAAAGAGAAACTGAAACATCTATTCATATATCAGTACATAGTATAAAACAAAGTCGCTGTCGCTATCGATCCGTCCCATGTTTAAATCATTTACATCATGCTTAAATCTTTAAAACTACGTAAAAGGTTTTCGAAACGGCTTTTTTAAATAGATAGTGATTCCAGAAAAGGTTTATAGCACCTATCGAAGTCGGGGCGGGTCGCTAACTAAAAAACGTAACTTCCGAAGGACTATGCTAAATTGAATAATTCCTTTTTTTGTTCAGTTTGTTTATTTGTATAACAGTTCCCGTGCAAAGCCTAAATTCATTGAATATAAATATCGTTTATCTAGTTGAAATAAAAATGCCTTACCTTTAGAACTTTCAATAAATAGGGGTAGAGATCCGACTCGTTGACGTCTGGTATTTGCGTGAGGTGGTTCGTAATGGACGCTCCCTTCTTTTTGACTAGAGTGTGGACGAGCGTTTTCACAGTTCTAAAAAACAAAATACAATAGTCATAAATTATGCACATAAAAGTCATCTACAGTACGCCAAAATCTACCTTATGTGTGTGTATTAAGGTCTTATAGTGACTTACACTTTAACAAGAACAGATATACTGATTAGTGATTATTTTTACCATTATATTAGAACGCTTTGAGTTTTAATATCTGCACGTAGCAAATGTCAACTTTATATTCAGTAAGACAATAAAAACTAATTGTAATAAAACAACCATGTAGGATAGCTCGCGTATTTAATATTCATGTTCCTATCTAGACTCCGATAGCCTAGTCTTGATACAAATATGGGAATTGTTAAGTTATCGAAACGTCAGCATAAAATTAACATCCAAGATGTTACACCGTTACCGCGAAAGAATCAGAAATTATGATAATAAAAACTCACCTATATGGCGTATCATTGATATCCGGATTCTTCTTCCAATAGCTATTAGGGTAGGCTTTGTAGAACAGATGTATTTTGTACAGAACCGCATCGAAGTCTACCGAGTTGACATCCCACGTGGATATCATCTTAAGGGTCTTCCAGAAGCACTTTAGCAGCAAGTCCTGGTAGCGGGGATACGCTGGATCGGACACGCCGATCGATTCGTGCAGGAGTGATACTATTGCGCTGTAAAAACAGATTGTTGATTAATACATTTATAGCTGGGTTTTGCTCGGGACTATGTCTGCGCATTGTTAGTAGGTACTCTGTGTTGCTCACAGTACTAGAAAATTTAGTTTCTACAATAATAATATATTAACCAAATTTTACCAATTTTTTGATGTCAAGATTAAGTTTTAATAAGATTTTATTATATTTTAAGAAACCGCTGGTAAAATGCTCATGTTTACTACATAGTACATAGTACCTATATGGCATACGCAGTTTACGGAAAATTTCAGTTTTTTTTTATTTTTTGATAATTTAGCATTTAATTTTCATTCAACAACTTTAGATGACATTTTTCATTATTTTAATTGTAAAATATTTATAAAAATACGCATACAAACATCCCTAATTTGGGTTGAATTTTCTAAAATTCTTTCTCAGTGCTCATTTAAACGTCATATCATATAGGAAACCTCCAATCTCAGTTTCTAGCTTTCGTTTCAGTTGATCAGATCATATCAGCTTTGATATTAGTCTATACTAATATTATAAAGAGGAAAGGTTTGTTTGCTTGGATTGAATAGGCTCCTAAACGACTGGACCGATTTGAATTTTTTTTTTACTGTTGTGAAGCTACACTATTCCAAAGTGACAAATGTTATAAAAAAAAAGTATCCGGGCGAAGCCGGGGCGGGTCGCTAGTATGTGTATGTGTATGTGCACCGACCACATCTGCTGCGTGCGCGGCGAGTGCTCGAGCACGCGCACGCACACGTTGTTGAGCACGCGCACGAGCCGCTCGCCCTCCGCGCCCGCCACGCCCGCCGCCAGCGCGCCGCCGCCCAGCAGCCGCAGCAGCTCGCCCAGCAGCGCGCCCAGCGATGTGGAGTCCACGTTCAGCCCGCAGTTGCCCGTCTCGTAGAACTACGGGGAATTATTTATATCATTTGTTCAATTTAACAAAGCTGACGACCGCTTAACAATGCCAATGTGTTTTCTCTATTTCTTACGCTATTGCGCCAAAAGTACTGTATTGACGTTTATGAATTTTGGATCGACCCTATAGGTAATTTTTTTATCTTGGGAAAATCCATAAACCCATTCATAAAGATAACTATGAAATTGCAGCTAGTATTACTATAAGTGCCAAAATTTAATAATCCTGTAGGATTACAATTTTTAATATCAAAATTAAAATTCCCCGAAGGTAATTCAGGTGTTTAGGAGTGTAATCGTAACTAATTAACAAATAAATTCAATTTCGCATATACAATTTTAGTAAGTATAATAACGGCATTAAACAAAAATAAAGTAAATAAAACACGACCCAACTTAATTATTTGTAAAATGGAGTAAGTATACAACAAATATCATATTAAATTTACCCTTATGAGTGTCTCCGCGATGCACTTGTATGCGGGCAGTATCTGCTGCGGGGGGCGCGCGGAGGTGCGCAGGCGGCGGATCTGCGCGGCGACGGCGCTGATGAGGCGCTGCTCGTACGGCGCGAACGCGGCGCCGCGACCCGACACTATCGCGTTGGTGATCAGGGACATCGCTCGTATCGCCGCCTAACAATTGATCAATAAAACAAATGAAGATCTGTCGACTAAACATTTTTAGAAAATCCACACTTAATATACAACTCTTGTCGTAGATTATTTTATATTTAAGCCTTTTTCACAATAGATTTTCGAGACTTATTTGGAAGGCTCCAACGCTATTTGCTGCTTTCTTCCAGAAAAAAACATTTTACATCTCATCATTTACCATTTTATCGGTTTCACTTACATTTAAATCCGGGCTGGCAATAGAATGTATCGTGTCGACAATTAGTGAATCGTCGATGGTAGCAGATTGCGGCACCAAAGGATGTGCAGGCATGACGTGCCGGGGCGATTGTAGCACCATACTGTGGAAAAAAATACCATTCTGCTTAAAAAAAGTTAAATTCATTAACTTTGTCAGCACGGACAATAAGTCATAAGTATATTTTCACGAATGTTTCAAGATAGGTAGTAAAAGCTATACAATAGTTCAATAATAATATTTTATAAAATATCGATAATTTAACTTTACCAGATTATCGTCAAAAATAGAGCATAATGATATAAATATAAAGCTGTCCGAGGAGCTTCGAACACGTAACAAATCTTAATCTTACATTGTCATAAGTGAAGAAATCATATACGTGCGATATTGAAGGCTATTTATTTAAGAGAATTGTGAACCTGTTAATTTTCATACAAAAGGCGATAACGTTTTACACCCAGTAAATATAGTTAGATTTTTATAATTTTTGGATATGTTGTAGATATAATGAGAAACTACGTCTGTACGTTTTGATTTTTAAGAAATATTGCTTACGCTAAAATTTATTAGCATCTAAAAATCTATATATAGATTATAAATTTATTATAAATTTTAGCGTAAGCAATATTTCTTAAAAATCAAAACGTACAGACGTAGTTTCTCATTATATCTACAACATATCCAAAAATTATAAAAATCTAACTATATTTACTGGGTGTAAAACGTTATCGCCTTTTGTATGAAAATTAACAGGTTCACAATCCTCTTAAGGAATGACGGTAAGAAGGTATAGTTTACCTCGGCGGCGGGGCGGCGGGGGCATTGAACCCGGGCCGCACCGGGATGGGGTCGTCGAGGAACTTGAGGTCGTGCTCCGGCAGCTCGGGGCGGCGGCACACCGGCACCGCAGCGTCCAGCTTGGCGATCAGCTCCGGGTCCAGCCCGAACGGGCCCGAGATCACGCGCGGCTCCGGGATCACTCTGGAAATATTAAGCGTTTTATATAGATCGTTTTTATATCTTATTAGTATACGGGTATACATCATACATACCATCCAGAAAATATTGAAATATTTAATGTGCACACAAAATGTCAAACAAATCTGTCTAGACCGTTTAGGATTTAGATAAGTCATTTTTAAATTTTGCACAGGTAATTGAATATTTTATTTTATTGGCTGACTTTTCGTTTCTATAATCGCAGCACAAATATGCTGACGATAGTCTAACACTAAAGGGAATTCAATATTCGTTTTTGTTATTAACAAACAGACACTCTCAAATAAAAAAAAATTCGCAGTCATCTATGAAAAACGCTAGGAACTAGTATTGACCCATCCCAATTTCTTAAGAGTAACATCTAGTTACAGAGTAGTAAACTTTCTATTAAAGAATACGGAACAATACTAATATTATAAATGCGAAAGTAACTCTGTCTGTCTGTCTGTCTGTCTGTCTGTTACGCTTTCACGCTAAAACTAATGGACCGATTTAAATGAAATTTGGTACAAAGAAAGTCTGGAGCCTGAGAAAGGACAAAGGCTACTTTTTAACCGCGACGAAGTCGCGGGCAGAAGCTAGTAAGTAATAAGTACTTAGATACTTAGTAGTACTTCCAATGAATATATACTGATACTATGCACTATGAATCCTATGTAAAACGTGTCACAATATCAGAGTCAAGATCTAAATGTGAGTACTCACGGCCTCGTGGGCGGCGGGGGCGCGGGCTCCTCCTCCTCTTCCTCCTCGTACTCCTCCTGGGTCGGTGACGCCATCGCGTTCCGAGCCGGCTCCACCTCCTGCGCCACCAAATCAAACTCACACTAACTAACCGCACTCCCTAAATGATCCAACTACTACTACTACTACTACTAATTATAAGAAAACCTAAACAATTAGTATTTATGTAAGATCGTAATTGTTTCATAAACAACCTCACAAATAAATGACAAAATGATTATTGTCGCGCGCTATACAACAAAACCGATACGAACTAGATAGAAAAATAAGTGATAAAGATATCATTATCTTCAATGTCACACTCGAGAAATAATATTACATATCTGCATTATCTCGACGACTACATATTTGTTTTTAAAAAAAATATTAGAACAACATAAAATATATCACTACAATCTCTGCAGTAGGTGCCGATCACTGACTATAGGGGCTCACTGACTTGGGATGTGACCTGTATGCCCAGTCATTTGTCTTTCAGCTGACATGATGACGATACAATTCAAAAAGCTTTGTGTTTATTAATTTACTCACCTCAGCTGGCTGAATGGGTCGTCCGGTCGCAGATAAAGGCACGACCATAGAGCGGCGCGATTCCGCGCTTCGATTCTTGCTCGCACGCTTTATTCGCTCCTCCAGTAGAGACATATCTTTATCTGATATCTGTGAATTTGTAATTAACTATGTAAAATTGTGACTTTGCGACAGACATAGGTAATATAGTTGAAAACGTAATGTATAATCCAGAGTAGACAGGAACAAGTAAAATAACTTTATATCTTAAAGATATTAGACATAAACGTAGCCAAGTAAACAAATAGTAACGATAAACCGGAAAAGTAACAAACAATTTAAAACACTTAGTTTAAGAAAACAATGAATGAAAGTTTTTAACCCCCCGGGTGTTATAAGTTTGACGTATCTGTTTGAGACATCGTGGCTTCCGAACGGATGAATCAATTATGATGCTGTTTTATTTGATAAGTCGGATGTGGAACTTAGCTGTTTGATAAGACGGTTTTAACCGTTTAATAGTTATTAATTATAAACTTTCACACCCATCTTCACTATAAAAAAAACAAATGAATAACCAAATCACCTGTCCGATCATCTTGTAAACTTTTTCCCCCTCGAGGAAGTAAGCGCACGAGACGCAGTTGAGCGCGGCGGAGCGCACGGCGTTGTCTCTGTCGCCGATGTGGCGCGCCAACTCCTTCAGCGCCACGGAACCGGACGGGCTCATAGCCGTCCAGCCGTACCGCTCCAACAGGTGCCCTATGCACTCCAGGCATTCTGTACGGACATACAATAAGGTTTATTAATGAATTTATAGTTTTATATTCTTGAGGAGGATATTTTAGAATACACAATTAAAATGATTTTCTAGTAAATGGATGTTTAAAAAAAGTACTTTTACACTTGTCAGAAACTCGGAAAGAACATCGTTGGAAAGAAGAAAATCGGCGGAAAATATTTGTTCATTGATTGTTTCAAATGTGTATTAATTAAAATAAATTGTAAGCCCATATAACGTTATCTTTGTTTTGCAGAAAAAGAACAAAATTATAGACTTCAGACATGACTTAGCCCTTATTTGGTAATGCATTTCATTATTAATAATTGTAATTTACTTAATTATAAATAAAATAATTGTAACTCACCCGCTCGTTGCCTAGCATTCTTGGACTTGAGGCCTTCCATCAAATAACCAAACAATTTAGTTACTGAATATACTACACAAATCTGCTTGAATAGATTTTTGACACTGTTTCGAATTGTATCTTTCGGGTCACCGACCTGTAATATTACAAAAAACATAAAAATATATCTGGGCACTTAGTCAAGAAGTCAAACGATACACAATTTACATTTTACTACTCCAGTGAAAGTAACTCTATCAAGCTTTAAATTTTGATTAACTGGTAATTCTATAATGCTTTAATGATATATATAGCACTGGAAAATGAGAAAAGCTATTTTTTTTTTTGGGAAAATATCTTTTGTGCAAACGGTATAAGACAATTTCAATCCATTTTGTCGATTGTATACTAACCTTCAATACCAAATAAGGTATGAAGCAGTTAGCCTCATATTCAGCCATCGTATAATCGTGATCGCTCAGATATTGGAACACGGTAGCCAAATACTCTAATCCCTTTAGGATGACCGACGGGTTAGTGTCGAAAAACCGCAAGGTCAACCACTTGAGCACTAGATCCAGATTACACATGAGAGCTGGCCCGTTGTCGTGGAGATCTTCTGAGAGAGACTCTATGGCTTTTAGATGATACCTAAAAATAAATGAGTGTTAAAAAATAACACAATAATTATAAGGGAAACACTTTTATTTGCCTGCAAAAGGTACAAAATTTTAAACACAACATATTTTATCAAGAGCTCTGTTAATTAAGCTTTCAATGATATTTATAATATGTACCGATTCGTTCCTAGATAAGTTGATAGGTATCTATTAAAACATTACTTTCCATAAAAAATACTCAATCAAATCAGCATGAAATGTTGTAATCTTGAAGTTCTAGTGAAAAAGGATAAGTCCATTAGATGCAGTACTATTCTTATACCCTTTGCCACTAGGTCCTTGTGACACATTCAAGTAATATTTTATGTTGCTTACCTAAAGTCGCTGTGGAACATATTAGCAACAAGTTGTTTGTTCAAACCCGCGGTTGCCATTTGATCCTTTAGTAGTTCGAAGAATTCTTCTCTTGGAACCGTGAAATTCCATTTCAATACTGAAAAGAGATACGTGACTTAATTTTTGATGAAAATGTATTTGAAAATCAGGATGAGGAAACTTTTTTTTTTATATAGATTGTCTCCAGATGGTGCTGAAAATATGGCATGACATCGGGTTTGTTCTTAAGCATGTTGTTGTTTAAGTATTTTCAATTGTTACAATAATTCCATAAAATAATAATTCTCTTACATAAGCATCTTGATGGAACTTTAATTTTCTTTGACACATTAGATGCGAGAGAGGGCCGGACGTGAACTAAATAAATTAGTTTATTACAATTTGATCGAGAAAAATTGCGCTATACCTTACAAGGGAAAAATATTGAGTGAAATATGGGGGTAGGATATGTCAAGGTTTTTTCATTTTACAAATTTTATAACCTTTTAGCTTCTGATCGTCGATAATACGTTGATTCTTTGCGTTGTTCTGTGGCAATAACGGAGTCAAATCCTCGTCATCCTTCTTGCCTCGACTCGCAGCGGAAGCTGGTTTTACAACCTGAAAACAAATGCCATATATTACACATTTGTATAACTCAACCAAATAGATTAGTACAATATAATAACAACTTTACAGTTCCCACATTCGTAATCGCTGACTAAAATAAAATACACGAATATTACAAATGTAATCGATTTAGATTACATTTCTTATATTAGAAATTAATTACGATTCTATATCTATGATTGAAGTTACTTTTGCACTTTACTGGTTTAAACATTCCCACTGGAAACAAAAACTAGTTGGATAAATAGTCATTATACACAAAGGCGCTAATAAAAGTGCCTCATACAAAATCTTACTCGATTGTAAAGTTAATTTTGTTAAACATAGAGTTCAATTTACCTTGCCCTTAGCGGGGGCAGCGCCCTTTTTCTCGGCTTCCTTCTTCAGTGCTCCCGCCGATTTCACTCCGCGTGGCTCTTCTTTCTTACCCTTACTCGGGAGAGGTTGTACTGGCAGGTTTGGACGGGCTTTGTCTAACACTGCTTGGACCACGGTCTTTGAGCCAGGCTATCAGAATAAAACAACGAATATTTTGATTAATTAATTAAGTGTTATATTTTTATACTTCCTAGAATACAGTAAACATAATTTATGTGGGCAGAAAAAGAATACCTACATTTCATTTTAACTATATTATTGTTAAATAGTGTGCTTTAATGAGAATTTTGTATGTTAATAAAACGTTACCTTAAGCTTATCCATCTGTTTATGCATAGACTCGTATCCCAAGTGTAACATGAAGGGCAGTACGCAATCTGCGGCGGCCTTGCGCACGTCCGCGGCTCGGTCTTCCACACACGCGTATAACGTCGGCACACATGCAGACAGTTCCTCGCGGGGGAACGATTTCAATGGCACTGAGGAAGAAAATATTACTTTGATAATTAAAATTAACTAACAAAGTAGTGTACAATTTTGTATTTGTTCAAAATTATAGGATATACTTTTGTTGTAATCGTATCATAAAAGTGTTAATTTAAGAAAAAACAAATAGAAATTTCCAGTTACGTGATCAACCATGAATGAATAACCTCAAAATCAATAGGAATCTTTTTTTTCAATTTTGGGAAAATTATAGACACTGCAAGTAATACGATTGTAAGCTAAGGAGCCAACAATACTCACCATTGGGCAAATGGTCGGCCAGCCACTGTAGCAACGACGCTCTCAGTACGGGCGAGCCGGTTTTCAGCGCATCCAGTACCATTTCCCCCTCGAAGGGTACGTGGGGCCCCGCCTCACGGCACCATGTGGCCACGCAAGACACCGCCGCAGTGCGTATCCACTGCTTATTGTCACCGAAAGCTAGGGGAAAATACAAATAAATTAAATTCAAGTTATTAGGTAAGTATTCATGAAGAGGTCTCGAGGTGGAGTATGTCTGACTTATGTAATGCGAAAGTTACTGTCCCATTATAAATAGTTGTCATTTTTAAAGGTAAAATTAGATCACATCAAAAAAATCTCCTTCAGAAAATCTCATTGAAAATAGCACACCATTCTATAATGATTTTTTACCTTGGAAGAAAGGCGGGAAGAAGGTCCTAACGTGCTGCTTGCATTTGACGCCCATGGCAGTAGCGAGGGTCTCGCAGATTTGAAGAGCGCTTTGCGCCAACTTTGAATTGGAGTCCAGCAGCCGCGCCACTAGCGCTGGCGGCAACTCGCCCAGAGTAGACTTGATCGGTGAAGCATTTGTGATGATTGCCTTCAGTTTGTCTAACGCCTCGTTGCGGACCTGTCATTTATTGTATATATTTATTAATAAGCAACAATATTTGCAATGATAATCTTAGTAGTCGAAAAAATCATTACAAACTACACTATATTCAGTTCCTTATATTACTGTGTTTAACGAGCCTTACCTTCCAGTTCTTATCGTTGATTTCGGCTATAAGCGCGTCTGTGATAAGCGGGGCTATATCGGTGCGTGGTCGCGAGTCATCCACGACGGCGGGTTCCTCGTCCGCAGCCTCCTCATAAACGTCTTCTGTCTCATCGCCCATTGAAGCTTTGCTCGCAGACTATCGATAAACATAGGAAGATATGCATTAAATAAATAACTTGGGACTAACTGATCTACTCCTAAACTTATACTTTTGATACAAGACAACAGATAAATTAACGAGGCACCTAAGATTTGGGTATTTACCTTTTCAGCTAACAGTCAGGGGGTTTTTCAGAGATATAAAAGGAGCCTAAACCTTCCTTTATTGTAACAGAAGATATGTAGCTTCCCCTAATCCTAAACACAATATATTAAATACAGCTTCATTAATTTACATGTTTGTACACTTACGCGTATCTTCACACACTCAAACATTTTTTGAGATTTATTTGGTTTTAACATCTGCAACAGTGTTAACGAAATATTAACACCTTGGAACTTAGTAAATTTTCTGCCAGTCCAAAAATGAATTAAAATGCCAATATTTACAATATCTACACCACCTTATCAACTGATGTTAAGCTAGCTACAAGACTGTTTAAAATTGAAATGAAAATGATATTATTTACAGTTCTATTATTAAGAATACACTCTTAAAGTTACCTTGCTTACTTTCCCAGGCTGTCTTGTAGGCGTAGGCGGCGAACTATTAGCATATTTGTCCATTTCCAGGTTAATCAGCTGTTTTGTCGCGGCCTTTTCGCTGTCAAAGTGGTTGAGTAGCGACGGCCCGACGTAGAGGGATAATATGCCTAGGAAATTGACAGTTGATGTTCTGACATTTGGATTCGTTGCGGAGAGGGCCTTCTTTGAATGTGCTACTATACATTTGATGTTCATCCTGGAAAATAGTTGTGTGTTAGGATTCAAGGTGAATATGATACATAGAATTCAATTGTTTTAGCATCAACCAGAATAATCACTATTGAAAAATAGATGTAAATTACTCACGTGAATCCAAATTCTTTAATAGCTGTACACATCCAGTTAAACATCTCCGATTGTACTTTAGGATTCTTCTGAGAGTCCATTGCAAAAGTTAAGCCCTCGTTGAGCACATGCTCGAACCCGCAAGAGTCGGCGAGTGACGTCATGCAATCAGCTGATATTGATGAGCAGGATGCTTCGCCCAGTTTAGTCACCACATCTTGGAGGACAAAGTCAGCCGCGGTACTGTAATGAAACCGAATTATACAACAAAAATAAATACAAATAGACTATTTGAATTTGACATTACATAATAGGTGATACAAGTTTTAAAATGCAAGTGATATTTTATGAATAAAAATCTTCCTCATAAACTTTCAATAGTAGTATAAGATGACACATAGCCAAATTGGCAGTCTACATATATTTTTTGAAACAATATTATTGATACTTACGTAGAAATGGGAAAGTTCTCTGTGATATACTTGCACGCCTCAAGCCTAGCTTTAAGCACTTGTACATTGGTATCTTTAAGACCTGGCTTTTTGTTGAGGATGCGATACAACACTTGTGCCGTGGCGTCGTCTGTGGTCAGTCCCTGAACTGTCGAGTGGAAGCTTTGGACTGCCGATAGACGGGTCTTCCAGTTGCTATCTCCGAGACCTATTATAAAAATGCAATTCTTTAGTATTTACAGTAGTATTAAAGTATACGGACTTGTCTATATATGACTATACAGTTTAATGGGACCAGTTATAGTTATTGAACTATGCAAACCTGAGATTAGTAAATAAAACATAAGATTTTATACTTGTAAAGAGACTAATTAGTAGGGCTTATTTAGATCCAATCGCTTTACAAAGTTCAAATCAAAAATTATGACTTGAAACAATTACGCCATTTAGAAACCTCTCAATTGCATATTTGTCTAACTTTGTCCAACTAACATCGGTTTTAATAGGTATAAATAACGCATAGTTTTAAATGGCAGGCGTACCAGAGACCACGTCAGCTGGTAACAGCTGTTCTGCTCTGGAGTCCACCTCCTCTTGTGACAGCTCCATCTCCCGCGGCGGGCTCGGCTGCCCTCGCGCCGGTGCCTTTTTAACGCCTGTTGGTTTCTTAGCTGCACCTAGTAAATTACATATTTTATTACAACCGTTATTTATCTGTATTGAAGGAAAAAGACAAGTTGCTTCGCTCTCTACAGGTAAAGATTATCTTGCAGTATTATAAATTTATTAATTACTAGCTTCTGCCCGCGACTTCGTCCACGTGGAACTCCTTCTTTTTTGCAGTCGGTTAAAAAGTAGCCTTTGTCCTTTCTCAGGCTCCAGACTTTCTTTGTACCAAATTTCATTTAAATCGGACCAGTAGTTTTAGCGTGAAAGCGTAACAGACAGACAGACAGAGTTACTTTCGCATTTATAATATTAGTAGGGATTTTATTACGCAAATCAATTTACCTGCAACCGGTCGTTTAACAGCCTTCGGTTGGGCGGAACCGGCCGGCGGTTTAGTGTCTCCCTTACCGGTAGGCGGAGCGGTCTTCGGCTTCGCTTCTTTCTTTGGTGCTGATACTTTTACTTTGATTTCAGCCTGTAATATATAAATTAACATATATGTAAATTTTTAAAATTACTTATCTCTATAAAATACTAGAAAATTTAAGAAACCACTACAAAAACAATATCTTAATGTAGTATCAATCTCAATAACAACAAAACTGTCAAATCTATTGATTAATGTATCGCTGCTTTGCCGGCGGGAAGACGTTTGTTCGGACTAGTTATTTATAAAACCAATTCTATATTCAGAACATACCTTATCAGCAAATTCTTTTATTTTTTGCTCTTTTAGATTGTCAATTTTTCCAATATGGGGTGCAATATTCTTTTCGCCGACTAATTTAGTAGCTGTACCCAACGCTTCCGCAGCCGCATCTCTCACAGAGGGATCTAAATGAAAAGACAGATTTTTTAGGAAAAAAAATATTTAGTATTTTTATTTCCTATCACTCAGATTACTACATGCCTCTGTTTTTTATTAAATTGATAGAGTGGGCGACCGAAATTTTAACTGAATAACGCTCGTTTATCGGAACAACGTGACATATCGAAATATTTTGATACTCCATTTTAGACTGTAAGTCTGCACATTTAAATTTTAATTCACGCCGAAACATTTCAATATGTTACATTCTTCCGGAAAACGTGCGAATATGATGAACATGAATTCATAGTACATACCAGCACTCTCCAGTAGTTTTAGCAACCCTCCAACATAAGCCTTTATAAGCTTCTTATTGAACGCCGCGGGCTGCGTCACGCAAAGCGCACGCGCAAGGAAGATCGCACTTTCAGCCTTGATCGAAGGATTCTTATTGTCAAACGCTGCTAGCATGTCTTCCATTATAGCTTCCAAATTTGTCTGTAAAAAATATAATATTGTTATAAATTCATAAAAACAAATTATGAAAAGTCTGGTAGGTAATAATTTACTTATTGGATTAATAACTTCGTGATATAATTAAATTACTTCGTACCATACCACTGCAGGGCAAGGACTCTTCAATTGGCAAAAGATGGCCAGTTATAAACTTTATTACATAACACCACACTCAATTAGATTTCACATAAAAAAAAAAACATTTCACTTACAGCTGGATAGATAGCATCGATTGCTTCTCTCAAAGCGGCGACCACGTTTGTCTTCTTCTCTTTGAACTTCTCCAATATAGATTGAACGCAGGCTGTGGCGTACGGTTGGAACTTGTTGCGAAGGCCTGAAGCCACCGCCGCCATCAGACGACCGCCGAGAGCTACCAGCATTACGTTCGCGTCTTTTGATATAACCTAAAAAATAAAAACGTAACAATTACACATTACAACAAATACAATAACGAAAATATGTCTTTGAAAATATAAAAATAAAAAATAGTTAATAAATCTACCTTCTTCAAAGCTCGGACCAAATCCGCATAATCCCCCGGCTCCAGTCTGGGGGCTGTCTTCAATAGATTATCAAGGGCATCTAGAGCCTCTTTTCTGTCCTGCCATTTGCTGGCTTCGAGTTTATCGTAAAAATCTTTCGGCAGCTTCGAGAGGATTTCCACTGGATCAAGGAGGTCATAAGGGTCCATATCCGCAGAATCACCCCCGCCGGTCTCTGGATCGTCATCTTCCACCGCCCCTGCACGAATATTATAAAAAGTGTTATTCTCCATTATTATGTTTATTATATTTATTTTATTTTATTAATGTCGCAGATGTGTAAAAGAAGATTGACTAAGACTACAGATATATATAACGCTAACGTCTCTGGAAAATTCCGAATCCAGAAGGTCTTGAAAATGAGCCTAGTTTAAATAACTTGGTATCAACAAGAATAGCCTCTGTCCACCACGATAGCAAAGAGGCCTACATATGAATGATATTCTTACCATCAGCACAATCTTTGGCGGGCGCGTCGCGTACTTTGTGCTGCTGTGAGCGTAGGTATCTAGTGGGCGAGGCGGTGCCCGTCGATGTAAACGCTTCCCGTAACTCTTGCTGCACTACTGCTTGTAATGAGGCTATGTGGGGCTCTATCGCGGGGCCTATCCATCTGAAACAAAAAAAGTATGTGAGCGATTATTCAATATCTATGTAGGCGTTGATAGCCCTAAATCTAGTATTTCGGCTTTGTGGGAAAATTGTTTAGGTCTATGGGTATATATAGGTATGATGGCCACACTTACTGGGTAAAAAAATATTGTTAATTACCTCAAACATTGTGAAATATAACATGAATCACAAGGAAACATAATGAATATTACTAGAAGAGGAATTCTGTAGTAGGATACCTATCTGTAGGTAGGTATATGCTTGATCATAAATATCCATGTACTAAATAATGTTAATTTATGAACACAAACCTGTGCATCTCGACAACAAGAGCTTTCATTTCATCTCTGACCCCCTTGTCTCTATCGGCCAGCAGTACCGGTATCTTCTTCACCATGGGTTTGATGGTGATCACTTTGTTACCAAACTGCTTCAGGGCTGTGTTAAGAGCGGACACGCAAGCCGACACTACTTTGGGATTCTTCTGTTCCATACCCTTCATTAGTTCCTCTTGGACGATCTCGTGCTTTTCGATTTCCACATACATTAGTGTTACCTGCGGGAAACCAGGTTTTCTATATATAATTACTTATGTAAATAAATAAAAGAAGAGAGGAACTAGAAAAAGAACTTCTAAAAATTATATTTTTCACAATGACCTACTAAAGTTCCTATAGTAATCTAATATGTAATTAATCCACATTTATCGCACAATGTAAAACACGCCTTAATTAGATACTATAACGTGCATTTTTCCGGGTTGCAGTAAAATGAGTCCTTAGATTTGATATGACGCGCCGACTGTGATACAACAAATACAAAAGGTTTCTTTCACGTAGAGCTAGGAAAAGATCTCTTCAATTGACTACTTAAATTTATAAAAAAAAAAACCAAATTGGAATGAAACAACTGTTAACGGATTTAACTCGCGTATTTTTATTACTTTAGCGTTAGACTATTGTCAGCTCAGTCGTGCTACGATTATGGAAACTGTAAAGAATCCGACACGTCAGCTAATAAAATAAAATAAAAATACGCGAGTTAAATCCGTTAACAGTTGTTTCATTCCAATCTATATCTATACTAATATTATAAAGAGGAAAGATTTGTATTTTTGTATGTTTGTAATGAATAGGCTCCGAAACTACTGGACCGATTTCAAAAATTCTTTCACCTTTGGAAAGCTACATTATCCCCGAGTAACATAGGCTATATAATATCACGCTAGGTCTTATAGTTGCGGAGCAGTAACCGAAAATGTTTCAAAAACGGGGGAAAAGTATCGTTTCTGAGGCCTTATAAAAATCTTAAGTACTCCCGTGCGAAGCCGGGACGGGCCGCTAGTGTGTAATAACCGCGAAGGCATCAGAAATTATTAAAAAACGAAATTGCTATAAGTAAAATGTGTCGCTCTCGGCTGCAACTGCATAGACTTATATCGTAGTTACTAAGGGCTATTGTTTACCTGCAAAGCCAAATCTTTGGTTTTCGTTTTGGGAGCGGCGATGCACTTGGCTACTATCCCGGACATCACCTCGCCGGTCGTCTTGCCGGCATGTCCGCAGTTCTCCACGAACACCAGGGCCGCTTCCAAACCTGTAATCAAACATTAAAGTTACCTATCTGATGTATGGCTAGTAGACTCAGTTGATGTGCCATACATCGTAGACTCAGTTTAGAAACTCGTCAGTGCATTGTTAATTAGCTCATTTTCCCGTGTTAGGAAAGTATGTGTGTTCGTCCCATTGGGATCTCGATTAAACTAGATCAAAAAAATACTTTTGATAGCTAAGACGGTAACTAAAACCCTAATAATATATCAGTAGATTTAATTAGTAAAACATATGCAAACAAAAAAACATTTACATTAATTATAACAGTATGCAGTACACTCAGTTAAATAAGTAGGTACTATAATTATATTCGTAAAGAAACCTACAACACAAAATCACGCCTTAATCCACGTGAAAGAAATAATTACTCCATTGAAGCAATTAACAAGATTTGGCTGGTCATAGACTTGCAACTTTAATTTCCCCCGTGCTGCCTCGTGTGAATACCCTACAGTGCAAGAAAACGTGCAAATGAAACCTACAGCACGTGTGTATAAATATTAGTATTGGATTAAGTCCAGCTCCTCGTTTAATCAGCTTTGCTGAAAAACCTAGGTATTTAACATTTGAATGTTATTTCGTTGATCTGTTAATATTGAAAAAGGTTTCCCAATAAATATAAACTTTATTGCAGGCATTTTAAGGTTTCTCAACCTACTTTACCAAAAATGAACTTATATAAGGAACGAAAGTCCTTGTTAAATAATAAATCATTTTGGAAATATATTACAAAATATAAAATACTAGCGGCCCGCCCCGGCTTCGCCTGGATCCTTTTTTTTTTTATAGCCTATGTCACTCGGTAATAGTGTAGCTGTCCAACAGTGAAAGAATTTTTCAAGTTGGTACAGTCGTTTAGGAGCCTATTCAATCCAAACAAACAAACTTTTTCTCTTTATAATGTTAGTATAGATAATATACAAAAAATTGCTTCATTAAATATTATGTATTAAGAAAAACGCAATTTCTATCGGCCAATTTAATTAGACACTACAGTGTACTCATACTACATGTAACATTAGACTAAGAATACAAGAACAGTAACAATTAAACAATAATATATATCTACAAAAGATTAAATTTAATAACAAGTAACTAATTAAACATATACTACAACAGATTGGCGCGGCTTGTATGTGCGCTCCCACATCCCATGTCGGTTCCTAGTTAGACATTAAAAGTATGCAATTATTACATACCCAGCTAAATGAGGCACTTAGTTGAATTTCAGCTGATTACAGACTGCATTGCGCCACGAAATAGCCCGCATGTCGTATAAAATGGTAATACTTTCTAATGCCTATCTAATTCTTTCAGTACCTACCTACTAATAATAAATTTAAGCATAATTTCTGACAACTATGAATGGGCATGAATTTTCATTGAGAATAAGAAAACAATGGGATTTTTTGCTGACAAAAATACCATTGACCTAAAAATAAAAATATTATGATGTATAAACTGTTCATTGTAAACATAATATATAATAATACTAGCGACCCGCCAGCTACACACAGATGCTATAAACCTTCCTCTTGAATCAGTCCTGTCTAATATTATCAAGACAATTCTAAACTACGAGGTACATGCTGTCTGCCAATTCTTTGCAGTAGTGCATGTGCACTAAACATCATTCTAATAAATGTACAAATCTATATAATTCTTTATAATAATATATTTAAAAAATGAAACCCGTTTTTCGCTGTCACGGCATTTGCGTGAATGGCTGGACCAATTTCACTAATTCTTTTTTTGTTGCATTTGTTATTATTAGGAGAAGGTTCTTATGTTAATATTACGTAGATAAGTAAGCAAATACTGTACTGTAAGTTATGAATAAAGATGTTTTTATTTTTTATTTATTTATTTATATAAGAAAATAAAACAATCATTCAGATAAAAAGGTAACAGATATTTCTTGATTATAGGGCTGTACAAAGTAAGTTCACCGGGTCAGCTAGTAATTATTTAAAATATTAAATGTTATTTCTGATGTTTTGAAAATTTTACTTGTAGCTAATTGAGCTGATAATAACACAGCAAATGAAATAAAATATGCAACTGGATTACTTAGTTATAGTTCCTGTAGTAACCGTCAAAGCATCGGAAATTATTATGACAGCCCAAAGTTGAATATGTGAAGTACCTATACTGATCAACAGTTCTATTGGGATAATTAAATTAAATAATAATCATTCCGTTCATAAAGGGTCTCAGGAAGTCATTAATGATAACATATGAGACACACCTTAATTGACTAAGCTTTGCAATCTGATATCAAGAATTGTGTGGTCCTTATTTATGATTTAATCATTATCATATAGGTACTTATACATATGTTGATATATATATATTACGAGGATTTTTGGACTTTATAAACTTCTTATTTAACCAGTAAGCAAGATTTCACATGAATCCCGTCTCAACTATCCAATTTTTAACCCCCGACGAAAAAACGACGGGGTGTTATAAGTTTGACGTGTCTGTCTGTCTGTCTGTCTGTCTGTCTGTCTGTCTGTCTGTCTGTCTGTCTGTCTGTCTGTGGCATCATAGCTCCCTAACGCATGAAGCGATTTTGATTTTGTTTTTTTTGTTTGAAAGGTGTATATGTCGGGAGTGTTCTTAGCTATGTTTGATAAAAATCTACTCAGTAGTTTAATAATTAGGGGGGGTGAAAGAGGGGATGGAAAAATAAAAGTCTACAAACATGCTCGAGTGGGGTATCAAATGAAAGAGGATCACGTGTACATTACAAAATGGAAATTATAATAAAAATCGGTTGAGTCCTTCAAAAAATATAGGGTGTCAAAGTGGGGATGGATAACCAAATGTCTACAAATATACTCAAGTGGGGTATCAAATGAAAGAGGATCACGTGTAGATTACAAAATTGAAATTGTAATGAAAATCGGTTGAGTAGTTCAAAAATTATGGGAAGTAAAAGTGTAAATGGTAAACCCAATGTCGACAAATGTACCCGAGTGGGGTATTAAATGTAAGAGGATAACATATATTATTATTACAAAATTCCATGTAAAATGGAAATTAGTTAAAAATAATAATTTATGTAGTAGATACCTACTTACAAAAAGTATGAAATAAAAAAATAAATTAAAAATTTAACAAACCCCCGACATAAAAACCTAAAAGCCCTTTAAAAAGTATAACAATAATAAAAACTTAATATTAGTTACTTACCTAAATATTAATATTTCTACAAAGAAAACGTCATGTCGGGGGGGACCATTGGTTTAGGTTGATTGTAGATATTAAGTAGCTAAATGAGAAGCGGTCCCCCCGACATGACGTTTTCTTTGTAGAAATATTAATATTTAGGTAAGTAACTAATATTAAGTTTTTATTATTGTTATACTTTTTAAAGGGCTTTTAGGTTTTTATGTCGGGGGTTTGTTAAATTTTTAATTTATTTTTTATATTATTAGTATGACTGCTTATTTTTACTTTTATTTGCTTTTACTTTACAGAAATAATTGAAATTATGATAAGTAAAATAAAACTATGACATACCTCTTTCTTGAGCAACAGCATTGCTATCTGTCACAAACTTCTTGATGAGCCCTAAGAATTTATTCCATTCCGGAGATTTCTCATCATCAATTTGATTGAAAAGTTTTATTGCTTCCTCATACCCCGCTAATCGAGCTTTCCACAGTTTGTGTACACATTTTTCATCTGTTGGTAATTTCTTGTATTCATTTTCATCCTCCATTTTGTTCTCAATTTGTTACATATACTTTAAATTAAAACAATCTTCAATTATTCTGTGAAAAAAATGCTGTATTAGGACATGGATAAAAATGCAGTATCAATCATTAGGTCTAAAACATATTTAAAATATTTATTTATAAATAAACAAGGTTTAGAAATAGATTTATACCAAATAATCAAACATCCTGCTGACAAGCATACAAATTACTATTATTTATGATAAAGACTGAAATAACCGATAAGTTGCTGCAGTAGGTATCTGCATTTCACATGGCCACAAGTCTGCAAGTTAATATACCAAATATGGTAAGTTAGCAGTGCATTAAAATGCACTTACCTACATTCAAGTGACCTTTCAACTGCATTTAGTGCAGTATCCTTAAGGTCGAGAAGTCTACAGTTAAACTTCAATATGCATAATCATGAATGTTAAGAAACAATAGCCGAATTTTCATTAGTGGCCTAGTTCAAGTCTCATGAATAATATTGAGTCATGCATGACAAAAGGTAATTATGTTAATATGCAACTGAAAAATAATATAGGCTACTGTCGCTAAAGATGCTGGCTTTCTAAATAAACAGCGCGTGTAGGCGGTGCATAGTTGTCCTTATTATTGACTACTTACTTCCAAAACGCGTTATTTAATGATGAAAACAATGTTAACTCCTTTCAAAAACTGAAATCGAGAAATGGCCACCTGACCGATGTAGCGGAACTAATGGTTAATTGTGAACCAGTTCATTTATAGCCGTGTCCATAATAAAACGAAGTGTGAAACTGGATCACATCTACAGTCGCCGCGATCGCTAGACAACGGTCACTTTCTTTCTCATACAAACAAATTTTGTCAAATGTCATATAGCTTACCGTTATACAGCTGTCCTTATTATGTCGCTTTTATTACAACCAAAATTCAATAAACTTCCGAAACAGTCCTTTCTTCACATTGTCTAGCAGAAAACGTATTTGTAACCGACAAAAGACACGATTTTTTGTATTCCGTCGTCGTTTTTTAGAATTTGCGAATGAAAATGGACGGAAGGGCAAATAAATGTTGCCAGTGTATTATAACAAAAAATAGACGACGAAATAAATAGGGAGTATTATAATTCCGTTGCTATTATAATTCATAGCTGAATTAGACGACTTAGGTATAATCTACAAATAACATTTTTATGAAAAAATATTAGAGTAATTATGAAACAATTTTTCAAACTAAGAAAATTAGAACTTTGAATGAATAAATGGCAATTTTAAAAATGTTGCCTCTATATGATTTTTCGGCCATGAAATGGAAATTTTTTTGGTTGCATTGTTGTTATTTCACTTCAGGCTTTATCATTTTTTAGTTTTGTTTTTACGGTGAAAAACGATCGAATTCATTTGGATGATTGTTCAAAATGTAGCAAGGAAAATATTACAGAATCATAAGTTAAATATATACCTAAATATTTAATTTATACTTCCATAGTAGGTACAGTTGCTGTCTTTGGACATAAAACTCAAGCTATTAAATAAAAATGGTGAAAATGGTGCACTGCGGTTCTGCACGGTTATTAGAACCTGTTGTTATACTACTCTACATAAATTTAAACAATATTATATTAAAGTACTTAAAGTGGATGTTACTTTAGAATGAATCCGTTAAACTTTAACGGATTTAACTCGCGAATTTTATTTTATTGGCGGATTACTTACTTCTTATCCCAATTATCTGATGATATAAGTACTGTGTAATCAATAGTGTACATCATCGTCAAAAAATAGCTAACCAATATTATATTATTTTCACGGCAATATATATAATAATTATATAATAATAATATGGTAGCTCTGTAGCTCTGAATTTTGAAGGGAAATTATAATGATGTTCTGGCAGCACCTACACATTTTCCCCACATCGTTCATTACGTTCACCAAGTTCAGTAAATAATGTAGTTGTCTCTTTTGCACTTTACCAAAATAGTAACTAGCCATCCTGTTGTCATATATGGAATGGATTTTATTGGACGATTCAAAGGAGAATGAATGGATTTACATCGTTCATTCCTACCGGTTTGACTCGTTCGACAAGACAATCAACAACAGACAGATAGATAACCGTCATTCACTCAATCAGTCTTGTTTGAGAACAGTTGCGAGCGAGACGTACATCGCTTTATTTGTGAGTACTGTGCGTTCGCAGTTCTTTCAGCAACGGTAGATATCAATCTTGGGTAAACATTGTATGATTTCTTATATTACATACATGTGTGATATGATAACTATGGGTTTTTGTTGAAAATTGACGAATACTAGTGAAATATAGACACCGCAAGTTTGTTTGTGTTTTCTTTTTGTGTCGAGGCTTAAAATATTGCTCTGAACTTAAAACCGAGAACCCAAATTGTGGCAGCTGTTCAAGCGTAGTATGCTTCATATTGTAAGTACGTTACCTTCCGATTATTATAACCATGAATTACATACATACTTACACACAAAATTACCACATTCTCTTTTTTCGTAAGTACTAATTTGATATCATGTCTTTCATGTGCAAGTGGAAGCGTGTTTCAATTCCTATAGGAAAGATTTTCGTGTATTTTAAATTTAATATATATCTACGAAGTATAAAAAGTCCATATAACTGCATATATACCTACCTACCTATGGCTATGATAAAGAAATCGTTTCCATATCCCGGTAGATACCTAATATGTTTTTGTTCATATTCATACCATAATATAAGTAATACAAGTTCGAAAGTTATTATTTAAATAATATTTAAACAAGTGTTGGCAAGTCCTGCCTAGTTAAGTAGTGTAAATACACTACTTAAGTAGATAAAAACCTATTTTTAACCTATGATTAGACATTTATAGTAGGTAAGTAACTAATAGTTTGGACGTCCTGGTAGGTAAAGAACTGTTAGCTACATACTTACCATGTTAAATTATCTCTAGTGTTTAGTTCATGATTTAACTAAACGAATTACCTAATAGGTAGGTAGGTATACTGATTCAGGTATGAAAGTGGTAATGCAGTACTTAACCAAAACCTGATTACAAATTTGTTACAAAGACTTTCTTATTAGATCAGACATACTTACCTTCCTAGGTAGTTAGTTTAATGTAACGCGTTGTAATTTTAAGTGACAGTTGGTAAGTAGGTATAGGTTTGAAAGAGAACACACACGAACTCTTAAACAATATACCTACCTGAGTAGGTAGGTACTTACCTATATTTTCTAAGCATGTAAGTAGGTACATTTTAGATACCTACCTACCTGAAACTAATAATTCATTTTAAAATATTTAATTTAAATGACCTGAGCCAACAAATTTAATTTAAACAATTTGATAAATTGTTGAAATACCTATCTACCTGGGTAGGTACCTATAGGTAACTACATTTTTTCTATTTTTCGGCTGCATGTCTGTTGGCCTGTGGTTAATTTAAGATCGAGTTTTAAAAATCTTCAATATTGGAAAACATGTTATCCCATTCTAAAGGTCCCAATAAGTAGGTACCTCTGACGCGGGCGATTCAACAAATGACAAGAATTGCCTATGTAGATAGGTACCTACCAGACTATAAATTAATTACTTACCTACACTGAATGGTTTCTAATGACACAGGTAGCCATTACAGTTATTATGTCACCACAGACGTCTTCCTAGTTCCCATTGTGTCCAGCTCAATTAACTTTTTCAACAAACCTCGGTTCAATAGAACAACAATCGGGCTTGTCTGTAGGTAGTCTTGAATGGGAACTAATCTCATTTTAATTTGTTGATTGTGTATTTTTTGTAGTAGGTGCAAAAAGCAAACTTACCTACTTACGTAGGTACTTGACTGACAACGAAGGTGAATCAGTTTATGAACCTTTTGGTTTGAACGTCTTATTCGTAGATTATGATTTACTACCTGACAGTGAAAAGCGCCCAATAATTAGTGTAGTTTTAAGAGTTTATAAGTAGGTAGACAACTACCTACTCGGTCAGACAGATACTATGAGGTTCTGAATGCCGCCTACTCTGTATCGAAATTAAAACAGACCATTAGCTGGGATTAATTGAAGACTCGCTGATCTGTAGCGGGCATTTGGAGTTTTCTGAAGTTATTGGTGTCATTGCCCGAATGATATGATACCCTAGAAATAGGTACAACATTATGATTATATCACGAGTATTCGACTATTCGTTTATTTTGGTCGCCTCGTCTTATTTCCCGCTCTCTTCGCATGAACATCAACATACCTATTTACTTTTATTTATAGTATAGGTACGTATGTAAAACGCGAGTCACGTTCACGAAGAATATACCTACGGCACTCGGACTTTAAAAATGTTATTGCTAAATTATGTAAGCAATACCTATATTATTTTTGTTTATTTATAAATACATTTTGTGGGTCTAATATGAAAATAAATATAGGTACCAAAGTTCAAGTCTATAGTGATCCGACTGTAGTCTGCACAGTGTGTATAGGTAAAGTACATAAGTAACTAGCACCTATGGTACCTATATTTTTCTCATTAGCCTAATTAATTGAATTATAATGAAACAAAAGGGGTCATTAATCTGAATAGACAGAGGAGGGATCATTACTTAGCTTTTTAATATTCAAATAATAATTAATAAACAACTTATGGTGTAAAGGTTAAGCACGTTGCCGCTAGTAAAGGCAGAGGCGTGGGTTCGAATCCCACTGAGGGTCTAAAATTTTTCTACTCTTGTCTATGTACAAAAATATCATTATAATTAAAAAACTAATGGTATTGAACCAAAAATATCAATCGAAAGTATCGATTGATAGATTGTAGTTAATTAATCAACAATTATAACATCTTTTACTTGTTGGTGCAATACTAAGTTGCTGTACGAGGAGGTACCTACAAAACAATAAAGATAATAAGTAATTATGATGTTTTATCAAACGTCAATTCATCTATCAACCTCGATAAAAATGTTCGTGTGACCCCGATGAAAGGAAGGCTAGCTAATAGACGAAACGCAACGACTACTCTTAGTTACATCAGATTTTAAAGATAAAGGGAAATTAAAAAGGAAGTGTTGCATCTACAATATTGTCAATATTATAAGTCATAGCGAGGTCTCAAACGCTCGAAACTGAAACTCCACCCAGATACTGCCTGTGAAATTGGCTAATCCATTGGAACTTAAAATACCAATTGAATTCAAGTGAGGCGTTTGGTATTCGGACTAATACGTACCATTTATCTGCGTGGTGGATTAGGTCTGATCCTCTAGAATACTTTAGATATTTCTAGAAAAAATCAGAGGGCTCTGTCCAGCAGTGAAACGATAACAGCCTGAATTATTATACTCTTACCATTTATAAATACGACTAGTTCAACGATAACGAACACATACCTATATTTCTGTTACATTGGTAACACGTTAGTTAATTAAAAAGGCAGTATTAATGTCAATATGAAGCATGACTTTGTTAAGATATGATTAAAAAAAACGTGAAACTTATAAACACGTTTTCCATATAAATCTAGGTACATTGGAATTATATAATAGAATATCGTATAAACTTTGAAATACCCTCGAAGTAGTCTCTTGTGTATGTGTTATAGGTATATATAACATCTTTTATGTAAGATAAAAAACATATAGGAAAACCTATCTATGATTTGCTTAAAATCTTCCGCTGGTCCATTATGTCCTATGCTCATTATCGTAGATTATCCTGAAAGTGCTAATAATTTATCATTATATTCATTTGGGTTAATGTGGATAAGAGATTTACATTATTGTGTCGTTTGTATCAATTGAAAAATAAATATTATTTAACAAAACGTGCCTTTGCGGTGCCTTTCTAGATAGGAGTCTAATCGTTGGTCTTAAGAAGTCTTGATCTCTATGGTCCAGGTACTGGTATCTTGGGCAATCTAAGTTGCCGTGCATCTAGTCACGTAGTATAAGACAAGGAAGTCACGGCCGTATCTCACTATGGCTGGCAGGCGGGCCAGGCAGTCGCCATCTTTAACGTGAATCATGCGCAGCGCCGCAGTCTGCCTGGACCTTTGTTGTGGCGTTAATAAAGAAATTGTATGTTATGATGCTTTTCAATGTTAAGAGGTCAGTTTGAGTCATCACATCCGTTGAAATTATTGGCTCGTTGAAACACTTACCGACTTGAAGACGAGACTTCCATACTTATTTATGTAATTTGGCATTACGAGTTGGTACGATCCAAGATTTCATTTATTTTTGAAATAAACTCAAGAATTCGGTCGATCGCTTCAATTATTGCTTTCATTTTTTTTCTGTACTTAACGAATTGCATTAAGAACAATTCGGTTGTTATGTTTCTTAAACATATCCCAACCGACTCATATAGAATCAAGTATGGATTTTTAGTAATTTCTGATGCCTTCGCGGTTATTATACATTGGAATGAAACAACTTTAACGGATTTAACTCGCATATTTTATTTTCATTGGCTGACGTTTCGGAACCTTTACAGATTCCATAGTCGTAGCACGACTGAGCTGACAATAGTCTTATGCTAAAGTTACATAAACTTGTTTCATTCCAATGGATTTTTAACTTTCTACGGTATGCTATTTTGAGAAAGGCGTAGGAAGAATAGCTGTAATAGGATTGTGTGCTGTCGCACCTTTGCTGATCGGCATTGCACGGGATTCCTCTCTGATTTAATTACGATCGTTTGCGTAAGCATGCATGCTTGCATACTTATGGCATACCGCTTTCTAAATATAAACATTCAACATCAATCAACTCGTCAATGTCTTTCTGTTTAGCTAACGTATAGTTTGTATAAATGGACCAGTTTTTGTATCCTAGAGAGTTGTTGTATGTCTAAGTTTGCACATACTTGAATGTATAGGTATTTCGTAAACTACTTTATGATTTTATATGCTAGCTCGCCACCGTTGGCCAGTATGTTTTCAAAATTACGACGAACCTTTTCGAACACAATCCGCATATTTTAACGGCAATTATGTCGATACCACACTGAGCAGATACGACACAAATAAATATATTATTTTTGCATACAAATGTGTCCGGTTATCAAGTTCGTTTCGCTTCGTTTGGTAGACAAGCCAAGCTGTTCTTGTAATATCTGTGTTTATGATTTCTAAATGTTATCGTAGATTAATCAAAAATGTTGTCTGTTTTTAATTATAAAATAAGCTGTAATTATAATAGCTGTTCAAATTAGTATGTAAAACCAAATCTACAAAATATTTTAGTGTAATGAGCGTATCAAACACAATTAGCGTCCTAATCACTAATTAGTAAAACTTTGTTTGATAAATGGTGTTTTAACAAAAGTTCGTTAACGTTTACAGATTATCGTTAATATATTCTAAAAGTTTTACTCATTAAAATTTTCAATCAGAGTAAATACAATCCCTACTAATATTATAAATGCGAAAGTAACTCTGTATGTCTGTCTGTTACGCTTTCACGCTAAAACTACTGGACCGATTTTGATGAAATTTGGTACAAAGAAAGTCTGGAGCCTGAGAAAGGACTTAGACTACTTTTTAACCGACTGCAAAAAAGGAGGAGTTCCACGCGGACGAAGTCGCGGGCAGAAGCTAGTATATTATAAAGTGCCTATACGGTATCTGTAGGTATTGCTTATCATATTTAATTCAAGCATTAAATTTAAAGTTCGAAGTAATTCTCATCAGTCACAGAAGAATATTAATAATTTCTGCCTTCGAGGTTATTACACATTCTAACATACGCGCACACATAAAATATCTACGCGAGTTAAATCCGTTATAGTTGTTTCATTCCAATAAAAACAAATACCGTCAAATATAATAATTTTCATAATAAGAGCAATTGCAAGAGCATTGTTGTTTAATATTCTCCGTTGTTTCGTTCTTACCTCTGGTCCGGAAGAATTTGCTACCAAGTGCATTCCCTCATTGAGAGGCTGCCAACGAACGCACGATAACTGCTATAAAACAGCCGGGCTTGCACTCGGCTTAGCTTCATATTAAACAGGTCAATGGTTTCCGTAACCGCGAGTTGAATGACACAATATTCTAAATTTGATTTGGCATATATTTCGGTAATGTTACTTGCATAAACAGCTTCTAACATCGTGTAGGTTAAGTATCTGCTTCCTAAGATTGTAATTTAAAATTATATATGTTTGTAATTATTTGATTAAGATTCTTATGGTTACAACGTTTAAAGTAAATCTTCATTGAAATATTCGTGGAAGTCAGGTTTATATGTTGAGAAAATTTATAAAATATAGTTAATATTTAAATTTAATATTAATATATTACTTACTTTATCTATTATAGCTTATAATCGATTTAGTTTTGTTGAGTATTTGGAGCTAAATTTATGATGTTTTGCTTGAAAAATGGAGAATATTTCCATGGCATAGTGACAATATTATGGTAATAATAGTTTTATTATTCTTTATCGGTATATTTTATTTCAAGTCATGGTATTTTGTTCAATATTTTGATTATAGATAATGAACGACCATTAGTTCGTTATCAATAATTCTGGTTCATTAGTCGATATTTTTAATCAAAATATTTAATATGATAAGTTTTAATTATTTCAGTAAAATTTTAATTTAATTTTGGTGGAAATTCCTACAAGGCTTCCAGACGATAACTGCATGAATTAATTGTCAAGATTTTATATACTTAAATACCTAATCATAAAAAACAATCACTGGCTGAAAAAATCTAAAAGCCTTCTAAAAAGAAGTATTACCTAGTGTTTCTATAAAGAAAACGCGTCGGCGGTCCGTACGTCTCCTACTATACCACATAAACACGTAGACACGTCAAACTTATAACATTTCTCTTAATGCATCTTAGGTTAAAAATAGTACTTAATGCGCAGTTTAATATTCGTCGCTGTACCTGTAAAGGATGTTGCCACAGGCTACAGGGAAAAGGTATTGTTTCCGATCGGTCGCGCATGGCATAGGATTAAGAAACTTGTATTCGTTTGACTTCCGGTTGCAGTGGCTATAAATAAACAAATATGGCCACAGGAAGTAAACCCAGCTCGCGACATCGTTGGTTTTACGAAGGACCCACAATGTGCATATAACCTTCGCGCGCACGTTACTTAAAAACTTGTCTGATAATTTATTCACTCTGCTTATTTGGTAATGATACATTGTTTTTTTTTTACAAATTGTTACACGTTTCATTTCCTGATATAAGTTTGACTTAACAATAATTCCTTGCAAACAACTTGAATATCATCGATTATGCTTTTTTAAAAGCAATAAAATTCGTAATGTGACCTTGCAGGACGAGTTACAGTGCAATAAATATTTTATTTCTTTTTATAGATGTATTTCACATATGGATTGTTTCGTGTAATGTTAGTGCCATGAGTTAGTTACTCGTAGTTAATTTATTTTTTATTTGTACGATGATTATAGCATAGGTGTTAAACGTTTAACTTCTTCAATAAGGCCAGGGTCAGTTATTATTATTATTATGTAAACTAAGTATACGAAATAATAGGCGTTGCTGAAGGATGTTTCTTTGAACCTTAAATTATCGGTTTAATAATACAATTACAATTGCTTTCAATGCCATAGGATCCTTAGTTGAACACATTTAAATTATAAAAAACTCTGAAAGTAGTTGACCAAGAATGTCGATGCTATTAAAATAAAACCTGCAATAAACAAAAGTGCCGGAATACTTTTTATTATGAAGTAACGTATGAAAATATGGACAGTCGCGTGTGCTAGATGGCCTCCGTCCCTTTCTGATAGCCGATCCAATATATAATTGAGTACCATAAAAGTTTACTGCGAGTGTAGTATGTAGATACATACATTACAGGCAACGAAGGTTAAAGCACGGCTCTAGTTTAGTCAGTTTTTAATTTTGAACGACCATATATTATATGCCCTCGAAATTACGAAACGAATTGGTAAATAGGCTATTCAAATTAAAATTCGACATTCTTCTTTTCTTTCACCCGTGTAATGAAATTTTTTACGTGTATGTTCCGTAAGCATCAGTTTCAAGCCTAATAGATTTTTATAATTTGCTACCTAATCACATTTGTAATATTGTGCATGGCGCGTTCAGAACGCATCGTCGCGTGACGGAATAGTTGAGAAAATCTTCGTGAAAAGAAACAGAAGTTTACATCGAAATATTCTAGCAAATCTCATACGATTATTGGTATTTTAAATAAAACGTAACAAAAAAACAATAACTTTAAAAATAAAGTCGAATAAAATAAACTGGTAAATCTTGTTTTGCTCAATTTGAATAAAGTTGAAAATGTTGCTTGTATTTTATTTGTTCTAAAAAAACTTCCGTGCCATCGGTAACATATTTTTTTTATTATTCATGTAAGTATAATATTTACGTCGATTACATAATATATATTATTAATACAAAATCTAAGTTTATCAAAATGGAAGTTAAAAGATCAAGTTGTCAGACTTACTTTTAACTTCAATTTAATTTCAGTTCGGTTTGTTAAACATCAATCGATAACTATACTCCGAAATACAGACAGTTCTTATCAGATCCACGATTCAATTAGCGTTTGCTAGGTAGCAAGCATTGGGCCTATGAGAATTTGCCAAGCGCGACCATGTTTCTGCTGTCACCTTTATTGTTAAGGCTATAGAGGTGTTGACAGCTTAGCAGTCTGGTTTTAGCTAACACACATAAAGCCTCGGACAAGCTTTCAACTTAAAACCACATGTGAGTATGTACAATCTGGATTACCTTATACACTATGTCGATACAACTTTTCCTAACCGGCCGTGAGTACCTACGGCTGGCCTTGTATTGAACGCACGCATCCACCTTGTCGACAATATCGGCGGCAAATAGATATTTAAAAGTCTATTGGACTGTTGGCCTCTTGGTTTAGTAGCCCTTAATATGAGTTCAATGTGACAAAAACGTCACTGTCGCCTTAAACGTTTAGGTTAGGTTAGATTAGTATTGGAGCGCTTTTGGTGGCGAAAAATAAAATACTCATTCATCATACGCTACTGTTACGTTATGTTAATCCATATTATTATTGTTTATTATGACACAAAACTCACTCTGTGGCCTCATATTCCCTGACTACGGAACCGGAGGTTGCAGAATCGAATCCGGACAGATATCAGTGAGACAAGCATTAGCATTTGTAATGATGTTAAATAATATGTATTTAAGTGTTTAAATAGTTAGTTAAATAGTTTGATACTACTACTACATATATTGGTGTGAATTTTCCAAATATATTTATTTTAACCACTTATATGTCATTTTAAATGCACTCTTAAAACAGCTTAGTAATATGTATGCTCTCGTAGTTACTCGGGATATGGTTCGTGTCGTAATATTTCCAAAGCACTAAAATGTCAACTACGACAATGCAAGTTTTATGATTATTATACGACGTATCGTTTTATGGTTTAGATAATTCATTACGAGTTAATTTGGAACACTGCATGGAGCTTTTTTCAACGCATCTCAGTGGGGGCTCGTCGTAATAATAAACTGAACATTATGATCTCTTTTTACCATATGGGAGCGGTCACTGCATGGCTGGGTAAACAGTCTTTATAAAGGGGGCTTAAGGAACGTTCAACGAGAGTAATTAAACATTAAGCGGGGGATATCATGTACATTTCACTTTATATGTATCATTAATTAATCTTTTTATTCGTTAATTGCTATTAATCATGTTATTCGATTGTTTGCGTGTCTATCCACATTTAAGTCTTGCAGTGGTAATTAAATCTCTTCAGCTTCAGCAGACAGCATACTAAAGTCCTGAGTATGTACTATCAACTGTGCTGGCGATGTTACACCTTTAAGGCAATAATCGCTTGAACGACCCTGGTACCTGGCGGCTGTGTGTGAAGCTACAAGTGCAAGCAATTTTTTTCTAAAATGGTGTACCCCGAAAGCATCCGATAGTACAGCGGCCATATTGGACAAAGTCATGGCATTAATAGATTAGAGAACTGAAAAGATCAACAGATTATTATATTCTGGGAAAGTCAAGAATAAGAAACAAAAGCTTGGTAGGTACATACCTATAATTGTTATGAGGATTGCAATTATCATAATATGCAAGTTCATTTAATTAAACGGGAAGGTTAGGTAATTAAATTTAAATTATTACACGGCGCTGATAAGGTAGTAAGAACCTCCATCGATAGCTTTCACGGTCTCTTATAGCCACCGTGACCGGAAATAGAAACATTGTGTGCGGCACAATAGTGATATTTGTTATTAAGTTATTGAAGTATCACGTGCTATAGGAATAGTGTTATGATTTTATTGTATCCAGTCGAGTTGACCTTTTGCGTGAGGCTGTCTAATAAAAACAAATGACGGCTTGATACCTAGCTTCTTATGATGATGTGCATTGGCAGACCAAGTCATATGATTGTTTTGAGCGATGTAACATGATGTGTTTCGTTTGAAATTCCATAACACTCATAATAAAGAGGCACTACTCTTATTGTGTAGCGTATCGGACAGTTGACAGTTTTTTATTGATCATAGGTACTAAAACATTGAGCATATTTATTAATGTTGTTATTTGTTATGTTTTCTTGCTTATTACACATTGAAACGATCTAGTGTATTTATATTACTTTTATGATGCAATTCGAAAACTTGACAGACACAGTTCGCGTATTCGTAGCAGACTGAGCTGACGATAACATTGAAAAAAATTACATTAAATATATTTTAAAATTATAATTAATATGTTGGTAAGTTACAGAGTTTATGCACTGAACACTTTTTTCAAAACACATATCTTTTTAGTATTTGGATCTTTTTTACAATATTGATATTAGATATAGGTAGGAAAAACAGAAATATATTATTACGTAAGGAAAATATTAACAAAAAATGTATGAAAAACATGAACTGTAAGTTGATACAGCGCGTGAGGTTCCGTTTAGCTTGTCTGTTTGCTGGCTATATTTATTTTGTCATACAACCACCAAACCTTGAATTAATTAAGTACATACGGTGTTATGCAACTCCATTGTGTTAACAGTTTTACGTGCAGCAAATAGAGAATATTCTTTTTTTTTTCTACATAATATTATGATACGTACCTACGTGTGCTCATAATGATTTCGTTTTTATATTTAATACTGTCCACACCAAAATGTGATGACCCTGATAAGAACTTAATCTATTTATTACATAATGAACATTTAGCGTTTAAAAATGTGTGACACTTAGTCTAAAACTGATCTTTCTTGAGAAAGAATGTAGATACTTGGATTGTTCGTAGCAAAGCAATTACTCGAATAAAATATATTCAGAAAATTCATTTAGCGCACTTATAAGTAAAATAGACGTGCTAACTTTAAAACTGCATGTACGTTTGGCGATCTTAAATCGAGACCACATTGGCTACAGCGTCCGTATCATCGGTTCTTGCCAAATAGGTCGGTGTAATGGAGGTCGGTTCTTTCAAATGCAACAAAAATCAATACTCAAATCGGTACAGTATTTTTCTGGAGTAAAGTTTTGTGTCACAATTTTATAAAATGTATAGTAATAATATTTAAAAAGGACTATGTACCTTTTATTGTATGATTATCTGTGTCCGATAAATGGTCTTCACACGAGAACGTCTATACAGCCATCTGTAGGTGTGCCTGCACGACACCACTTACACTTTCAAGCTCGGGTAATGTTGGATTAGCGTGTTTAATAACATTTATGTTAATTGGATTTAAAAATGACCCAAGATTCGAGGATACAAGGTCACCAACCCCGCTTTAAACAGGGTACCAACATAAAGAATGATATCTAAACTCTAAAGCGACTTTAATGTCACTGGTGCACTCAAAGGCAAATTCTAACCCAAATACAACCACGTTCAGTCCGTAGAAGGGTAACGGCTTGTAATCTTTGTTACTGGCTTGCAATCCGTGCATAGCATGCACATTGCATTTACTTACGGTGGACCGAAGCGGTCATCCTTGGCTGTGCTAAATATCGAATGTTTGAACGTTTATTATATTTAATCCTTTTATTTGTACTTATTTAAGTATTTTTTCCATTGCCAACTTCATTGCTTGTTATAAAAACTTACGTATTCCTCTACATCTATTACTTATAGCGAAGCCGGTTTTATTATTAAGTCATGTATTAAATATACTTAAATCAGTAAATTTTCATACTCATGGCGATATTTTTTTTCTTTATCTCAGTCATCAACATTTTACGGTACGATTATTTAAAAACTGTCTTAGCATTAAAAATACACTTGGCTTTATGATGTAAATATTGAGAATGAAGACAAGTCTGATAATTTTACGATATTTGGGTTAAATCTGTGGATCAAGTTTTACATTGTTATGTTAAACATTTTCTTATACGCTTGTGTTGATGTTTTGCCTCAGTGTTCAATACATCCGTTTCATTTACGTATTCTGCTAAAATAACGTTTTTCAGAGAACCTATATTATCGATATTCAGTTTTTAATTTTTAATACAAAATGTTTAAAAATTGCATTTTGTTCTTACACTTACTTACCACCAAATTAGGAAGAATAGTTTTGTCTAAATAATGTAAAAGTTTAAGTACAGATACAGAAGAAATCATCTATACTAATATACTCATATAATATTATAAAGAGGAAAGGTTTGTTTGTTTGTCTGGTTTGAATAGGCTCCTAAACGACAAGACCAATTTGAAAAAAATCTTTCACTGTTGGAAAGCTACACTATTCCCGATTGATATAGGCTATAAGAAAAGATATCTGGTCGAAGCCGGGGCGGGCCGCTAGTTAGAAATAATTGGGGTGTACAGGCACGTCTATATAATTATCATTTAAATTTCTGTTGTCAAATCTCTTCATAAGCGAAATAAAGGATGTTCGACAACGTCGTTAGTTACTTACATAGGTTTTAGAATAACAGCCCACATTTTTTGCGAACCACTCATATATATAAGCGCTATCAAAAGTTTGCATGCGTTATCTGACCTACTCGTATAAATAGAGACGCAAGTAAATATACCAATGCACCGCAGTGCGATATCATTTCCAACGCCAGCCCATATTCAATGCGCGTAGTGCCAAGAATGCTATGCAATTGCCACAACGTAGTAACCAAAGTTATCTGTATGTTTCTTAAGAGACAAGTCTAGGTACAAGTTAGCTGATAGTTTGTTTCAAAGTATTGGTATGCGGTTTTGCGTAAATTAACTGTATCTAGGTTTGTAATTTTGTATAGTTTGTTATTTTATCGCGTAGTAATAGAATTATGTAAGGCTTGAAGGATAGTTTGAATGAAAGAAAAGTTTTAAATACTTAACACAGTGTAATATAATAAGTCCAATTCAAAATACTTTCCATAAATATAACTTATTAGGCTTATATGAAAATAAGAGAGAATGGATCCCCTACTCATTTATTGGCTTATAGTAGGTATAAATGCATTCTTTATTCATCAAAGATATACATTAACCGTTATATAAAAAACCCGGGACGTAAGTAGTTTAGTCTTCTAATAAGTCCATTAGAAACGAATATGTTTGTTGTGAAACCCTCAATAAGTATGCATTAGTGGAACATCTGTGCTCTACTTGTTTGGCTTTGTTTATTTGTATTTTTGGCAAATGCTTATATAAAGTATGCGCGTTAATTGACTTGATCTATTTATATATAGTGTATTTCAAGGATATATCGAAGTACCAACTAATATATAACTGGTAAATGGATGCAGGGTGCGTCTATTTCAAATTTAGTAGGGTCCAAAATGGTTTATGGCTGCTATTACTATTCCCGATCTTATGTCACAAACATCTACGAAATTGTAACTATGTATAGGAAACTTTCGTGGGGTGAACCTATAACCCTCTTGGTTGTCCTTGATGTGTTATTTTTTGAGAATATTTGACATTCAACTCAACGTTATACTATAAAAACAACAGAGGCCAAAGTTAATTCAAGTTATGTTCGTGAACTTGACTGCTAGTCTAATAACAATAGTTGCATGGCGGCAGTAGTACGTGATCAATTTTAAGCAGTTCAACCAATTACGTAACTTCCTTGTGTTGTAGAACGATTTGAAGGTGAGTTGCTCCCTTCGCATTACCTACTAAAAAGTTAACGACGTGCCTCTTTGAAACTCATAGTGTATTAATGTTTTTTTTTTATAAAACTAAGTAAAACCAATCAAAACGTACCTGATGATATACCAAATTGCGAATTTTTGTACAGCATAGGTCTGTGCTAGGATATGATAAAATATATTTTCGGTAGAGTTCGGAAATCTCATAAATAACCTCATTGCTTTATACGTGTTCATTAACCTTAATACTATGAGTATCTACATTACGAGCCCTACCCTTATCCTAAATATGTTATATATATCGTATGGGTGAGGTTTTACGCCTTGCTTATTTGTTATTGACCTTAACATTATACCTCTGGATTCTTAGGTGTCGGTAAGAAGTGCTTTTTTTTAAAGACTTTCCCACTTTAGTCCGTTATTGCGTTTTTTATACTAGTGTGCGGTTATCTTTCTAATGCGAATACCGGCTTGCAATTTTGCCAACCACTACATTGATGCCATACAAACTCTGCAGGCGGTTATATGAATTTGCGTTTATTATTAGTCGAACTCATTTGACCTTCCCACTCGACGGTGACTAGGGTTCATTTTTATTTGTTTTAATATTTTATTATTGAGTGACTTGCATACTGCTCAATTTCATTTATTCGTGCACAATTTAATTCGACTTCTGCACATTGCTCTTACCTATTTAAAATGGATGACGGAGACTTTTTTAACGTTCTAAAACTGAATTAGGTAACTTAGATAACAAAGTGTGTTAAGACTTTTTGCCCTGAAAACCTAGATGGCAATGTACCTTGCGGCCTAGAAAACTATCTACAACCCAATAAAATCATCATTAAGAGGAATTAACTGTTAATTAGTTTACCGCCTTCGCTGCTGTGTTTAGCAATTTAGTGCCGTTGTTTTCCGTTTAAGACTTATTGTCCACTTCACAAGCACTAGTATCTGAAGCTAGTAGGTACTAGGTCAGACAGCATTCCCAGACTAGAATTTTCTGCTGCATTCTTCGACAAAGCTAGAAACATTGCAAGTAACATAAGTTTAATATTCAGACCTAATGATAATATAAATAATATAGAGACCCCATTTTTAAAATCGAAACAACTAACAAGTTACGTTATTGCATTATGAGAAGGTACATTTCTGATAATTGTGATACCCATATTTAATCATTGTCATCTCACAAATATTTTTAATGATCGAAACATTTTAGAATAAAACAACTATAACAAAAGTTAGCTACAAATATGAACACTGTAAGTAAAGTATTCGAAACTTAAGCAAATATAATAAATTACGCAAGTTTAATTCGTTGTAGTTGTTTCATTCTTTTTGACGGCCTGTTGGTCTAGTGGTCAGAGGCCCTGACTACGAAACCGGAGGTTGCGGGTTCGAATCCCGCTAGGGGCAGATGTCAATGTGATGAGCACTGGCATCTGTACCTGAGTCTTGGATGTCTTATATGTATTTATGTATATTTATCCGTTGTCTAGTACCCATAACACAAGCTTTGCTTAAAATGGGACTAGATAATTGGTGTGAATTGTCCAAAGATATTTATTTATTTATTTATTTATTCTAATCTGTAATAAACACGAAACCACCAGGCATTATTAAGCGAAATATTTGTTTCCAAAATTTGCTTAATAAGAATTGTTGCCAAAAAGTCGTGAAACAGCTTATTCAAGTATTCACCCGTCCTCGGCATTTCCATACATTAACATCTTGTAGGTGTACGATGAAATGGATATGGCTGGCTGACGTCTTCACTTCCTTATGCTTCAAGGATCTTCCTCCCTGAGGCTTAAACACCATAAACTTAAATGTCTTTGTATTCCATTAAGCTACTGATTATTTATTATCTCACAGCTGATTATCTTTTCTTGGTATGTTACGTCAACTTGTTTCTTCGTTTCCGATACAATTAGTTTTCGTAATTACTTTAGTTACTCTCATGATTTCAATGTTAAAGTTGAAATCATAACCTTTAAGAAATTGAAAGCGAACCAGATTCCGTAACGAAATTTCTTTAAAGTCGTGACTCAGTAAGTTTTCACTTTTACTGTTAAATTGTTTTCCGATGACTCGGCTCCAGCGTGTAAGTTAATTAAACGTTTAGATTTAGCATACATTATATATATTTATGCGAATTTCATTAGGGTTTGTTTTTCGACCTCGGACGTGACTCAACCGAATGTTTTGTTTAAACAAAAGATTAAAGTATGCTAATTACGTTTGTTAATCGATGCTAATAATTTCACACGAGTGCGGTAAACTCTATTGTTACCAGCCACCGGTTTTTGCCGAATAGACAAGCACCTGTTGCATGTGTTGATTGTATTAAAGATATATGTGAATTGATTAACCAACATCAACACCTTAAGTTGGGAAATCTTTTTTGGGACAAGGCAACACGTGCTCTTTAATGTAATAAATTTTAGATTACAGTCTGGAAAACGTTAGCCTAATCACCTAACGGTATGAAATATACTTTACAATTAAAATTAAGAAATTTGATGATCGGTCAAGCCGTTTTCGATAACGACCACAGACACCATGACGCGGTCCCTATATAATTATAAAATTCAGTTATTTTCAATTTGTCCAGAACACAGAGAGAGGACACGGTCGTACAAGATTTCCTATTATTCTTCTAAACCTTAACAATACAAAAACTGTTACTTATTTTGAATAATAACATGTATGCGTATTATATATGTATACGCATTTTATGCAGTCTTGGCTCTTTAGTACTTTCGAGGTCGTTTGCTTAAATTGAACATTGTTGAACTTATAAGAATGCGGAACATGTCCAATTGTATGCAGTGGCATCAAAATAGATTATACGTTAGTATTCCAAACATGCATACAGATGAGACTTTATCTTGCGTATTACCATTCTTCCTGGTCGCTTCTTTTCTCAATTATATAGCACTAGCTTCTGCCCGCGACTTCGTCCGCGTGGAACTCGTCATTTTTTGCAGCCGGTTAAAAAGTAGCCTATGTCCTTTCTGAAGCTCCAGACTTTCTTTGTACCAAATTTCATTTAAATCGGTCCAGTAGTTTTAGCGTGAAAGCGTAACAGACAGACAGACAGACAGACAGAGTTACTTTCGCATTTATAATATATAGAGCAATAGAGCAATAAAGCAATAGAGCAAAAGTCCCAACCAAAACGACTAAAAATCACTATCTCAATTTAATTATCTGCCTACTGTCTACCCCCTAAGAACGATGGCGTGATTATTTATAGCCTATGTCCATTTCTAGGTTATCATCTATTACCATACCAAATTTCATCAAAATCCGTTAAGCCGTTTAGACGTGAAAGAGCAAAAGTCCCAACCAAAACGACTAAAAATCACTATCTCAATTTAACTATCTGCCTACTGCCTACTCCCTAAGAACGATGGCGTGATTATTTATAGCCTATGTCCATTTCTAGGTTATCATCTATTACCATACCAAATTTCATCAAAATCCGTTCAGCCGTTTAGGCGTGAAAGAGCAACAGACAGACAGACAGACAGACAGACAGACAGACAGAGTTACTAACGCATTTATAATATTGGTAGGGATACGTGTAAGTAGCTTTGTAGTACTTTGTACCCACTACAGTGAGGGTATAATAACGGCTATTTGTATTTTGACATTAATTACCTACTATAATGTCCAGCTAGCAGACTAAGTGCCAATCGATAATACTGAATGAACGAAACTAATGCTATTTGTAAGGATTTGACGCAAGTTAACGAAAAGTCACGTGGATAGTTTTTGTTCGTTTATGTCATTTCTATACAATTTTGAAGAGTCGGTCTCATCTCCACTAGAATCGTTTTCTTTATTTTAATAGAATCCAGGTATCTTCTTATTTCTATATGAGTGATGACATCATTTTTTAATGTTCTCCATGGACTGTTATTTATCGGTATATTTTAAATGATGTGCCATACAACATATAAACTTATTTGTATAGTAAAGAAGGTTAAATTATAATATATCTTGTTTGAATTTGACCCCATTTTCATACCTTTTATGATTATCTTCGTGAAGGTGATTAACTCAGAATAATAATCTGATAAATCTGAAGCGAAAATCTATGTTAATACTTAATGATCTCATAATTAAGGCATCATGTAACATTCCCTTTGTATTAAAGCCCAAAGGCCTAACCTAGCAACAACTCGTCATTCACAGAATCTTTTATGAGATATCAAATAACGCATTTGTGTTAAAAGAAAGCAAATAATAGTGTTCAGTGTCATGTGACGTAGCACAATAGAAGATATTGTCACCTAGTACATAGCCATAGAGAAAGAAACAATGGATATTGAATATCTAAGCGAGTATGTTTTGCGAGAGCCTATGTATTAGAATATGGTGAACAGAGGAGCAGAACCAATAGATATGCTAAGCTTTTTCTTTGCTATGTGAAATTTTACTCTATTTTTATATAGTTATAGCTTCTGCCCGTGACTTCGTCCGCGTGGAACTCCTCCATTTTTGCAGTCGGTTAAAAAGTAGCCTATGTCCTTTCTCGGGCTCTAGACTTTCTTTGTACCAAATTTCATTTAAATCGGTCCAGTAGTTTTAGCGTGAAAGCGTTACAGACAGACAGACAGAGTTACTTTCGCATTTATAATATTAGTAGGGATAATAATCGAAGATTTGTAATCATTTTGCTACTTTCTAAAATCTAACACGAAGTGAAAGAAAATGAAGATTTTCTGAACGCTTTCCACCTGGCGTTTATTTCACCAACGCAACAGTTGTGATAAGCAGACAATGGGACCTGTTCTATAATGCCTAAACAAGTTTTGGGAATGCTATTGCAACCTTTCTGACAGCTTTATTATAGTGTATATTTTGGATAATTTATTTGATGAGTTAACTGGTTGGAGCATAAACAAACATTTTATCTGCTATACTGAGCTTACTTGGTCACCTGGCACCTATTTCACTGACGCGACAATGGTATTGCTAATTTGACAAGAATCTACGCCGGCTGGCTTCATATTGAATACACATTGCGTTCCGAATTGCCGCTTGTCATCGACAATTGTCGCATTAGTGAGATACTAGCTTAAAGAATAAAGAGAAACAGTTATTGCAGTGTTGTTAGATGTTGTTTTAGAAGCCGTTATACAACAACAGATGATGTGCAGTAGGTTAGCTAAATACTAGTAAATACATTAAAGCAAGATGTTGAGACAAATGATTTTATACAGATTATCGTATTATGAACAATTATTTGTGATGTAACAAATCAGTCAACTTGTAAATCATGCTCTACAGGTCTTCTAGAAATACTACGTAGTACAATTATTATGACATAACGTGAATAGGTACCAACCACCTACTACCTCTACTTGAGTATAATAACCTATTACGCTATAGCAATACTCGTTTGATTTTATTACTATCATTTCTCTAAGGGAGTTAAAATGCGTGCGTAATTCTGTTTAGTTCAAAACAAACCAATTGATTTTACGAAAACATTGTTTATCAGGCTAATATAGTTATTATTAAACCAATTAACAATTTCTAAACATAGCTTACTTGTTTTTTCCTTGTAGGGCAAAACAATGGCGCGGTAATTTTCTGCTTTAGGCTTATGTAGTTTGCTCTGTTGCTTCATCCACATAAGAATGTTACAAAAGATATAATTCTTAAAGCTATAACACATTATTTCCTATATCGATGCAACTCGTACAATGAGACAATTATCTTAGAGGTGAGGTGATAGGTTGAACCTTGGCTGACAACCTTTTACGTGATGAGATAAACGTTGTGTTTTCAAGACAAAAGACAAATTAAATGTATTAACTAATATTTGTGCTAAATTACTAGATTATTTGAAAATACTTTCTTGCGCAGTATGTAAAATACTTCTCGCCTTTTGTTCACTTAAGCTTTAAAGTTAGTATTGCCAGTTTTAAAAACTGGTTCTGATTTTGTGCGAATAATCCTACAAGCAAAGTAGACATAAACAAAATAATGAGTCTGGAATAACGAACTTGCGCCTCGAGTACTACTTATAAGGCTTATTAAAATGTACAAGTTAATTATAAGCTAGATAGATAGACAGTAATAATTTATCATACCTACGTAACTGCACCCAAATCGTTGTTCATAGGCGCGTGCAGTGGGAGGATCGTAAGTATGGTGCTAGGATACTGGATAGGCACTTCATACATTAGCGACACTGTTCCTATATGGAATGCACGCCCTTGTTCATAGCACGTTACGTTTCTAACAAGGAAAAAATAAAGTAAAATAAAATTGAAAGTGTATTTTTTTTCTCCCAAATTTTTATGATTATAGTACACGTTCTTCATTTACTAATACGGAAGTTTTGCATCGCGCAATATTGAATCCGGAAACGAGAGATGTTTAATGTATAGAACGGTAGAACGTAGTAATAACACTTATTATAGATTATTAATTATACCGGACAAGATGGTAATATGAGATAATGAAGATAGAAAAGTGCATTTAATTCTTTATACTCAACTGTTTTATTTTTAGTTGTACTTTAGTAATTTATATTAATGTAGAACCAATTGAACCTGCCATTAGAATGTAATTATGTTATTGATATAAATCAAGTACTTTTGTGTTATAATTAATAGAACAATTACAATAAACAAAGGTATATTATCGTTATCAAAAAAGCAGATGATTTTACTTAATTATTTTTTATCAATATTTTCTTTGTCTAAATAAACAAGAATTTTTTTGACTGAAAGCGAAAATAGACCGATATACCTATATTCTTTTATTGTCAGAAGTAAATGTTGTGTAACAAGTAATAAAGTGTGTTTTCCTTGCAATTACATTCATTTATTTGTTCATGGAAAATGATTATTATTTCCCAGTTGCCTTTCGAATCTTAAATGAAGCATTGCGTAACATACAAACCAACTATCGTGTTATGATGAACAATGGCCTATAATTTACGGGGTTACATCATTTTTATTACTACACTGACATTTTTTGCTAACTACGTTTTCATTAAATCGTAATCATTTTTCTTGAGTCTTTATGCGAACACCAATCACTAATTAAGTTGACGAATTAAACTCAGGAAAGACAGATGAGAGCTCTCTTATCCGCAATCTCTGTGACTGTTTTTTTTATTCGTCATGTACGTAAGTACATCTATTTTTCTACTGTTTAATCATCACCATTAACATCACGGACTAAACAACCGGAATACAAGCTAATTCCCCTTGGACCGTCACAACGATCGATCTTTTGGCGCCCGCATCAAGCCTAATCCAAAGACCGGTATTTTTTATGTACAATAATGTACAGTAATTTACCGAAACAAAAGAAGTTCATATAATGGACGATATAAGACCTTTGTGAGACTAAATTGAACCTTTGGGCAAGAATTTATCGGTCATTTTACATCGGACCCTTGTCTCTGGTGATCTAGCATGAGCATACCAACATTCGACTCGAAGCCTAGACAGCAGATTGATTGACAATGCCGTGTCTATGCAGCGGTGTGTAAACATTTTTTTACACGGAACAATGATCGAATAGAAAAAGCGTCCAATTAAGATTGATCCGCTCCATTTCTTAAATTCCTTATTGGATGCTGCAAAAACGATACAGGAAGTTGCTCAAGAGAAGGAAGCGCGGGAAATTGCCTGTTTCGCTTAGGGTAAATAGTGAAGAAAATAGAAAGAGGTAATTTTATTCTTGATTGTTTTCCCGCTGATTTCTTATTCGCGATTAAACTATCACGGTTCTGAAAAGTGTTTATAGAGCGTTTTAAGAGGTACATTTATTTACCTTAATTTCATTGTAATAATATTTATAACACCTAGTAGGTAAATTTTGATGCATTTACATCGGTTACCTTAACTGACTAAAATCGTTTTTGCAAAGCGTTTCTCTTATTCATGTACCAGGTACCTACTCAATTTTAATATTGTATCGTAGCCGTATTGTTATCAACATAAAACATTGTAGGTAATTATAAAGTGGATAAGTTAATGAATATAAAGTTTTATCAGGCGCCACTACTTTTCTAAGGTCCAAATAGTCATGGTCAGTGTCCCAGTTTCGTTCTATTGTTATAATTTGCATAATCGTCTTTTATTGCTCCTTTGTTTTATCATCCTTCAAAAGATACAAATCTAGTCTATTTCTCTATTATATTATAATTTTCCAGATACTTTTAGTAAATAGATCCATTTTATTTTATTTTACGAACTATAATAGCATTACTTTACTCCAACTTTCGCTTATCACATTGTTTTCTTATTTTGTTTATAATCTAAAAAAAATACAATTGAAAAGTATCTACTCTATAACAAATGATGAAACCTAATCGATTAAAACGTCACTGTCCTTGGCGGGTAAATAAATCAAACCTCCGCTACTGTACTCCCCTAACCTTTACCTTCTGAATCCCTCGTTCTAGACCTTGATTCATGATTGTCAATGCCAACTCATTCCCTGAACATTAACAGCCAAGTTCATAGCAGCCTTCGACTAATGGTTGTATACAGTTTATTTCCTGACGACATCATGACACGCAACCTCTTAGGGTTGGGTGCCTCATACATTCAATAAGAGTTTGATTCTTTTAAATTAATAAACATTCTAGTAAGGAGTTTTATTTTCGATAATAATAAAGTCAACATTAAACATGAAACAGTGCTGTTCTGTATTCAACATTTTCAACGGTGATGTAATCATTATTTGTTGAGCTGATCAAATAGAGTTTTAAAAACCATACTTAATTTAAATTGAAACGCGTAGTTTGTGTTATGTCGTATACATAATGAACAGTTGGCACCCTAAAACCGTCCCCTGTTGCACGCCCCCTGACCGCTGCCTTGCCGAGGAAAACCTTGCCCAGTCACGGCCGTGCGGCGCCCTTGGCACCCCCCTCGAAAAGTGAACTGACTTTCACTGTGTGTACACATTTCAAAAATTCAACGAAAGTAACATTTAATCATGCCCGAAGGATTCATAACACCAAAATGAAGACACGGGCTCAAGTGAAATTAGTATTCATTCATGCAAATGTGACGCATGTTTTGTAGAATGGTGACCTAGAAACTCGTTTTATGATATTTTTCTCGTATCCATAGCTCGCGGCGCCTGTCATGAAATGAAAATGGCAACCGTGATAAAGGTCTTTAACCTCCGACAGATGTTTACTCGCTGAATGTATTGTCAGCTTAACACAATTGTAAGAAAATAATGCTTTTCTGTTTTCTCAATTGGACCTTACCGTAGATAAGATTATGGAAGGCGTTTGTTTTTACTATTGTAAATATTTGCATTTCTAAAGATGTTAGTTATGGAAAGTTTTAATAGTAATGAATATTTTTATCAAGTAGCGGTATTGTTTCGATTTTTGACACCGATAGTCACGCCAGTTGTTCAGAATAACACAGAACGTATCGGAATCGTAAAAACGATGTTATTTATATTCGAATGGAATAATACTCGAATAGTGCATAAAAATAATATAAATGTATTACATTATAATCACCATTAACTACTGAATTGTATTGAAATACATGTAATGATATCCTACTTCGATAACTTATCTGTAGATGGACCTGAAAAACATTTAACGAAGTTATAAAACTGTTGATACTTGCACAATATACCACTTTACCTTGTTTGATTAAATAATAAAAAGGTTTACTCGTGTAAACATTTTTAATATGCATAAGTGATGTACTTATTAAATAATAGATATGTAAGTATATGTGCCACCACAGTATATTATTTGTCCTCGCGTTTACAACTTATTTAATCGTTTCCTGCTATTCCTGTTACAGTAGGTATTATTGCGTTTTTATTTTTTATACATATATTATTGGTTTTAACACGCGTATAATAATGTAGTAAGTACTTTAGTTGTTTCCATTTCTTATTTGCAATTATTTAAATAATTGAATAAGACAACAACAAAGTGCAGTTGGCTACGCAGTAAATAGTAATATTGTGATTATCCATTACTTGTTAGCTTTATATTATTATGCAGGCGAGTGCAGTGGGAGGTGTACATGTAGGCACTAGGGTAGGTACAACTGTATTTTTGATATTACACCTCTATGGAATGTATACGCCCTTTTAATGCATTTGTGTAGGTGTGACTGTAAAGAAGGAAATTCAATCACCATTGTAAGCGTTTGATAAAAAAATAATATAATACACAGCGTTTCACTATTGTCAGCTCAGTCGTGCTACGATTATGGAAACTGTAAAGAATCCGAAACGTCAGCTAATAAAATAAAATAAAAATACGCGAGTTAAATCCGTGAATAGTTGTTTCATTCCAATATGTAATATAATACACTTTTATATCCTAATGACAGATAGTCTTTAAAATATCAGCTGTAAAGGCTACATAGGGTTTTTTTTTTACAAATAAGGGGAAGTCTCACGGAACTCCCCAAATTAGGTAACTCAGTGTAACATACCACCAAGGCCTCTTATATCTAAATCTGCCAAAATCTTATTTAAATAAAAACTGATATCATTGTGTTACATAATGATACTAGTCATATTATATAGATACGCGTCTGACTTCTCTTGGTTAAATACGATAAATGTTATTCACCTAAAATATATATAACTTTATCTTTTTTAATTTAGGTTATGATGTACAGACAAATAAAATTCTCGTAAAGTTTAATTCTTTTCAGATCAAGGAAAGGTAACGTTTGTAGGAAGTTGATTGTTTTGTGACATTGCTGTTATTTGGATAAGCATTAAAGAACATAAACAAATAACATTAATTTCCGAGATGTTAAGTAAATATCCTACAGCTTTGTCTACAACAGTTTATACTTATGGCTTTTAAAGAGATTATTTTTTTCCTAACTAAGCATGATATATGATATTTTTATTGAAGCCTGTGCCCATGCAGATGATTATAGGCTGAACTACTTTTGATATTGTACCTACACACTATAACTTAAAAATAAATTTAAAGATTTAATTAACTAAAACATGACAATATGTATAGTGCAATGCAAGATGGCGAAATGCCAAAACTTTTTTGTAATTTATAACTGGCCATCATTATTTTTCTTGACGACAAAATGTAATGCCACCGCCCACCTTCCTTAACAATTTAGTTGACTAATTTCAGAAACGGTTATTACGCATTGGAATAAAACAACTACAACTGATTTAACTCGCGTATTTTATTTAATGTGTTAGTGATAGTGAAGCACTAAAGTGATTTTTCATTATAAAATACGCTAGTTCCATCCGTTATAGTTGTATCATTCTGTAGCTGAAACACCAGCCATATATTATGTTGTTTCGTTTATATTTCACGTCTTCAACGTCAAAGTTATTTTCATTTTAATTATAAGTACCTATTTAAATTTCATTATCATACCTATATAGTCATCGTGATACGTTAATATATATTTGAATAACGTCTCCATACAGTCACCGTGAAAAGAATCATTTAGTAGACATAACAAATCAAATATGACAAGTACCCAAGGATTTGATCTCACGTCTAGCCACTGACCACTAGAATATCAACGTGAACAACTTTCACTTAAAATCCATTCTATAAATATACAGCTGTAAATGTGCAGTTTTTCGAATGTTGAGATATATTGTAGCAAATTGTATGCACCTAGTAACATATCTAGGTACTTGGTTTGTTATATCAGTGTCACTGAGTAACAAGTAACGTATAATATTTGATGTACGAAAATACATGGTTTCTGCTTGAATTATAATATCGACCCATACCAATCATTGCGCTTTAATGAACTGAATAATAATCCGGTAATACGAATTCTCCTACTACCAACTATTACATTATTAAACATGTTAAAGATACTGAAAAGCTTGTATAAAATGTTGATGTCGAACTAATGTACCGACCAAGTAATGTTAGCCGATGTGATAACAGCTACTTTTTATTCTTTTAACAATGTACCTACGTACTGTATCTTGGTAATTCTAACAAGTAGGTACGTCAAAATATAACCGAATTAAACACTCCCGTCTGAAGACTGTAATAATAGTGGTATTTGCTTCATCACCTTTGAAAGTCAACTAGCAAACGTAAACAATATGAACTAAATTTTCAAAACCAACATTGTCAGTGTATTGGAGTGACAATTTAATTGGCACTTCGCAAATTTTACGATGTCCCAATTTCCGTTACCGTGCTGTGTAGTATGTCGGTTTATAGTGATTTCACGACCGTCGTTTCCTTTGTGATTGTTTTTATGCGTTTAGCTTATTTATTAAGGCGCCGCGATAAGGCTTAGCGCCGGGTGTTTATTTGCAAAACTAACCTTACAAACATCTTTGTTTTCCTGTAGAGAATGTCAGTCAACGACTCTAGGGATTTAAATAATGATAGTCATATAACTCTTATAGGTTTTTGTTACATGTTTTAAAAAGATAGTGTGGTTCTTTTACTTTACTAAGACCGTGTTCAATTAAAATGTATGACGTGTGAAAGCTAAAAACTAAAAAAAAAAATATATAGATACAATAGTACTGTCGCAATCACAACTTTATTCGCTAGTTAATTTATAGGTAATAAATAGAAACCTTCTGTGACGTATATTTTGCAGTATCGCATTTTCTTATCTACACACTTTAATTGAAATTCGAATTGTGCTACGTTATTGTTCCGTATTGCGTATTTACGACGGCTATTTCGCCATGATTATTGATCTTGTATTTAATGTGGTCAATGACCGTGTGCGATACAGAATCTATACATACGTACCTACTTTATTTTATCGTTTACTCGTTGCTTGTTTATAAATAAGTCCTCCACATTCTATTTCTTAGCTGTACTTAATGTACTTACTTGCGTCATTATTTTGAAGTTCATTTCGGTCGATGTTTTCGCGACTATCACTTATGGTGATTAGTTTTAAACATGCTTTGTATGTATGTATATTTAATACGTTACCAGTATGTTGTTAAAACGAAGAAAAACATTTGCTTAGTCTTATGTCTGCGACTACAAAGGCCGTACTTCAATGCCTCAACAGCATTACGAGCCATTATTATCAATCGACGTCAACTTAAGTGGATAGATCTACAGACTTATACTTTTAATAGCCTACGTGACTGAAAAAAATTACTAGCAATTCTGACGTAACTACTCCATTGTTTCAGTTACCCGCTGCAGTGAAGTTTCTCGCCGGGTATGGGGCAGCAGTCGACTTCGCTATAGCACACAGATAGCATAAGAAAATGTGGACAGAGTCCGCCAATAAGATTTCATGACGAAAAACCCAAAGAGCGACGAAATCTGGCAACATTTAAATCCTTCAACTGATTTCCGAAGCGTGACGCGGCTATTTCTCGAAGAAAACTAGTGCAAAGTGTTCGCGGGTGATAACAGTGATACGTTATCGTGCTCTTAAACTAAATCCATTACGTCTGTTTTCGTTAACCGATAGCAGGGTTGATAAAACTGTGTCGATTCTTTTCATACGTTAAGGTTTCGGCGGAGGAACGAGACGTGAAGTTGCCACTCGCAGTGTTGAGTGAAAATCTTCAATTAAGTTTTTTCGCGCGAACTGTTGGCTACATTGTGTAGTGTTTTTTTTTTTTAAATTCGAATGTTAAGTTTTTAAAATGCGTGTAGAAGGATTGTGGTCGAGCCTGGCTACTTTCGGCTGGGTGTTCAGCATTGCGAGCTGTCACACTCCTGGGTCTGAACTAGAGTCCGTCAGATATGGACCGGGTGAAGACAGATTCGCCAGTGATACATATACTGTAGCAAATATCAATATAACTTACGAAGACGAGCATGGGGAGGTGTACACTGAGACTTCTGAGGTAAGACTTTCGAAATATATTTACTTAAATATAATTATAACAAAATTTATTTAAGAACATTTATTGAAGTAAATAAATATAAAAACATAACTTTTTAACAAATAAATATTCTTATGGGTATAAAATAAAATAAGTAAAAATATGAATTTTTACGTATTTTATTTATGTATTTTTGTCAGTCGTTTACAATGAGTAATAAATAATGTTTTTGTTTGCTTATTCACCTTCTGAAAATAAGGTCATATTTCGATTGTATATACTTATATGCGTTAAAAATAACAATATAATAATTTAAACGGTCGCTGTCATTTACACTTTATTTTGTATTGATGTTTAAGTGGCTTTACCTATGTTAGATAGACATGACCTATCTCTATCTACTACTTACCATTATTTAGTACCCCTTGTATGGTGAATTTTTCTTTAAGGTCCAAATATAGGTACATATCACAAATAATATTTTTGTGTAGTACTAAATAATAATATGTCGGTAGGTCGCGCTACCGATTCGTTCTTGATAATTAGAAATGATACTTAGAATATCTGTAAGTAGAGTATTTTACTTACGGTTGATTTGATACTAGATCTAAGACTATTAATAGTTTAACAAATAATTAAATTAAAATCGCATATTCTAAAAGTAGGTACTTATATATGTATAATGTATATGTAGAATACCTATGACACAATAAAATAATAACTGATAGTTCGCGGTTATTTCATTCCAATTGGACACATAGGTATGTTAGATTTTTTAATTTAGTCTATACATATACTAAACCTAATTAAATATTAAACCTTAGTAATGTTATGTAACTAGGAGTGTACAATTTACACAAGTTCCGGCTGCAAAATACATATTTTCTTTACATTTCCTATTTCTTTAGATTAACATAATTAAGCGTAACAATTTGTATAAAAAAACCTTTCGTGGTGCTATATATCTATTTATAGGACCCCTCATTTGGCCTTTTAAGGTACTAGATATATTTAAACCAATTTGCCACGCCTCTTTAAACATTCACTTCTGTATACTCGAGGACTAAATGTAGGCTAATACTACAGAGTTCATTTATTTTTCTTTCGCACCTTATGCGAAGGTAATAAGGTCTAAAAATGTATGATAACGAACACGGCACATAACGAGTTATAGTAACTCAATAACCAGATGATTTTAAAATCTTGTCAAACATTATGTACTTAACCGGTTTAATACTGATTATCTCATTTTTATTATGAAGATTTTTTATCTTTTATTGCACTGTGCCATGTAGTGCACCTATGATCACGGTCACAGTATTTTTAACGTAGTAATTTACTTCAAACACTTGCAAGTCAGAAAAAATACACAAAATTAATATAAATAAAAACAATATTATTATATTTGACAAGTTCCTGGTTTATTCGTTCAATTGTTATTATTAACTAGCGGCCCCGGCAGACGTCGTCCTGCCCGTCCGATTGTTTCGTCAAAGATCTGTCAAAATCTTCTGTCACTTCTTCATAAGGCTTCATATTTTCACCGTTTTTTACACATTTTCCACTGTTTCTTGGCTCCTATTGGTCGCAGCGTGATGTTATATAGCCTAAAGCCTTCCTCGATAAATGGTCTATCCAACAAAAAAAATTTTGAATTCGAACTAGTAGTTCCTGAGATTAGCGCGTTCAAACAAACAAACAAACAAACTCCTCAGCTTTATAATATTAGTATAGATTAGGAACCTATTCTATCCCAATTCACTCAAGAGCCTCTCTTCAAGAGCATATACACGAATATACGTATGTACACATAAACAGTTTGATCAAGAATATAGGACCGTAGTAATTGTAAGTAAACAAAGTTAATAAACTAGTTAACGACGCTAACCACAATTGATCGATCGATTGACAAACAATTTTTTTTTCTTGCGTTTGTTTTTTATGCGAAAAATACATTGTGATGAGTTTTATATTCAAATCGACTCCATTGTATTCAAATGATTATCGAAGTTGGCAAATATGAGTAAACATTAAACTGAAGCCTTAGTTAAATACTTAAATAACATATTTCTGCGGAAATTAGAGTTAAAAATAACGTACATATTTATATCGCAGTTGATCTATACTTTTACATTTTCATATGGACGTATTGATTTTTCATTAGTAAAATATCGATTTCAAAATATTTAGTAAAGCGATTTGTAGATAAATAAATGTACTTATAAAAAAAGTATCATCCTTATCATGTGATTTCAAGGATTCTTCACGGTTTATCTATGTTTTTATATTATTCTTACAACCCAGTCTTTCGTACGTAAATTTCATGGATCAATAAAGGGAAGGCCACTAACCTCCCTCGGGATTACTCCACCGAGCCACGACATAACTCAAGATAAGTCACAATTTATGACGTCACGATACTAAGCATCCTCAACTCACTAATAACTTAATTAGCATTGGTGGAAAAGAAAAAGTAGCTTCTTTTGTTAAGTACTTAAACTTGTCCACAATGCGCGCAAAGCATACCGGCATGCTCCACAAGACGGTTCACTCATATGGGTGCAACGTAACTGCCTAGGTATGAAGAAAGATTGCGATAAGATTCTAAGCTTTATCAATCTATTGCGAGATTATGTGACATACTCTTTCAATCCAATCTTTAAACATACGCTCGACATACTGTCGATAGACGTCCAGCCTCAGATTGTGTAAATGAGTAAGCTTTAAGAAGCTAGAAATCTCACTTTGGTATTGCGGATTGCCGCGATAGCCTTCAAATAAAGCTAATTGAATTGATTTGAAAAAATCTAGCTGTGACTAATTGTGAATGCTCTCCTGCAATTGGGATCGCGTTTAAACCAAGTGTGTTACACAATCAGGGGGTAGGACGGTACGAGCATAGGACGAGCTAGAACTAGTGAAAAAATAAATAATTAATATAGCATAGCCTTAGCAATATCACAAGTTTATGTATATTTAATTGGTAAAGGTTACTAATGGTTAAAGTTCTATCCGAAAGTGATTGATTTGGAACAGAACTGTCGCTTTTTACATTATTTATCTCTAAATTGAGTTGAAGCTCTTTAGTTGTAATGGCGGCTTGTGCAATCTTAGTAGGGAAACGATCAGTATATAAAATTCCCGTATAATCATAGTGATTATCGTTTATATGTATTTCCATACATGAAGTAAGCAGTCGATTCAGCCTCGAGTGTTTTGTATTTTACATCCAACTTTGTGCCAAATTGAAAACAATTGGAATCGGCACACTTATTACGGCGGCCATTGTTCTGGATTAAATAATTTTATTGTTTTTATGCGTAGAGCTAACGATGCATCCGTCTGTCTGTCCGCTCCTGGGTTGTGACTCATGCACCAGCATACTGCATCTAAAATATTACTGTAAATTTAAATTAATTTAACTCGCGTATTTTTTTTTTATTTCTGACGTTTCGATAACTTTAGTTCCCAGCGCGCTGACGATAGTATAGTTGTTTCTTTCCAATATGTAAGAACCGCGAAAATTAACTCAGTTACTTAAAGGCAAAAGTAAACATTTTAGTTACATTGTTTCTTGCATGCTAGGTCTTGCAAAACACCTCTTTGGCACTGAATTTGTTTATATATGTTCAGTTCAACCTACAAATACCTACCAGAAATATTTGACGAATAATTAACATATACACATTATGTAGGTGACGACCGGCTTAAATATCATTGACCTTAATCCTAAGATAGTCATTTGTGTTTAGATCAATTAATAAAATCAATAATTCTAACACCGTGTCTTTGTTGGTACTGATTTGAATACACCATCTAAAGAAATAAAAAACATATTAAAAATGCCGTGTCTTGAATAATTCACGGTGTCTGTAACTGCACCAATGTTAAACAAACGGAAGAACAAAAACGGCGATTGTCAATTTGGTCACGAAAAACGAACGCGACCAACATAACAATATTAACTTCTATCTGTCTTTATTATCTATAGCGGCCCGCCCCTGTTTCGCACGGATCCCTATTATTTTTCAAAATATTCTACGAGTATAGCCTATGTTAGTCAGTGAAAGAATTTTTGAAATCTGCAGTGGTTTTTGAGTTTATTTATAAATTAAAAAACATGAACACACACAAAAGTACAAATATTTTCTCTTCAAAATATTAGTATTATTTATTAAACTTCGATTTTCGAACAGATGTGCAGTGGGGGCAAAACTTAAGTATCAATTGTTCAAAGTTTGTTTCTAATTTATTGCTTGATAATGGAGGCAAGTTTAACAACTAACGTTTCTAAGTCTAGTGTTGTGCGTCAATGCTCTATCCTAGCAAATTTACAATACCATAGAAAATTTACGATATAATATTCATAACAATACCGATTTAACCGGCGTATATTATTTTATTTCAATATCTTACGCTTTTGCTGTTGGATTTGATATAAAAAACTGTAACAGATTTGAGTAGTATTGATTTCTCATATATTCGTAGCAAACTGAGTAAACTGATGCTAGATTTTCCTGACTAGCCTAAAAATATCCAGAAAATATATACTTAATTATATTTACATAAAACGCTTTAAAGATAGATATTTTCAATATATTTAAATCAAGACTAAAACAACCAATTAGATACCCATTTAAAATTTCGAAAAGTGCACCTAACTCCGGTGTCAAAGTAATAATTTATAAACGTTAAAATATTCGATAACCTTACTCCAACTGGTGAATGTATTGTATAGGAAGTACCTACGTCGATAAGGCACTGATTTACGGTGCCCGGCAATTATAGCAGTTGAAATTGTTTATGCCACCTTGTTTGGTATAACACCGTTTAATGGGCGAACTGTTATAAACTCGGCGCAAGCGATTGTAAACTTGCTTTGGTGCGGTTAGTTCTTTTAATGGGTATTGGAAACTTTGTGAACTAATTAATTATGTCTGATGCTTTCGTAGTTATTTTACTGTAAAATGTTTATAACGGATTTTACTCGTGTATGTTAATTTTTATTATTTTTTGCTGATGTTTCGAAAACACGACTGATCTATCGTTAGTTAGTTAGTCTGCTACGAATAAAGGAACTGTAAAGTATTTTTAAAGATAAAAAAATATTGCTCAAGGTCAAATAGTTGGCTGTTTTAATTACTATTGGAATGAAACAACTATTAACGGATTTAACTCGCGTATTTTTATTTCATTTTATTAGCTGACGTTTCGGATACTTTACAGTTTCCATAATCGTAGCACGACTGAGCTGACAATAGTCTAACGCTAAAGACAATAACAATAGTCTAATTACTATTGCTAATTAGAATGAGATGCATGCCTCTAAATACATATTGAATTTATTAAATGACATAGCTGAATCTGCTGGAAAAGTGGCAGATACCGTACTTAGACAATGAACAGAATGAAACCATAAGGTATAAACAAATTGATGATTGGTCAAACCCAGTTTCCTTATAACGTCACATAGTTAATGCTTGACGGAAGAAAATTATGGGAAGCGGTTTTCCCATACTACAAATCATCGCATGGAAATTGTCAGACTTGTTCTTTTGTGACATTAGTGTCACGCAACAATGATCTCTCCTTTTAGGTCAACGTGTCAAGTAGCTAAGAATTAAAATCCAAGGTATTCAAAGTACAGAATGGTTTGCATAGCGAATTGAAAACTAAAGTGGGCTGTGGGCGATGTGTTATTTATGAGACGCCTGACAGATGTCGATGGACTGCGACGGCCATTGAATAAACATCGGGGATCAAACCCAAGGTCTTGTGGACAGACCTTATAATACTATCGTACGTCTTGTACTCTAACTGTTGACGTTATCAGATCATGTTCTTTTGTTTGATGTACTTACCTACTTACATTGCCATGTTTATGCGTATAATGCTTTTTATATGATTTAAAAAAATTAATAACAAATAGCGATTCATTGGAATGAAACAACTATAAACGGATCCGATCCGACACGGACTAAAGTTGAAGCTGCGTACAGCTGGCGGCAGAGCGACGAAAATCTGTGAACTTTACATAAACAAAAGATTTCTCTTTCAGGTATTAATTTCTGGTGCCTTCGCGGTTATTACACATTGGTATAAACCAACTAGATACTTCGGATTTGGTAACTCGCGTATTTTATTTTATTGTCTTACGTTTCGGAAACTACAGTTCCCATAGTAGCACGATTACATTGTCGTAGCTGCGTGCATTTTCTTTTTCATAGTTTTAAAATATAAGTAATCAAAGGTGCGCGTATTTTGGAATTACTCACTTTTACTTTAGTGTGCTATTGTGATTTCGTGACTTCTTAGAACCACGAGGAATGAATCAGATTTCTCTTTTATTATTACCGCTTCAGTAAGAAGTATTAAACAAAGTACTCTTAGGTCATAACTGTGAATACAAGGGAATATAAACAGTAGATACCTTATTTATATTTTCACCTTGACATCTTAAGTAATTATTATTTTCTCGTGTATTTTTACTTTGATTTTCCCTAAAGGAAGCCTTGTAAAGTTCCTCGGTTACTTGTTTTTATCTTAATCTGCCTTCAAATTGCACGTCATTATTTTTAGCTAATTACTTTGTGAAATAAAATATCTTCGTTCAGCTCATCTATTATAAAATACGCACTTAAAAATTAAAAATACTTGCGTGCTTTAAATCTCCTTTTTTACAATAGAAATGTTGTGAATTAGTTGGTTTGTGTTTTTTTTTATATGTTTTGTTAATGTATATTTTGATATCAGTTTTCTATGGTCTCTTTATTTGTCAGTGTCGTTCTAAATTTCTTTAATAAATCATAAGTACATTATATTTATTTATAACATACAGTGATCCTACGTAAGACATTTTGTGTAAGTAGGTACTGTTTAATCTTCAACTTTTTCTATTAAAAAATGTCCCTTCATCCCGTCGAGATAGCTATATAAATTACGTAACACAATTTCTTCTAAGATACTATTATAATATGTGTTATCGCTCCAAGCTTATTTACATACAATCCGTGGGTTTTGTGTCCAATCAGCTAAGTCGTTTTAGTAAACCCACGTCAGGTGTAACACAGGATGGGATTTTGTATGAAAAATATGTCCTTGTTACTATACGCATTCCATTGTTTTATTTTTCTATTTAAACCGTTAACACAATGTAACCAATTACGAGATTATATATTTCATAAACAATAATAATACTAAGTGAAATATAATAATCTCGTTTTAAAAAAAAGACCATTGAACAATGTTTTTATTTGTGACAAAGGTTGCAATAGCGTACCCAAGACTTACTTAGACATTATGGAACAGGTTCTTTGTTTTATACAACAAAGTTGAATAAAACATCAGTAACAAATTTACCTCATATAGACATACCTGTATACTTACATATTTATAGGAAGTAATTACTTTATTAAATAAATATGTTTATATCACATTCCTATTGGAGTTTTCCTTATTACATCGATTCAACTTATTTTATATATCGTGGTTTTACTATGTTTGTGTGTACAACAGGGTGTATTCTTAGTACAGTTAGCAAAGAATATATAGTACTTAGTCAAGATGGTCAAATATACACACGCTCTAACATCTCAACTTTAAAGCGAAACCCGTAAGGACCGATTTTTGATGCTGCCTGTACAAAATAAACTTTTGCGCCATTACTTGCAAACGGAACATTGACACTTGCATACATTAATAACAAAACAATAATATGACTCACTGACTGATTGACAATGCCTAAACATAGTACTTATAGCTAATGATGACTAGGTACTTCGACTCTATACAATGGTTAGCGAAAGCGTGAACATGCACACAACACGGAGGAAGTTGTCATTTTCGAACACTCCACAATATAGTAAAACACTTAGATAATTGAAAGTGGAATTGTCTAGTTTCTATGTATATTATAAATTATATTATTATAACTAACTAGCTTCTGCCAGCGACTTCGTCCGCGTGTAATAGTTATTTTCCCCGTTTTTTACACGTTTTCCACTGTTTCTTCGCTCCTATTGGTCGCAGCGTGATGTTATATAGCCTAAAGCCTTCCTCGATAAATGGTCTACCCAACAAACAATATTTTTTGAATTCGAACCAGTAGTTCCTGAGATTAGCGCGTTCAAACAAACAAACAAACGAACTCTTCAGCTTTATAATATTAGTATAGATAAGGTTATAATGTCTTGTCTATATAAAGGCGTATTAAATCGAGTGTCACAACTTGGATTTGAATTTACTTGAAACTTTTAGCAGTTTCAGCGTGCATTTATGATTTTACGATTTAATGAAATTGTAAAACAGGTCCTGCTAATAAATAAAATGAGATTATTCACAGCATCTGATGCAGACTACTAAACAAAGCCTATACTATGAATATTCGAAAACGTACAAAAATACATACATGAACATAATAATGTGTTGAAATTGTGTCTATATGCAATGCATGCCAATAGTCTAACCATTAATCGAATTAGTCAGGTGATACAGATTTTGCTATCACGAAACGGAAGTTTATCAGATCATTTATTCTACAAGCACTTCGGAAAGACTATCATTGCTGAGAAACTCATCAGAAAATAATTTCAAAGTCAATTATGAACTTACATACAAAACACAAACTTATATGCCTTCTATACGAGTAAGGCACAATTGCACGTTCTCGAGTTAGCCACTAACACGGGGTTAACCGAATATATCTGACAGTTGTTGTACTGATGACCGTCAGATTTATTCGGTTAACCTCGTGTTAGTTGCTAACCCGAGAACGTGCAATTGGGCCTAAGTACAAATAGATCAAGTATTAAACATAACCCTTTTTCCGCAGTCCGGTAAATATGGAGAAGGCTTCATCGGGTCTTCGCGGGGGGTGGCGGTGCACGTGCGAGCCAAGGGTCCAGGAGGAGAACACGACCACACCGGCTGCACGTGGCCGCTGCTCTCGGCCGCTGCACCCTCGGAACCTATGCCTGATGAACCTTGGATCGCCGTCATAAGGAGAGGCAGCTGCAACTTTGAGATCAAGGTATGTATAACAGGATGGGTCTAAGGCGTGTGGGCCAACGGTTAATTGATTTGGAGACCATTAGGTTTCATAGTTGAGTTTGTTAAACATTAGTCTTAGGTATAGGTAGGTACCTACTCGTAGTAGAAGTTTAAACCACTAGTAATAATGTACCATATTATTATATTGTGCTTAATTCAAGCAATCCTAACTAATATTATAAATGCGAAAGTAACTCTGTCTGTCTGTCTGTCTGTTACGCTTTTACGCTAAAACTACTGGACCGATTTAAATGAAATTTGGTACAAAGAAAGTCTGGATCCTGAGAAAGGACATAGGCTACTTTTTAACCGACTACAAAAAAGGAGGAGTTCCATGCGGACGAAGTCGCGGGCAGAAGCTAGTTAAATATAAAGCCTTTTTGAATATTTATTTACGTTTTCATAGATTACCTATGTTGTTCTTAGGTTTTATTGTTTTGTATGTCATCATGACTGACTGCTTAAGATAATTATTATTCGAGTATCATGAAAAGAAGTCTTATTTGGAAATGCTAGTGTTTTATTTCCGCGAATGCGTTATAATTAGATTAGTCATATTCGTACCCTTATAAGGTAGGAACGCTAGTCGTAATATTTCTATTAATACAAACCCTTGTAGTAATTTACTAGAGTATAATGATCCAATCTTAAGTGTTGATCATGGTAATTTGCATTATAATTACCAACAAGCTGATAACTGTTGACTGACGGAAGTTGCAACCTGTTTACAATAAGTACAAAGATACGCTGCTTAGATTAATCTATTATATCCTCTATGAAACATGATGAAATTACTTCGAAACATATTATCAGACCACGGAACTTCCTCGTCGCTTGTATCGTGGGAATTTGCTTAATAATTTACACATTATCGTTATTAAATATTGCCTATATGTTAATCTGATGTATAAGCTATATCATTGTAAAATTTTATCAAAATCCATTCAGTAGTTTTTGCGTGAAAGATTAACAAACAGACAATTTTGATCTGGTCTTGTAGACAATCTAGTATATATATGCGCAAAATTTTAATATGACACACATAGTATATCTTAAACACATACTTTATATGGGTATAGTATTACGAAACTAAAAGTGATAATTATTCTCAACTATTTCACAGAAAAACCTCGGTTACTCGTGGATAATAAAACTTTATTGTAGTTACCTAACTTGTTAAGACATAAGACTTACCTATTTAATACATTTTAATAACGATGACATGAAATAAAACGTGAACGTAATTATAAAATGTATCTTATTCTCTATTCGGAATTATATTCTGGGTATTCCACAACATAATATAGCACGAATGAATAAACACATACTGAAAGGGGTATAAAAGTGTAACAACAAACTGGTAAATAGATATATAAGATCTCCAATATATTTTTAACAAACAAAGTCAAAATCGGTTCATCCTTACGCTATGATAGCTATTGGAAGGATGAGCTACAGACAGACACACACGTCAAACTTATAGCTCCTCGTTTGTGCTTCATGAGTTAAAAAGGCGTTAACAACGGGTATTTTTTTCTAGAAAATTGAAAACGTCATAATTAGAATGCCAGCTTTGTATCCGATAGCAAATAACATACATTACTTATGATAACACTTATTTATTACATACGTCATACACTTCAGGCCTTCAATTACCCACACTTGTAAAGCAAGTCGGTGAACCTGCTCCTGATAACGACACAGCGAGACAATTAGTCATTGCTATCACTGACCTGTTTAATACCCAGTGACCCCTTACTTTGTGTATATGTGTATACACAGCTGATATCTCGAAATTGGTCATAAGTCACTATGATTGTTATGGTTGGTTTAATTTAATTATCGCATTTTACACGATGGTTCTCGATTGTGTATTGTTTTTGTCTATCGCTATTTTACCGGTTCGTCCTGTTTGTATATGTTTTACTTTTATTTGTGTCAACATCATTAGACTTAAACAGGTTACTTTTCTACTCTTGAATAACATCTATATCTCTAAATTTATATAAAACAAATCGGGTTAGTTACAAGTACGACTGGATGTTTGTTTTGTTGAATATTTATATATCTACACCCAGAATAAATATTAAAACAGGATTATAGACATTGCTTTTTTTCACACGTTTTGTATGGAAGAGCTTTTTGATGATATGCAAGTTAACGATGAACTACATAAATATGTCCATACTAGCGTCCCGCCTGGCAAAGAATCGATTTGACAGCTGTAATTTTTTTTTTCACTGGTACGTGATAAAAAGTATCCTATGTCCATTTCCTGGTTTTGAGCTACATCCCCAGCAATTTTCAGCCAAATCGGTTCAGCCGTTCTTGAGTTAAGTATAAACGGGATAACTAACACGACTTTCTTTTATATATATAATTATAGATTATAGATAAGATGAATCATATTTTCCGTTAAGTTGGAAACACTTCTATATAGTATATCTATCTCTTTCTAAAATTTCTTATCAAAATAAATATTGATTGTGTACAAAACCCAAAAGCGATTTTAAGTCCTGTTATCGTTAGGAATTTTGTGTTTATACTGTATTTGTATTTTTAGGTCGTGACAAAGGCTGTAATGATAGCCAACTATGAAATATCTATATTTGTTCTGATAAAAAAATATCAAAAACAATATCGATAGGGATATTAGTGAAGCCATTTGTCTTCGCGATATCGAATATTGATCGACCGATAACGGGTTAATATAACAATTTTATAGATAGCAAGGTATTTGCATATGTTTTGTACTTGTCATATTATTTTGTATCAGGAAATTGCGTTGATATCCCAAGGTATCGCTGGAAAAAACTAGGAAAATGATCGCGATGTAAGCATATTTCATATCTTTTCTTCATTTTCATATTGCAAAAGGAATGAATTTACAAGTAATGGGTACTTGGGTCTGTAGGTATATACAGATCTTGTGTATATTAATTTTATATTAGACTATAGCAATAGTCTAACGTTGAAGTGATTTTACAAACCACAAACTACAAACAAAATTACACTTAATATAAGAAATTTCCCGTCCAAGAGTCCATAGTCAATAAATAATTTGACGCTGTATCAGCATCTAAAAGGAAAATGAATGAAATTAAACAATTCTTGATAACGTATCCGTGTTGATGTTAAAAACCGGTAGGTACCGACCATGCATTAGGTACTCGTACTATAAAGAGCGCCATGGATATGACAAATTACTGAGGACTTGGGGACTTATCCCATGTCCAGCAGTCGACGTCTTTCGGTTAATTAAGATGATAAATTTGTAATTTAAATATAGGGTAGTTTGCATAACTGTATAAATCACTTTAGCTTTAGACTATTGTCAGCTCAGTCGTGCTACGATTATGGAAACTGTAAAGAATCCGAAACGTCAGCTAATAAAATAAAATAAAAATACGCGAGTTAAATCCGTTAACAGTTGTTTCATTCCAATAAGATGATAAAGTCTTATATTCGAAATGATCATGATTACTATGTTATTATGGAGCTATTATAAACATTTGATATATTTTATAGGTGCAGAACGCATGGCGAGCGAACGCAAGCGCAGTACTCATATACAACGATCGAGATACCACCGCCTTGGAGAAAATGAAACTCTCCACCGACAACGGACGTAAGTGTTACATATATAAGAATCACATACGATATTAACTGACTTGTTGGTCTAGAAGTCCCAAAGCTTTGCTTAGTTTAGGATTTGATCATTGGTGTGAATAGTTCAACTTCAAACATATTTATTTAAATTCGATTACGTCTTTTAGCGTGAATGATATGAAATATTATAGTACAGTAACAGCAAAATTTGTTACTGTTATTTTATGATTGCTGTTCCTATTGTAATTGTGGTAGGTATATCAGTTCGAACTAAAATGCAAAAGTTAACCAATTGTAACATAAATTGTATAGGTACTATGTATGGACCGAAATTCAGTGACATTTATACCAAGACAAGCACTGTAAAGGACTTTACACTGGAAGCGAACACAGGCTAGTAAAAAAAAAAGTATAGGTAGGTGGGTTCATGCCTCATATCCTACTGGGATTTCGATTTCCTTCTACGCTTGTCATGGTGCAAATATTGTTTAATTTTATTAGTCAACAAGAATATGAACGAGAATAGGTCAATGACACAGATACTTTTTTTCGATTTGAGGTTTCCGTCTAAAGGTATGGCCGGTGGTCGGAACACAATTCCGGATAACTTTAAGGAAAATAGTTATACTTACTGAGATCATCCATTTCACAAGAAAGGTTAATGATTCAAAATTGTGTTTTTCATTTTATGGTCTTGATACTTTCTTATTTACCTACGTGAGTGTTGACACGTCTTACCAACGTAACGTGTCTGATATAGACTCGTATCATAAAATGGTAATATTAACTATTATCTATGACTTCCTTACTCTGTATAAGTAATCTAACATTTTTACCTTAACTTATATTTACATATAAATCACAATATTGCATAACTTTTTACGTAATATCGTATGGTTTTCCTTTAACATCACTTAAAGAGATACCACGCTTTCATTCTTTTCTTTAAAATTGAATATCTGATGATTTTACTAAAAACTTTGAAATACCTACGTCATTAATTATTTGCATCGCAAGAAAATAAAAGTATTTTGCGTAATTAAAGTCGATAATATCTTTGATTTGACGTAGTGATTGCCACTTTAAAAACCTTATGCTGGCCTTAAACCTTATAAACCTTAACCTTATACTATCTAAGATATATACAGGATGTGTAAGTGTGTAGAATAGGTAGATAAGACGTAAGTGCTGGTAACATGAACTTCTATAGTTCTTTATTGAATATACCCTAATTTTAGTTCGCCAATTTTCACTTGTTTCAAAGTTATCAGCATTTATAAAGGAAAAATATTTTGGGATTTTTTTTTTTCCGAACTGAATACTGAAGCGCAGTTGGCCAGCTAATGGGCCTTTACTGCAATACCGGACGGGTGGCGAGACTCCTGAAAGGAGACTCTTAAGCCTTTTGTTGGGATAATGTTAGAAACTATCAAAACTAAACTGTTTACAACTGGCTGAAACATATTCTCGTGTATAAACTAATTTACTAATCTTGGGTGCTGTAATGGTCCCCTAACCAAGTTTTGACACATCCATCCTGCTACACCCTGTATATTGGCTTACAGCCTCCTTATAAGGTAGCGAAGGCCGCCCACTAGCATTGTTAAAGGGCCGAACAAGCAACACTGTAATGATTTAATACGACATGATAACCTTCGTGCGGACGTATTTTATTATGATGTGCCCTTTTTAAAACAATACATACGTTGGCACGGCATTTTGTTTAATAAGAATAAGCTCTGACTTAGAATATTAATGAGCTTGCAGCCTATTATCTCTTTTCGTTGACTTTTATACGGCTTTGGAAGATGATTTGACACGTCTGTTTAGTAATTAGGGGGTTTATTATTGCAATATCGTTATGTCACATCCCTACTAATATTATAAATGCGAAAGTAACTCTGTCTGTCTGTCTGTCTGTTACGCTTTTACGTTAAAACTACTGGACCGATTTAAATGATATTTGGTACAAAGAAAGTCTGGAGCCTGAGAAAGGACATAGGCTACTTTTTAACCGACTGCAAAAAAGGAGGAGTTCCACGCGGACGAAGTAGCGGGCAGAAGCTAGTTATTCATATAAATGTCCCTCATTGTCTAATGTAATTGATTTGCTTCAAACACTAAATTGGATGTTTTAGCATCACGTTAATCGATTGTCGTCAAATCAATTCAAATTACCTTCGAAGACTTTACATTACGTAACACTTCATAGATTGACGTTAAATCAATTGTATTTAGCTTTGAACACTTTCGATGCGTTGGGTATCTAAAACGAATGTTTTAACGTTTTCTATCATACCAATTCGGATTTCCTTCAAATCAATTGCGTGGAAACTGTGCCTTATTGTACTTTTCTGGTTTATATTCGTTATACTTCACAAAACCTAGTTAAACTTCTGTTCTCAACTAGATATCTAATAACTTCCAAGGCACTAGAAATTTGATGTCACTGTAGAAACGGGTACCCTGTTTAAAATTGCGAACGTATGCAAATGTGGACTGATGAACCAGTTGTACCTATTATAATATACTTATATTATGACTTCCTCGTTATATCACTGTTGGAAAACATATTTCTTATATGTTATTGATATTTACCTGGTTGTACACCGCTGTATGTCGTACGTCGGACATGAATTGCATCCGAGCATGCTCTGAGTTGCAGAGGTAATATGTACCTATTTATTTTAACAAAATAAAATACTCATGCTTTTATCACAGTGGTTTAACGCTTTTGATGTTTGCGAAAACGTCGAAATTACGTGAATCGATGATAAATACGAAAGGTTGTCTCATTTTGCTAACAAACCTTTGTATAGGTAGTGTTGTTGTCTTTATGTGGTCACACTGTGCACGATAGACCTGTCAAGACGCCATCGCCAGATGACTATTAAGCTTTGCTTATATATTATGTTGATATTTTAATAAATATAATTTAAAAGCAATCAGAATTAAACCAAAATACTTGTCCACAACGTTCAATCTGTATCAAGAAACCGGTTAACAAAACACCAACATTAATCCGTAAAGGGCATAGCATAACAAGTTTATTACATCATTTGATTTGTAATTTAATCGATTTGATGCCCTTTTGCAAGTCGCTTGACTGCCTTTTGACGCTGTTCGTAACGACATCTCTAGACTGATGTGTAAATCCGTTTTGCAATATTTATATTTATGATTAAATATTTAGCAATAACTTAGGAGATGACTACTTAGATTTAATTATAACATCATACCCTTAATGTATATTCAAAATTCGTTTATTTCTCAATAATCACACCATGTTACTTTATTATTAAAGTGAAATATCATATAACATACTTATGAATGCCAAAATCGTCCAGCAGGTGAAATTAAAATAAATAAATTGTAAGTCAATCACACATCTGATCCTAGCAGGATACGAACCGCAAATATAGTTGGACTTTGACCAGTAGGTAGATCAATAGGATAAACACGAAATTGTAACGCAACTTTTTTATTGAAGAGTATCCTTTACAATTAAAACGATTGGTACGAAATATATCTTTTCGATTATATCATGAAACAATTAAACTCACGTATCTTCCAATCTGTGGAATACGACCCATTGAGTACTTGTTAATTAACCAATTTGTTCAGACGAAAATGATTGGAAAAACTCATTGAATATTCATTATATTATTTTCACCCAGTGGAGGTTTCCGGGCCTTTAAATACGAAAATACTCGCGGATTCGCTTGAACCTTTATAAATATCGTAACGTGGATTTTGTAATACAAAAGTAGCTAAGTAAACAATTATACTATTTAGGTACATATCTCCAATAAGTTCAGTGATATATCATGACTTTATCTGCTTTTATTTGTAATTATACTGAAAGTAAGCTTTTATTGTTTGTCTTCTACGAGTACTTACTCTCAGATCTTAGAGTACTTACATTATAATTATGAAATCGAAGATTCTTCTAGGAAATACATCATTTGTAAATTTGTAATACAAAAAGGCATATAAACAATTGAGAAAACTGTAGGTGCTTAACCGTCTATTAAAAATATAATACCCAACAGTCCACTAATCTTTACAGTCATTACTTAATTTATTCTACTTCGGGCCGCGTACCAGTGCATTTAAAGCGACCCTGAGACTGCAACTTGCAATGTGCAACATTTAAACCCACGCGAGAGAAAGTTACTGTGATCTCACTACTCGCCTTTGTACCTATTATTGTAGATACATACTTTTATATCGTTAGAAATTAGGTCTATTTGCTTGCGATTTAGTTTAGAATTCATTATCTTGCGTTCTACGTTTCTCATGTTTGTAGGTATATATGGTTAAGTAAAATAGTAGGTTCTTGTAGAGTTTTAAGTGTAAACATAATTGTCACTAGTCACGTACATTTGTCGTGTTGGTGAAATAGGGGTACCTATATAAAAAAAATATCATCAAACTTCCACCAAACATTTTTCTTATCGAATATGAACTAAAATTATGTCAGCGTTCCACTTGCATATCAGGTTACTCTAGAAATAGCTCGTATTGATAAATATTTATTACTTCACTGTCTGCCAACTTATCCGTGTTATCATACCTACTTATATCGCCATAAAACAAGTTATTCTCGCCATTCCGACTCGGTTTTCCTTTTGTGATCAAATATCGTTGTCCTACTAATATAACCGGCCTGTCTAAACAAGTGAGAATCGTTATAGAAATTAATAAAGAAAAAGTGAATACTATCACGATTCAAAAGTCCGTTGTGTATCTCAAGCTGTCAGGTTCGACAAAATTTATGTATTTAATTAATTGGTGGAACCGGACAACTAGAGTCTAGACCTTACTTAAAACTAGCGACACCTAGCGGATTCTTGACTAGTGATAGTCTAGAAGCTAACGCAAATTCAGTACCCCATTTTTTGCTAGTCTATGGACCTCCAGATATTACACTGTTCATATAGTAGGTATAGTGATATTATAGAATGGTATTCCTTGTCTTTGGACAAAATACGTAATGTTCCAGAGCTTGCCGTAACTCTTCAAAGGTACCTAATTATGAATATTATCGCTTAATACGGCGGTCGCGTCAGACGTTAACGGATGCGATCGACTGTATAAACATGTCACTTTTAATGTGACCTACGATTATCTAACCACATATGGCTACGTGTGTATTTATTATACTAGTCTCGTTGGAAGTGTAAATTAAAATCTTACTATCAAAATTTGATTAGCGGTCGATCTTTCTTCTAAGACTGGAATTTCCAAATTGGTCAAACAATAGTGATATATTGAATAATTTCTGATGACTTTGCGGAATATGAGAAATTTCATATTTTAGAAAGTACTTAAATTTTGTAATTTAGTAAAAACGGATTATAAGAGAAAGAATATACGGAAAACAGTCCTCACATAATTGTTAAGACTGAAGTATTTATAAATTTATGAACGGCCAAAGTTTCGGTTTATCGGCTACTTTTGGCGAAAAGTAGAACTCACACGAACAAGCTTCTTTATATTTTTGTACAAAATGTATAGATAATTTCTTACGTTCATGGTGTGTATAGAATGAGGTATCTACTTGCATTCTATTTAACAGCCTCTATAAAATGTAACGGTTTTGGCCTAAAACAACAACAAGTAGTACAAATACGGTTCCGGCTAAAAAATTATGTCTAAACTATTTATAGTCCTCGTAAAAAGCTTGCTCATCTTCGATTTGCATCCACGTGGACGGCCACGCAGAGTTGGCCTTTAAAATTACCTTGACAGTGAAACCTGATAGCGAACGTGTTAGTCTGGCTTAGCCCCACGTGACCATTGACATGGTCTTAAGGGTAGTCACGTTACGACCCTTGTTTATTGGAAATTGATTAAAATATTAGTAAGCCGCTGCGCCTTTTGGCTTCCCGCTTCATTGACGTGGTGCCGGATTTATCGCAGGGATTAAAAGTATCATACATTTTAATGTTTGTCATCGTTATAAAAATTAGAAAACCAGTTGCGTAGTCGGACACATATAAAGAGATATAATATGCTTACTTTTGCATTTATAATATTTATAGAAATCGTAGATAACATCCTACGATTCCTATAAATATTAAGCAGAATATAAAATTACTGGAATAAAACTATTTTGGGTCATAGAGATTATTTTCATACATTGTGAGATTGCGTTTGTTATCTTATTTCTTTTTATTGAATTTCTATTGTCTATGACTATACCGTGGCAACCGAGAATTAAATATAGCAATTAAAACAGCATTTCTTGTATTGGTATGATAATTATACGACTATAGTACGTAGCAATTCAATCTGAGATCATCATATTATCAATAAATTATATTATTATGTTATTAGCAGTGCCTCTCGGCAGCATGTATTAAACCTGGTTATAACTACTCATATGAAAAAAACATCCATTTCTCTTTAATAGTTTCTATCTGAATCTCAAACATACCTCTTTAAGCTACTTATAATACTATAGGTACTTATGTATTTGTTTTATAGGGTGTACAAAGTATGTCCCGCTATTATCCATCAGAAACATCTGCTACTCGCTAATGTTGTTTATTATTGAAAACAATGATTACGCACACCTCAACGTGGTCTCTGATTATCTTTAATTACGTCATTTAATCAAGTGTTAAGATATAGTGTATTGCAGCGTTAGTCGGCACGTTTGCTTGCATGTTAATGATAACGAGCAACGTAGATTGTTTAACCACTACTTTCTTTTACATTTATTGTATAAGCATTTTCCTGATTGTCCCGGAAATATATTTTGAATGTTTAATCAGATTTAAGGAAAGCTGAACATTTTTGAGCGGAAATGTATGTAATGAGTTATTGATCCGAATACGGCTAAGGCAATGATAATAGAACAATAATACGTTTAATTTTATTTGCTGATGATTAGCCAACTGAGCTGACGACAGGCTAGCACTAAAATGATGACTAACATCAGCTCAGTCAGCTGCGAATATGAGAATTGTAAAGTTTTCAAAACATCAGCAAATACAATAAAATACGCGAGTTAAGTAAATACGTTATACTTGTTTCCATTCCAATCACGAAACTATTAAGGTACTTTTACACGCTTGCCAAGGCTCGACGAGTATCCACAAGCCCCAAGCGTCGCAAGCGCTTGCCGTAAACGCCCTTTGATAGTCCGGATCGAATACAAGCGTTCGCAAGTTCACGCAAGCCAAGCCAAACGGCCTCTTTACACGCTTGTGTTTGTGGACGCTTGTCGAGCCTTGGCAAGCGTGTAAACGTACCTTTACATGTAAGTATGCATGTATGTTTTGTACTTATATGGTGGTCCATAACTTGGCGAATGCTTGGTATATGTACCAAGTAGTCGCAAGCTATTTTAAACGACTTATAGTAAGATGCTAACTGTTGAGTATATAGACGTCGATACAATGACGCACACTGGTGTTAGATAAATTAAATTATAACGACGTTGTCATAAGAAGATGATCTCGTTTAAGATATGACGAACGATATAATTTAATAACGACAGTAACAATATACTGGTGGTAACTGGTTAACGGGTTGTTTAGTTTACGATTTATAACAATAATATCATAAAGTAATAATATCTGATGTCTTCGCGGTTATTACACATTGGAATAAAACTATTTTAACGGACTAATCTCGCGTAGGTACTTATTTCAATTTGTTTGCTCTTTTGAAATCAATTGTTAAAAGTGGGAGGTAATTAATCTATAAGTACTAATATTATAAAGAGAAAAACTTTGTTTGGTTGTAATGAATAGGCTCAAAAACTACTGGACCGATTTGAAAAAATCTTTCACTGTTAGGAAGCTACGCTATTCGTGTGTGGTATATATTTAGGGTATATATTTAATTTAGAAAAATAAATAGGGATCCGTGCGAAGCCGGGTCGGACCGCTAGTTATTAATATAATACTTTATGTATAGGTACTTGGTTATCAACAAAAACTGTTTAACGCCAATAGTTTTACGGTAGTCCAGGATATTTTACATATTATACTACGTAACAGGATCTTAATATTACAATAAGTAGGTAGGTACTTACCAAATTAAATATAATTGGATTACGAATGAAGCGCACGTAGGGTCACCTAGTCTAAACTTGACCTTCGAGTGAAAAATCAGAGCCTTTTCACTCGTGTGAAGCCGTCTTTCTGTGACAGCCTTTTCTCTCTAACTAATGGTCCGATTATTTATTATCCCTAGCATTAACGAGTGAAGCATATCAATATCTAAGAACACTGCACTGCATATCTATACTAATATAATAAAGAGGAAAGGTTTTTTTTGTTTGTTTGAATTGAATAGGCTTCAAAACGGCTGGATCGATTTGAACAATTGTTTCACTGTTGGGAAGCTACGTTCACCCTGAGTAACATAGGCTATAGAATATTGTTTAAAAAATAGGGATCCGTGCGAAGCCAGAGCAAACCGCTTGTATATTAATAAAGCTCTTGTATTTTTGTTTGCAGGTAACATAAGCGCCGTTTTCACATACAAATGGAAGGGCGAGGAGATCATGAGACTGATAGACAACGGCACCCGAGTGACGGTCGGCATCATCAAGGGACGGACGTTTACCCACATCAACAATAATATTAATAAGTGAGTTTGAATACGTCACAAGTTTACTAATCAAAATCACACCAAAGACTTGTTAAAGGAAAGGCTTGAAGCCTCCTCTCAGGAGGCTCGCCACCCGGTCCGGTTTAAAAAAAATTGTCAATGCGGTTTGTTTTACTATTAGCCACGGCTTTGCACATGTGCAATACTAATTATCTGTATTTCTCTACTGTATTATGTATACATTATACATATAAAGCTTTCTCTTGAATCAGTCTATCTATTAAAAAAATTGCATCAAAATCCGTTGCATAGTTTTAAAGATCTAAGCATACATAGGGACTGATAGTCAGTGGAAATCGACTTTGTTTTATACTATATAGTGATTTTGCTGCTTTAATGTACTAGTGACTTAATGTCGAAATGTGTCACCCAGGGAATTAAAATTTAAAGTTTAAATAAATAAAGTCATTTTATTTTGTGTTACTCTATTAAAGCTATGATGTAACCACAAATCTGACTGATATCAATGGTTTTATACCATTAATTGCTTAATTAAAAAGTACAATATATGTAATTAAGAAGCACTAATCAATAAGGAAGGAAAACGAAAACCTTTTGTGCATAGGTACTTCACTAAAAAAACAAAGTCGCTTTTTCTGTCCCTTAATAGTTAATCCCTATGTACGCTTTAAATATTTCAAAGTACGCAACGGATTTTGATGCGGTTTTATTAATAGATAGAGTGATTCAAGAGGATAATTTATAGCACCCGTGTGAACCAGGGACGAGTCGCTAATATAAAATAAAATACACGGGTTAAATCCGTTATAGTTATTTCATTCTAATCACGTTTCTTTTCGCAAGGATGGGTAGATTTACTTGCTACTGAAAATCAATGAATATATGTGGAGATTGCAGATGTTTATATGTATTATATATATGTATGTATTCATTGCAGGACGTCAGTGTTGTTCGTGTCGATATCGTTCATTGTGCTGATGGTAATATCGCTGGCGTGGCTCGTCTTCTACTACATACAGAGGTTCCGATACATACACGCTAAGGATCGCTTGTCGGTAAGCACTACACAAAAACTAACCACACTCAAAATATAATGCTTTGGCCAACATACAAGTAGTAATCTTAATCAATAAAATTAAACTGTGGCTGTTTGCGGTTATCTTAGTAAGGGATTTAAAAAAAAAAATGAGCCGTAAGCGTTACGAATTTTAATTGAAAAGGAATGTGGAGAACAGTAATGCGAGGCTTTTTTTAATAAGAAGTTTTATTTTATTTATGACTAGCGGTTCGCCCCGGCTTCGCACGGATCCCTATTTTTTTTAAATATTCTGTAGCTTATGTTACTCAGGGTGAACGTAGCTTCCCAACAGTGAAAGAGTTATTAAAATCGGTCCAGTAGTTTTTGAGCCTATTCATTACAAACATACAAAAATAGGTACAAATCTTTCTTCTTTATTATATTAGTATAGATTTAAAAGTGGCAGTTTTCATAATTGTAATATTATTTTTTCTTTTCAGAAGCGACTATGCTGCGCAGCAAAGAAGGCGCTCTCAAAAATACCTGTTAAGAGTTTAAAGACTGATGATAGAGTAAGTACCATTTCATGATAGTGATGACAAGCAACTTAATCTCAATATACATAAGGTTCAAAATAGTAAATAAGTTGACAAGTAATTCCTTATTAGGGTCCGAACCTCTGAAATTTATATATGGGCATTTTCAAAAATTGTTGTCCGTAGCGTAAGCGGAGTTCCACTTTTAAAAAAAGTTTTAATTGACTTTAATTGTAGCTTAATTGATAGTATATTGTTTAAGCTGCCTAAAAATACTAAATTTATCACAAAATAACTTCGGAGTCCTTAAATATTCACGTTTGAAGTTCACATCTACTGGAAAGATGTTCCATTACGGCACTCATTTGATATAGGATTTAAAAATAGTAGTCAAGTTCAAAATTATCCAAAGTTTTAATAATTAACACATAAATAAAATAAACTTTAAAAAAAAACCAACTAGGGGACGTACATTACTATAAAACATTAAGTTTTATAAGAAAATAACTCCTTAACGCCACTATTCGGTTCATTGCACTACATATTTTTGTCGCTGTAGGGACAGATATGTAATTTTATTACAAAATACGTATCTATTTAGATAACTGATGAAATGCAATTTGCTTAACAGTATTAAGTTTTAAATATCCTAAAGGTATATCGCCAATTTTTTGGAATTTAATCACAGTCGATGTTGGGACAATGGCTATTGACTACTATTAAGTAGCGTTCATATTGCGATTTAAATGCCACACATGAATATCATGAGATCACGACAATCGTTTTATACTTAAGTTGACATTAGTTTTGTCACAATTTATGAATTTTTAGTATTATTTACGAATTGTAACATGTTTTTAAGCAGTTTGTGTTTTGTGTTTGTGTGTTTTTAAGCAATTATATAACTTACGTACTCATAAATAAAACAATTTAGTAAATTAGCAATTTACTCAATATGAAACCAGCTTTACCGTACCATTACGCCACTTTTTAGGAAAATTCATGTTACAATGGCGTAATGGAAGTGACGTATTGCCGACAAAAACACTTTGATTTAAAATTTAAAGGAAACTATTAGGATTTTGGCAAATTTTATTTGCTTTTCATAATAATCATTAAATGGTTAATAGAATGTAATAAAAAAAATTACAATCTGAATTATTTTACTAGTGCAAAATCGGTCTCGTATGGGGAACGCTTGTTTTGCTGCTATCGCCACGCGACCGCATTAAACGCATTTTGCGGATTAACTGCGGTGATTTTTAATAAAATGAAGACTACTATATACTAAAAATGTTGCTATAATTCAATTTTCGTATAACTTTCTTAGTTATATTGTTTCCAAGTTAGTAAAAACACGGTCGCGTATTATGGAAATTCCTACACACTCAATTTCGCAGGACAGGATAAAACCTGGCTTTTTTAAATAAATTTCAACCAAAGTACCTTTTTTAAAGGTTTAAAATAAGAGTTCTGTATATAAATTACCTGTACAAATACCCGCCACATTTAAAAAGTCTATATAAGTATCATTTTTTTACTTCCAAACTTAGCAAAGTGGGCATGGGACACGTCAAAATACGACCTCTTATTTAACTTTTTTAATTGTTATAATTAATTGAACAGCGTTATTTTCATTATAATAGCGCTAAAGAACAGATTATGAGCTGATAAAACATTAAAAAAATATAATTTAATGAAAGTCTGGCTAGAATTCAAGTAGTTGACTACCAAAGTCACGGGACAGGTACTTTTTCCAAGGTACAACAATTTTTGAAAATGCCCATATAGGATAGCTCGTGTGTTGTCTGTCCATCTGTCCGTCTATCACAGCCAATTTATTTAATACTAGCTCCTGCCCGCGACTTCGTCCGCGTGGAACTCCTCCTTTTTTGCAGTCGGTTAAAAAGTAGCCTATGTCCTTTCTCACACTCCAGACTTTCTTTGTACCAAATTTCATTTAAATCGGTCCAGTGGTTTTAACGTGAAAGCGTAACAGACAGACAGAGTTACTTTCGCATTTATAATATTAGTAGGGATTAGTAGGGATAGGTAAACAAAACTTATTGTTAGTACAAAATATTCAGAAGATTAAACGTGTCCATTTTTGATGGTGGTCAGGTTGGAAGAGTGTCTGACTGCAAAGGCTGTGAATTCGAATCCCGCTATAGGCAGATGTTAATGTGAATGTCCTCAATCTATTTATTTATATATTTGCATAATTTCAGGAAGTGCAAGGCGACGGCGAGTGCTGCGCCATCTGCATAGAGCCTTATAAAGTATCAGAAACATTAAGATCTCTGCCTTGTAGGTAAGTCGCCACAAATATTCTGTATGATATTTGTACCAGTTAAACAAACTCAAGTATTCAGTCCATTCTTAAATTGGTCTCGTCGGACTTATCCGCAGGGACCTTCTGTTCCCTTGCAACAAAATAGTCGTGTCAACACACTTCCTGACGGCCCGAGCCGAGATGCGACCCCCACCTTGGGGGGCCCTCGGGTCGGTCAGGGCTAAAAACCCTAAACCCAACCCAAAAGGCTTAAGAGTCTCCTTTCAGGAGTCTCGCCACCCGTCCGGTTTTGCAGTAAAGGCCCATTAGCTGGCCAACTGCGCTTCAGTATTCAGTTCGAAAAAAAAAAATTTTAAATTGTTTTTTTTTTAATTGTTGCATATAAATTCGGTTGAGTTCTCTGATCTTCATCTACACTAATATAATAAAGAGGAAAGATTATGTTTGTTTGGATTGAATAGGCTTCAAAACGACTGGACCGATTTTAAAAATTGTTTCACCATTGGAAAGCTACATTCACCCTGAGTAATAGGCTTTATGATATTTAAAAAAATAGGAATCCGTGCGAAGCCGGGGTGAATCGCTAGTGTTATATATATATTATGTGCTGTTATTATTGTTTCAGACACGATTTCCACAAGAACTGTATCGATCCGTGGCTCCTGGAACATAGAACGTGTCCGATGTGTAAAATGGACATACTTAAATATTACGGCTTTGTGGTAAGTGGTTTGAGACCTACCTGTGTTAACACATAATAGGTGATTCTTATTGGCTATTTTAGAGATACTGCTTATGATCCTGGCACCTTACATTACCTATAATATTATTCTATATAAATAAATAATAATCATTCACCGAAATGTTTGTGCGCGCATAACTTCTGATCGACTGCATCAAATTGGATAATTATTTTTTATAGTTTGTTATTATCAGGACATGGTTTATATGTATAGTAGAAAATTAAAAGAAATAAAAAAAAAACATTCAAATCAAATCGTATATGACGTTCGCCAGCTAAGCTAGTTTAGTATGTATATTTTATTTAATTAAAAAGAATACCGTAGCAAATAAAATTCTGCTTTTGATAATGCAAATGTTTTCTTTTAAAATTGAAAGGGTTTATTTAGTATGTCATTAACCTTTACTACCTTTGAAAGAGTTTTAAATGTCGTAGTTAATCCATGCTAATCGTGATAATTATATTGACAAATCGGTATTTAGCCAAGTTTATTGACTGTCTAGACTAAGCTAAGAAGCCACAAGGATTTCTGAATGTACGTATCGAAATTAATAACTGATAACAAAACGAATGAACATTACAAAGCAAAACAAATTTAATTTGCATCTTATAGATTTTAGCGGAGTTTACAAAGAATTTGTTTAATGCGAAATGAAATAGTTTTCATAATCTACTAACTATTATAATTAAAGTTTGTGATAGGTTACAATAAAATTTTGTGAGTCATCATTGTAGGTACAATTCATTTTAATTTCAATGGAGAAATCTAGTAGTGGATAAAGTATAATAAGGCAACCTCAATATAAAATATCTAAAACAAAAATTAAACACATTGAAGACAAAGGAAACGGTACTATGTCGTGTCAAAAAGATCTTTAGGAACTGCGCAGAATATAGCAGTCCTAAAAATAATATTAGTATGAATTTGTAGTTGACGTAATCTGTTGTTTTAGTTCACAGGCAGCCAAGAGAGCATTCTTCAGCTGGAGGTAGAGGAAGCGCGGAGTCGCGCCATCAGCCCAGCGCGCAACAGGCATCCGCTCACGCTGGTAAACACCCTCGATACACTGACCACACTCCTCGAATATCACCTCGATCGCACAGCGGCCCCGCCGGCGGGGTCGCAGGCTCTCGCACAATGAGTTAACTTATATCCTGACGATCCTAGTCGTGGTCCAACTTCTTCGATATGGTGCTAAAGTTTTCGTTCAACACGTAGTTACGCTATATTTTCACACCATACTCCCAAACGAAATGAACTTTAGCGTTAGGTAGACAATCGTCAGCTCATTCGTGCTAAGGATATAGGAACTGTAAACATTTCGAAATGTCTGCAAATAAAATAAATCTCAAAAATCCAAAATGAACCTTAATTTTTGATGGCTTTGAGGTTATTAGGTACACATTGGTATGAAACCATTATATGTACTTAACTACCGCATTTACGGATAAACTAAAATAAGCGTTAATTCCGCTATAATTGTTTCATTGTAGCGGATTTAAACTATAGTTAATGGATATTTTGGATATTGTTATATAAGCAAATATATTATTCGTGAAGAACATGTTTCTCGAACTAATAGCGACGTAATATACCTAGAGCATAAAACAGACCTTAATACATACACATACGGTTGATATTCGTATTCAGCCTATTTTGTGTTCTGACTGAGTGACGTATCTCAGTATATCCGTATGTTCCAGTTGGCGAGCGACAACTCGTACGAGGAGGCGGCCAGCGAGCGCAGCAGCCGCGCCAGCTCGCCCGACGAGCTCGTGCCGTCCTTGCGACGCACCCCAGACATAGATAGGTATAGATACTTGTTTCCTTACTAATATTGACGGTTGGACACTGGCGAAAGTAAAGGTCTTGTTTGATTTAAATAATTGTTATATAAATTTCGTTTTAACATTAAGGCTACCAATACACTCTCATACGGGTGCACTCGGCAAGCGCTCGCAAGAGTATACCGCTGCTAATATAGATATTCATAATCATCAAATCTTGATAAATAACTGGCCTAATCAAATCTGAATAAATGAATATGAATATGAATATGAATATGAATATGAATATGAATATGAAATGAAATCAAAAGTTATTTTGGAACTATATATAATTACAAGTTAATTTTAAAGTAAACGGAACTATCTATTCTCTGAAAGCTAGTTCTAAGTAAAAATAAATGCTTTCAGATCTCACGCCCCCACTCCCAGTTGTTCCCAGCGGGAGAGCCAGCCGTGTTCGGACGTGGCTTCAGCCACAACCGCCGGCTCTCCGCAGAACTGAGCGTGCCAAACGACCGCCGGCCCCGCGGGCCGGGTGACTACTAACCGACCAATTGCAGCCAAGTAGTACCGACAGATGCCCGCCGAGGTCTCTACGAACACTCGCCAGATAGACACAGACTTTAGTTTTGAAAGTGCCCGCTAGATGTCGCCTTTTGAAGAAAGTTCAAGGTGTTTTCTAATTGGACAATAATAGTCACGTGATCTATGGGCGAGTTACTGCTTTAGAAGATTCTTATCGCCGGGTACAGTCAAACAAGCTAATATTGTTTAGCCTGGGTCCTACTACCCTATTGGACGATACGAAGTGTGTGCGAGTGATGTGTTCATAATCATAGAATAAATACTCATGTTTGGTACTTCCAGTGATGACGTTACGGTGGAAAAGTGATATTTTATTATTTTTAAGCACTAGTTTTGTAGATAGCCGCGACTCCGCCTAGTCAACGAAATAGTGTTCTTGTACCTTTAACCTACATTGCCTTAAGTGAAATTGCGAGTTACAAAGTTGTTGAAATGTATTGACTACGTGACGATGTCTTATATTATAGTCGCTGTTTTGTTGTAACTTTGATAATATGATATAATAAAATACTGGAGAGTCGATTAACTGCAATATTACTGACTTAGACTTAAACAAATAAAACTGTTCTATAAAGAAATATTAAAATATACTGTGTTATGGATGCGGCTTACGGTGACATACGACATACAACATATTTTAGTTTTTTAAATTGAGCAATAAAAAAAGGGGTTTTTTTGTTAAACCAATTTTTAAGTTTGATATAGATAGTTGTTGTACTTAAGAGGTGATTGGCTGGTGATCTCATAAAATAACATTTTTGTATCTAGACTCTTGTTTGAAATAAATGTGTGCAGTTTGAAACCGGTTGTGCATTAGGGCCATTTCATTGTACTCGTAGAATGTGTATCCGTCCGCATATGTGCTATTTCATTTATTATTAACGTGTTTAATGTAAAACCAGACTCATCGCAGTTTAAACAATGCTGGTTTATTGATCCTTTTCGTATTTAAATAATATACTTATATTATTTAGCTAGACCTTAATGTCTCGGGTTAGAATACAATTGTAGTTTTCGCTATGTTTGTAAGACGGAACATTGTCAAAACCAAATGTTTTAAAGTTAGTTTTGTACTCTGCAGTTGACCTAGGTTTATCGGTTAAGTTGTGACTTGCCTAGACAAGTGCAAATCGAAAATAGCGAACGAACGAAACAAATGTAAAGTTTTATGGGATTGGTGTAAGCGAACGAAAACTGACCTTAATTTGTTCGATCGCTATTGTCGTTTAGCACTCGTCTAAGGGGCCGGGGGTCTTATTAAAAACCCCAGTTATTCATTTCACCAGTACAAGAAATGGATGCTGAATTACCTTGTTAATCGTAAACGTCCGTTACACCAATTTCGTGGCTCTGAGATAAGTGGTAGTTAATAAATTCTAGTCTGAAATTCAAATCAAGTAATCGCTTTTGAATGCAATTTTATAAGCGTACTCGCCAGTACTAAAGTCAAGAGGGCTTCCAAACAGCTACGCTACACACGTCAATTTGTTTTTCTAATCTTTTACGTTACGTGATTGTCGACTTGATGTCGCTTATTCAGTATTATGTCATTAGGTATATACGTGCTGAAATCGAAATACTTGCCTTTGTTTCGACGATTTTATTAAGTAGTAGCAAAGTAAAAAAAAATACATTCGCTCTGTATTCTAAGAAGTCTTCTATAAAGAAATTTGTTCTAAACCGATTTCATAAAAAATGGCGGTTCAAACGCATTCATATCATATAGTAAAATATACAAATAAAAGATTGAATTTAAAAGCGATTGCATTTGTTCAAATGTTTATTTTATAAGAAAAGATGTACGTTTAGTTTTAAGTAAGCATTTAAGTTATTACTTACGCAGTACAGTTAGATACTTATTAGGAAAAGTCCCAGGGATTTTCATAACCAACAAGGAGACTGGTATGTACTTTAAATTAATACGAATTAACGATGTTATTAATACATTCCCCATCTTGTACCGGCGTACCCCATGTGTACATGAAATGTTAAGGTAAAAAAATAATAAAAACCAATACAGTATTGAAATCGGAGTTTTATTTCAAGTATGGTTATTAAATATCTTACGAAAATAGTTAAAAAACAATCGTATTAGTTAAATAATACGGAAATAGTACATTACGCACCTAGGCCAGTAAAATGTCTCAGATTACATGGAATTGTCGTCCGAGGCGAAGCCGAGGTTGACAAAAATGTGATCTGAGGCTTTTTTTATTTTGCCGACCGAGGTCAGAATACTATTTTTCTGTTCGACGAAGCCAGAAAGCGGCAATTTCATTTAGCGCAGCGGCCAGAAAGCCGGCGCTTTCTGGCCGGAGGACAGAAAAGTGTATTTTCAGATGACTTTTTTGTAAGTCTATTTGTTGTCATTACCTATAGTAATGCTAGCTTGGGACTAGATCAATAGGTATGAACTAATCCCATATATTTATTTGATTGCAATAAACTACACAGGACTAATTATAAACACAATTTATTACATTTAAGCATTTACAGATCTCATGACTATTAACTAGCTATAATATAATAATAGTATTATATATACAAGTTTTTCCATGAATTGAGAGCAAATGTAAGATAAATGTACCAATATAAACAAATATCAGTCTTACATTATAATTCGTTGCCAAATATAATTGCGACGCAAAATTCATAACTACGCTACATACACAATTGTCCTAAAAAATGCATCGAACAACATAAATTTCATAAACAGTAACTACATCAAAATAACATTTAATTTATAATAACTAAGTACTAGTCACATAACGCTAATTTCCCATAATGTTTTCGCTATTTACACAGAAAGTGATAGCAAATGAATAAAACGTGAAGGTGAAATTCAGAAAAAAATAATTAATCATTTTCCCTCACTATAAACGTTATCAATGATTTTGAGTAAGAAACATTTTTCACACAAAAATCACAAGCTTGTCGAATGTACTAAATACTAGGCTTACTAATAAATACTCGTAGTACCTATAGGTACTTTCATAAATGAAATAAATGATGAGTAACCCTAGTGCATGCAGAGATAAGCCCTGTATTACCTAAACCTTTTAGGTTTTTGCGATCCAAATACCATGATTGGAGATCAATTTAAAAAGTTCTACATCTCAAAATTAGTACCCAAATAAATTTGTCTTGGATACTAAAAACAAATCAAGGGCGAGTTCAACTCGAGTGCGGTACGATTCTCACATAGCGATTGAGGATATAAAAAAGAATAGAAAATTAATAGTGACCAGTATCACGTACCTAAGAATTTAATTTATGCAGATTCAGAAACTACTCCTCGCAGGCTTTCCTGTATTCAATTGTTTAGTACAGATTTTTTTTTTATTTCATGTATTTGGTTTAAACGGTGAGTGGCGTAGTGAATATTTACAAGTCACCAGTTAGTTCTTTCACGAAGAACGCGTCGAAATTAAACTCTAATCATTTATCCCACAGTCCGGCTTCTTTCATCTTGGTGTGGAAATATTTTTCTAAAGTATTCGCGCACCTGTGGAAGAATGTGCAATTAATTAATAAAGAGCATAATTACATAAATAAATTATGCATATTTAAGTCATTCACTAAATCAACAAAAACCATTTGTGTAAATATTAATGCTCACTTATAATGATAAGACTTTCTACAATTTCTAGTATCATTAATGACGGTAGAATAATTCGTCGACTTGATTATTTAGTATTATTCTATGTTTCAATAATATAATCTAAATATACATAATTATATTATTATTATTAAATATAAGTAGAATGTGGTCCAGCTTTTATGTTCCACCAATCACAGGCCAGTGGCTTGTCTGTCACTGGTGGAACATGACAGCTGGACCATATTCTACGCAGACGTATATAGTAGACTATAATTTAAACTGATATAGGTAATTGAAATAATACATCGTACTTTTCCCAACTAAGCACCAATGAGCACGATACCTCGCGGTAGATTATCTAGTCTTGTCTTGGTACAAATACCAAAATCATTTAAATAAGTGGTAATAAAACATAGATATCGATCGGATTTCGATTGATACACTGTACTAAATAGCTGATACAAATGAACATCGGGTTTTATCAGACCATGGGTCAGTAGTGCGTTGTCTTACTGAACTATTCAGTATAATAAGTACCCACCTGTAATAGTCGGTGTCGGGCGAGTTGTAAGTGCGGCAGTTGGTGAATATACGCGTCATATCCGCTATGAACAGTCTCTTCGATACGTAGTATCGGGATTTCAAACGCTCGCCCATCGTGCGCAGATCTACAAAATAAATGGATACAAATGTAATTTAAAAGACACTATGGCAATTAAATAGATTTTACATCACAATAGTCATTACTTACTACAAATAACGAAGGTATGATTTAATTGAGCATCTAAATGAAAATAAAATTATCTTCTCAACGGTTCGTTATGATAAAAAAATAATAGACGATAACTGTTTTTTTTTCTAATAAACCCTTCATATTATTTTTTAAAACAGTTTTTATACTTACCCATAGGATACTTGATGTGATCGTAATAGTCCGGTACTTCTGATTTGTCCACAGGTTTTAGGAATGGCCACGCGGCGGCATGATTTTTAATCTGTAAATAATTGAAATATAATATAATACGAGCTGCGCTTCCCGGCTTTACCCTGGGGACTAGTTCAGCGGTTTAGGCATGAAAGTGTAATTGGATGAATAATATTTGTGTTTAACTACGACACTGGGTGTTTTAGGTTTGATTCCGACTCGATATCTGATTCTTGGATATTACACTTATCGCAAAAGTATGACAGTGAGTTACTCTCTCGCGTGACAATAACTTTACGCCCTAATGATGTTTGAAGCAAACGTAGAACAAATCAAGACCCCGGTGGGATTTGAACCCACACCTATACCTTAACGCGAGGCGTGTTGCTTCGATTGCACCATGGGCAGGTGTTAGTCATGTCCAGGTAACATGGTGTTGTTTATAGTGATTTCTTACCGCATGCAGCACGGTCCGGAGCGAGTTGACGTCCTCGACGGGCTCGGCGAGCGGCGCCGCGCGCGCGGCCGCCCGCCAGCCCGTCTCGCGCAGCCCCGGGATACACTCCACCGGGATACTGCGCACCTGCGCACAGACACACACACGCACGCATATAATAGATACTAGGGACGCATATATGTACGGAAACATATTTATATAACGGATAATAGGCTTGTTACGCTAACCGATTTTGGTTTAAATGCATTTATTTCTAACGAGAAATTTTTTTTTCACTTTATATGATTTAGTACTAAGATGAGTAAAAAATAATTAAAATATAGTATGTAGTGCACTGTAAAGTGTCTATAAGTTCGTTTTTAACATAATATTTTGAGAATTAAATTTTATCTACAAAGTATTATATGTTATGCACATAACATAAAATAATATATGTAAAAATAAAAATATACTCACGCCTTCCTTGAAACAACTTAGTCCGGGATGAATTTTTCTCACTTCTTTTTGTCTCATATCGATTAACTTCTTTACAATCTGTAATAAACATGAAATAAATATAGATCAAATAGCATTTTACTATCTTTCTTTCTCTTTATCTTAACTAACGTAAAAATCAATCTGTATAAAAAAAAATCCCTTGGTCACTGCACACTAGTACTGAACATAAAGTAAACGCAATAATACCTCTTTCTGCTTGCGTATTACGGCCGTGAATTGCGTGTAGACTATGCGGGGATTCAACTCGCAGTGCATGAGCGTAGCGCCCTCATAGTCCTTTATGTAGCCCTGGTACATCGCTCGAGGCAGCTTTATGTCTTTACTGAAACCCTGCTTCTTGAAATACCCTGTCATATAGTAAATAATACTATTACACCAAGACAAGAGTAGAAAAAATCGAGACTCAGCGGAGAACTAGAAACCACTCAACGCGAGGTATTATGTTTAATCCAATTACACTATAGGTGAACTGAAATGACAGTTCAGCGTCATCTGTGTGCAGTGCTTTACAGCGCTTACCACACATGATTGGATCACTTTACAGCTATCACTGATCATTTGAAAGATGTCACTTTCGGGAATTATAAATAATATATTTACTACAATAATTCAATCGGCTCGAACGATTTTCATTAAATTTTCTATGTATATTTATGACATATTATTAAGTATTAGTATTTATTTATCTTGTTCGATTGTTTTATTTGGTATGAGAGTAGGTTATAAAGTATATTTCAAACTGCTTAGTGATTGGAGTAGGGACATAACAACGTTTGCCAGGTAAGCTAATATATCGCATCGCACACCTAGATCTAAAGAGAGCTAACTCAAAAAAGGTACTTTTTCAGGAGAGGCGAGAAACTGATTAATTTGTCCATATGCACGCATGAGTTTTCTGTATAAATTTATCCTTTTTATAATAAAGCTAAGTAGCAGAGTTATATTAGCTGAAATCTGTTTTAGTGTAGGTGGGTTTTGCTGGGATCCGATGGTGTGCATAACTCAAATCTTCCGGTTTTTGAGTTAGATCCCTTTAGATTTAGGTGTGCGATATGCATAATAGTAGTGAGAGCATCAGAAATTTTTAATCTATGTCAATAAACAGTAAAATGTTTGATATCTCACCTATCGCGAATTCATCTGCAAATGTGAGAAAGTGCAGTATATTGTTCCTTATATGATAATCCTTTAGGTGGTTCATGAGGTGAGTCCCGTAGCCTTTCACTTGTTCGTTCGACGTCACCGCACAAAATACTATTTCACTGAAACCCTGCAAAATGAATAAGCAATTTGAGTACTTGCCTATTTATAGATAGCAAAAATCAAGCTAGACGGCTAGACCGATTTGGCTAAATAAGGTTTAGAAATAGTCATGAAAGTCTAGGGCAAGTTTATACGGTGAGAAAATAAAAAAAAATATACACATACCTGTGAATGGAAGGTTCGGAAACAAATACCACCGATAGGCCTTCCTTCTTTTATTAACGCCAATGTTTTGTGTTTTCTGAAAAAAAAAATGTATATTATTTTGTGTTTCAATAATTTTAATATATATAATATTTTTTATATAGAGTAATATGATTCCAATTTATCTTTATGAATAGTATACTCACGGATCAAATACTAGTTGTGAGATGTATTCCTTCGTCATTTCTGGTAGTTGGTGCGAAAATACGTTATGAAGACCTAATGAAAAAATAAAAATATTTTTTGTAGGCAATATAAGCGTTTGAATGACATACTACATACAGTTAGTTACTTACATTATTTATCTATACTCATAATACATATAGATCAATCAAATCTGCAATCTTCTTCGTCTAAGCTATATTATTATAATTTTTCATAAAAATCCATTCTTTAGCGTTACACTATACTCAGCTCAGTGGTGATATAAATATGGGAACTGTAAAGTTTTCGAAACGTCGGCAAATAAAATAAAATTTGCGAGTTAAATCTGTTACAGTTGTTTCATTCCAATCCCTTCAGTAGTTTTTGCTTTAATGAGTAGCAAACATACATATATCTCCTTTACAATGAGGGCAGATATATTATATACTTTGGAATGAAACAACTGTTAACGGATTTAACTCGCGTATTTTTATTTTATTTTGTTAGCTGACGTTTCGGATTCTTTACAGTTTCCATAATCGTAGTACGACTGAGCTGACAATAGTCTAACGCTAAAGTGATTTATACAGTTATGCAAACTACCTTATATTTAAATTACAAATTTTGAAAAACTACCCTATTCTGAATTATGAAATACTAATGATACATTTTACGCAAAAAAAATTACTATTATATTTTATATTATTATATGTCAGCTAATAAAATAAAATAAAAATACGCGAGTTAAATCCGTTAACAGTTGTTTCATTCCAATGTGTAATAACCGCGAAGGCATCAGAAATTATTATCTTATATACTTGTTATAATCAGTGGGTGGTACCTATAAGCCACAGCATGGTCTGCTTGTTGACGGGCCCGGTGAGCGAGTTGCCGATCACGTGGAACTCGATCATCTTGCGCTGCTCCTCCAGCTTGGCCGCCTCGTCGCGCGGCGCTTGCATTTGAAACAGGGCCTAAGGAATAATTCACATCAACATGACTGTTTTTTTTTGTCCATCGAGTAGGTAGATTTAAAAATAATGGACACGTATTTTTAATTTCCTTAATCGAGCAATAAATTACACAGATAAACCCTTCTAAACCCTTTGGGAGTGGGGACCCGTTACGTCACGCTATGGTACAATTTATACCACTCAAGTCACAAACCTTATTTTGTCATTAATTGTTCGAATGAAACAACTATACCGGATTCACTGTGGACTATCGTCAGCTCAGTGGGTCCGAATATGGCTACTGTAAAGTTTTCGATGCGTCAGCAAATAAAACAAAATACGCGAGTTAAATCCGTTATAGTTGTTTCTTTAATTCGAAAACTCAACAACAATATTGTGGTAGCACATTTAAGGTTGGGACAAAATTAATGTAGGTACTCTAAAAAGTAAATAATGTACTCACGTCGGGTCCGCACATGTAGTGCGGGTCGCTGATGGTGGCCACTATGTCGGCGACGCAGCGCTCGCTGACGTCATCGGCGCTGTCCTCCACCACGCGCCGGCGCTTGCCGCCCGCGCCCCCCGCCGCCGCAGCCGCCGCCGCGGCCCCGCCGGCCGGGCCCTCCGCCTCCAACGCACGCTTCAAGCCACGACCTTCTAGCTCCTGCTTTATAGAACCTGCGATATCAAAATCAAATATTTAACGTTACATTTAACATTTTTTTATAATACAACCAATCATTTTTTTTTTTATTTAAGATTAGTTTCACAGTTAGTTTGTGCAAAATATTAATTTGATTAATGTTTAATTTTTAAATAAATTTATATTATTTAATCTAATGAACGTATTTATGTTGGATTTACATGACTGATCATATTCACTAGCTTAATAAATAATGTAAAGTGACTGATATCATGACACAGTAAATTTTTACGCCTCTAGTCTAGTCCATATTAGTGGACAGATGTCGGCTCTATAACCATCCCGAAATATATCAAAAACCTGTGTTCTACGAATATCATATGTTACAGGTTATAGTGTTTAAAATGCATTACCTGCGGAGAGTGAGACAGTAGTGAATCCATCCTTGCTGTCGCCAGAGGCCGTCACTCGCTCGAACTCTCCGCGCCGAGTAGCTGCTTAAATTATACAAAAACAGATTTTGAAAAGACCACAAAAAATAAATGTACTCTAACTTTACAGCACTAAGTTAGACTGAAATCATTCGATTATTATGTATTTTTACTTGGCACAAAACTTAACAGTTATCAGAGTACAAAAGGCGATCTTAATGCTTTGACGCACAGAGGAGTATTTGGGCCTAAAAACCGCTTAAAAGTCTAAATATCAAAATTGGTCTGAGCCATCGTTGAACCCTTTTTTTATATACCTGGGTAACCAGACCACATGACCTCATTCATAAAAACATCCCCCACTCACTACCCTACCTGCAGGGTCAGTCGAAACTTAGGCATTGCTACGAGTGCACGTCTTTGTTTTTGACGATCTATAATTTGCAACGTGGTATTTTTGCCGTGGTGTTTATTTGGAGCCGTTTATTAAAAAAAAAATTTTTGAACTTGAAAGAACAGGATATGTGTTTTATTTTAGCATAGTAATTTTCTAATTTTAATTGTTATTAATATATATAAAAGCAGTCCAAATTGTTACTTAAAAATTCAATTTTTTTTTCAGTTTTTTTTAGAAAGTAGTCTTATTGTTTATGTGTCAGGCATTGTCGGATAAAAATTTTTATACTTAAATAAAGTATACATCATTGTGAATGATATATTGAAAAAAAACTTTCCGCCTCTTTCTGCCATTTTGTTTTACAGCCGCCTAAAGTCAAAGGAAAAATAATTTGATTTATTTAAATAATTTGTGTTTGTTTCTTTTTTATATAATTACTTTGTAAATAATGAAAGAGTTTACAAAAAAAACATTATTTGATATAATACAGAGGTCCAAGGAAAAAAAATGGACCAAAAACTCTTTTTCTTGGAAGAGAAACTAGTTGAGATAACCAATTGCCCAGAGCATTCAAACAGGGCTTTAAGTCGCGCTGTAAAGCACTTTAAGATGGATTTTAAGAATTTATGGCACAAAGCACATTAGAAAGAAGACAGATTCTTAAAAAATAACCAAAAATGGCTTACGTCATCCATAAAATTGCCGGTTTGGTCTCCAAAACATGTACGTATAACGCAAGGACGGCTATCCAAGGACTTCAAAGAATTAAGTGATTGTAGTAAGCGACGAAAGACAATGGGATTGCGAAGATATACATCTTCCGAAGAGCTGACATATGCTGCAAGCGTAAGACAGCGAGCTGCTGGAAATTCTGATTCGGATACGTCTTCTAAAATCACAGGCGTCAATGTCGATTTAATCAAAAGATTACGAATAATCTTGGAGGTAATATCAAGTGGCCATAGTATAGACACTGACAACTTTGCTGTGTACGCCCAGGATACATCAAAAATGTACATTGAGCTATATGAGTGGTTCCCTATGTCACCTACAATGCATAAAATTTTAATGCATGGTGCAAAAGTTATAGCTCATGCAATACCACCAATAGGCCAGTTTTCAGAAGAGGCAGCTGAAGCGTGAAACAAGAACTTCCGCAATTACAGGCAGCATTTTGCCTGAAAATTTTCACGGATTGACTGTAACAAAGACGTTTAAAACAGATTGTTGTTGAGCTCTGACCCCTATCTTAGCTGTAGAAGAGGTAAGGAACCGAAAAAAAGTATTCCATTTTCAAGAGAGGCAGTAAAATTAATGTTAAAATACACACCACTACCTTAACATGACCTCTGTAATGACCTATCTATCGAAGAAAATGAGGATGAAGAAGAAGATGAAGAATAACTTATTATTTTTAGTGATATATCATGTAGATGTTATTTTAAATACATAATTATAATTAAATACGTTGTTTTATGTCATTTTATGACATAAAAACCCATAAAATAATTTTGATCGGTTTTTGGACCCAAATACTCCTATGTGTGACGTATTCTCTACCGGTCTACCTCAGTCGCACAGAAAAAAAAAGATTATTACAATGTTATATAATAACAATATTGAATATCTTTTAGGCGGCAAAATATTAAATTCGTTATAACTTGTCATGCTAAATAACTTGAGATAACCCTTGCATTTCGTCTAATAAACAAATCTTAGTGTTGACAATAATAGATAACATTGATAAAGTAGGCCACTGTAAATGAAAATTAAACTCACAGCGTCGCCGCGCCAGCGTGGTATTTTTAATTAAAATTAAAAAAATATTATTATTTCACTTTATATCGACAGTAGAACATCTGCTTTTGAAATGTCCCAGTAAACTGATAGATAAGGTTTATCTCAATAATATTCAGAAAGTTACAGATGTTGAGCAACTGATAGCTTATCACGATCTTAATAAATTCTACATGTCCAAAAAATAAGAGCAATATAGATAGTCTCAAAAAAAACTATTCAATGATTATAATGCATTTTTTAACTAAAACGTTCTGTATTGATTTTAAAAAAAAGAAGATAATCGTTTCTGATGCCTTCGCGGTTATTTTTATTTTATTAGCAAATAAAATAAAACTACGCGAGTTAAATCCGTTAATATTATAGTTGTTTCATTCCAAAACAGAAGATATTAAATAATTCTCATATATTATGTATAATTATATTCAGTTCAACTGCAATATTAAATCATCAAAATATGTATGTTCGGCTCTTTGGTCAATAAAATGATTACTCTAGTATATATATTACACTAGCTTGTGCCGCGACTCCGAATTAGTAATTTCATCCCTTATTATAACCCTTTATTTGCAATTAAAAGTACCCTATGTCCTTTCTCCGGTAGTTTTAGCGTGAAAGCGAGAGGACAGAGTTACTTTCGCATTTATAATAATAGTTAGGATTAGGATTGGCTTAACACTTGTCCCTGATACTCGCTACTTAGACAATTCGTCAAGATGTTGACAGCATTAAAATAATATAAATATTTACTTACATGTTTTATTGTCGAGTATCGCCTGCAGGTGGTTGGGCGGCACCTGCTTGTACTCCGGGTCCCATATGGGGGAGCTCGCGCTGAATATTTCTTCCTCCAGCAACGCCAGGAAGCGCGGGAAGTGGGTCAGTACTAGCACCTGGGAGCGTAGACAAAAGTAAATTGGGTTTTAATACGAAAAGTGGTATTTAAAAAAAATTGCGAGTGTGGCAAGCGATTCAGTTAACGCCAACTGATTTTGTAAGGTCTTGTTCTATTTTGTATATAGGTAATTTTTCTTCCGAATTTGATAAAGATAAAATTCGGATCAACGAGACTTATATTGTGCAATGGATCAGGTTGCCTTTCGCGGGATAAATTTATTAGGCATTTTAATACTACATTACACAATGATTAGAAATATTATATATAATTATTTAAACTTTTACGATTTTCACACATTATACTGTACAAAACCAGCCAAGGGTGAGTCGGGATCGTGCGTACAAGTACTCAAGAGTTTCGTACTAGTATCTATAAAAACGGCATGTTTGTTGCAGGGAGTCCCTTGTTTTTGTATAGTATAAAAAATCATTTTAATTGCGAAGCCACTGTTAAATCTCATTGTCGAACTCACCCGTTTTTCCGGAGGCATCCTGTCCCTCTCAGAGTGACACTTGTCCATGAGCTGCCTGCAGACCGACTTGAACACCGCGCGCAGCAGCGTGCGCCCGAACACGAGCGACGTCTCGTAGTGAGGCAACGAATCACAGAACGCCGGCACGTGGCAGAATACCAACCATCTGTACGAATATTTAAAAAATATTACTAATATTATAAACGCGAAAGTGACTGAATACTATTTCGCCTAATAGAGTGCTTTTTACCTGGATGCCGTAGTATTTTGATTTTTTTATTGTTCAGTCAGTGGTAGGAAATGGTTTCCACATAATATCTCTATGGATATATATATACAAATTGTTTAATATAGGGTTTACATTCCAAGATTCTTATACAAATGGTATTACATACCTTGTGTAGTTTATTTGATACGCTGATATGTCCTCGGGATTTGATACTTGCTGAAACAAAAATGTGATATTCAGATTTTTCTGGGTAAATTTTTGATACATTAAAGATTATACTTATAATAATCGCAACTTGGAAATACATATTATTATTATTATAAAATTTAGTATATTCATACTTATACATAATATATACACTGTTGGAAGAGAGACAAATTATGATTTAATTGGGTTTATGGTTTACTGGTTTTCGTAACGAACAAGAAATAATTATGACATATTCTTTATACTTTAAAGGTTATAATTATACATAAAAGAGGATGTAACTTACCAATTTCCGAACACTGGGCGTTTCAAAATTCCAATGATTGAAACAATGCAGAAACATCTTCGCTAAATCGTACATGGTCTGCCACTCTCGTTGCGGCAGGGTGTTAAATTTGTACAGCACAAAGTTTGTGATGGCTTTGGCTATGGATGGTCTCTCGAAGGGCGGCTGCCCGAGCGGGCCCTCGATACGAGGCTGAGACCGGGTTAGGATGCATTTGCGCAGCAACTATGAAATAAAAAAATAATAATATATAGTCAAAAATATAAAAAGATAGTATGGCTTGGTCAACTTGGTAGAAGTTAAATGCTATAATTTTAAGTTGTATCTGTGTACAACATGAATATTGGATAACAAATTGTATTAAGTGCATAGATGCATTTACCTGCGGAGATGGTTTCATATTGACTTGAAGATCAGATTATTGATGAGCATGCATACATAATTCAACCTACATCTACTTATTACAATATCAGTGAACATATTATATGTAGTATTATTGTGGTACAATCATCCTGATCTGATGATGGAACTGTAAGGCAGGCATTAGCTGTCAGATGATTCGAATTTGAATGTAATGTGGTCTCCAATGCATTTTTCTCTTATTCAACAACTCTCTGGTTTCATAGTTAGTTCAGACCACTACATCAACAGGCCATCTAATATAAATGCTAAAATTACCTTGAATAAGTAATAATAGACCCTCTTGGTGTCATGATCATCCTCCCGGTGCATGGACATGAATATATTCTCAACATCCACAACGGCACCCAGTAGTCGATTCACCTCCGCCACAGGCAGTCCTTGCAGTTGTGTCACATGTTTTTCTATATTTCACAGTGACACAAAACAAAATATGTTGTTACTTCATTAAAAATTCTGAGATTCTCTTACAATTTTAACTAACATAATGTCACAAATCGAGTTATGTCACAGTTCTATTAAAGTATGATGGTATTCCTTCTTCATATGGGTACTATAACCCTTCTAGAATCACTCTATCTATTAAAAAAAACCTTTAGATTAAGAAGACAGACAATGACAGTATACTATGTTGTGAAAATACAGTAAAGTCCATATTATCTGTTGTATTATATTTAACCAACTTTTATTTTACTGACATTATGAAAGTCCTACATCAATACATAGTATAAAACAAAGTCGCTTTCGCTGTATGTCCGTATGTATGCTTAGATCTTTAAAACTACGCAACGGATTTAGATTAACGATAGAGTGATTCTTAAGGAAGGTTTATAGCCCCCGTGTGAAGCCGGGGCGGGTCGCTAGTTAATTATATAATAGTAACTAATTATTACCCAGAAAGATGACACATTTCAAATGACCATAAATCCTAAGTAAATTTAACAGTAACTATATGAGTTATTAGTCATAAACTCACCTAAAATATGATTGCAGTTGCGGCAGGGGTCATTGAAGTTAGCTAAAGGTTGGTTGTCAGCACGGACATTAGCTTTAGCTGCTTGTTGAGGTGTTTTCCATCCATTGCAGTTGCAGTCTGGAGTCTGTGAGATATTTAGGAATACTGTAGGTGAATACTACCTATCTAAAAGAAAATATAGTGCATACATTTTAAGTGTCTCTGTGTGTAACATTCTCACCTGGCAAGCGGAATAAATAGCAAGCTTCAAAAGCTTCTTGTTATGCGGCCAGTTATACACTTGTTGCTTTCTCTGCTGTATCCGTTGAAGGTTGGACTGCCGAGATGCTTGGGCCTCATTGCCCGTTGGAGTAGTAGCGCTACTAGATGCTGTGTCTTCATTATTGACACTAGATGATGCTGAAATATAATTTGTATAATTAAACTCTCAATAGAATTGTTACAACATCATTTTGATTTTTAATATAATGAAGAACAAGCATATTTTAATTGTTTTCTTATCATACAAGCCTCCTTAATCCTTAAAACACACTGAATATTTCTAAAAGAGTTCAAATTCACTCATTCTTAAGATTTTAATGTACCGGAATACAGATTCCGGTGTGCTTAAAATAATGAATTTTACACGTTGTGTTTATAAATACATATTTCTGTGTTTGTCGTGTGTTTATTTATTTAAGAACAACACACGACAAGTGTGCAGGAGCTCTGTAAATACTATTTACCTTCGGGTCCGTGAGTTTGCGAAGAATCAGCTTCTGATGCAGCCATTGTTATATTACCAATTTCATCCGATATTTGCGACATTATAACGAACGATGCTAAATAATTCTCATTCAGCAAGTAAACAATCGCAGCAAATCAGCACTTTATTTCATTTCTATCCAAACTGACGGACAACAAAACATTAACTGTCAATAAATAACCACAGCCATGGTGGCACAGAATCAACAATACATAGAATATCAAGTGAAATTATGCATTCGTATCACAGATTAGAACACTTCGCAAATGCAGTAATCATAGAGTAGATAGACCAGAGATAGGTCGTTATGTTGCCGGGCCTGGGATGCGTTCGGATATCTCATCGGGAATTTACCTGTACCAAAATACGTCATAGGTACGTAACAAAACGACGTTTGGTTTCTGTATCGTATAATAAATTACCTATTACCAAAGTCGTTGTTTATGTCTTAATTAAACATCCACTCCTAACAAATTAAACCCGCAGTAAGTATTAATACTTTTTCGGTTTGTGTTCCAAATAGTGCTTAACTGTCATATTGTTATACTTACCTATACCTAGTATACCTATATACTTATTTTAATATTATTAAGTAATATTTAATTTTTTACCTGGATATCTGTTATTATCATTTTTTTTAAATAAGTATGTATTTTAAAAAGGAAAAGGTTTCAGGAATATTACTTTGTTTGCAAAACTTTAAATCTCCCCACTTTATTAGTGAAGTAGGTACCTACCTAAGTACCTAATTAGTATTACCTAGGTAAATAAATAAACATAGGTACTTTTTCAAATACTTAATCAGTAGTTAGGTAGGTACCTACTCATTAAATAATCAAATAGTCTTTAGGCATTTCGAGTAAGTACTTACCTAAACGAGAAAAAATCCCCGATTACGGGTTTAAGAGAAATAAAACAGACAAGGTCCTGGACAAACTAAGTAAGAACCTCCTCCTTTTTTTACTTCTATTAAAATAAAGATACCTATTTCGAACAATTAACTTAAATTGACACACTTAGGTACTGAATAAAGATCTACCTACTTACATGGCTCTAATGAGATAGGTGATTAATAAAAAGAATATAATTAATACTTCAAATAGGTACTAACCTTAGTTAAATTGCTCATTAGCTACTTTTACATAAGCTTGCTCGAGCTTTCCGCTCGTCCCTCGGTTTCGCGAAAGTTGTTTTCGCTTTTTGATTTATTATTAAAATTTTAACTTTGTTCATTGTTAAGAGTTGAATTTTTTAAAACGGTAATTATATTGTCAGTACTTACTTATCCATTGAAGGAACAAAAAGTTTTATCCTAATCTACACCTCCTACATTCGATTATGTTTTCAACCGGTTAGGTGATGAATTAGGTACTTACCTAATAAAAAAGCCTTTAAGTGGTCTGTACGTACATACAACCATTATACATATCGCTGCTTTAATTCGACAATGGCACATTACGAAATGTGTCGTTTTTGATTAATACACGGCAATCGATTCGGAATCATCTTTATTATTATGTGAACAAAGACCATTTTTCTATTACTCGTATTAGCCGCGTGGCGCCACCAAGTGTCGTTATGTGATTGGTGGGATTTTGACACCATCTTGAATGAACATCGGCCCATCGCCAGATGCTTCACTGACTTTGTAGGGAACGCATCGATGTTTGCTTCAACATCGTCATAACTCGAAATAATACATTGTTAAATGTGTCAATTTATTGAAAATAATGGCGTATTGCTAGTTGTGTCGTTGTTTCAAAAAAAATTGAAAGGATAATCGTTCAATTATTTTATTAAATATAGTGATACTTTGTTATGGGACTTTGTTCTAAAAAGTAAGTACATGCATTTTAAATGTAATATTGTGATAGGACTTTTTACAAAATAAAAATTCTTGTGTTATTTAGTCACAAACGGGATTTTGTCATTATCGTTTTAATATTATATTTATGTAATATATCACTTTACCAAATAATACTTTTTTAAATAAAATTTTGGACCGTTTTTACTAAATGTGTCATTATTTACGATAAAAATAGATCAGCTGTTTATATTTCTGACCAATTTTATTACCTAAATTACAATGTATTTTTGATTTTCAATGGCAAATCGACGTACCTACACTTCAAATGTTTCAAAAAATTAACATGAAATTGAAAATATGTAGAAAAGATGATGTGAAGGTACCCAAGTAGGTATAGCTTATACTAAAGTTAATGTTTAGTGCATAAAATTAAAGTATTTCGTATGTAAATGTTTCAAATGTCATAATAATATAAGATTGTTAAGTATTAGGCGTTTGCTTGTGAAATTGCCACACACTGGTAGGTAGTTAGTATTGGCAGCAATTTCATAGGTAAAAACCCACAACATTAATAACAATCTTAAGATATTATTGTGTTTTAATAAAGTTAAACTGTTGTTTTTCAGAGTCTTCAAATTGATGTCCGAGGAAAGGAAAATTCTATCGCCTTTAACCCTTAATAAAAATGAAATTGCTGAATGTTGTTACGCAAACGAGCGAGATTATTGCTCTCACGACAGTGTAAAGGACCCGAACTATGAAAATATCAACGTCGATGACTCTTCTAGTTCTGAAAAATCTTATTCAAAGTCCCAACATCGAAAAAAAAATTTTACTCGAACTCGAACTAAAGAAAGAACTACCATGGGTTATGGATTGGAACTCGTAGCTTCTGAGAATAGTGCCATTAAACCATGTGCCTCAAGTCTATTGAAAGAAAATAAAGTACCAACATTGCAGCATTATGAGCGTAATTTAACCGCTGAAGAAGTCGACCAGTTTTGTCAAACTCGGTCTGTGGCAGTAACTATCTCACAAAAAGACTTGATCAGAAGAACCAATTGCGATCTAAAAAATGTACCATCTCCAAACAAAAGCTCTAGTTCAAGTAGCTCACCGGATTCCAGCAGTTCTTCAGATTCTTTAAGCGACTCATCAGATACAGGAAGCTCTTCAGATTCTGAAAGTAAAAATGACGCCAAACCTTTGCCTAAGACGCCATTCATAGAGAATAGGGCTTCTTTTTGTGTCTCAGCCTCAGCCAAATCTACGCTATCAAGCCCTTGCTGTGGATTAGAAAACTCATTGAAAGAAAATGAAAACATAGCAACCGGTCAAGATATCCCTGCTATTGAGTTGCTTCCAAGTAATATTGAAGATCCTTATATTATACACAGCATGTAGCAACACCGGAGGATGCTGCTCCAAAAGTTGTTCGTAAACGAAAGGTGGATCCCGAGAAATGGACAAGTAAAAAGCAAGGTTATTAAGAAATAGTGGTAAATCGTACATTTCAAGAACTCACAAACTTGCTACATGCTGTGTTATGATACAAGGATCTTTAATATTACTTGGAAGCAACTCAATAGCAGGGATATCTTGACCGGTTGCTATGTTTTCATTTTCTTTCAATGAGTTTTCTAATCCACAGCAAGGGGTTGATAGCGTAGATTTGGCTGAGGCTGAGACACAAAAAAAGAAGCCCTATTCTCTATGAATGGCGTCTTAGGCAAAGGTATGGCGTCATTTTTACTTTCAGAATCTGAAGAGCTTCCTGTATCTGATGAGTCGCTTAAAGAATCTGAAGAACTGCTGGAATCCGGTGAGCTACTTGAATCCGAGCCTTTGTTTGGAGATGGTACATTTTTTAGATCGCAATTGGTTCTTCTGATCAAGTCTTTTTGTGAGATAGTTACTGCCACAGACCGAGTTTGACAAAACTGGTCGACTTCTTCAGCGGTTAAATTACGCTCATAATGCTGCAATGTTGGTACTTTATTTTCTTTCAATAGACTTGAGGCACATGGTTTAATGGCACTATTCTCAGAAGCTACGAGTTCCAATCCATAACCCATGGTAGTTCTTTCTTTAGTTCGAGTTCGAGTAAAATTTTTTTTTCGATGTTGGGACTTTGAATAAGATTTTTCAGAACTAGAAGAGTCATCGACGTTGATATTTTCATAGTTCGGGTCCTTTACACTGTCGTCAGAGCAATAAGTAGGTAATAATAATTATTTTAGAACTCATTTATTGTTAGGAGCCATCCTAGCTTACTATGTAGGTACCTATGTAAAGAAACTCATATTATTATTTTAATAAATGTAACTCACTGTAACTTATTACAATGTAGGACAAACAAAATAGCATAAATATTCGATTTAAGTAGCTAAGTCCCGCTGTCCAACTATAGGGCTAAACCAAAATACAACGTTATATAAAAAAGTGTTATACCAATATTTACAGAAATATGATTTGATAAATGGCGTAATTGGAGTTAATTTACTATTCAAGAAAAAAAAAGTTATTGTTATTGATGTAAATCTAAATATGACATTATTTAAAAAATAATAAGCCAATACATTTGTTGCAATTGCAAATATGTCTTTTTTCTCTAAAAGCTATAACATACATGGGAGTCTTAATTATTAATGTGCCAGTATTCAGCATTATTACTGTGATTATTCATTTGACCTAACTCTGAACACTTGTGATTTTTTATAGGTTTTTAATAGCAATTTATTGGTAGTGCTCACGAGATATATCAAATATCATACTTTGATAGAAGTCTAACTGATTTTTGTTATTTAATTTTTTTTATTATTGGTAGAATAAAAGTTGTGAGCACATAAACTTTTCCTTTTTTTTAAACAGCGTTTCTGAAAAATATCGTTTTTTGAGTTGTGCCACTGTCGAATTAAAGCAGCGATATATATAGTACGAATCTCTTAATAGGTATGAAAATAATTTAAAGACAACGTTAATCTCAGATTACCTACTAAACCACCTTAAATTTCAGGAGTTTAACAAATCCATTTAATCTCAAAGAAAAACTCGACCTTGACAACCTAGGTTTAAAAAAAACATTATAAGTACCTACCTGTTGTACAAAACGCCCTAGCATTAGCATTTACTAAGCTTTCATTAGCATTTTCAAGGTTTATCTGCAGGTTTGATAAGTAAGTAGCTTACTACTACCTATGTAAAAAATAAGTAAGTACCTATGTAGTCTATTTGAAGACTGATGTCTCTGAAACAAAGTGCGAGTTAGCTTTAGCGTTAGACTATCGTCAGCTCAGTCGTGCACCCACTATGGGAACTGTAAGGTTTTCGAAACCAGCATATAAAATAAAATACGCGAGTTACCAAATCCGAAGTATCTACTTAGTTCGTTTATACCAATGTGTAATAACCGCGAAGGCGCCAGAAATTAATATGAGAGTAAGTACACGTAGATACTTACAGATCTACCTACGTGTAAATACCTGAAAGAGAAATCTTTTGTTTATGTAAAGTTCACAGATTTTCGTCGCTCTGCCGCCAGCTGTACGCAGCTTCAACTTTAGTCCGCGTCGGATGCCAGACCAAGCGGACCCCTTGCGCTCTCGACTCTACTTAAATTACGTATTTTAATACAAGTATTAAAATTTCCGTCGTTAATTAATCATGATAATTGTTTAGAAATTATGTTATAACTTATATACAAAAACTCAAGTGTATTTAGTGTGAGACATTTAGCTGTAAAAATGACCACTGAAATATTCCTCCGCGCTAATGAAACGTACGATGACTTTTTTAACCGCTGTAACAATATTACCACTTTTGACTGTAGTGAGGATGAGATGCTGTGGTGGCTGATGGGGTCTCGCAGACTTCCCTTAAAGGAAATAATACCTATCAGTGTTGTTTTGATTGTGATCTTTCTAACCGGCGTGGTCGGGAATGTGTGCGTGTGTGTTGTTATCGTGAAGCACCCGGGGCTGCACACAGCCACTAACTATTATTTATTTAGCTTAGCTGTTAGTGATCTTCTCCTACTTTTATTTGGTAAGTACCTAATTACTACTTAGTGCAAGAGAAAATTTCTTTCCGTAGTCTGTTTGTCGCATCCATCCATGTTAAAGCTACGCAACGGATGTTTTTAACAAATTCAAGAGGAAGGTTTGTATGCATAATGTACGTAGTATAAATCACTTAGGGTTAGCATTGCACTCGTTTGAAGCCGGGGTACAATAAGCTGTTCAATAAGTAGGTAATTGTTTAATAGATACCTAAAAGATTGGTTACGCATACACCTGTAGCTAGTGCTTGATTTTAATTTAAAATCATTTAAGTAGGTAGTAATTTTATCAAAGCTAGTTTTTTTGCCAAGAACATACAATCCAATTACTAGACTAGGCTACCTACTAAATATTTATAATGAGTAATAAAAAAGCGATATACCTACTTATTAACAATTATGCAGTGTTAGACTATCGTCAACTCAGACTGGCGTTTTGAACATTCAGTACCTATAAATTTAAATATCGAAACGTCAGCATAATTTTATCGAATCATTGTATTTTTTTTAATTCTAATATCCTTTATAAAATTAACTAGGGTGAATATGATAATTTATAACAGAAATTATTAATTGGAATGAAACAACTATTAACGGATTTAACTCGCGTATTTTTATTTTATTTTATTAGCTGACGTTTCGGATTCTTTACAGTTTCCATAATCGTAGCACGACTGAGCTGACAATAGTCTAACGCTAAAGTGCTACGATTATGGAAACTGTAAAGAATCCGAAACGTCAGCTAATAAAATAAAATAAAAATACGCGAGTTAAATCCGTTAATAGTTGTTTCATTCCAATGTGTAATAACCGCGAAGGCATCAGAAATTAGAAATTATTAACTTGATAAATTAATTAAGTTTGATGATTTTAAAGACGGATGACTATCATATGATGACACATTTTTATTTGTTTCAGGTCTCCCAAATGACTTGTCAGTGTATTGGCACCAGTACCCATACAGCCTGGGTATAGTGTTCTGCAAACTGAGAGCGTTCATATCAGAAGCGTAAGTTAATTATTAAATACCCACTACTTAATTGGATCACGAGTCATACTCGGTATAAAAAAGATTTAAAAAGGTTGCGTTAAATTGTGACATCATCAAATAATAATGTTGGCCGGTTATAATTTATTGAAAAAAGTTTCGTCAAGGCGCCATCTTGGAACTACATATTGAAATAATAGACTTTATAAGCGTGTTCCTCCTATACAGCCTTCAGCGAGCACAATTCCATACCTACTAGGCACATCAAACCATAAAATTAGTTAGAATTTTCTAAATAATATTTGATGTAAGTATATTAGATAAATAACGGACAGCGACTTAATTTGGAAACTTATATAGGCACCTATAGATAAACTTTAATATTAACATTCTTCTCATTTAAATAAATCCATTTTTTGTGTCCATTATATTAAATATTAGGATTATTTTTCGCCAACATTGTAATGAATTTTACACGTATTCAATTAAAATTATATTAAGTAGAAAATTGTTCTTGCTTGAACTTTCAATAATCCGTCTTACATGGGATTATATATCTAATTTCTTTGTAAGTAATCTAAGTTATCACGAGAGCAAAATAAAATAACATACCTACCTACCTACTTATTAGGTACCTACGTACTTTGTATATTCTGAGAGTCATTCAATGTGTGAGTTGATATACTTACCTACTATCTGTCATTTATACCTATATTGTTAGTAATACTAGCTACTAATTATCTGAGTCCCGGGCAAGACGCTATTAGCAAATTACCAGGCGCATAAAGATATCGTTTCCGTTAGGCAGGCATACAATCTTGGAATGAAACAACATTTTTATTTTATTTTATTTGCAGACGTTTTAGATTCTTTACAGTTTCCATAATCGTAGTACGACATAAAGAATCCGAAACTTCGGCAAATATAATATAATAAAAATATGCGAGTTAAATTCATTAATAGTTGTTTCATTCCAATGTGTAATTCCAACGTGGCATCAGAAATGATTAGGCATACAAACGTCAAATTGTTTCTTACCTTTTAGATAATTTATTCAATGGGTAGTTCTACTAACGTTTCTGTTAGAAGATGTCGAAGGAAGCGAGTATTTTAGAGATAAATTATAGAGCAGCTTTACTTGACGTGAGTTTTAATAGAAGTAACAAACCAATAGATAGGTGTCATACAGAATAGTTCCAAAATTAGTAAATAGATTACTTATACAATAGCCAGTATTATACAACAGTTTCAATCGGTCTCACTTTACTGGTTGAATTATTAAGTATTTGTACTTATGTAACTTCGTATCATATATTTTAGTTTATATTGTAGAATGCCTTGAGTTTTAGAAAAAACTGAAAATTGTTTAATAGGGAAATTGTAATTAGTGTTACTAGGTAAATGAGAGTGGTTGCAAAGCAGTTATCCAAATACTGGATGCCCACGAATAGTGCAGTAGTGTATGTATGTATATAATTACATACGGGAGTCGAGGATCCTGTTGCAATGTCTTACAGTAGTTTGTAGGTGCTACGAGCTCAGAATACTAATAAGCGTATATGCCATGTTACAAAAGCCGAAGTTCTCCGAATAGTGCTTTCTTTTACTATAATATACACGAAATATCTAAAGTAGCACACAACTTCTATATAAGTCGAACTAAGGTTGTATATAAGCCCTTTACCAGCTCCTAAAAAAGTACCTTAATGAGATCTGTAAGTACATATTTTATGTTGGTTTCCGATTCAAGAAAAAAACATTAAGTAAATACCAGCGCATCTTCAAAAAGGTTTAGGTCAAGTGTAGTTAGGTATCCTCTATAAATCGACGTAAGGCAAATAGGGTAAATAAGCGTCTAGCATATTACCTTTTCGTGGAAAGTCTCCAATATAATTTAGCGATTTAAGACTGCCTTGGAGATAATTAGGTGCCAACAGGTTTTTGTGTTCAATTTGGAAATATTCGTGCCCACAAAATAGTTTCGGCAATTTGTATTTTGAAATTCTATTGGCGTATGAGCAATATAACCTTTTTTGTATTCAGGGCTTAAAGCAAGTAGGTAGTTAGTTACGTTTACGTGTTCGACCGAATTGTAACGGAGGTAATTTGATCAAATATACGTAACTACCTAAATATCCTACCTATTTCTGGGGAAGGTCACATAGCTGTGATTTTGACAATAATTATGTAGCCTACCTAGTCGGAACCTAATCTAATTATTAATTAGACAAGGTTGGAATATTAAAAAAATGTTTGAAAAGTGGAAGAGAACCGGGATTTATTGTTTAATTAATTCACCCTCCGAAATCAAATTACCTACAGTCAGGTGTCAAATATGTCGGTAAGTCCTGCTATGCAAACCCTCTTAAAATATCTATTTTCGTATTCTGTATCGATACTAAATTTACTTAGGTATATATCTATATACCTAAGTAAATTTAGTATCGATACACTTCTTCAACCATTAGGTACACTAGACTTCGAGTATAACAATCCTCTTTTATATTTGAAACATATTACTAAACATTATCCAACATCCAAGATGGATTGTAACCTCCGCAGAACCTAAGCTAAAGATCAGATAAAGTCGCTATCGGCCGATGTATGTTAGACTATGGGCCCATGTTAAAAAAATGATGGGTCATTTGAACCACCAGATGACCTATGTAGAACGATATAAGAGCATAAAATAATAAGATTTAGCATTGTGCCGTCACTTGTAAGCTGTCCAACTGAGTGCAGGTGAGAATTCAAAAGTACAGGTAGAGTGAGTACATTTTGGTCATATATTTTTGAACGGCATTGTTACCATCGATAGATCCATGAAAAATAATACTAAAACGCGTAGTGCCGTAAAAAAATGGTGATCCAAAAAGTCGAATTTTTTTTTTGATTTTCCGACAATTTCCAGGGTGAATTTGGTCATTTGATACAGTACGGCATCAGTTTCATACTATTTCAATACTGCTTCTAATCCATCATTCCGCAACGCCGTAAAAAAATCAAGCGACAAAGGGAAAAAACCGAAGGTTGCAGCCCCCTCTCTTGCCGTGGTCCAGGGGGTGATTTGATAAAGTACGGCTTCGGTTCCACAACATTATCTAGCACTTAAAAGTACTATTAAAAATAATGCCGTCAAAAAATGATTGTTCATTTGAATGTATATCAATAATTATCTTAATTTCATCGTATTCTTGATTTATAAAGCTGTAAAATCATTTGACCCTGTGCAGGAACTATTTTTCTAACATAATATTGTAAAATACAATTGTTATATAGTATTGCCGTTCAGCAGAAACTGTTCTGAAAAAAGTTGTGGAGAAATACAAAAACTGAAATTTTGCAAATTATTGCAGAAATTTAAATATCATAAATTAATGAAATATAGCAGTTTTCTACATTGTATCCCATGTTTTAAATAGTATTAACATAAATAAATTAGGAAAAAATGTTGCCGTACATTTTAATGTAGACCATATCTTATATATAAATGCGAAAGTAACTCTGTCTGTCTGTCTGTCTGTTACGCTTTCACGCTAAAACTTCTGGACCGATTTAAATGAAATTTGGTACAAAGAAAGTCTGGAGCCTGATAAAGGACATAGGCTACTTTTTAACCGAGGAGTTCCACGCGGACGAAGTCGCAGGCAGAAGCTAGTATAATATAATTCTTGATATAATGTATTAGAGACATAATCACAAAACGAACTGCTATCAAAAAGTAGGTTAGGTTAGGTTTGAACTGCGTCCCCTACCAAAACGAATGGGTAACAAAAAGGAGGTTAGGATAGGTAAATAAAATACAATGTGCAAAAGTAAATTAAATATATTATTAAGTAAGTAATAAATCCCAGGCACATTACTATAGATTTAAATTTGAAGCAATTGCTCGTAAAAATTCACCTTCGTTCGATTAAGTATAATATTATCAATTCTTTTTTGTTGCTCCATATGTATTTTCTTTTTTTTTTCTGGCGGTTGCCCATTCATATATGATTGTATATTTACAAGAATAATGTTAGATTCAGCTAATAATTCATTATGATTTGTATATAAAATGAGCGTTATACCATACAATCTTTATAAGAAATAAGCGTTATACCGAACGATAAATATACGAAATAAATTTATATATTTTAAAATTATACCAAACGTTTATTATACACAATGAATGATTATATTAAATTATACCAAATGAAATTATTTGAAATTATATCAAATGTTGATATATCAATAGAAAATATATTAAATATTTTTATATCGATCATTACACACCCCTTTGAACCAACGAAAATGTACGGCATATGAAAAAATATTATCTATGCATAAAATACTTTCGAAATAAATTAATTTGATGTTGTGTCAAATCACCCCCTGGACCACGGCAAGAGAGGGCTGCAACCTTCGGTTTTTCCCCTTGTCGCTGGAATTTTTTACGGCGTTGCGGAATGATGGATTAGAAGCAGTATTGAAATAGTATGAAACTGATGCCGTACTGTATCAAATGACCAAATTCACCCTGGAAATTGTCGGAAAATCAAAAAAAAATTCCGACTTTTTGGATCACCATTTTTTTACGGCACTACGCGTTTTAGTATTATTTTTCATGGATCTATCGATGGTAACAATGCCGTTCAAAAATATATGACCAAAATGTACTCACTCTACCTGTACTTTTGAATTCTCACCTGCACTCAGTTGGACAGCTTACAAGTGACGGCACAATGCTAAATCTTATTATTTTATGCTCTTATATCGTTCCACATAGGTCATCTGGTGGTTCAAATGACCCATCATTTTTTTAACATGGGCCCATAGTCTATGTGACCAATAGCATAAATATATTGCACTTTATTTGCCTATTACTTCCATTTTACGATTGTGAAATGCAAATGCAATTTTTAAAGGCAAGATATCTCGTCAATTTATAGCTTAGGTACTAGCTTCTGCCCGCGACTTCGTCCGCGTGGAACTCCTCCTTTTTTGCAGTCGGTTAAAAAGTAGCCTATGTCCTTTTTCAGGGTCCAGACTTTCTTTGTACCAAATTTCATTTAAATCGATCCAGTAGTTTTAGCGTGAAAGCGTAACAGACAGACAGACAGAGTTACTTTCGCATTTATAATATTAGTAGGGATTTTTGCCTTATCGCTCTTTGTAAAGAAGTGACAATCGAATGGTTAGTATCAATTCTATGTAATATTGCATTCCTTTTTATTCGTTCACTTTTACCGATTGAGACGTGTTGGTAGAAATATTCGCCGCATTTATAAACATGTAGGTAAGTGGACAAGAGTATAAAAAGTGTGATTATTCACATTTTTACCCAAAAACAATCACCCATAGTACCCTTAGGTATATCGTTTTCTACTGAATTCGTTCAGGCGTAATTTTATATCAATTACGCGAATGTAATTTTCTTAAGTAAGTACAAGGAAAAACATTCTATATTTAAACATAGCCATGCATACACGTTTTCTGTCAAAGCTTCAGCAATCTCTTTTACCAACATTATAAATACACTTTAACGGATATCCGCTGTTGACGATGATGGATATGTTTCAATACGTTGAAATTCTCAAATAATAAAAAAAACTGCGCAACTCAATTTTAATCAAAGCGTAACCTATAAAAATCCCTCAGTAGGTATGTACTCATCTCTGATTATCTATACTATAAAGAGGAAAGGTTTGTGTGTTTGTTTGAATTGAATAGGCTCCTAAACGACTAGACCGATTTGAAAAATTCTTTCACTGTTGGGAAGCTACACTATTCCCGAGTGACATAGGCTATAAAAAAAGGGATTACCTATATAAAAAGTAAGCAGGTAAGTATGTGCTTTTGAAAGTGAATTGTAAAATTCCATTTATTATATTAATTTATGTCGCACTTATCTTAATGAATTTTTAGGTAAGTAATTATATAATTTGTTTTTATTATTGCATTGTTAACAAACAACGTACCCTTATAATGTTTCGTTACGTCTCGCGGTTTGTCCATCTGCTGATACACCTAAGTGTAAAAACTGCTATACGATATTTAGGGCATTTTTATCACGAAACACTTTGTACATGCGCAACTTTCACATAATCCGGTTTACTCATTTGTTTCCAACTGAGGTTTAAAATATCTCTACATTGTGTAGATACTAATCTGGTAGAGTCAGGGTCGCTGGCCTATCCATTCAAGCACCTACTCTCAACCCTTTGTTTCCCTTTCAGAGCAATACCGCTTTTCTGATTTATTCGACCTTAAACGTGACAATAAACCTTGGAAAGGGCCTAAGTAAACGAGCAGTTTAATTTACTGAATATTTGTATTACTCGTAACTTGCTTAGTTCCATATTCTATCTTTACTTATGTGAATTTAATGGATTCTTCGGGGAGAACCCTTAATTAAGAGGCACGGTATGAATAATTACCTCTTAATAGGCATTTGCGACCAACAATAATTTCTACTTACCCTTAGGAACCA